>CM061234.1:72429168-73035870 GCA_030844895.1 Ambrosia x helenae
TTCGACCGTTTTTTCTCTCCTTCGACCATTTCGATCAGTCGAATGTAACTCAGACGGGCGAATGTACACAAATAAGCTATGAAGTCTATGTTCGACCACAAAATCAACACCTTCGACCACAAATTCACTCGTTCGAACCAAATTAATTCACACCTTCGACCGTCTCTATAGGTTCGACCTCTGGTAATCAAAAACGGTTATTCTTTGAAAATCAGTTATTTTGATCATGTTTATCAAATGTTGATAGATTTTGATGATCTTAATCAGGTTTTGAATCGGAATTGATTTGGGAACAAGTTTATCAAAGAGAATTATCAATTTTAACCATGGAAACAAGTTGTAATCAATCAAAACTCATCAAATCAGTTTGTTCTATGAAAACAGAAAACTTTTTGACCAAAATTGGGTCCAAATCAACTGAGAAACTATCAATTTGTGGTTGTATGATCCAGAATGGCTCTGATACCACTTTGTATGTGCTATAAGGATCGACAAATCAACAAAGAAATGATCAAACAAGTTTATTTTTAGGTGCGGAAACCCTAAAACAATCACAAAATGATAATCAAACAGATCAAAACACGTAAATCATCATTTCAAAGCTTTTTCATTAATTACGAACTCAATTACACGTTGATAAAGTAAAAGCAACATGATATGAACGTGAATTAAGCTAAATAATATCCTAGAGAGAGAATCAGAAAGTGAGGGGAACAAAATGACTCAAAGTTGCATTCAAAAAAATCAGCTTGACTATATATAGACTGCACATTCGCCCACATTCGTTCGTGCGAAATGTGCAGGTTCGACCACATCATTTGGTCGAACCAAGCCATACATAAAAAATCTATTCACATTCGTCCAAACCTCTCCTTCGCACCTTCTGAATCTCCTTCGCCCATATCAAAATCTCCTTCGCCCATACGACTATTAGCAAAAACAAGTTTATTGAACAATCCGAAGCACTAGTCGCATAAATGCATCTACAGTAAAGTCTATAAATAGATGGGTTTATCCCTCTATTTTAGACATTGATTTTAATACAGAAATCCTTCATAGCATATTATTGTTATTTCCATTTCATATTTATTGAGAATCTGTCTAAGTGTTTCATTCTCATTCAATACTTAGATTCTCAATAAATACTTGTCATTTATTAGTTTCTCAAACATCCAGGGGGAGTAATAACTCCTGTTGATAAGTGTAGCTTTAAACTCATATCATTCCGCTGTGCTATCACTCATAAAGAGCAATACTGATCCAACAATTGGTATCAAAGCACTGGTTTATCTGATCACATATCAATCTAACACATTGAGAATCAGACACATGCTCTTATTGATATTCAACAAAGGATTATAAGCTCACTTTTATCAACATCCATCACTTTAAGAGATATTTGATAAATCAATACTCTTTAAAATGGATCCTCATAATACTGGTTCTGCCAATAAACCTGCTATGCTAGTAAGAAATGAATATAACATCTGGAAAAGGAGAATGGCACATACCTTATCACAAACCAACACAGGTTGCTGGAAATCTGTGATATATGGTCCTCATAAACCATAAATATTAATCTTGAAACTAAAGAAGAAATTCCAAAAGAACCCAAAAGACTATACAGATGATGATTTCCTAAAACTTGAGCTTGATGCTAAAGCTTTCTCTATGTTGGCAATGGCACTCCCAAATGAAATCTACTCTGGCCTATTACATTGTGATTAGTGCCAAAGAGCTTTAGGACTGCCTCAAAGAACAGTTTGGAGGAACTGAAGAGGTGATTGCCAACACCAGAGAAATCCTGGCTCAACAATATGAAACTTTTGCTCACATTAATGGGGGAAACTTTAACACAACAATTTGAAAGATTCTCCTCACTAATATCTGAGCTAAAATTAAATGGTCAGACCTACACAACTGTATCTATGCTTCATAGATTTTTAAGGTCTTTACCTGAAAAATGGAAACATACTCTATAGTCTTAAGATCTTCACCAGACTTTAGCTCCCTCACTCTTACAAACTTCATCAGAGATTACTTACTTTTGAAAGAGAAATTGATCAAAAGAAAAAGTTACAAAGTTCTGGGAAAACTGTTGATGACTATCTACCAGGTAGTACAGCTCTATTGGGACAAGACTCACCAACTTGTTCAAATAGTTTTGGATCTTTTGACCATATTGACATAACTGCTGGGATCTCATCTGAAAGATCATTCCCAGGTTATGACAATAATGATTTTAGTCAAACTGCTGATAACTTGTGTTTTATAATGGATGATTTAAAAAATTTCAGCAGTGATGACTTAGAAGAAATGGATATTTTACACCAACTGGCCATGTTAAGTTTAAAAACAAATAAATTTTACAAAAGGTCAGGAAGGAAGTTTCCAGGACTCAACAGTTCAACAAAAATTGGTTTTGACAAATCTAAACTTAGATGTCACAAGTGTCAAAAGTTGGGACACTTTGCTAGAGAGTGTAGAAGCTATGGCTTTAACCAATCTCAATCTGGAAATAATTTTAACCCAAATTATAACAGGAATAATGGAACACAAGGGAGTGCACATTTTGTACAGGCACAAGCTCCACAACACCAATATGTGCCACAAGTACAATATGTACAGATGCCTGCTCAACAGATGCAGAGCCAACAATCAATCCCTCCCTTTCCAGCTGCTCAATCACCTCCACAAACTCAGCAACCCTCACAACAAAGTTTATTTACTTCAGGGTATGTTGACTGGAGCAGTCTTCCTTTTGACACTACTGAGTGTAATCCTGATGCAGACAACAAGATGTTTGACATCAACTGGGGAGAGCCTGACAATGGCAGAAAGAACTTTGCCTTAATGGCATTTGAGGGATGGACCTCAAAATCTGCCTTGTCACAGGTATCTAAAGAATCTTTGACAAAACTTTGCTCAACTTCTTGCAAAGAATCTTTTGCTCTCATAAGAGAGACTAATGTGCACTTACAAGGGAAAGCAAATGACTCTGAGAGAAAATTCACTTAGATGAAATGTGATTTAGAAAGAAAACTTTCTTCAAAAACAAAAGAAGTTTCTAAATTAACTAACACTGCTATTGAAACCCAAGCACAAATTAAAATCATGATAAATGACCTAGGAAATGTCAGACAAGAGCTTGCTGACACCAAGGTCACATGTGAAAAATGGGTAGAATCTTGTAAGGGGTACCAACTATTGCTAAACAAACAAAGTGCTTCAAATGTTAGGTTTGGCATAGGGTACAATCACACTGAAACACCAATAGATTTTTCCCCAAAAACTACTGAAGATGGGAGAAAAATTGTTTCAGGTGAAACTTCTGAAGAGAAAGAATGCACATCTTTTCATGAAAACTTTCTAAAAACTCACAACGAAAGTTCTTCAGAAGTACTGATTAATTCTGACTTTAAGCCATTAGTAGTTTCAACTACATCAGGAGTTGAGAACCTGAAAACTACTGATGACCTAAAACCAATAAATACAGTCAGAAACTTGTCTTTGAAAGAAAAGACAAAATAATGTGAAATTTGTGGTCTGTTCAACCACAAGACAGAATTTTGCAGATACAGAAAAGGTATTCAGTACAACAAGAAAACTCCACAACTGGTTGTGGGAAAGCAAATCAAAAATGATTTTGTAAAAAACCTTTTGTCCCAGGAAACAACAACCAGTAAACACCTTTTCTCAAAAAAAGACAAAATCTCAACAAAAATCTTTTTCTCAAAATTCTCTTTCAGTAGTTAGACCTAAATCATCAGCAGTTTCACAAACTGCTGAGATTAAAGATCTCATAAACATGGTACAACTACTGATGACCAAAGTTGATGGTGGTCCTCAAAAGGATACCACCATTGCTCTTAATGAAAAATCCATTGCCAAAAAGACATGGATTTCTCAACTTGGTCAAGAACAAACTGTAAATGTTCTCAAGAGCAAACCCAAAGCCAAACTGGCTTGGGTTCCTAAATCTAACTAATTTGCTATCTTGTGTAGAGAGTTTCCAGAGGCTTAAATAGCATTTGGTATGTAGACAGTGGAGGCTCAATGCACATGACAGGATGCAGATACCTGATAAACAATTTTATCAGTCAAAGAGAAGGATCTGTATCCTTTGGGAACAATGCTAAGGGATATGTGTTAGGACATGGCAATGTCTCCTCTGGCAAAATACAGTTTTGACAAGGTCAATCTGGTTGAAAACCTTGAGTACAACTTGCTGAGTGTGTCACAAATGTGTGATAAAGGATATTCTTCCTTTTTCACAAAGACAGCATGCAAGATCATATCACCAGAAGGCCAGAAGTTGATAGAGAAGATCATTGAAGATCACACTTTGTTGATAGCCAAAAGATGTGGCAATGTCTATGCAGTGGACATTGAAAAAGACAAAGTACTGAACAACAGTGCCTGTTTCTTCTCAATGGCATCAACTTCAGAGACTGATCTCTGGCATAGGAGACTTGGCCATGTGAACTTTAAAACCATAAATAAAGTCACAAAAATGGGCTTGGTCAGAGGTCTACCCTTAAAAGTATACCAGTGTCAAGAACACTGTGTATCCTGTTTAAGGGAAAAACAGCATAAGTCCTCCTATAAGTCTATTGAAGAATCAAAAACAACTGCATGTCTTCAACTACTCCATATGGACTTATTTGGACCTGTAAAGATCATGAGCCTTGGTAAGAAGAAGTACTGCTTGGTCATCATTGATGACTACTCAAGATTTACATGGGTATTCTTCTTATTTTCCAAGGATGAGGCTACTGAAATCATCAAGTTCTTCATTCTACATGTAGAGAAGCAATATTCTCTACCTGTCAAAACCATTAGAAGTGATAATGGACAGAGTTAAGGAACAAAACTCTGGATGAATTCTGTTTGTCTAAAGGGATTATTAGACAATTCAGTGTTCCCAGAACTCCTGAACAAAATGGTGTAGTAGAAAGGAAGAACAGAACTTTAATTGAAGGAGCAAGAACAATGTTAGCTGATTCTGGCCTACCATTATACTTTTGGGCAGAAGCAGTTAACACATCATGTTATGTTCAAAATAGAGTCCTAGTTGTCAAGAGGCATTCCAAGACTGCCTATGAAGTTCTTCATGGCATGAAGCCCCTTGTAACACCCCAACCGATGGCGGAAACATCGGGATGTCACGTATTGATGATTGTTCAGTAGCTCATGGTAAATAATAAATTTCATTATATGATTTAAATAAATTACATACAATTGTTCTACAAGAATTCGTACATCAAATTGAATAAAACTATGCACACATCTTCAAGCATTAATTCAAATCTTCAAGCAAGTAGAACCTGAAACATGTTATGTTGAAAATATTTTGGGTCAACAAAAGTTGGTGAGAATTACATAGGTTTTGATAATCGAATAAAATTGTTGTGCAATTCATGTGTCATGGCAATCTAGTCCATATGTGAAAACATACTAGAAGTAAATCGAGTGCATAATCAACCCTTGTGACTGTTGTATTGTGGTACATCCCATACGCTCATGGTTCACTCGTTTATATTGCAGTAACAAACACCCACGCTACCTTTGTAGGAGGCACGTATCCGGGTGGGATTGTCAGTCCAATAGATCTATCAATGTATACCGTCGGCTGATAAATGTTTATGCTAGAATTGTGCTTACCCTAGTCATGTTCAAGACATAATGCAACATAGAAAGACACATAGACACATTGATGATTGAATTGCATAAATAATGTTGTAACATGTTTCACCCCAAAAATGGTGATAAATAGAAAATGGGCTATGTAAAACTCACCTTAGCAAAATGTTATATCTGTTGAAAAATTGAATAGTGGTGTTTCCCAAATGTGTCAAGTATCACCCTATAATAAGGTAATAAATATGTCTAAGTCTATCTAGTCTACAAATGTATAAGTTCTAGGGCTTCGATTTTGGGGATAAATGCTCGTTTGATTAATATTAAAAATGTTTGATAATTGAGAGAATATTAGTAAATAAATAAACAAAAATCTTTTTATGAAATTTAAATTTAAGATGATCACAATAATGTGTTTAAAGTATTATAAAATTATTTTCTTTAAAATAGAATATTAATTCTATTTATAACAAATTGTCATAATTTAACTTTAATATTTAAAAATATTAAAATTAAAGAATTATTCGTTTAAAATTTATATTTCTGTTCTAAATATTCAGAAATAATTTGTATAAAATTTTGGTGCAAAAAATATTAAAAATTGAATTTATTATGATTTAATTATGATTAAAACTAACAAAAATTGATTAAAAATATTAAATAAATGATTTTTAGAAATAAAAATCATTTCAGAAAAGTTTATCATTATATAAACTCAGAATAATTTTTGTGGAAATTTATAAAATTGTTTTGATATATTAATGGAATTTTATAAATATAATAGAATAAAATTGATTTAATTATTATATATATTAAATAAATTAATTTTTGAAAACTAAAAATACTGGATGAAACTTTTTCATCAGTTTATCTTAAAATAATTTTTTTAGAATTTATAAAAGAGTTTTGATAATTTAAAACGAATTTATAAAATTATAAGTATTATATATAATTTATTTGATTTGTTTGATTAAAAACAAAATAAAGGAAAAAGGGTTTTGCCACTGCCGGGACTCGAACCCGCGTGGCTCAGGAAGATTACACCAGACACAACCACTTGGTCCAGACCAGTGGTTGTGTTAGTTCCTGTTTTAATTAAAATAAATATAATATGCAAAAATCGTGTTTTATCCCCAAAATAAACCCACGAGCCCTAATTTTTCCAATCGCTCAATTCACACATCAATAACCCAATTAACCTTAGGGCTATTGATGTGTGAATGCCGAAGGTTAAAACCCAACAAAAAAATCATACTTACAATGCAGTATCGAGCACGATTGGACAGTCAACTCAAAAAGTCAAATCGCGATTGAATTATCAAGAACAGAGGATTTTTGTGAAGAATTGGAGGTGAGAAAGATGAATTGGCGAGTTGTGATTGTTCAGCAAGGTTCAATTTATAGTGTACAGGCCTAGGTGATCGAATTGGCAAGTGTTGACCATGAATTGAATGTGGGACGCGTATTGGATTAATCTTGGTAACAATTGAATGCTAATTGTCGTGTATGTGAGTCATAACAGGCCGGTAATCACGTTATTAAACCAAACACAGATCAATTACGAGCTTTGGTGATAATTTTGGTATGTCGCGTCCTCACAGTTGACTTTCTAAGTCAACTGTGGAGTTTCTAGGATATTGATATAAAAATAATAAGCCGGGTTAGGAACAAATATGATAGCTAGACCAGATGGTTAGTGTGTTTTGTATATTTGAACCGGCTTGGGCGCGGGTTCGAGTCCGTCCCAAGCACCATTTTTTTTTAAATAATTATCCTTAATATATCCATATATCAATATAATTTATATAGTATTAGGGTTTCCAAAATGCAACAAAAATAATTAAATGCACACATTAATACTGGAACTTGACGTTTTTATTAATAACGATGTGTAACGTACAAGTATAATTGCGTAATGTTACAGTCTCCCCTACTTTTAGGAACTTCGTCCGAAGTTAAAAGAAAAGCACCAGGTTTACAATTTGGTCGACTACCGAAAACCTTGATAAAATTTCTCACTACCTTAACGTACCTGTAAATTCATGATTATGTTCCGGACCGTAATTACCAATTTACCTTACATTAGGGTTTTGTGTCGTTTTATGACTCTACCGATTGTTGAGCAGGTTCGATAGTCTCCACCAGTCGTTGAGCAGGTGGTAGGGCCTCTCCCGACTGTTGGAAAGACATGATGACCTCTACCAATCGTTGAGTAGGTTGTTTGGTAGTCAAATAATTGTTGTACAAGTAAGCAAGTATGATTATACATATAGCAATTAGTTCACATTCAAACAAGCATGCACTTAGATGTTATGATAATACTTGAATTTATTACTTGAATCAAAAAGTGTCAATACATAGAATTAAAAGAGAAAGTAGACATCATTCAAATGGTGGGGTTTGCTGTTAAGTAGATGGAGGGTCTCTAGCGGGGTTATTTGGAGCATCAAGAGCGTTTGTAGCAGGGATTCGACAAGCATCCGCAAGATGCCCATACCTTTGACAATTGGTGCACTGTCGGCAGGGAACTTGGGTTGGGTGGTGATACTGGCAGGTATCACACTTAGGTTTGTTCCCGTTGTATCGTTTCTTGTTAGGTGGGACAGTGGTGTCTATTGCAAAATTCCTGACCTTGCACTTTCTGTTGGTTGAGGCCTCAGTTTTGATATCAACGGCAGGTTGGGGAGTATCCTTTTTCTTTTCCCCTTTACGAGTTAGGGTTCCTGCCTTCCCATGGTTATCTGTTAGGGTGGCAGCCAAACGCTTTGCTTCCTCCAAAGTAGCAGGGTTCCTTCCCCACACCGTGTCTTGAATCTGCATCGGTAAGACACCAATGTATTTTTCGATTGCAATAGGCAAGGGGGTGACCTTGTGGGTAGCAGTAGGCTAAGTTCGTGAAAACGAGTGTTGTAAGCAAGGTTTTCTCCACTATCTTGAGCAAGATCATGAAACTCATCTTCCAGCTTCTTGATTTCATTACGAGGGCAGAACTCTACCTTCATAATGTCTTTAGCTTGATCCCAAGTTAAGGCCAGTGTAGCTTCAGCTCCACGGGTGCGCTTTTCCTCATTCCACCAGGTGAGTGCTCGTTTGTGAAGAACACTCATGGCATAACGGACCTTAAAGTTGTCGGGGCACTCACTGTTAATGAAGGTATTTTCAATACCCTCAAACCATTGTAGGAGTCCTGTAGCTCCTTCTTCTCCACTGAACTTTGGGGGATTACAAGAATTAAAGTGCTTGAGAGTGCAGGCTGGAAGACCATTCCCATTCCCGTTGTGGTTTCCATTTCCATTCCCGTTGCCGTTACCGTTCCCGTTGCCGTTCAACTGGATGACTTGAGCTAGTAAGTTGGGAACCAGAGTTGCGATTTGCTGCGCCATTTGTTGAGAAATGATTGCAGCCAGTTGGGCATCAACACCATTGTTGTTGTTGTTGTTGTTGTGGTTAGTATCGTGGTTGTGGTTGTGATTGCTACTCCCTTCATCATGATTGTCACCACTGTTAAGACGAGCACTGCGACGTGGAGGCATGATCTGTAAGAGACACAATGAAATGAATGAGGTTATATAAGGAATGTAATCATTTATTCATTAAACGAATAAACGAAAACGTTGACTTATCAAAGATTTTAGATTCTAATAACATATGAAGACATGCTTTAGCCTATAAGTGAACACTCATCCCGAGAATTCCCATGTAGGCATCCGGGTCCCTCGTCTGATTGGGATATATGCGCAATGCCAGCCTAGACAGAAGACTCAGAATACAGGCGTTCACCCTTCCAGATTGCACGTGTTCGTTATTAAAATCTAAAACTTCGACGAGATCTCAAGGTGGTTCAGGTTAAACCTGAGGATTTTGTCCTATTAGTCTAAGAGTAGATCCAGTGATGGAAAGCAATCTTCTTGTAAGGATGAAAGTAGGGATATGAAGTAGGAGGGAGATAGAGAATAGTAAGTAAAAGAAGCAAGTACTAGTTAAATCCTATGGTTATAGACTAGATTATTTTTCTAATAACCTAATTCCCTATAACCATGGCTCTGATACCAATCTGTAACACCCCAACCGATGGCGGAAACATCGGGATGTCACGTATTGATGATTGTTCAGTAGCTCATGGTAAATAATAAATTTCATTATATGATTTAAATAAATTACATACAATTGTTCTACAAGAATTCGTACATCAAATTGAATAAAACTATGCACACATCTTCAAGCATTAATTCAAATCTTCAAGCAAGTAGAACCTGAAACATGTTAAGTTGAAAATATTTTGGGTCAACAAAAGTTGGTGAGAATTACATAGGTTTTGATAATCGAATAAAATTGTTGTGCAATTCATGTGTCATGGCAATCTAGTCCCATATGTGAAAACATACTAGAAGTAAATCGAGTGCATAATCAACCCTTGTGACTGTTGTATTGTGGTACATCCCATACGCTCATGGTTCACTCGTTTATATTGCAGTAACAAACACCCACGCTACCTTTGTAGGAGGCACGTATCCGGGTGGGATTGTCAGTCCAATAGATCTATCAATGTATACCGTCGGCTGATAAATGTTTATGCTAGAATCACTACGCCAAAATGTGGCTTTAGCCACACATTTCCTAAAATCGCCCTGCCACACTTTGATTGAACGTGTGGCTAAAGGTCATTTCTAACATTTGGAAAACTTCCAGCCCACCTTTCGCCACACATCTTATGTATTCATGTGACCATTGTATAACAGCTCAAACCCTTTAGCCACGCTTAAGAAAAAAAATGTGACATTTATTAGTCACACCAAAAAAAATATGGCCAATTGTGATCTAAGGCAACAATAATTATTTCATGTGACAAAAAACTATAACTTCTCGAATCCTTTAGCCACACTTCAAGAAAAAATTGTGACATTTAATAGCGACACTGGAAAAGTGTGGCCAAATGTGATTTACAGCCATAGTATTTTTTTTGATGTATGGCTAAAAGCTAATACTTATATGGCCACATATATTGTTGTGTGACCAGAAACTAATCAATAGCCACACTTAAAATTAAAAAAAATTCATGTGGCTTTACATAAACATTCATCACACCATCGACCTTTATTTATTTCTGTATCACGGAATGATAATATATGTCATGGAAAAATATATGTGACCAAAGTAAGACAATAGTCACAATTAAAGTTACAAAAAAAATCATGTGTCTTTAACTATTAGCCACACTAATGTCATTGTTTATTTTCGTGTGACGAAATGATAGCAAATGTTACTTAAAAACATGTGTAGCCAAAGTTTAGACAATAATCATAGTTAAAATTGTAAAATTTCATGTGGCTTTATATAACTATTAGCCACACCATATTCACTTCGTTTTTTTTTTGTGACGTAATAATAGCAAATGTCATGAAAAAATATGTATGGCCAAAGGTAAAACAATAGTCACACTTATATAATTACAAAATCTAATGTAACTATACATACTACAACTTTCTTTTCAAAATATTTCTCTCTTAAAATTACAAAATTTCAACATCTCTCCAAAAACTCCCCCCAAAATATTTCATCCTCTTAAAATTAGAAAATTTTAGTTTCCCTCCAAAAACTCCCCCCAAAATATTTAATCCTAAAAATTCCCTCTCAAATACTACTGTCATTAAAAAAAATTACATTATTTAGTATAAATATGCAAAAGATATTAAATTGTAAAATTTCATTTTATCATTTAGTAATTTCTTTTCAAACTTTTATATATTTGTCTTTGTAACTAATTTAGGTAAAAATATACATAACAAATGCGTCAATTTTGAAGTTTATGCGTTTCATCATGTCATGAATGTACTAAAGGCTTATTGCGTTGTAATGAGTATAGATGACCTCGGAAGCGAACTGGTACCGGTAATGGAAGTACCGGTTCTGAAGATGGAAGAAATAGGTACCAGTACAAGTAGAAAACGAGTATTATGATATAAGAATTTAAAGGTAAATCAACCCAAAATATCGGATTGTATTGAACTAGTACCGCTACAAAAAGTACCGCTGTCGAGAACGCAAAAAACGGGTATCGGTACCGAAAATGGTCATACATGTCTTAATAGACCTCATATATGTCTTAATGGACCATATTGGGCCTTTTATGGATCACAATGGACATTAATAGATCATATATGTCATTATGTGCCATATTGGGCATTAATGGATCATAATAGACAATAGTATAGCATATATGCCTTAATAGGCCAAATTGGGCCTTAATGAATCATAATGTCTTAATAGGCCATTTTGGGTCTTTGTGGATCACAATGGACAATTGTACATAATACATGTCTTAATGGACCAAACTGACCTTAATGGATCACAATGGACAATAGTAGATAACACATGTCTTAATGGACCATATTTGGCTTAACGGATCATAATGAAAAAAAAAATAGATCATATATGTTTTATTGGGCCATATTGGGACTTACTGGACTACAATGAACAATAGTAAATCATGTATGTCTTGATGGACCGTATTATGCCTTAAAGGACCAAAATGGACAATAGTAGATAATACATGTCTTAATGGACCGTATTGGTCTTTAATGTATCACAATGGAAAATAGTAAATCATACATGTCTTAATGGACCATATTGGGCAATAATGTACCACAATGGATAATAGTAGATCATACATGTCTTAATGGACCATATTGGGCCTTAATGGACCAGAATGGACAATAGTGGATTATGTATGTATTAATGGCCATACTGGGCCTTAATGGATCAGAATGGACAATAGTGGATTTATATATGTCTTAATGGGCCATATTGGGCCTTAATGTATCACAATGGACAATAGTAGATCATACATACATGTCTTAATGGACCATATTGGGCCTTAATGTATCACAATGGATAATAGTATATCATACATGTGTTAATGGACCAGATTGGGCCTTAATGGATCGGAATGGACAATAGTGGATTATGTATGTCTTAGTGGGCCATATTGGGCCTTAATGGATCAGAATGGACAATAGTGGATTATATATGTCTTAATGGGCCATATTGGGCCTTAATGTATCACAATGGACAATAGTAGATCATACATGTCTTAATGGACCATATTGGGCCTTAATGGATCAGAATGGACAATAGTGGATTGTATATGTCTTAATGGACCATATTGGGTCATAATGGATCAGAATGGACAATAGTGGATTATACATGCCTTAATGGACCATATTGGGCCTTAAGGGATCATAAAGGACAGTAATATATCATACATGTCTTAATGGACCATTGTGGCCTTAATGGATCACAAATGGAAATAATAAATCAAAAATGTCTTAATGGGCGGTATTGGGCTATGATGGATCACAACTGATAATAATAATAAATAAAAAATGTCTTAATGGACGGTATAAATGGTGCACTTGGTACCGTACAAGTAATGTCTCCAGATCTTTAAAGCAAAAACAACCGCACCTAATTCCAAATCATGGGTGGTATAGTTCTTCTCGTGAACCTTAAGATAGGCGTATAACAAAGTTTAAGTTTTAGCATCTGAAATGCTGATTCTTGCGAGTCGCCCCAGTCAGACTTTCGGTCTTTTTGGGTAAGAGATGTGAGGGGTTGAGCAATCTTCGAAAATCCCTCGATGAAACGATGATAGTAATCTGCGAGACCTAGGAATTTCCGCACCTCAGAAGGCGTCTTTGGCGCTTCCCAGTCTTTCATGACTTCTATATTAGCTAGATCGACATGGATTCCTTTTTCATTAACCACATGACCAAGGAAATGAACTTCGCGTAACCAAAATTCTGAACACCCCTATGGATCACAATGGACAATGGTAGTTCTTATAGGTCTTAATGGACCATACTGGGCCTTAAAGTATCATAATGAATGATGATAGATCTTACTTGTCTTAATTGACCATATTGGGCCTTCAAGTATCATAATGAATGATGGTAGATCTTACATGACTTAATGGATCATATTGGGCCTTAATGGATCACAATGAGTAATAGTAGACGATATATGTTTTAATGGATCGTATTGGGCCTCAATGGATCACAATGAGCAATAGTAGATGATAGATGTCTTAATGGATCGTATTAGGCCTAAATGGATCACAATGAGCAATAATAGATGATATATGTCTTGATGAACCGTATTGGGCCTTAATGGACCATAATGAGCAATAGCAGATCATATATATCTTAATGCACCATACTAGCCCTTAATGGATCACAATGGATAATAGTAGATCGTACATGCCTAAATGGACCAATTAGGACTTAATAGATCAAAATGGACAATCGTATATGGCACGTGTCTTAATTGATTACATGGGCCTTAACATACCTCAAAAGACAATTGTAGATCATATATGTTTAATAGATCATAATGGATAATAGTAGATGATCATATATGTCTTTATGGACTATTTCGGACATATATGTTATTATATATATATATATATATATATATATATTGTCACACCCTCAAATTTCCACGTGCGGGGTTTTAACGCGAGGCGCGTGACACACCAGGATCCAAGTCAACGGTCACAATAAACAACACTATATGATACGTAAAAATGACATAATCAAACCATTAAGTTTTCATAAATGATCCAACGCTGCGGAAGCGTAAAACTTTATTACAACGTGAAATCAAAAGTACGAAAGTCTAAAAATACTAAATGAGATGCACATGAATCCTAGACGCCGTGAGACTCCGTGCGCCTACCAACAGCTGCTACCTTAGCGACCTGAGACAAACATGCTAAATACGTCAGCAAATAATGCTGGTGAGTTCACAGGTTTTTAAATGAATACCGACTCCAAATGTATACCAACTCCAAGTGATAAGCGACTCCAACTGAATACTCATGATCAATCCAGACCACATGCATGCAAAATATATGAATACCTGTTACTACTGCGATTGGAAAACCATTACTGGACTCGAATACTGTGAATACTGAATACGTGCCCGAATGAATACTGAATACTGAATACTGCATACTGAATACTGAATACCTAAGAGACAATATGCACCCGTCCGACCTCCAGTCGACGAGTGGGGCGGGTCAAGCCCAAATAGCGCTATCCACATTTCCCCCGTTGTGCATCCCCGCACATTCATGGTTTCCCCCGGGACTTCCAAAGATCGCATAGTAATATAATGAATACTCTAAAACATAATGAATACGTGAAAACATAATGAATACTCCAAACCCAATGAATTCATGAATACCAAAACGTAGTTGACACATCTTTCCTGAAAACTTAGTTGAAACGCCTTTTATGAAAACATAGTTGAAACGCCTTTTATGAAAACATAGTTGACACATGTTTAAAGGACACAGCATGTTTTCTCCCCCGAAAATGTAAAACCAGTAAAAGAGTGGGGCCGTGAAACTCACCTTATTGTGCGTCTTCCGATAACTAGAATTCCAACACGTGTATGATAATCCCAACTAATGACAACCTATCAATGAGTTTACATAAGTGTGATGACTACTAACCCGAAGGCTAACAAGTCCCCGATTGTCCAGATCATAACCAAGTATGTTTTAAAACGAGTTTAAATGTTTAACCGACACACTAGACCGTCCCGACATCCCGTTGGTGACCCATTACCCTAACTAATCAAGTACACATAGATTACACGCAAGGTTCAAGCATAAAACACTTAGTTTGTATCAAAAATCTCATTTTTGTTAACGTAGGGTCGAATGTGGCTTTGAGTGGTCGAAGGTGGCTTTAAACTCCCACCTTCGCCCCTTTTCTTCACCTTCGCCCCCCTCAGTTCCAGGTTCGACCCTTGGAACCCACCTTCGCCCATTCGACTGGCCGAAGGTGTTCCAGGTTCGACCCTGCTGTGTTGTTTACTCAAAAACGCGTCCAAAAACATCCGAAAACATCACGAAACATCATGAGTTACAGCAGTCAAGCATCATTATTATATTCCTACGAAACCCTACCAATTTTACCCCAAAATCTATCCGTTTTTACAAGTTTCCTAAAATAGTAAATTATGGAGATGTCACATCATCATGCATGAAAATATTACCCAATTAGGAAACTTCTGAAATCAATCAATAATCAGCTCATCATCATCAAATCATCATGAACAAGAAACCCTTATCCCAACTCTATCATAACTATCCAAAAACAAGCCCTAAATCTAACTAAAAACCCCTTTTATCGTCAAAACACCATCAACAATCAAAGGTAACATGTTTCAATCATAACCCATCATTAATAACAGCCCTAGGTTGTTGTCATATCATCTATACAACAAGTAATTATCAAACAATGCATAATATCATATTAACACATGTCTAGTTTGCATAAAAACTCATTGTTTATGAATAGGTTTTATTTAGAAAGATATTAGGAAGGTTTTTACCCATAAAACATGTTGATATCAGATCTGGACCCTTGGGGTTTAGATTAAAACAAGTCAAAATTGTTTAAAAAGGATTTGTAATGAAGAACACACCTTAGATTTTCACTTGTAATGATTTAGAGAGTTAGGTTATGAAAAATAAGTTCAAAAACTCCTTCCCCAATGATAATAGCTGATAGAGAGTGTTTGGAGGCGTTTAGGGTTTGTGAAATGGTGAAAAATGGCTAAGGATGGTATTTATACTATCTGCACGTTCGCCCAGTTTATGTGGTCGAATGTGGAATTTTTCCACGTTCGCCCCTTTTTAGTGGTCGAATGTGGAACTTTTCCACATTCGCCCACTTTGTTTCCACGTTCGCCCCTTTTTCAAACCCCATTTCCACATTCGCCCAAAAGTTCCACATTCAGGTCATCAGCACATTTTTAACACATGTTAACAGCACTTTTAACACATGTTAACCTTTTTTCCAGTTTGTCGTGTTTAACGCATTCTAACACATCTTAACACATAAGCATGCATCCATAGTCTATACTTAGCATGTTTAGGCACGTATAATCATTCGTACATCATTTAAGCAAGTATAAGCATACAATCCACCACACGACCCATAATCTACACATATACTTAATTAACTCATGTAATGTCACCAACGACGGAACCCGGTACTAATGTATTCCCAAAACGACTCCCAATGATCCTCCAGATCATTGAACCCTGGACAATCCTAATTTGACCCGACTCAACTAACCCAGTTAAGTTTGTTTATAAACGTTTCTCGCTAAGGTAGACTTATGTGTTTATAAAATGTTGACCCAAACATGCCGGGTGTCACATATATATATTTAATTTAAATTAACATATTACAACACCTAGTTATTAAATCTGGTTTAACTATTTAACCGATCCGAACAATGAACCGTTAAGGAAACCGGTTTTGACATCCAGTCCAGTCATGAAAACATTTATGTGATCATCTTTAGTTTACCACAAAAAGTGGCAAAGCTTGAATTTTTGAGTGGTGGGAGCCAAAAGTCACAAATTCCATTTTTTTTTCAAATCAATGGGAACTGGACCTAAAGAAAAAACAAACTTTTTGAATAAAATCAGAAAATTTACACTGGTGAGCCAAAACTCGGTATGGAGTAGGGTCGAGGTCGAAGCCCTCATAATCTTCTCCCATCCACAAAA
The DNA here is from genome assembly GCA_030844895.1 of Ambrosia x helenae. NCBI lineage: Eukaryota > Viridiplantae > Streptophyta > Magnoliopsida > Asterales > Asteraceae > Ambrosia > Ambrosia x helenae. The sequence continues at coordinate 72,446,399 of CM061234.1, forward strand.
ATATCCCTAAAAATTTCAGTTCCCGCTTATACACTTTTCAATCTCCCGCTTATTGTTTAGACTAACAAAATCAAATCCATCCATCCATTTCACTCCACATACTCATCCCTCCATCCGTTACACTTCATTACTTCATCCTTTTCACTTCATCTCGTTGGCACGTCTTCAACACTCCACATCCTCCAACTGTTATCATCAAATCTATGGACTCCATATCCTTTTATTATTATAAATCTCTGCCCAATGACACCGATACGGCGCCGACGATTAAAAACCCACCGGCGACAGAAGGCAGAACCTAACATCGAGCCAAAAGATCTAAACTCATTTTCCGTTTAGATATTTTCATAAATCGTTTTGAATCGATTGCTTATATCATGTTTGCTTGAATTGAGCCAAATCCGGATAACCAATTTTTGAAAGGGTTATGTTGTTGGTGATGAACATTGAACAGTTTGGTGGGATTTGGGTTCAAAGTTTCCTGGTAGTGTTTTATAGGAACAAGAATGGGGAACGTTTATACGCATGTGCAGTTCGTCTGGTTGCTATCTATGGGTCTGGTGAAGAAAGCCACTTACCTACGATTATCAATCTTGCCAAATTAGGTCTACCCCCATTCAAAATTGGTATTTTAATTTTTTTTAGACGCTGTAGTTTGTAATCTATCCGTGGGAAGCCTGAATTTTGAAGCGGTATTTTCAATATTTCAATAGCTATTTTGCCATCAGATAGTTTGTAATGTAGGTTTAGTTATCAATTTTATTTTGTTATGAGATAAATTGACAAAACGATTTATTTGTGAGGTGAAGATTTATTTTTATGAGTTAACAAGGCCGATAAGACGATTAGCATCTCACACATATACTCAACAAATATATATTACAGTTTCAAGCATTTATGATTTTTAACTCCCTTTTATGAATTTGGATGCTGCAGATGTTTCATAAGAAGAAGCTTTTGAAGAGGGTGAATTTTTTAATGGAATTGAGAAGGCGTTCACCGTGAATTTATGCATCATTATCATGTTGCCGGCTATGAGCCTGTGATGCCTACAGTAAGTAAGAACTGTAATCACTTTGTGTTATTTGGATGTTGAGTGTTTTATGACATGATCTAGGCTATGCAGTAATAATTTTTTTCTATCAAGCTCACCACTTTATTTAATTTATGCTAATTGACTTGTCTGTTGTTTTGAGTTTTGTGGTGGAATAAACTAGGTAGTCAAGTTTGTTTAGAATGGCACAGAAGCTTGTGAATCTATTGAAACAGATTGATCCTAGATTCGTATCGTATCGTGATGATAGATGTGCTCCTTGAAAAAACTGTGAGTTTGGTGTTTTTGTTAACCTATTACAATTTTGAATAAATAATATGTGGTAATTTTTTGTCTCCCAGATAATTAACTTGATGTCATGGTCTTTGACCATTTGTATCGTCAGTTATAGTAGCTTAAGAGAGTGCAATATAACAATGGACATGTGTTGAAACTTCTTACTCTTGTTATGGCTTTTGTTACTGCCACTGATTTCAAAATTTTGATATTAATTATTTGCTTATAAGTAGTTACATCGAAGCCAGTAAAGTAAATCTTTACCAATCAAAAGACAAAGAAATTGCGTCTATATCCAGGTTGTTCTTTCATATTATGAAAATATATTAAAGATGGTTCATCCTTTATGCCTTTTGTTAACAAAGAATTATGGCAGGTAATTACCTAATTATTAATTTCTGAAATGAACTAGAGATTGTATTGCCGTATTGGTTTATTTTTTATTTTAAAGCACGTCATGATAGGAAAGAAGCTGTGATACTGTTACTCGACTCGTTTTATGCCTTCCTCCTTTCTAGCTTAAACTTTTTGTTCAACCCATTTGAGACAATGCACCCCAAGAAAAACTCAGTCACAACTAAATTAGTTGGAATTGACATTGCCACCTCTTATCATTTATCTAAAATATACAACTTTCCATATGAACTTGATTGTTAGGCCAAGTAATAACTTGAGATGGTGTTGGGACAAAATCTATACTTGGGGCATAGGTTTTTTTTCTCTCTAATTTCTGTTTTGCGCTTCACATATATGTAGATTGTAGGTGATTCTCTATAACATATGCAATTGGTTTAGCCATTACACTAGCATTACATGCTGTAGCAGCTTCGTTTGCTGAAAAGGCATAAGGACAGGTCGGACAGGGTTTACCAATGGTGGTTGGTGGTTATCATGGGATTAATTCTTCTTAAGGTAATTAATCATATTGTTATTTGAATCCATCTTATGCTCTAAACAAGATAGGAAGATTTGATGTAGTTCATTATGAGAAATTGACATCTGTTTATTATTGTTTAATAATACTATAGACTAGTAATTTGCAACTAAATTAACATGGTTGTCTCACCTAATGTGATTCCATAGAGGATGAACCCTTTAATTTTGCTGGCACATAAATATGTTTGTTTTTATAATAATATATGCAAGTGATCTATATATGTTTCTTTGTCGTGGTTGCATTCATTTGTTTAAATGTTTGTATTATATAAAAAACTAGGTTGGCAAGTTGGCAATCAAGAAAGAACAGCTATTTGGGATGAGTTTGAAGTTAGGGGTAAAAAAAACAATGCCACATTGGAAGTGCTGCTAGGAGTGATCCGAGTTCCATTGTAGCCGCTGAATCACTTGTAGTTAGATTTTGTTTAGAAGTTTGTCTTTAGTATTTAATTGAAAGCTTATGTATGTATTTTGGTTTATTATTGTTAATACCATTTGCGTTTTAAGTTCTCATATTTACTGTTGTTTTTATTTTACAAAAAAAAAAAAAAAAAAAAACTGAAAACAAATCGTAAAATGTGTGGCCAAATATTATACAATAGCCACACTTAAAAATACAAAATTTAATTTTGCTTTACATACCCATTAGTTGCACCATTTCACTTTGTTTTTTTTTGTATGGTAAAATGATAGCAAACGTCATAGAAAAAAAAAATATGTGTGACCAAAGGTTAGTCAATAGCCACATTTAAAATTACCAAATTTCATGTGGCTTCAGATATCCATTAGCCACACCATCTTTAGTTTGTTTTGTATTGTGTGACGGAATGATAACAAACGTCACGAATAAGCAAAATTATGCGTGTCCAAATGTTGGGGAACAACCATACTTTAATTAAAAATTTCATGTCGCTTTATATACCAACTAGCCACGCCATTGACACATTGTTTTGTTTGTGTAACGGAATGCTAGCAAACGTCATTGGAGAATAAATTTATGTGTGACTAATGGTTAGTAGCTAGCCACATTTAAAATTAACAAATTTCATGTGGCCTTAGAAACACATTAGCCACACCATCTTCAGTTGATTTTTTGTAGTGTGACGGAATGGTAACAACGTCAAGAGATTAAATAATTATGTGTGACCAAATGTTAAACAATAGCCACACTTAAAATAAAATTAGTATCTTTTTGTGTCTAGAAATAGTTTTTAGTCACACATATCATTAGTTGCTGTGACTATATAGTACAACTGGCCACATTTACAAGAAATTCATATGGCCGTTATAATCTTTTAGTCACACATATCATTAGTTGCTGTGACTAATGAACAACAAGCTTGATTACAACAACCTTTCTTGCCACACTTTTTTTTATAATTGATGTGGCTAAAACCAACTGTTTACTAATTTCATGTGACTGTTGTTACCCTTTAGCCACATTTAACGAAGAAAATGCTTGATTTCAGCAAGAAATGAATACCTTTTAGCCACACTTTTTAGTAGCTATGACCACTAAACGTGAGTGTGACTATATGATACCTACGATGACTCGACCTTTGGTCACACTAGACCTGAAAAAAATTTGTGTGGCGAAAGGCATACGGTCACACTTTTTTGCTGTGGCCATAACCCCTTTTTCACGTAGTGAATTGTGCTTACCCTAGTCATGTTCAAGACATAATGCAACATAGAAAGACACATAGACACATTGATGATTGAATTGTATAAATAATGTTGTAACATGTTTCACCCCAAAAATGGTGATAAATAGAAAATGGGCTATGTAAAACTCACCTTAGCAAAATGTTATATCTGTTGAAAAATTGAATAGTGGTGTTGCCCAAATGTGTCAAGTATCACCCTATAATAAGATAATAAATATGTCTAAGTCTATCTAGTCTACAAATGTATAAGTTCTAGGGCTTCGATTTTGGGGATAAATGCTCGTTTGATTAATATTAAAAATGTTTGATAATTGAGAGAATATTAGTAAATAAATAAACAAAAATCTTTTTATGAAATTTAAATTTAAGATGGTCACAATAATGTGTTTAAAGTATAAAAATAATTTTATAAAATTATTTTCTTTAAAATAGAATATTAATTCTATTTATAACAAATGGTCATAATTTAACTTTAATATTTAAAAATATTAAAATTAAAGAATTATCAGTTTAAAATTTATATTTCTGTTCTAAATATTCAGAAATAATTTGTATAAATTTTGGTGCAAAAATATTAAAAATTGTATTTATTATGATTTAATTATGATTAAAACTAACAAAAATTGATTAAAGATATTAAATAAATGATTTTTCAGAAATAAAAATCATTTCAGAAAAGTTTATCATTATATAAACTCAGAATAATTTTTGCGGAAATTTATAAAATTGTTTTGATATATTAATGGAATTTTATAAATATAATTGAATAAAATTGATTTAATTATTATATATATTAAATAAATTAATTTTTGAAAACTAAAAATTGTGGATGAAACTTTTTCATCAGTTTATCTTAAAATAATTTTTTTAGAATTTATAAAAGAGTTTTGATAATTTAAAACAAATTTATAAAATTATAAGTATTATATATAATTTATTTTATTTGTTTGATTAAAAACAAAATAAAGGAAAAAGGGTTTTGCCACTACTGGGACTCGAACCCGCGTGGCTCAAGAAGATGACACCAGACACAACCACTTGGTCCAGACCAGTGGTTGTGTTAGTTCCTGTTTTAATTAAAATAAATATAATATGCAAAAATCGTGTTTATCCCCAAAATAAACCCACGAGCCCTAATTTTTCCAATCGCTCAATTCACACATCAATAACCCAATTAACCTTAGGGCTATTGATGTGTGAATGCCAAAGGTTAAAACCCAACAAAAAAAATCATACTTACAATGCAGTATCGAGCACGATTGGACAGTCAACTCAAAAAGTCAAATCACGATTGAATTATCAAGAACAGAGGATTTTTGTGAAGAATTGGAGGTTGAGAAAGATGAATTGGCGAGTTGTGATTGTTCAGCAAGGTTCAATTTATAGTGTACAGGCCTAGGTGATCGAATTGGCAAGTGTTGACCATGAATTGAATGTGGGACGCGTATTAGATTAATGTTGGTAACAATTGAATGCTAATTGTCGTGTATGTGAGTCATAACAGGCCGGTAATCACGTTATTAAACCAAACACAGATCAATTACGAGCTTTGGTGATAATTTTGGTATGTCGCGTCCTCACAGTTGACTTTCTAAGTCAACTGTGGAGTTTCGAGGCTATTGATATAATAATAATAAGTCGGGTTAGGAACAGATATGATAGCTAGACCAGATGGTCAGTGTGTGTTGTATGTTTGAACCGGCTTGGGCGCGGGTTCGAGTCCCGGCCCAAGCACCATTTTTTTTAAATAATTATCGTTAATATATCCATATATCAATATAATTTATACAGTATTAGGGTTTCCAAAATGCAACAAAAATAAATAAATCACACATTAATACTGGAACTTGACGTTTTTATTAATAACGATGTGTAACGTACAAGTATAATTGCGTAATGTTACACCCCTTATCTCCTTTTTCAGGGCTTTTGGGTGTCAATGTTTCATCTTGAACATTAAGGAATCTATTTCAAAGTTTGCTGCCAAAGTTGACTCAGGTTACTTTCTTGGTTACTCTTCCACAAGAAAAGCCTACAAGGTTTTTAACTCAAGAACCAGGATAGTAGAAGAAACACTAAATGTCAAGTTCAATGAGTCAAAACACACTCTCATTCCAGCACATCCTGCTAAACTTTTTGACCTTGACATCTTCCATTTTGGACCTGAAAAGACTGTTACTTCATCTAAACCTACTTAATATGGTGATCAAAGGTTTGATGATGAGGATCCAGCACCATGGACTCCTCAAACAGTCATTAAGTCAACTTCCAAACCATCAGAAGTTTCACAAACTTCTGATTCAACAAATGCTGAGGAACAAACTCAAACATCTGCATCAGCACCTTCAACTACTGAAGACATTGAAACTGCTGAACCAGATATAATAGACCTCAGTAGTTTGTTTGAAGAACATGAGCCACTAACACCTGTCAGTGGTTTACAACAACTGATCAAACACAAAGATCATCCACTTGATCAAATCATGGGTGATACTGCATCAGGTGTTCTTACAAGAAACCAACTTTCCAACTTTTGTCTCTTCTCAGCATTTATTTCACAGTTGGAACCAAATAAGTACCAGGAAGCCCTCAAAGACAACAATTGGGTACAAGCAATGCAAGATGAATTGCTTCAATTCAACAAGCAACAGGTTTGGGAAATCTATCCCTTACCACCAAACAAGCAACCAATTGGCACAACATGGGTTTTCAGGAACAAACAAGATGAAGCTGGTATGATTATAAAGAACAAGGCAAGACTGGTAGTACAAAGTTACTCTCAAGAAGAAGGAATTGATTATGATGAAACCTTTGCTCCAGTTGCAAGGCTTGAAGCCATCAGGTTATTTCTGGCCTATGCCATTTCCAACAAAATAAAAGTTTATCAAATGGATGTTAAGAGTGCATTTTTGTATAGAAAGATAAAAGAGGAAGTGTATGTTTGTCAGCCACCTGGATTTGAGGATCCTTCTCATCCTGAGTGGGTGTACAAACTAGACAAAGCTCTTTATGGGCTCAAACAGGCTCCAAGAGCCTGGTATGAAACACTTTCAACCTTTTTACTCAAAAATAACTTCACAAGAGGTGCCATTGATAAAACTCTCTTTATAAAGCATGTTGGAAATCACATCTTTCTTGTTCAAATATATGTTGATGATATCATATTTGGTTCAACAAACACAAAACTGTGTGATGAATTTAAGAAACTCATGCAATCAAAATTTGAGATGAGTACAATGGGAGAACTGCAGTACTTTCTGGGACTGCATATTGAAATCAGGTATCATTTTATAAGAGATTGCTATGAAAAAGGCAAGATTGAAGTGAAACATGTAGCAACATCTAATCAAATATCTGACATATTCACTAAACCCCTTGACACATCAACATTTTAGAAGTTAGTATCCATGCTTGGGATGCTATATTTGTAAGTGTTCCTCTTTACTTTTCTGCACATATTTTTCATTTTTCACTTACATCTGTTTTCAAAATTGAAAACTTTTGAAAAACAAATAAGAGAGAAACTACTGATGAACAAAACATCAGTATGGGAATATTTTCTGAAAAGTGATTAACTTCTGATAAAACAACCTTCAGAAGTTATGAATAAAGTATTTATAAAGTATTCTCATCACTTGTTCAAAACTACTAAAGAGAAAGTGGGAACTACTGATGAAAATAATTCTTCATCAGCAGTTTAGTCAAAAAGGGCAAATCAGACTTTTCCCACATCAGAAGTTTGACCTAGGCGGTTTAAAACTACTGATAAAGAAGTTTGACCTAGGCGGTTTAAAACTTCTGATAAAGAAGTTTGACCTAGGCGGTTTAAAACTTCTGATAAATACCTTTTCCAACACTTATCCATTTAAAAAGCAAAAATTCCCTCCTTCTCTCTCAAAGAGCTCTCAAACCCTGAACCTGCAAAAACACTGTTCGATCCAAATCACACACAAAACTCATGGCTCTAGTTCTAAAACAGGGACACAATCTTAGAGCCTACTTAGAGAAACAAGAAGGCTGGTCCCAATACGATGAGATCATTGATCTCGTCGTCAAATCCCAATATATCACCGCTCTCACAATAGACCCACCAATACATCCTGAAACTCTCAATGAGTTCTGGGCTAACGCTGAGACAGTGATGGTGGATAATGAGGTTATCTCTCTCAACTCAACAATCAAAGGGAGAAGAATGGCCATCACACCGGCCACACTTGCAATTAGACTGGGTTTGAATGATGTGAATGCCCCTGAACAGGTTGCAAACTCTGAAATCCACCTAACCATGACAGAATGTGGTTATCAAGGTACTCTCTCACAAGCTAAAATCTTTAAAAAGTATTTTGAACCAAAATACAAACTTTTGTTTCATTATATCATTATGTGTTTGAGTCCTAAAACAGGGTCTTATGACCAGATGCCCTCAACCTTTCAACCAATTTTTCATTCCATAGTGAATGAAACAAAATACAGGGCATCAAAACTTTTCTTTAATGAGTTGGTGTTACATCATAATAACACTAAAAAGAAGTTTTTGTTATACCCAAGGTTCATTATGCAATGCATAATCAAAGAACTGGGTGATGAGGTGCTTGTGGGTAAAACTGCAATTTTGAAACCCTTAACCTCACAAGCATACTCTAGGCATAACAAACAAGCTGCCTGGCCAGAAGATGACCAAGGGGAACCAGAACCAGTCCCATGGAACCCTCATCTTCCAAACCTACACCCCCAAAGGCCAGGAAACACAAACAACAAAAACAAGAACCCACCAAACCAAAAAGAAAAGCAGTTTAGGAGGTTGAGATGCCTGAACTGACTACTGTGCAATCTGCACTTGATAAAGATGTGACTGAAACATCCTCTCAGTCTCATCCATCTCAAACCCCACCAAGAGCACCAATCAAAATTCTTTTCAAAAGAAAAAGACTTAAGAAAACCATTCCTATTGATGCTTCTTTTGAAACTGCTGAACCCACTGCCCAAACTACTGAACTAGCACCCCAAATTTCTGAACCTGATATTGAAATAGCCAAACTTCTCTCTAAGCTAAAAGAGAAAGTCCCATCTAAACATGTCAGTCCCCAACAACCACATCAAACAGGGGACATAGCCTCAGAACTTGACATGGATGTGGACACTCAAAGCCCAAACCAAAGAGATGAGGATGAAGCAGGGTCTCTAAGCCCAAACTTAGAAACTCTTGGTACTTTTGAGGCTGCTACTAGGTAGGAAATCCTCTGAACCAAGAAAAAGAGGTATATGAGACAACTGAGTTGGGCTCAGCTCATGATGTAACTGATACAGTCCTCATTGGGGATGTAATCAGGGATTCAGATGATTCCATTGACTTGGATGATGTTTCAAAACACAAAACTACTGAATAGACGGCTACAAGTGAAGGTCCTGCACCTGGTGTATCTATGCTCAAGAAGCTAGTCACACCAGATCAGGTTAAAGTCCACTTAATCCCTGATTCCCCTATAGTGGCATCTTCTGTACAACAAGAAGATCAAACAAAAACACACCCCTCACTACAAATGCCTACCCAATTCCCTGGGCAATCCAACATAGACATGAACAAGCTATGTAGCCCAGATGGTCCCTTATATCACATGATGAACACTCTCATCAAAAATCACTTCCAAACCTACACAGCTAACTTGGAGCTGTCCATAAAAAACCAATTTGGAGTGATACAGACAAAGATGAATGATCTGTCCAACAAGATTGACTTCAACAGCAAACAGATTGCTACTCTTACAGGTCATTTCTCCCAACCTTCAACATCAAAAATTGATGAAGCCAAAAAGGGGGAGAAAACTAAGGAACCTATGGAGTCACTTGAAGCCAGGAAAAAGGCAAGAGTGGCAATCCAAGAAAGGGAGCAGAGAGACCAAGCCAGAAAGAAAAAACTGGCCCAACAATTTGGTGTCTCTGTCCAAGAAATTGAAGACTGTGAAAAGTCTGATGAAGAAAAGTCTGATGAATCCCAAGGGCATAATGAAGAAACATCTGATGGACAAAGTTCTGATGAAGACTCAGAAAGTACTGAAGACAATCCTTCAGGAGTTGACAAACCTTCAGTAGTTGTCAACCCATCAGATGTTAACACTTCCAACACTCAAACTGCTGAACAAGAGCCTTCCAGATCAACTGAACCTACTCAACCTACTCCTGTTCCTCCTAAGCCTACTACAACATTTACCACTATGACTGTGCTAAACCCTTCTCCAATCTCTCAATCAGCAGAACTTCTTGAGAAGAGTTTAGTGGCAGTTCAGAAGAAAGCCAAGGAAGATCAGATTTGGAAAAATCTGGAAGAAAGGGATGACTTGGACTTAAGCCTGGATGAAAAGCTACAGGCTTATGAAGCTGAACTTTAAAGGCAGGCTAGCCTAGAAAGAATTGCTGAGGAAGACAAAAGACAACAACTGATGTCTTATATTACCAAGAACAGCAAGATCAAAGCCTATACAATAAAGAGACTCTCCATGGAAGAGCTGACAAGAAGAGCTCAACTTATTGCAGACAAACTTGCAACAAGTAAAGATGCAAAAGCCAAGAGAGCCCAAATGATAGAAGAACTAGTAGCTAATGGTTATGGTTCAAAAGCCCTTGTGTCCAAATGGAAAGAAGAAAGATTAATGGACACTTACAGAAAATACAAGGCTGCAAGGGCTGCAAATCCAGAGAAGTTTGAAACTGCTGAAGTATCAACTTCAGTAGTTAGAACTTCTGGTGTTCAAAGAAGACCAGCTACTCAAAAGAAGAAATCAGAGGAGAATGTGAAGACTGATTTCAGAATGGTACTACTAGAAGGAAGTATAGTAGTTCATTTTGACTTTGACATTGAAGAAAAACCTCTGATTACACAATTCAGGGTTCCTTCCACCTTTGCCTATCAAATCCAGAAAACCATCAAAGACAAACTGCACACTAAGGTAGTTAGTGAGCATCATTTGCCAACTTTTCAACTACCTAATGTGATGCAACAAGAACAAGGAAGTGAATCTCACCTGAGAGTCACTGAAGTTGAAAACATCCAACACTCAGGAGCATCCCAGGGTACCACTATGGTTCCCAACACGTTAGACTTTGACAAGTCTAAAGTACCTATCATCAGATGGTCCTTTACTGATAACAACTCAGTACAAGTGACAAGAAGAGATTAGACAAGCAGAGCCTATAAGTCGATGAATGATCTGAAGAAGCTATCAACTCAAGACCTGCTTACAATCCAGCATCTTGAACCACAAAAAGGTTCTCTCACTGATGAACAGCTGAACCAGCTGAAGAATTCCATGTTCAAAGGAATATGGAAGATTGTGAATGACAGAAGAAAACAATATGGAATTAGGAAGGTTTTGGCTTCATCAATCCAGGGGGAGATTGTTAGGACAAAAAGGATTGGTGAAACCACTTTTGCAAACCTTAGTCTAATTCACTTCTGTCAAAATATTCTAAGTATAGAACTGCTGAAGAAGGAAGATCAAACTACTGAAGAAGAGATTACACAAGTACTGAAGAAGAAAAGTCATCAGAAGTTCTGAAGTCCAAACCAGACATTTCTACAGAAGAACTACTGAAGACAAACTACTCATCAGTAGTTTGTCATTCATCAGTACTTATGAGAAGATCTTTTCCACCGCCTTTTGTATCAGTAGTTTATTAGTTTAGTATTACTTTTACTTTTTGTACAAGTTCCAAGATTGCAACTTGTTGCAACTTGTTTCTGAACTTGCTTTTTGGCAAGGTTCATGTATTTGTAAAGTCTATAAATAGATGGGTTTATCCCTCTGTTTTAGACATTGATTTTAATACAATAATCCTTCAAAGCATATTATTGTTATTTCCATTTCATATTTATTGAGAATCTGTCTAAGTGTTTCATTCTCATTCAATACTTAGATTCTCAATAAATACTTGTCATTTATTAGTTTCTCAAACATCCAGGGGGAGTAATAACTCCTGTTGATAAGTGTAGCTTTAAACTCATATCATTCCGCTGTGCTATCACTCATAAAGAGCAATACTGATCCAACACTGCACTTCTGTTTTTGGTTGGTTAGCTTCTTATTCTTTCCGTCTTCACAACAAATCTTTCAAGTCATCAGATTGTTGAATATTTGGTATCTTATTAGCATCATTCTTAAACACTTCATCAATAAACTTCTTACTTTACTTCTCAGCAACTTTCTCAGCTTGATCAAGTGATTCTTCATTAAACTCAGGTATCACACCTTCCTGTTTCTCTCTGAAATACTCTAGATATTCTTCACTAGTAATATCCTCCAATTCAATGTCTTAGAAAACAAGAGTATCTCTATCATCAGAGTGATTACCTGCATCTCTTTCTGGAATATCCGAAATCTCTTTCTCATTCATTAACTCTTCCAGAGACTTCCCTACCTGCTTCGCCAAACCTTCCGAAATCTCTTTGGAAACTGCTGCACATACTTCACCATCCTCTAAATCAGGATCATTGTATTTCAGTTCAAACTTCATATCGTCAGATTCAAAAATCTCTGGAAACTTTCCAGTCAATTAAATCATCCAAACATTCTGCATCAGCATCTGACGATACAAGTTCTTATCTTCTTCTAATAAAGCTCTAATCTTTTCTGTCTAGAAAATGCTATTATCATCAACATTTCCACCAAGTGTCTTTTTCTTTTTGGAACTAGACTCACCTGTGTCTTTCTTATCAGAATCTCTCTTTTCATACCTATACTTATCAGTATCATCATCATCTTCATCAGAACTATCATCATCTTCACCTTTATCATCTTTCTTTCTACCACTCTTATTTCCAGCATCATCATCATCAGATGAATCATCAAAATCATCATCATCTTTATCTTCTTCAGTATCAGATGGTTCATAATCAACCTACTCCTCTTCATTCTCTTTATCCTCTTCTCCCTCTTTTAACTATGGAGCTTTTCCATATATGTCATCAATCATTTTTCTCAGGCCTTTGTTGGTTGACTTGATCTGTCTGTTTTCATGCTGTAAATACTTGATTCTTCGTGTATTTCTTTTTCCATGAGCTAACAACATCTGATTTTCTTCTTGAAGCTCTTTCAGCTTTGCTTTAATCTCATCTTGAGTTGCTTTGGATGATAAAACAATCTGAAACATTGTTTTCTCATCTTCTCTCATTTGTCTAATCTCCTCCGCTGTTGATTGAACCCCTTCATAACATTTTCTAACTAGCGATTCACAGCTTCCATAACATCACTTGAAACTTTAACCTGTGTTATAGATGATTCGGCAATAGGTGTAGCTGCAGGTTTAGCAGATTTCTTTTGAACTTGTTCCCATACATTCTTCAACATACTAGAAAAGTTTTCAGGAGTAGGAGCTGGATTCACAGTAACTTCTTCCAAAACAACTTTCTTTTTCTTCTAAGCTGGGGATATAACAAGTGTAGTAGCTTTTGAACTTCCACTTGCTGGGACTTTATTTCCAACAACTAGCAAATCTATTTCTCTATCCCTCTTTTTCTTAGGATTCACTTTCTTAGCCATTGTTTTACTTCTGGATTTCTTCATCTTTTCACCTGCAACAGGAGATCCAACAAAGTCAAGATTATCCATCGTTAACTCCAAATCTTGATCATCAACTTTTGGAGGACTTTTCTCCTGTTCTTCAATTGCCTTTTTCAAACTATCAATCTCACCAACAAAAGTGGTCGTGCATTTAGTGATCTTGACAGTTTCGTTTTCAGAATCCCATTCTTCTTCATCTTGAGTCTCTTCAGAATCAGCAGACTCTTCATCAAGTAACAAAGTTTTTGCTTTCCCTTTCTTCTTGACAATCTTCTGTTTCTTTGGTTCAGCTTCGTCAACTTTAGCTTTCCCTTTGCCAGATTTAGCACCTTTATTGATTACCTAACGTTTCTGTTTCGCATCTTTGTCTACCGGAAATAAAGGGCTATGAGAATCAGATCCACTATTATCATTCCTTGCTCTGTCTTTCCCTGGATCCTTATAAGTTGGATTTATCAGATGTCCAAAAAGGTTCTTGAACGGTGGTCTTTCATTATTAGGAACACCTTTATAACCTTTCATCCTCGCCAAAGTACTGAGATTCATGAGGCTTTGATATACAATCTGGTTTGGATCTATTTTCAACTCAGGATACTTGTGATTAAATATTATCTGAAGGAATCTTGGATACATTAGAAACTTATCCGTCTTCAATCCCTTTAGTACTTCAATCATGTGCTCAAAAATCATCCCAGATACGTTGAATGGCTTATTTAGAATTAATGCAACAACTAGTGAAGCCAAACTCTTCCTCAACACATCATAACCTCCTCTATCTAGTCCGAAAACATGCAAGATTACATGTAAGAAATACTTGAATTGAGGATACAGCTTCGCTTTGTGAAGTAAACCATCAGTTATTGGAGCGTTATACTTCATCTGAAGGAAACACTTCCTCTGTTCAATCCATGACAACTCAGTAGGATCTGTAGGAGAATCCTTCAGCAGCAAAGCTTCACGAATATCGTCTTCAGTTACCAACACAATGTTCCCTTGTATGTAGCTTTGAATTGCAGTCTTTCCTTCCTAATAGCTCATCACTTCTTTCTCCCAGAAGTCAACCTGATGATCTTTGTATATCGTTGTAGTTGTAGCAAGAGCATAGACAACTCTGCATCCTGTAGAAAGTCAACAATCCCTGAAAATTCGACGTGCTGCTTCACTTCCCCAATGAATTCACAGCAATTGTGTGCTACTTCAAACATTAACTCCTTGGGTTCCTTAGATTTTCCTTTGTCTTGTTGTTCAGCCATTTTATTCTGCAAAAACACATATAAACAAACATGAAAATTCATCAGAAACGGACAAAATTAAATTTTGGTAAAAACAATTCTACATTCGACCTATTCGGGGGTTCGAATGAGAATCACAAGAATCGAATGTGAAAAGTTTGATGAAAATGAGTTACATTCGACCTTAAACCATTCATTCGACCAAAAATAGTTCCTTCAACCCTATATGGTCTCATTCGACCATATAAAACTTCATTCGACCCTGATAAACTGGTCAAATAAGACTGTTTGAAATCAAAAACATCAAAATTCAATTTAGTGAATCTTATTATCAAATGTTTGTTCGTTTTCATCCTAATATGGCTGACTAATGATTTCCAACAATCAGTTTGCATTATTAACTAATTATTGATGGTTTTTAATCAAAATTTAGGGTTTCATAACTTTAAAACATCAATCTGATTCAATTATTTGTAATAACCCTTGATTTTGGTTCCTTCTCCCCCTAAAACCATCGATAATGGTTTCCCAATCATCAATTTATATTTAAACAGCACTTAAGATGTCTGATTAGGTCTATAAGTGTTTCAAACTTAATCCATCGATTTTGGCTTGTAAACTGAATCGCTACTTGTAAAAATTATATAGATAGGATCAGTGAATCACAAGTAAGACAATAATCGGATAAAAAACATCAGGGAAACAAGGTCTGGTAATGAGGGAAATTTGAAAAAGTATTACGAGGTTCGAATGAAGAGGCTAAATATATATAAGTTTCTACATTCAACCTTGTAATGGGTTCGAATGAGAAAATCCTATCTACCACCCTAGTTAAAGGTTCGAAATAAATAAGATGGGTTGAATGAAGAAAGTATCAAACAAACACTCTCATTCGACCTCAATAGTAGGTTCGAATGAAGACACAAACCCACCTTCGACCCACCGAAGGGGTGAAACAAAAATTTGGATTTCTGAAAATTTTACCAAATTTCAAATTCGAATTCCATATTGTCAATTTTGATCATTTAATCTTTCAAACACTCATCATTTTCCATTTAAATGACACAAAACTCAAATTAGTTTGTTAAACTTCAGAAAATGACCATCAGGCACCATCGGTTATCTAAAATAAAGCAGAAATGCAAAATCTTTTGTATTTTCTGAAATTTTTGTTAAAACACACCAAAAATCTTTTTGAGTTTTTCTATATATGAAAAAAATCAACAGAAAGCAATAAACTTTTTGTGATTTTCCGGTAAGAGGATCATATCAGTATCTGAGAGATCAGATCGCACCGTTGTTCTGTTATATGTAAACTGTTATTGACAAATGTGATTTTGGCAACTGCTGATATTGTGATCTACATAAACTCACATGCAGACTATTATGCAGTGCTTTAGACTGATACAACTATGTATATTATAAACCAATTCACCTATGGTTCCCACACACACGACATACTCCAGTATCAAGGAATTTTGCACAAATGTCCATTGTAACGCTTGATTATACTTTCGTTATCTGTAATTACAAGGTATGAGGCACAGAGGTGTACAGGTCAACAACTCAATGCTATAGAGTAATATGTGCACTCTACCACGTTGAGGTCTTATATCAATCATGATTTGCATCAATGATTAAATACGATGCATTAGATAATCTTCGATTATCGCCACACATTTAAAGTTCCTCAATTCGGTAACTTTAGGTTTTGGCATTAAAGCTCTTTTATAAAGATACCCTGTCTGATCTAGGTCCGTAAATCTTACGACAGAAGATCAGATAGGCTATCCCCAGATAACTAATAATATAACGATCCAAAACCTCCGAATTTTGTACAAACCCTATCAAACGAAATTACAATACTAAGACCATATGCCCATGAGGTGTGCATCCACATAGCAAACAATTTGATATGTATGTATCAGGCACGCGGTAATAAGTCTACGAAGCCTATCAACACATCACACAAAATTATCATTTATCAATAATTTTGTCATTTTGAAATCTTTAGCATGCAATAGATCCTCACTAATGTACTATCATCTCCTCTTTTTATTTTCTGATTTTTATAGATATTGAAATTTTTCAATGGTTTTGGTTTTTCTGATAATGATCTCCCTCTAATTAGAAACATATTTTTTAGATTTTTGGATTTTCTGAAAGCAAAATAAAACAAAATAAAATTGATAAACCGAGGTGACGATCAGTCTTGTTTTTCTTTTATACCTTTAGCTTTTAATTAAAATTCAAATCTTGATCTGTCAAAAGCTTTGGTAAAAAGATCAGCCCTCTGATAGTCAGTGTGGATTTTGACCATATCAATCAGTCCTTTAGCATAGCAGTCATGGATAAAGTAATACTTAATCCGTATGTGCTTAGCCTTAGAATGATTGACTGTGTCTTTCGTGAGTGCAATGGCAGTTTCATTGTAATAATAAATTGGGGTTTTAAGATATTGCAAACCATAGTCGCGCATCTGCTGTTGAATCCACAAAACCTGTGAACAACAACTAGAGACTGCCACATATTCTGCTTCACAAGTAGATAATGCAACTGTTGTCTGCTTCTTGCATTGCCAGGTCATGAGCCTGCTCCCAAATAATTGACATCCAGCCATTGTGGATTTACTGTCTTTATCACAAACACCATAATCTGCATCACTAAAAGCAACAAAGTCAAAATTATCATCATATGGGTACCATAGTCCACGCGAGGGGCAACCCTTCAGATATCTCAGGATTCGTTTGACAGCTTCCAGGTGACCCTGTTTCGGTTTCGATTGGAATCTAGCATAGAGACACGTTGCAAACATTATATCCGGATGAGATGCAGTCAGGTACATTAAAGATCCGACGATGGCTCTATATGTGAATGGATCAATGAGCTCCCCCTTAGCATCAACTCCAATCCCGTGATTGGGTGGAATGGGAGTATCCATAGGCTTTGAATCTTCCATCTTGAATCAGCTCAAGACTTCAGAAACATATTTCGTTTGGTGAATGAAAATGCCCGTTGGCAATTGGACCACTTGCAATCCCAAAAAGAATTGCATTTCACCCATGGCGCTTATCTCAAACTTTTCATGCATGACTCGTTCAAACTCTTTGCATAGAAGTTCATTAGTAGAACCAAATATAATGTCATCAACGTAAATCTGAACAAGAAGCAAATCACCCTCTGTTCGTTTAGTGAACAGGGTACGGTCTACCAAACCTCGTTTGAATCCTTTGGAAAGAAGATATGTGCTGAGCTCCTCTTACCATTGTCTTGGAGCTTGGTGCAAACCGTACAAAGCTTTATTAAGCTTGTAGACCTTATCCCGGTGGATTGGGTTCTCAAAACCTGGTGGTTGCTCAACATACACTTCTTCCTTGACCACACCATACAAAAAGGCACTTTTGACATCCATCTGATGCACCTTCAATTTCTTGTATGATGCATACGTGAGAAACATGCATATTGCTTCAATGCGTGCAACAGATGCATAGACTTCATTGTAGTGAATTCCTTATGTTTGACAAAAAACCTTGTATGACCAATCGAGCTTTGTTTCTAACAATCACGCCTCGATCATCCTTCTTACACTTGAATACCCACTTGGTACCAATTTTCTTTCAGTCTGGTGGTAAATCTGTCAGCGTCTAGACTTCGAGTTTTTGAAACTGTAGATGTTCCTACTGCATAGCTTCAACCCACGAATCATCTTGTAAAGCATCCTTGTATGTCCACGTCTCCACCTGCGAAACATAACAAGCAAACGAGCAGTCATTTTGACAACTAGATTTTTGCATCTTAGCATACAGGGCTAGGGTTCCAATGTTGTCTTGTGAAGTTGCTCTTCTCAATTGACTTCTCGTCATGACACTACTACTTGGATCACCAATAACTTGCTCGAGCGGATGAATCTGATGTATCAGAGATTCCGGATGTCCAGGAACAGAAATAACCGTTGGAACATTGAGATTCTCTGCCGTCTCCAGATCATTACCCGTATTAGACGAAGATGAACCATCTGGATTAGGGTTTACCGGTGGTGTTACCGTAGCTTGATCTAAAATAGCATCACTGAAATCATCATCATTGTCTTCAGACTCAGATGAATCAAGAGTTGTAGATGCTTCTTGAAAAACTTCTTCCTCAATAATAGGAGCACTGGTATCATTAGAAGCTGCTGCTGGAGGAATTATGGTGATCGGACACACTAATGGTGAAGTTACTGCATTCTCACACTTGTAATATAAACGTAAAACAACTTCTTCAACCAGACTTTCTAGATTAAAAGAATCAAATAATTCTTTATAATCGAACATCCAATTGGGCCCACTTCCTTGAGGGTTCTGAGTGTAGTGCTGGACTTCAACATTCGTCTACTCTTCAACCAATTTGGTTCTTTTGTTGAATACGCGTTTTAATGGTGTCACGTACCCCACAAACTAACCTTCTTCAGCTTTAGGTCCGACTTCTCAGTAGGATTCAACTTAGTATCGTTCGTGAATGAAACTTTCTTGGCAACCTTATCTAAATTAACAGATGAAGGTCCAACCGATGACTTAATAGCAGGTTTTGGAAAAACCTTTTGTTTACCATCAGTTTCTTCAGTTTTTTCTCCATTGCAATCCGATTTCGATTATCATAAACAATTGGAACGTTTTCCCTTTGTTGATAAAAACGATTTTGGTTATAAGATTGTTGCCTCTGAGGGAAAAATTGTTGTTGTGGATAAAATTGTCTATGATTATCAACTGGATTCCTCACATTCTACTTTAACTCAACTTCGTGCCTTTTGTGTCTTACATATGGGCAGTGAGCAAGTAAATTCCCTCTCTCCCCACTTTTAAAACATGCACGATATTCTTCAAACACATTCTTAGCTTTCGGTTTCGCGAAAGTTTTGACCGGGTGTTGATCATTAACACACTTACATCTTAAACTCTCAGGAGCGGGCTCCTTTGAATAAGCCGGTTCAAAAAATCCATTAACATGAACCTTTGGTTGTGAAGAATTATCACCATACAGTTTTCGAATCAATTCTGGAGGAATATCATTAGTCTGTTCTTGTTTTGGGAACTAGATGGTACTCTCTTGCCATATTTTATCAATTTTGGAATAATTGACAAACTGTATCGAATAATCTTCATCTGCAATTATAGAAAATTTTAACTGATTTGTCAACCGGTTCATTTTTCTCAACTTGCTTAACTGATTGATTCATTTTGTTTACAGTTTTCTAAGGAGGAGGAACCTGAGATGGTGAGATTATCTCATTTGTTTTAATATGATTTTCCAACTGAATCTCATCAGATTTCTTAAGTTCCTCTTCTTCAGTATCTGAATCCTTAGTTATTGCAATCACTCCTTCATCATTCAATCCAAGTATCAGTCTTACATCAGAGTTTGGATCACCAATACTGGAAGTATTGGATTCATTATCCGATGAAGAATTCGAACTCACTGAACTATCAAGTGTTACTGAATTCAAATTGTGATTTTCAAATAACACTGGAGCTGGAACAGCCTTATAATTGGTATCATTGGATTGAGATGGTTCTTCAACAATGTGGTCCTAAACATACGCCACATGTTTATAACTCTCTAGTTTCTTGTTCACTTTTTCAGCAAAACACTTGATCTTGGCCATTTCGAGTTTTTTTTCCTCAATTTCATTGATGTAATTGTTAATGGCGATTTGTTTCAAAGATAAAGTTTTTGTCAGTTCTGAAACATCCTTTTTATACCCTTCAAGTGTTTTGTTGAAATCGTGTTCATCCTTACGATAAGATTGAATAACTATTTTAGCACTCCCAAGCTAATGCCTAAGTTGCTTAACTTCATCATTTAATCTATCACAAGTTCCACAATATGGATTTTCACTATTAGCAGAGTTAGGACTTACCGGTCTCGGTGGATGTGTCATGGCCATCAGTGCAAAATGTGCTTCCTTCCCAACATTGAATCTTGAGTAGTCAATCTTGGTGAAAGCATTATCTACCATGCATGATTTCTTCGTCATCAGAAAGTCAGCTTCAGCTAGCAGCTGGTCAATTTCATCATCCAGTGATTTAACGCTAGCCTTAGAATCAGATTCACTTTCTGAGTCAGAATATACAGATTCTGGTACATCAGAGACATCAGCAACAAAATTGATTATCGTCCCTGAAACCGTTTTAGTAACCGGTTCATCATCCTTCTCTGTAACATGATTTGGAACCTCTTCAGCAATCTCTTCCACAATCTCCTCAATTACTACATCAGAAACCTTCTCAGTCACATTCTCACAAACTTTCTCAGAAACCAACTCAACATTACTTATCACTGGCTCCTCTAACACCATTTCTTGCGCAAAGCAAACTACATTTCCACCAGTAACCTCCTCAACACCCAATTACATGCAATTCCAATCAAAACCTTCATCCTTTTGAATCACCAATGCCTGGTTATCATTTTGAGGTTGGGTATTCGATGTAGAAATTGGAAAAATGGTTTTGGTTGGATTAGGATTAGGTGTGATTTGGTTTTGGTTAGAAGTAGATGTTTGTCTTTGTGTGGTATTTTGAGAGGTGTTTTGTCGGTTTTGGTAATTGTTTTGTTGTGGATAAGTGTTGTTGTTTTGGCTTTGATAAGTGACATGGTTTTGTGATTGGCGATTCTGGTAGTTGGAATTGAAAGGATTACGATTACCTTGCTGCATCGGTTGGGCACATTCTCGCTTGAAATCACCTCAACTGCCACATTTAAAACAAGTTACCTTGGCTTTGCTGAAGCCATAGGTAGTATTAGGTAAGGTGGCAAGGTCAATTATACCACTCTTCTCAATGAATTCTGTCACTCTCCTCATCACGCTAGCGAACACCCACTGAATGTGATCTACTCCATTTCTTGTTTGTCGATCTGGGCATAATCCTCATTAGTCAGATTATTATTCCCAATCTTACTTGCCACAAGTCCATTATAGGAAGCAACCATTGCTGAGACTAAAGCAACGTGTTGTTGTGCTACTTCCACTGTCACATTATTCATGTTGGAAGTTTCCAACATGACTGGACTTTGGCTCGAAGATGCTTGAGGCATAATCTGAGGAATGTACTGTTGTTGTTGAGGCATTGATGAGGTATAGCAAGCTACCGACATTTGTGGTTGTGTTGAGGTGTATGAAGCTGGTGTGTAAGAGGGTCCTCGTGCAAGATAATTGATTGGAACTCGTTGTGGTTCAACAACATTAGAGATACAAGCAATATGTGGTGCAACAGTTCCACCAATGGATGACGTAGACATCAAAGCAGATGAGGCAGCATGATACAACTCCGGGTTTAGTGGAAATTAGGCTCTTTTAGCTTTCCTCTTCTCTTCCATCTCCTTATTCTCCAGCTTCTTAATAAAATCATTTATGGTCCAATACTGGTACACATATTTCTCCTTTAAAACCTCAACATGTTGACTCCAGTATGGAGGAAACGAATCAGCAAACTTATCCACCAGTTCCTGCATAGAAATGTTAATCTCATAATTCGAATATTTAGATAACAAGTGACAATATCTAGGAATGATCTCCTTCAACGTCTCATTTCCCACATAGCTGATATTCTCGAACTTTTTCTTTAATTCTTCTATGCGAAGTCTCCTGGTCTTCAGATTCCCATCATGTCTAACCTGCAAGCAATCCCAAAGTTGCTTGGAAGTACTACAAGATCCAAACTGATGTAATAAGTCTGTAGATAATGCTTGAGACAACTGAGACATAACTTTCTTCTCAAGCGCAAACTTCTTCTTTTCATTGTCTTTTAAATCTTCAAGTGGAATCGGGATGTTCGTGTTTTGAACAATTGGAGCAAAATATCCCTTCATGATCATTTGCCATGCTTCTCCACCTTCTAAACCTAATCCTTTAAGATGAATCATGAAGTTCTTCTTCCACTGATAATAATTCGACATATCCAACAACTTAGGAGGACGATTCCCACTACCCGATGATAGATCATTAATGAGTGTGGTAATCGCGTTGGTAGTCTAAGACTGCACCGCTGCTGCTGCAACTCCCCAAAGATCAGTCACTTGTTGTTGTGGAGGTTGAGTAACACTTGGTGGTGTTGAACTAGTCATAGCAATGTAATTGATTGGTTGTGATGGTGTTGTGTTGTTATTTTGAGAAGCAACCGCCCATGGATTCATCGGAACATGTTGTTGCTGCGTTGTTGCTGTTCTAGGTGTAGAAGAATATCCCCAAATGTTATCCATGATGTTCGAAATGCAAACACTTAGAAAAATCTCCAAAAACAAGCTTAGGTTCGACCTCTGAATCACTATTGTGGCTTCGAATGTTGAACACCTCTAGGTTCAACCCACGTGACAGACTGGAATGAAGAAATTAACACACAAGACTTGATTCGACCTAGATAAAAGACTCATTCGACCTCCCGTATGGTCGAATGTACCAACATTGTTAGAATTAACACACAACACACTTGAAAATTTCAGATTCGACCTAAAACCCTTCTGGTTCGACCTAAACACACTGATTCAACCCCAAAAATCACACTTTCGACCACATTCTCTCTGGTTCGACCCAAATCTTTTGAAAAACGATTAATATTCAAAAATCAGTTAGTTTGATCCAAATTATTCAAAAGTTTGTAGATTTTGATAATCTTAATCAGGTTTTGCTTCGGATTTGATGGAGATCAACTTTAATGAATGAAAATTTTGGTTTTATCCGTTAAATCTAGTCTAAATCAATCAATCTCCATTATCATTCAAAGCTTTTGCAAAACAGAAAAGTTTTAGAAGTTTTTGGATAAAATTCTGTTCGAAATCATTCAAATTGCAACTGTATGATCGAGATAAGCTCTGATACCACTTTGTAGAGGATCGATTTTAGACGAAAACACTAGATGATCATACAAGTGGAACAATCTAGGTGCAGAAACCCTAGATCGTATGCAATATGATATAGATCAATCAGAAACACAATCAAATACCTTTTCAATATCCATTTCATTAATAAACAAGATGCTTAAACCTTAGGAATGATGTTTACAATGAAATAAAACACTTTGGGACTTTCCAGAACCTAGAGAGAATTATCATTAAAGACCAGACACAAATGACCAAAAACTTACAAAAAAAAAATTGAGCTTATATACTACTGCACATTCGACCCTACGAAGTGGTCGAATGTGTCCTTCGACCTTCTGCAACGCTCCAACCAAAACATTCTTCTCTCTAAGCTTCCTTCGACCTTCTGATTTATACCTTCGACCTCACGCTAGGTCGAACTAGCTTATTATCAACATATAATCTCCAAAACAACGCTTTATATACAATCCAAATGTGTAACACCCCAACCGATGGCGGAAACATCGAGGTGTCACGTAGTGATGATTGTTCAGTAGCTCATGGTAGTACACAAGTTTAAATAATCCTTTAATACAATGTTGAATTACATTACATGTCTTGAATGAAATCTAGTACATCCAAAATCAAACAAAGCATAGAACTTCAAATATCTTCTCATGCTAGCTCTAGACTTCAAGCATCATTATTTCCTGTTGAGTTGTAAAAATGGGGGGGTTAACTAGAAGTTGGTGAGAATACATAAGCCATGTCAAGCAATTAAGTTTAAGAATAAAAGTTTAGCAATTCATATGTCTATCGTAAGTTTAAGTCTACATGAATAAACATGAAATGTTGAATCTACATACTCAAACCTCCGACTAGTTTAGGTCCATCCCATCATCCACGGTTCACCTTAATAATATGTTGGAACGATAACAATCACCCGCGCTCCCCATAAAAGATGGTCAACGAATCTAGGTGGGATTGTCAATCCAATAGATCTATTATTGAGTTTCGCCGGCTTGGCCATAGCTAATGATTATGTAATGTTGAAACTCGTTGAAACTGTTGTTGTTGTCTAAATCATGAGGCATTAAAGTTTACAACTAGACATGTATGTAGAATTGCTTAAGTATAATGTTGTAATTATAAAGAATTGCATAAACATGGTTACGTAAACTCACATTCGCTAAGCTGAATTATCCTCTAAGCGTTGTGAATGTATGTGAGGCGAATCTCAAAGACTCAACAACGTAGCTAGTCCAATTTGAAGAAGTAAGAAATCCGAAAAAAAGAAAGAATATCATGCTTCCAATTCGCCAATTACAAGAGCTTATAATCAAAGCTTCAATTGTAGAAGTAATAGACTATAGAAGAAAAGTATGAGGGAAAGTTTAAACGGATTGAAACAATCAATTTAGAAGTGCCTAGTGTAATGGGTCATAGGTGGGTTTTTATACTAGTTTTGGATTCAATTAGCCATTAAAATTGGTCAACACCATAAAGTAAGGTTTTATGATGAATTGACTATTTGACTAAGACTTTGACTCCAAGAATTATGTTGTCAAGACTTTGACTCTTGACTCAAGGCTTTGATATATATATATATATATATTTATTTATTTTGAAACGAATTTACATCTTCCTTGTTTGAGATTATAAATGTAATTTGAAAAATGATTAGCTTTAAATAAGAAATAAAAAAAATCATTAGTTTCAATTAGAAAATAAAAAACACCGTCTTCTAAAATGACGATTTTATAAATAGAATTAGGATAGGACATATGTCATGATTGAAGATTTTTTTTAAGTACAATGATAAAAGGAACTTAGAAAAATAGAGTGCACGGATAAAGATAAGAATACTTAGAAATAAATTAGACTTTATATCATGGATTGAGAAATATTTTAATGCAAAATAAATGGGAAAATTCGTGAGGTTACAGTCTCCCCTACTTTTAGAAATTTCGTCCCGAAGTTATAAAAAAAACACCGGGTTGACAGTGATTGGGTAGAAATTAGGGCAACTGTGGTTTGGAAAATTTGTGTTAAGACATGACATGAATTTATAGGTAACAGAATAAACTATTTCGAATAATTTGGTAAGAGGTTTGAGATGTGAGTTTTAAGGATTGGATTAGGTTCGTCTGAAGTAGCAAGAAGCATAAGAATCTAGCAAAATACTAAATTATGTTTTAGGAATATTAAAAAGAAATACATGAGTTAATTGACTATAGAAATACTAAACAGGTAACTAGAGTTTATAATTGGTTATCTACCAAAAACCTTGATAGAATTTCACACTACCTTAACGTACCTGTAAATTCATGATTACGTTCCGGACCGTAATCACCAATTTACCTTACATTAGGGTTTTGTGTCCTTCTATGACTCTAAACACACATGTAA
The DNA here is from genome assembly GCA_030844895.1 of Ambrosia x helenae. Taxonomy (NCBI): domain Eukaryota; kingdom Viridiplantae; phylum Streptophyta; class Magnoliopsida; order Asterales; family Asteraceae; genus Ambrosia; species Ambrosia x helenae. Next base: position 72,472,359 of record CM061234.1, read on the forward strand.
GTAATGCAAAATAACCTTGTGATTGAATCGTATACAATGTATCCAAAAATGAGTCCAACTGTTGAGCAGGAAAAAGACTTCTACCAGTCAGTGAGTAAGAACCTCTACCGATTGTTGAGCAGGTGCGATAGCCTCTACCAGTCGTTGAGCAGGTTGTAGGGCCTCTACCGACTGTTGAGCAGGCATGATGATCTCTACCAATCGTTGAGTAGGTTATTTGGTACTCTACTAACTGTTGAGCAAGTACTTCATCCTCTATCAGTTGTTTGTTTAAGTGCACCAATTATTACACACATGAATTGCAAATTGATAATATGTACATGTAAGCAATCAAGTATCAAGTATATCATACGAGTTGTAATAGAGTTGTCCTAGACAAGGTTAATGACTCTAGGTGTGTCTATAGCAAATAGTTTATATTCCATGATTTCTAGTATCAAATGATTAAATATGGTAGATAATCGAATCCTCATGTATAACTAAGGATTAAGTTTGATGCAACACACAACCAAGTTTCAATAGTTTGGTTATCATGGGTAACTAGTTCATGTTTTAGAAGGTGAAGGATATGAATTTAGTTCCTGAGAGGATGAAGAAAAATCTTGAAGCAGAATCAAGGTTGTGAGAGATAGTGAATGTGAAGATAGTTGATAAAGAGTTTATTTTATAGTAAGAAGATTATGTAGCAGTGTAAATTTTGGGGTTTGGATCAAAGGTTATAATCAAGTGTATAAGAAAACATGATTGTGGTATATGCCAAATATTGTAAAAATTTGAACAAGTTGAAAATGAGTGAGTGTCGATGGAGAATTTAGAGACTAGATATTATTCCTATGGAAAAAAAATCTTATTTTCAAAATTGGTTTTATACATAAAGCAAAAGTTGTTAAATAGCACAAGCTAAGTGGGCTTTGATTAAAATATTCCCGTTAGTTGAATATTTCAAACATGACATTAGGTTTTGAAGATCAAGGTTCTATTAAGTGATTTTTAATAGTTTAAAGCATTATATAGAAAATTGTTTGTTACGTCAATAAATAAACAATTGAATTTAAGTTCGAGGACATCTTTTGACAAAAATATGTACTTTGTAAAGATACTAGGTAATGAAAATACAATAAGATTTAGAAATCTTTAGTTTGTGCTAAGGTATGAGGTTATAGTTTTTAAAAAAACAAGTAACATGTGGAGAAATGAAATAATATGATTTGGGTAGGGTGTTGAATATTTAAAAAGTGGCTAAGATGGTAAGGTGAAGTGTGATTGTGAAATCCATAGATGGATATGAAATGAGATTGATTTAAGCTGTAAAATTTTGAGATTTTAGAGATTAGTTTAAGGAAAGTGAGTGTAATCATTTATTCATTAATTAAAACGAATAAACGAAAACGTTGACTTATCAAAACTTCTAGATTCTAATAACATAATGAAGACATGCTTTAGGCTATAAGTGAACACTCATCCCGAGAATTCCCAGGTAGGCATCCGGGTCCCTCGTCTGATTGGGATTTATGCGCAATGCCAGTCCTAGACAGAAAACTCAGAATATAGGCGTTCACCCTTCCAGATTGCACGTGTTCGTTATTAAAATCTAGAACTTCGACGAGATCTTCAAGGTGGTTCAGGCTAAACCTGAGGATTTGTCCTATTATATCTTGTGATGGAGAGCACTCTTCTTGTAGGGACTAAAGTAAGGATAAGAAGTAGGATAGAGAATATAAACAAGTATGGTTGCAAGTAAAAGGAGCAAGTACTGATTAAAATCCTATGGTTATAGACTAGATTTTTTTTTCTAATAACCTATTTCCCTATAACCATGGCTCTGATACCAATCTGTAACACCCCAACCGATGGCGGAAACATCGAGGTGTCACGTAGTGATGATTGTTCAGTAGCTCATGGTAGTACACAAGTTTAAATAATCCTTTAATACAACGTTGAATTACATTACATGTCTTGAATGAAATCTAGTACATCCAAAATCAAACAAAGCATAGAACTTCAAATATCTTCTCATGCTAGCTCTAGACTTCAAGCATCATTATTTCCTGTTGAGTTGTAAAAATGGGGGGGTCAACTAGAAGTTGGTGAGAATACATAAGCCATGTCAAGCAATTAAGTTTAAGAATAAAAGTTTAGCTATTCATATGTCTATCGTAAGTTTAAGTCTACATGAATAAACATGAAATGTTGAATCGACATAATCAAACCTCCGACTAGTTTAGGTCCATCCCGTCATCCACGGTTCACCTTAATAATATGTTGGAACGATAACAATCACCCGCGCTCCCCATAAAAGATGGTCAACGAATCTAGGTGGGATTGTCAATCCAATAGATCTATTATTGAGTATCGCCGGCTTGGCCATAGCTAATGATTATGTAATGTTGAAACTCGTTGAAACTGTTGTTGTTGTCTAAATCATGAGACATTAAAGTTTACAACTAGACATGTATGTAGAATTGCTTAAGTATAATGTTGCAAGTATAAAGAATTGCATAAACATGGTTACGTAAACTCACATTCGCTAAGCTGAATTATCCTCTAAGCGTTGTGAATGCATGTGAGGCGAATCCCAAAGACCCAACAACGTAGCTAGTCCAATTTGAAGAAATAAGAAATCCGAAAAAAAGAAAGAATATCATGCTTCCAATTCGCCAATTACAAGAGCTTATAATCAAAGCTTCAATTGTAGAAATAATAGACTATAGAAGAAAAGTATGAGGGAAAGTTTAATCGGATTGAAACAATCGATTTAGAAGTGCCTAGTGTAATGGGTCATAGGTGGGTTTTTTATACTAGTTTTGGATTCAATTAGCCATTAAAATTGGTCAACACCATAAAGTAAGGTTTTATGATGAATTGACTATTTGACTAAGACTTTGACTGTTTGACTAAGACTTTGACTCCAAGAATTATGTTGTCAAGACTTTGACTCTTGACTCAAGGCTTTGATATATATATATATATATATATATATATATATATATATATATATATATATATATATATAAATATTTACTTATTTATTTTGAAACGAATTTATATCTTCCTTGTTTGAGATTATAAATGTAATTGGAAATAAAAAACACCGTCTTATAAAATCACGATTTTATAAATAGAATTAGGATAGGACATATGTCATGATTGAAGATTTTTTTTTTAAGTACAATGATAAAAGGAACTTAAAATAGAGTGCACGGATAAAGATAAGAATACTTAGAAATAAATTAGACTTTATATCATGGATCGGGAAATAATTTAATGCAAAATAAATGGGAAAATTCATGAGGTTACAAAATGCGATAGTCACACTTCGTGCACTTACAATAAGTAACAAGACTAATAACACATAGGTTAACTAGTCCCTGATTGTCCAGATCATGACCATGTATGTTTGAAAACGTGTTTAAATGTTGACCTGACCACATATGACAGACTCGACATCCCGATGGTGACCCTTTACATCAGTCGATCAAGCATGTACAATTTACATTCAAGCAATGCACGTAAAATACTTAGTGTATATTAAATGTTCACATTTTTATGCGTGGATACGAATGGAGACTTTCTTCTCTCATTCATACCCTTAGTTAGATCGAATGGAAAATGATTTGTTTCATTCGTACCTTCGATGGTATGAATGAAAACTTCACTCGAACTGTTTGTTTGCTACAATATTTTGACGAACAAAAACTCTTCAAAACTGATCGAAAACTACACGAAATGCAAGAAATCACAACAGTCAGCCTTATCTATGCTACCCACATGTAACAACACCTATTTTACACATAAATTCGTCCATTTCGCATAACAAATGACAACTTTTCCCAGAATGGTAAATTATAGAGATGTCACATTAATTGCATCAAAACTTTACCCAAAACGGAAACTATTGAAATAACATCATGTTAAGATCAAGAAGCACATATTTACATGTATTAGTGAATCCCTAATCATATTATCATCATCATATTAATGAACAAGCCCTAGATCTAACATAAAACCCCCAAAATGGGTGAAAATCCATTAAACATTAATTAATCAGCTATACACCCATGAATCATGTTCCAAATCAGCCGTAAATCATTTATACATCTACACATCATTTTATTAACATAAAACACATAAGACAATCACCAACATCATCAACACATGAGTTTTCATAGAGGAATCATTTGTTTAAGTATAGATTTAGTGTAGAAAGATGTTAGATGAATTTTTATTTGTGAAAACATATTATTTTCAGATCTGGAGACTTAGAGTTTATCAAAAACATGATAGAATGGGTTCAAAGGGGTTAGATGAGGAAGACACCTTGAATCTTCACTTGTTTTAGGAATAGAACTTAATTTAGCTTAAGGATCCGAAAAATAAGGGCAAAAACTCGTTCTACATGTTTGGGTTTGAGAGAGCGCACTTGGAGGTGAGTTAGGGTTGTGAAATGATGAAAATGAGGCAAAGTGACATATATATACCCTGTTCTCATTCGTACCCTCATTGGTACGCATGAAAATCATTTTCTCTCGTTCATGCCATGAAAGTTTTTGTTTTTCAATTGTTCCTTTGATGGCACAAATGAAAACCCTGAATTTCCTAATTGGTCCTTTGACTCACAAACTTGTCATTTTAGCATATGGTATCACACTAAATCACATAAACATGTATTAACAAGTTGTCAATCATTCATAGCACATATAATACTTCCTAAGTTATCCCAACTATGTAATTTCACAAACAACGGAACTAAAGACACATGTGTTTGTATGTGTTTTCCCTAATGATTCCCCGAATCATCAAACCATGGACATTTCGTGAGTAGAAATTGACTCCTGATGATTCCCTGAATCATCGAATCAACTCAACTAACCTAGTTAAGTATGTTAAATAAATGCTTTGCTAAGGTAGACTTCTATGTTTGTAAAAAGTATTAACATGAGTTTGCCAGGTGTCACATTGATGTGTTGAAAAACACATCTCTTTTCCTACGTATTTTGCATATAATTTGGTCAGGTTTTTATTCGTTTTGTGTCGTTTTTTTTGTGTATTTAGTTATTTTATTATTTTGTAGGTGTTCGTGTAAAAGGAGCTCCAAACGAAAGAATTTTAATCGAGACACAAGCACTTAAGAGCAGATTTTCATGGTCGTTGAAGCATAAACGAGGAACTTTGGTCTAGCCAATAACACGCAAGCATCAAGATCTGCTACTACTACTACTGCTGCTGCTACTGCTACCGCTACCACTACCACTACCACTACTACTAATAATAAAAGAAAAGAAACAAAAAAAAAATGAGTCTGACATAAGTTTAGGCCTCACGGCCCATTGCATATTAGTTTGGAGGATTCATAAGACGGCAACAATATTTTTTTCGAGGGGAGTACATATTATTTTGGGGGCCGCATTATTATATATCGAGGGATGGAATAATAGAAGAAAAGAAACATAACATCAGCCACAAAAGGGCATTATTTTGAAGGAGCAGCCACATTATGATCGATACAGTTAACAGCCACAAGGGAGGTTTATTTTGAAGAGGAAGATGTGGTTCAAGTATTGAAGGCTCGAGTTTAATCACTCCAAGTAATAGGTTTGATATTTATTTACTTTGTGTCTATGAATATTGCTACCATGAGTTTGCTATATCTTGAACCTATGTTTTTATCTTGTTCTACTACTATTATGTTTAGTTAAAACATTAGTGGCCACCTAGGTTTGACATGATGACTTTTTGATTTTGGTTTATGTTTCGGATTTGGAATTTATAGTTGGATTTATGTTTTAGTAAGAAACTTGTTTATGATTTTATGATGTGTGTGCGTACTTTTTACTAATTTATAATCTTTTGATGTTCCACGAGTGTCTTAGTGAATGTCTTTCATGTTTGGATACTTGTTAGAATTACTTGCTTTGTGCTTGTAGTTTACTTTATGGCTTTAGGCCTGAATTCCATAGGAACATTGATTGAGAATTTAGAGGTGAGTTGTATTCTTCCTACTCTTGAGACAGAGAGGTGATAGGTAGTCAAGTTTGTCTTTGGTGCTAGAGGTTTAGGCTAGAAACGCTGAGAGATCAAGTTTTCCTAGGTTCTCTAGTATTATTTGCTTATCTGTGTCATAGATTCACTTTACAGGTCACTCCTTGCACGTTAGGGTGTATTGTGATTGGAGAGTGAGAAATCTAAACCAGTCTAGCGAGTACTTCAGCATAGTTAGTGAGACCGAGAGGTGATCTAACCAATCAGTGAGATTAGTAGCCTTTAGGATTCCTTTTCGGTCAGTCTTGGTAAATGATCCGGGAGCCAGTAGGATACTAGGGGTGAATATTATAAGACCCTGATTGCCAACATAGTTTCCAAAGCCGGGGCAGTTCCAATTTCATTAGTATGATTCGATACCTAGGTGGTTGCCTTTCCCATCTCTGATTTTCCTCCTTATTGTTGATGCACATTTTGCGACTAATGCTTTTGGATTGTACATTCTAAGTTGTTTAGCTGAATACATGGGGGACGAAAGTGGAATTTGGGATGGTCGAATGTCGATAGTGAAGGTCGGAAGTGGAGGAAATCAGACGAACGTGGAAGATTATTATACATGTGTTTGTTTGAACCTTTGAAGGGTCGAACCTACACATTTGAAGGGTAGAATCTGATTGAAAATTTTGCTAAGGGATATGTTGCACTGGTTTTGGAGAATATAGGTGAACCAATTCCGCTTGAGAGTTTAGCTGAGGATGAAAAGAAGAAGTTTACAGTGGAGAAGAAGGCGTTCTCCCAACTATCTCAAGCTATCAACACTGATCTTCTACATCAGTTTGGATCTTGTACTACTTCCAAACAGCTTTGGGATATGTTGAAGAATCGTCATGATGGTAATGAGAAAACCAGAAAGTTGAGAATGGAAGAATTGAGAAAAGAATTTGAGAATTTTAGTTATGTGGGGATTGAGACGTTGAAGGAATTGATTCCTAGATATTGCCATCTTTTGACTGAATTGTCAAATTATGACATCAAGATTCCCATGTCTGAGTTGGTGGACAAATTTGCTGATTCTCTACCACCATATTGGAACCAACACATTGAAGTATTGAAAGAGAAAGATGCTTATCAATACTAGACTATCAATGAGCTGATTCAGAAGTTAGAGAACAAGGAGTTGGTGGAGAAGAGGAAAGCTAGGCGATCACAATTCCTACAAAATCCGAAATTGTATCATGCCTCTTCATCTACTTCTGTGAATAGTTCAAGTGTGGCAGGTAATGTTGCGCCACATATAGCTTGTGTGTCGAGTGTTATTGAAACACCCAGACAACCAACTAACTATCTTGCACAAACATCAACTTATCCACCAAACTACACCACAAATTCTTACATTCCACCACAACCACAAATGTCCACCGCATCTTATACATCCAACACAACTCAACAACAACCTTATGTTCCAAACACATCACAAGCTTCTTCTAGCCAAAGTCCTATTATGTTGGAAACTTCCAACATGGATAATGTAACTGTTGAAGTTGCTCAGCAACACATGGCGTTGGTTTCAGCAATGGTTGCATCTTATAATGGACTGGTGGCAAGTCAGATTGGAAACAACTGTCTAACTAATGAAGATTATGCACAGATTGATAAGGAGGAGATGGAGCTTATTGATATTCAGTGGGCGTTCGCAAGTGTAATGAGAAGGGCGACCGAGTTTATTGAGAAGACCGGTAGGACTGATTTGGCAACATCACCTAACACCACATATGGCTTCAATAAAGCCAAAGTTACTTGTTTTAATTGTAGTGGTAAAGGTCATTTCAAGAGGGAGTGCACTCAGCTAGCTCAACAAGGTAACAAAAATCCTTTTAACTCAAATTACCAAAACCGTCAATCTCAAAACCAAGTAACCTATCAAAACCAAAACAACAATAACTATGAAACACATAACAATTACCAAAACCGACAGAACACCTCACAGAACAAGTCTGCTAGACAAACAACTACACCCAACAAGACTCAAACTCAAACACCACATAACTCTACCAGAACCATTATTCCTATTTCCACACCAAATAGCCAACAACAAACTGAAAACCAAAATCAGGTTTTGGTGATACAAAAAATATGAAGGTTTTGACTGGACAGGGATGCAACTGGGTGTTGAAGAAATTACTGCTGGGAATGTAGCTTGTGTTGCTCAGAAGATTAACTTAGAGGAGTCGGTGATAGTTGAAGAAGTTTTGGAGACTGAGAAGGTTTCTGTAGTGAAGATTGAGGATATGGTAGATGAAGCTGATATTTATATTGAAGAATCACAAGTTGAGAAGACTTCGTGAATGATCATTGGTTCTGTCACTGAAATTCCTGATGAGCGTGATTCGGCATATTCTGATTCGCAGAGTGAAACAGATTCGGAAGCTAGTGGCAATTCATTAGACGATGATATTGATCAACTCCTAGCGGAAGCTGATTTTCTAATGACTCGGAAGTCATGCATTGCTGATGACACTTTCACAAGGATTGACTACTCAAAGTTCTTTGCTGGAAAGGAAGCACATTTTGCTTTGATGGCTATGACTGATCCTCCGAAACAGGTAAGTTCTGAGTCCACAATTGATATGAATAGTGATAAGTATTGTGGAACTTGTCATAGATTGACAGAGGACAACAAGCAACTCAAGGTTCAACTTGAGAGTGCGAGAATCAACTGTAAATCTTATCGCAAAGAAGCACATGAGTTCAACAAAGTGCTTGATGGTTATAAAAAGGACATTTCTGATTTGAAGAAAACTCTTTCTTTAAAACAACTTGCGATAAATAGCTACATAAATGAACTTGAAGAAACAAAATTAGAAATGGCAACCATCAAATGCTTTGCTGAAAAGGTCAACAAAAAGCTTGAAAGTTACAAACACATTGCTTATGTGGTTGACCATATCATTGAAGAAGCCTCACAACCTAGTAGTTCAAACTAGTTTTAAGTCAGAGAAGGTAATCAAGAAAGTTTCATTTGAGAAACCTGCTGTGACTCAAAAGTCTCAAATTAGGATTCTAAAACGTTCTGAACAACTTTGGTCACCGATGGGTTCTCCGGGTGCTTCTACCTCAAAGGTTAATGAAAAACCTCAAAGTGAGAAAAATTTGATAGATCAGAAAAAGGTCGATTCAAATTCAAATATTCGTGTGAATGAATATTTGAAATCTAATGTTCAAAGACCCAAGACCAAATAGGCTTGTCGACAAACAGTTTTTCTTGATATGTGCAGGGAGCTCCAGCTGGCCCTGTTAGTAGTCTCTGGATTGTCGACAGTGGAGCTTCTAGTCACATGACAAGTGATTTGACGCTGCTATTCGATATAAGGAACATCAATGGAGGATATGTAACGTTTGCTGGTAATAAAGGAGGTTATATCACAATGGAGGGAAGTGTGAGTAACGTGATTGTTAGTTTCGAGAAGATTTCGTATGTGAAACAAATTGACTATAATCTGTTAAGTGTTAGCCAAATCTGTGACAAACAGTTTTCTGTGCACTTCGATGACAAATCTTGTTATATCCTCAAACCCGACTTTGTTATTCCAAAAGAGTGGATCTTGTTGAAAGCACCAAGAGTGAACAATCTGTACATTCTTGATATGTCTAAAGCGATGACAACTCAGGGCCAAGTTACGTGTTTCCTATCAAAGGCTACAGAGAAAGAATCTATTGTGTGGCATAGGAGGATGGGACACATTCGCCTTAGGAAAATGAATCACTGGTGAAAAATGAGCTTGTTATAGGCGTTAATGTCAAACATTTTCATCTCAATGACAAGTGTGTGAGTTGCAAGAAGGGGAAGAAGCACAAACAGTCCCACAAACCAAAGAAAGTTAATTCTGTAGATATGCCACTTGAACGTTTTCATATGGATCTTTTCGGACCAGTCTAGCATAAAAGTAATGCTAGGGAATTATTCTGTCTTGTGGTTACTGATGATTACTCTAGATTTTCGTGGGTAATGTGCTTGCAATACAAAAGCGACATGTTTAACAACTTGAATGTTCTGTTCACTCGTCTAGAGAATGTTTATGGTTTGAAAATCAAAAGAATTCGGAGTGATAACGGGACGGAGTTAAAAAATGCACAGATGGATGCTCTTTGTGAAAATAAAGGAATTCATCATGAAAACAGTGCTCCGTATACCCCGCAACAGAACGGCGTCGTAGAAAGGAAAAACAGGACTCTAATTGAAATAGCAAGAACAATGCTTGCGGATTCTAACCTTCCAGTAATGTTCTGGAATGAAGCCATATACGCAGCTTGATACACATTGAATCATGTGTTGACAGTGAAGAAGTTCGGCAAAACTTCTTATGAACTGTTGAACAGACGAAAGCCGAATTTAGATTATCTAGAACCGTTTGGAGCACCATGTACTATGCTAAATATGTCTTAGAAGTTTGCACCAAAAGCTGAAGAGGGATTCTTTGTTGGATATGCAACCTCGCTTAAACGGGTATTCAACAAACGAACTCATCAGGTAGAGGAGTGGGCTAATGTTGAAGTTCAACGATATACTCAGAACATAGAGGGTAGCGGTCCAGATTGGATGTTTGATTACAAAGATTTCTTTGAATCATTCAATCTAGATAACTTGGTTGAAGAGGCTGTATTAAGACTTTATTACGAGTGTGAAAATGCAGTGACTTCACCGTTGGTGCCTCCGATCACCGTAACTCCTCTAGTAGCTTCTAATGATACCAATGTTCCTGCAGCTGAAGAAGAGGTTTTCCAGGAAGCTTCAAATACTCTTGATACTTCAGAATCAGAAGATGATGAAGAAATCTTCAGCGAAGCTATTCTAGATCATGCTATAGAGACACCACCAGTGAACCCAAATCCAGGTGTTGCTTCATCGTCCAACTTGGGTAATGATCTGGATTAGGCAGAAAATTTGACTACTCAAACGGGAGTTCAACTACCTAATCATCCGGAATCTCGGATTCATCGTATTCACCCGCTCGAGCAAGTTATTGGTGATCCTGGAAGTACTGTTATGACTAGAGGACAACTTCGTAGTGTAAACTCACTTGAAAATCTTGGCGCTTTAGCATTATATGTAAAAATTCAAACATCTGGTTGTTAGAAAGACTGGTCCTTTGCTTGTTGTGTTTCGCAGGTGGAGCCGCGGATATACAAAGACACTATATTGGATGATGCTTGGGTTGAGGTGATGCAAGAAGAGTTGTTGCAGTTTCAGAAACTGGGTGTATGGACACTTGTAGATTTACCTCCAGGAAAGAAGAAAGTTGGAACTAAATGGGTTTTCAGGTGCAAAAACGATGATAGAGGCGTAATTGTGAGAAACAAAGCTGGATTAGTAGTTCAAGGTTTTCATCAAGTTGAAGGAATTGACTACAATGAGATCTATGCACCTGTGGCACGTTCAGAAGCTATTCGTATGTTTCTAGCGTTTGCCTCGTACAAGAAATTCAAGGTGTATCAAATGAATGTCAAGAGTGCATTTCTATATGGTGTAGTCAAGGAAGAGGTATACGTTGGTTGTTAGGACAAAAAGGATTGGTGAAACCACTTTTGGAAACCTAAGTCTAATTCACTTCTGTCTGAAATATTCTAAGTATAGAACTACTGAAGAAAGAAGACTAAAGTACTGAAGAAGAAATGCATCAGAAGTTCTGAAGTCCAAACCAGACAGTTCACTGAAGAACTACTGAAGACAAACTACTCATCAGTAGTTTGTCATTCATCAGCACTTGTTCAAGAATCTTTCCACCGCCTTATGTTTCAGTAGTTTATTAGTTTAGTATTACTTTAACTTTTTGTACAAGTTCCAAGATTGCAACTTGTTGCAACTTGTTTCTGAACTTGCTTTTTGGCAAGGTTCGTGTATTTGTAAAGTCTATAAATAGATGGGTTCATCCCTCTGTTTTAGACATTGATTTTTAATACAGAAATCCTTCATAGCTTATCATTGTTATTTTCCATTTCATTTACTGAGAATCTGTTTAAGTATTCATTCTCATTAAATGCTTAGATTCTCATTAAATACTTGTCTTTAGTTTTATCAAACATCCAGGGGAGTAATAACTCCTGTTGATAAGTGTAGCTTTAACTTATATCATTCCGCTGTGCTATTACTGATAAAGAACTGGCTAGACACTTAAGTGTTCACTAGCAAATTCATACAAAGAGCAAATACTGATCCAACAATTGGTATCAGAGCACTGGTTTATCTGATCACATATCAATCTAACACATTGAGAATCAGACACAGGCTCTTATTGATATTCAATAAAGGATTAAAAGTTCACTTTTATCAACATCCATCACTTTAAGAGATATTTGACAAATCAATACTCTTTAAAATGGATCCTCATAATACTAGTTCTGTCAATAAACCTGATATGCTAGTAAGGAATGAATATGATATCTGGCAAAGGAGAATGGCACATACCTTATCACAGACCAACACAGGTTGCTGGAAATTTGTGATATATGGTCCTCATAAAACAGTAAATATCAATCTTGAAACTAAAGAAGAAATACCAAAAGACCCAAAAGACTATACAGATGATGATTTCCTAAAACTTGAGCTTGATGCTAAAGCTTTCTCTATGTTGGCAATGGCACTCCCAAATGAAATCTACCCTGGCCTATTACATTGTGATAGTGCCAAAGAGCTTTGGGACTGCCTCAAAGAACAGTTTGGAGGAACTGAAGAGGTGATTGCCAACACCAGAGAAATCCTGGCTCAACAATATGAAAATTTTGCTCACATTAATGGGGAAACTTTAACACAACAATTTGAAAGATTCTCCTCATTAATATCTGAGCTAAAATTAAATCGTCAGACCTACACAACTGTATCTATGCTTCATAGATTTTTAAGGTCTTTACCTGAAAAATGGGAAACATACTCTATAGTCTTAAGATCTTCACCAGACTTTAGCTCCCTCACTCTTACAAAACTTCATGGGAGATTACTTACTTTTGAAAGAGAAATTGATCAAAAAAAAGTTACAAAGTTCTGGTAAAACTGCTGATGTCTATGTAACAGGTAGTACAACACTATTGGGACAAGACTCACCAACTTGTTCAAATAGTTTTGGATCTTTTGACCATATTGACATAACTGTTGGGATCTCATCTGAAAGATCATTCCCAAGTTATGACAATAATGATTTTAGTCTAACTGCTGATAACATGTGTTTTATCATGGATGATTTAAAAATTTTTAGCAGTGATGACTGTAAGCGAAAGAATTTGACTAAAACAGGATTATTTGATCATACAAGTTACAAAAACCAGGTGCGGAAACCCTAGCTTTGAACAAACTGATAGAAACTCAAATCAAAACACAATCAATATCATTTTCAAAGCTTTTCATAGATTAACTTTTGCATAAACTTGATTACAAAGACAATACGGTTAATCTAGATCAAATATAGACACTTTCAATCTAACCTGGAACCTGACCTCAAAACACACACAACTAATAACTCTCTTACATTCACAAAAACACAAAATCTATATATAGACTCTGCACATTCGCCCCTTTACTGTGGTCGAATGTGGAAGTCTTCCACATTCGCCCAGTATAAGGTACGAATGTGTTTCTTGATCAGCTTCCAATCTACCTTCGCCCAGTAATCTTCTACCTTCGCCCACTTTGGCTTACCTTCGCCCACTATTATTTCACATTCTACCCATCAGCACTATTAACACATGTTAACATCCAATCACTAGTCGCAAAACGCATCTACAAACTCCCCCTCGACTATTGATTGGATTGTCTTCTCTTTTCGTCCATGGCTTTGTTCATCAGCTTAATTCTGAGCTGTTTCTTCTGCTCATTGGTCATTACAGGCTCAAACTTTCTCTTTACCGGTTTTGACACATTTGCCATCTTCACCGTCTTGCCAAGTTTATTCTCCAAATTACTCCCTGCATTAATATCATAAGCAAAGCAAACTCCAACCACTTGAGTATACTTCCTTGCTTGATCAGCGTCTTTCGGCTCAAAGTAAATCGGATTATAGAAAAGCATGATGATGTCTTCAAAAGTACAATTAATCAACCACATCGGATCAAATACATGAACATGCTTGTATTTGTCCTTCCCGTCTCTCAACACTATCACTGCTTCAACCTTCCTCCAATCATAATACCAGAAAATAAAATCAGCACTGAAATGTTGTGGCATGGGCATCAAAGGTATTTTTCTCATTACTTCAGGTGCCTTGTATATCAAAGTAACCCGCTTCAGCTTGGTTTGAGGATCAATATCCCTATGAACTTTCCTTCGGGGATATTGAGGCTTGAATCTATTCCATCTCGTTCTACTTTCCCAAACCAGCTTGTCTGCACACCAACCAACATGGGTACCATTCACTGAAGCACCAGACATGGGGAATCTGCATAGATCTTTGACCGCCCAGTACGGTAGAGTTAGCAAATCAATGAATCTGTTATAATACAAGATCCCTGTTTCCCATTTAGCAGCTATGCACTTCAGCCTGCACAAATATGTCCACCCGAGAGCTCTGCCTTTGAACTTGGCATTGTGAAATCTATAGAAGTTTCCTTGAGCTTCAGGCTTCGGTCGGTTTTCATCCATTTCCCTCAATTTCTTCAAATAACTCTTCAATTCATCAGATTGATTTGAAGATTCTTGCTTATCAGCACCAAACACCTTCTCTACAAACTCTGCACTTCTTTGCTGTGCCTTTTTCTTTGCCGAATTGTTTGGTGTCTCAGTGAAATCAGGAAATATCTCATCTTCATCTGTTTCTCTGAAGTACTGAGGAAATTCTTCATGAGTTATATCTTCAACCTCCACTTCATCAAGCTCAGGAGTATTCTTATCATCTGAGTGACTTCCAATATCCTTTTCAGAAATATCTGGAATCGACTCATCTACTATAAACTCCTCAAATGTTTTCCCTACCCTCTGTGCAAGTCCATCCAGAATTTCCTTTGCCACAGAAGCAGGTACTTCACCTTCTTCAAGATCAGGATCGTCGTATTCCAATTCATATCTCAAGTCATCAGTTTGGAATATTTCAGCAAAACATCCTGTGAACTCAATAGTCCATTCTCTTCTTTCCAACATATCTTTATACACTTGTTTAGCATCATCTGATAAAGACCTCACCTTCTCATTCCAGAAGATACTTTCATCTGAATCAACGTTCTCACCTTTCTTTTTCTTTGAACTTGATTCTCCAGTACTCTTCTTTTTGGATGTTCTTTCTTCAAATGTAAACTTTGAAGTATCATCTCCTCCATCATCATCATCATCATCACTATCACTATCATCCTCTTTCTGTCTCCCAGACCCTTCTGCATCATCATCATCATCATTATCATCCTCATCATCACTTTTCTCTGACTCTTCATCATCCTCATCATCATCTTTTTCTTCATCCGATTCAGACTGTTCATAGTCAACTTTCTCTTCTTCTTCTTCTTTATCTTCTTCACCCTCCTTCAACTTGGGTGCAACATTATACAAATCATCAATCAAATCACTAAGGCGTTTGTTCTCAGCCCTTAGTTCTTTGTTGTCTTCTTTAATCAACTTTATCCTGTTCTTGTTTCTTGCACACTTTCCCTCAAGCTTTTTATTCTTTGCTTCAAGCTTCTTAACCTTTTCATTAATCTCATCTTGATTTGATTTAGAAGCAACCACAATCTGAAGCATTTTCTCTTCATTCTGCTTAAACTTGGCTATTTCAGCTTGTTGAGCCACAATCATCTTCATCATATCATCCATTTTCTTGTTCACCTGCTTCATTACATCATCATCCACAGTGACTTTCTTGGATTTGGATCTAGATGGCTCAACTTCCTTTTCTTTCTGAGGCTTTCTGAACATGTCAAGTACATTGTCCAGTGCAACATTTAGTTGATCAGCTGATATTGTCTCTGCCTCTTTAGACTTCTTTTGCTTTTTGGTGACCGGTGAAGATGGCTTTGATGATGTACCAGCATCGGGTACTCTTTTTCCCTTCACCGGTGAAGACCTCACTTTCTCTCTCAACTGTTTAGTGCTTGTCTTCTTAGACATGGTCTTGTGCTTGGGCTTGGGCAAGTTTACTACCACAGTCTCTCCAGTATTCAACTCATCCATGTCAACACCTAAACCTTCATCTTCAACATTCAACGACTTCTTTCTTTTCTCAGCTTCCTCAATCGATTTGTTTAAAGATTCAGACTCACCAACCATAGTGGCCTTACGTTTGGTGGTCCTAACATTCTCAGCATCAGAATCCCATCGTTCTTCTACCTCAGTTTCTTCTGAATCCACTGATTCTTCATCCACCAAACCAGTACCTTTCTTTGCAGTTGATTTCTTTCTCACCTCCTGTTGCTTAGAACTTCCTTGATCAGTCTTTCCCTTACCCTTCCCTTTGGCTCCGGGATTAACTACCTGTCTCTTCCTCTTAGTGCTTGCATCAACATACACCAAGGGATCATCATTATCAGAATCACTGTCATCATGTCTTGCTGTGTTCTTGCCAGGATCAGTGTAATCCTGACTAGCCAAAGCTCCAAAGAGTCTCCTGTGAGGTGGCCTTTCGTTGTCTGGCACACCCTTATATCCTTTCATTCTTACCAAAGTACGAATGTTCATGTGATCTTGACCTAGGATCATAGTTGGATCCTTCTTCAATTCTGGATACTTGTGGTCAAAAATCATCATGAGAAATCTCGGATATAGCATGAATTGCTTCTTCTTCAAGAAACGCAACCATCATCGAACTTAGACTTCTCCTCATCACATCATATCCACCGCTCACACATCCAAACACGTGGATTAAAACATGTGCAAAATATTTAAACTGCACACTCAATTTCCCTTTGTACATCGAACCATCAGTAATTGCTCCCTTATACTTCATTCTAAGGAAACATGCTTTCTGTTCTATCCAAGATAACTCCCTGGGATCTTCACTCACTTCAAACTTTATTTGGAGTGCTTCTCTAATATCAGACTCTATAATAAACATCTCCAAGTCTTGTATCTTACTTCTAATGATTGTCTGATTATCCCAGAAGTCATACTTCGCGTTCTTGTAGAAGTCTTCAATGATATCTTTGTAAATGATAGTCGGAGTAGCTAAAGCATAGACAACTCTGCTCCTCTTCAAGAATTCAATGATTCTAGTAAACTCTACATTCTTTTCCACATCGCCAAGATAAGCACAACAGTTATGTGTTTTCTCAAACAACCAACTGCTTGTACTTGACGATTCACCTTCCTGAACGTTCTCTGGAACTGGATCTGAAACGATATTCTCTACTGGAGTCTCAATATTCTCTGTCTGGTCAGCCATCTGCACATCAAAATCAGAAATATTCGTCAAAATACAAAAACGACAAAAATTCAAAAATTTTTTTTTAAGGTTTTAAGGTTCCACATTCGCCCATTTTGATCTGGACGAATGTGAATTTTTCTGGTCGAATGTAGAACATTTTGGTCGAATGTGAAAAGGTTTTGAATTAAAAAACACATTCGTCCATTTTAAGATACATTCGTCCACAAAATTCCACCTTCGCCCGTTTAATAGACCCGAAGGTAAACCTGTTTATCCCTAAAAATTTAAAAAAAAATTCAATCTTGTTTTTAACATGTAATTTTGATTAGGATGTGTCCTACTGTGACCGATCAACACTCGTCCATCATCAATTGTTTGTTAATTTCAATTTACATCGGTTTTAAAGATGAATTAGGTTAAAACTGTTTCATTCGATCAATTTACCAATCAAACAATGTTATTATCCTAATTCTATGAATCTTCTCCCCCTAAAACTGATGTATATTGAAATGCAATAAAAAAGATCAAACAATTAACATCCTAAGACCCCCAAATATGAAACCCTAAGTCCGGTTATAAAACCGATGATCCTGATCTCGTTAAGGCTCCATTACCTGTGATTTTAGCATAGAAATGATCAGTAGATGATAGGGAATCAAATGCACAAGAACAAGGAATCAAAGCAACAAGGTGACAGGATCGAAAGAAAAATTTTTGAAAAACTATAATGAGGGTTCGAAGCTGGAAATGGCTTATATAGGAAGTCCACCTTCGCCCGTTGTAGTGGGCGAATGAGAGACTATTCCACCTTCGCCCCAACTTAATGGCCCGAAGGTGAAATTGTTACCCGAAGGTGAAAATTTGTTATGAATTGCCCACATTCATCCAAGTATAAACAGCCGAAGGTAAAATTTTTTCCACATTCGACTCAATTAAGGGGCGAATGTGAAATGGAAAAATCTGAAAATTTTACCAAATCACGAATTCGAATCCCGTTCAACCTTTTTCAATCTGTTAAACTTCCAAAACTCAAATTTTCACTTTTTGAATGATACAAAGCCCAGATGGTGTTATCAAATCTCAGAAATTGACCATCAAGCATCCCGGGTTATCAAAAATAAAGCAGAAATGCAAAAATTTTGGATTTTTCTGAAATTTTATCAAAACACACCTAAAATCTTTTTGGATTTTGTATCTTTTGGACAATAAAAGTAAAATGCAACAAAGTAAAATGCATTAAAGTAAATGAAAGCATTAAACATTTTTGGGATATCCGGTAAGAGGATCATATCAGTTTTCTGAGAAATCTGATCACAGCGTTGATCTGTTTGTTTAATATTATCATTAGAAACAATATGTGACACGGCAATTGCTGATATTGTGGTCCACGTAAGCTCACATGTAGACAATTACGCAATGCTTTAAAATGATACGAGTTAGATGTATTAGACTAACACATTGTGGTGCCCACACACACGACATACTCCCGTATCAAGTAATTGCACAAAGCTTCGTCATAACGCGTGATTATGTCAGAGTTATCCGTAAAAATTACAAAGTATATAGCACAGAGGTGTACAGGTCAGCAAATGAATGCAACAAAGTAACATGTGCATATACACTAGGTTGAGGCTGATATTAACCACTGATTTGCATCAGAAAGTCAATACGATGTAATAATGATCTTTGATCAATAAAACATAAAGTTCCTCAATTCGGTAACTTTCGGTTTTGGCAATAAAGCTCTTTTTTTTTTTTTTTTTTTTGCAAATATTCTGATGAAACTAGGTCCGTAAATCAATACGACAGAAGTTTAATCAGAATATCCCGGATAACCATAACATAACAACCCGAAACCTCAGATTTTGGCAATCCTATCAAACGAAATTACGGTACAAAGACCATATGCCCATGAGGTGTTCAGCCACGAACGCGTAGTTTGTTATGTTTGTATCACTAATGCACGCAATATTTAGTCTACGAAGCCTATCAGCATATCACATGTAATCAACATACGTCTCATTATCCTATACAATTCTTTAGCCTGTGTCAGATCCCCACTGATGTACTATCATTTCCTCTTTTTATCCAGGAAATCATTTTGGTTTTTCTAATTTTTAGGTCTTTTGAAATTTTTCAATGTTTTTGGTTTTTCTGATAAAATGGCTGTCCCTAAAATAAAGAACACATTTTTGGGTTTTTAATTTTTCTGAAAAACAAAAAAAAAATATTTGAAAGAAACAATCCACTTGAAAGCATCAACTTCTTTGAGGATTAAACAATCCCCTCGAAAGCATCAACTTCTTTGAGGATTATGATAGTAAAGAGAAATTCCCAATTAGCAAAGAGAAATTCCCAATTAGCAAAACTTTAAAAATAAAAACTAAAACTAAAAAGCGATAAACCAAGGTGCCGATTAGTCCTGTTTTTCTTTTATATTGTTTACTTTTAAAAGATATTCAAAGCGGGATCTGTCAAAAGCTTTTGTAAACAAATCTGCACGTTGGTAGTCAGTATGGATTTTGACCATATCTATCAATTCCTTAGCGTAACAATCACGGATAAAATGATATTTAATCCGGATATGTTTCGCTTTAGAATGATTTTCAGTATTTTTAGTTAAAGCAATTGCGGCTTCGTTGTCACAGTGTATAGGGGTTTTAAGAAACTGCAAACCGTAATCCACCATCTGCTGTTGGATCCAGAGTACTTGCGAACAGCAACTTGAGGCTGCAATGTACTCAGCTTCACAGGTAGACAGCGCCGCGGAAGTCTGTTCCTTGCATTGCCAGGTAATTAACCTGCTCCCTAAAAACTGGCAACCAGCTGTAGTAGATTTGCTATCTTTGTCACAGCCGCCCCAATCTGCATCACTAAAAGCAATAAAATCAAAATCATCATCATTAGGGTACCAAAGTCCTTTTGAGGGACAACCCTTCAGATATCGAAGGATACGCTTGACCGCCGTCAGATGACTTTGTTTCGGCTTCGATTGATAGCGAGCACAGAGACACGTTGCATACATAATATCTGGTCGAGACGCCGTTAAATACATCAGAGATCCGATGATTGCTCTGTATGTAAATGGGTCCGTCAGCTCCCCCTTAGCGTCCACTCCAATCCCGTGATTGGGTTGAATCTGGGTATCCATCGGCTTAGAGTCCTCCATCTGGAATCGGCTCAAGATGTCGGATACGTATTTCGTCTGGGAATGAAGATCCCGTCGGGTCTTTGGTCCACCTGCAAGCCGAGGAAAAACTGAATCTCCCCCATTGCGCTCATTTCGAACTTTTCTTGCATGACAGTTTCGAATTCCCTGCATAAAAGCTCGTTAGTTGAACCAAATATTATATCATCAACGTAAATCTGCACTAGAAGCAAATCATCTCCCGTCTTCTTCGTGAAGAGGGTGCAATCGACAAGGCCGCGCTTGAATCCTTTGGAGATGAGGTATGTACTTGTATGCGCGTGAAAGGATCGATAAGCTACAAAGACAATCAAACAATTTAGTTTTGGGTGCGGAATCCCCAAAACCAGCACAAAATGATAACTAATCAGATAAACACACACAAATCATCATTTTCAAAGCTTTTCATTAATAATCAAACTTGAATACACGTAGAAAAGTGATTACAATCAAGGATTAGACGCAAAACAAGTTTATAAAAAGTTACAGAGAGAATTCAGAAAGTGGCGGGAAATAAATGATTCAAAACTTAACTACAAAAACTGAGTTTGCCTATTTATAGACTGCACATTCGCCCATTTTGTTCATGCGAATGTGCAGGTTCGCCCATTGTGAACGGTCGAACCAAACTACATAATAAACAGTCTTCATTCGCCCAAAACTTCTTCCTTCGCACCTTCTAAAACTCTCCTTCGCACCAACCAAAACTTTCCTTCGCACCTTCGACAGAAAACAAAACATATGGTTTATCCAATCCAAAGCATTAGTCGCACATATGCACCTACAAACTCCCCCTCGACTATTGCTTGGATTGTAATCTTCTCTGTTCATCCATGTGCTTGTTCATAATTCTGATGTGTCGAATAATCTTTTGTTCTCTAGTCAGTACCGGTTCCTGAACTATCTTCTTCTTTGATTTCTTCACAGGCACAACCTTTTCAACAGCCTTTCCCAACTTCTGCTCAAAATCACAGCCAGCGTTAATGTCATACGCAAAGCATAGAAATACCACACGTTGGTATTTTCCTGCTTGTTCAGCATCTTTTGCGTCTGAGTAGATAGGATTATAGAATAACATAATGATATCCTCATGTGAGCAATTGATTAG
The DNA here is from genome assembly GCA_030844895.1 of Ambrosia x helenae. Lineage (NCBI taxonomy): Eukaryota > Viridiplantae > Streptophyta > Magnoliopsida > Asterales > Asteraceae > Ambrosia > Ambrosia x helenae. The sequence goes on from CM061234.1 coordinate 72,493,963, forward strand.
CCACATAGGATCAAAAATAAGCACTTTCTTATAATCCTTCTCACCATCCTTTAACACAATCACGGCCTCTGCTCTCTTCCAATCATAGTACCACCAGATAAAATCTTTAGCGAAATGCTGAGGAATATGCAACAACGGAATTTTCTTCAGCACTCGCGGTGGTTTATACTTCAAAGTAACCTTGGGCAACCCAGTTATCTCGTTAATCTCCTTCTTGTGTTCAATCCTCTTTGGATACTGAGGTCTAAACAAATTCCACTCGGTTCGACTTTCACGGGTCATCTTTTCAGCAAAATATTCAATCTGGCTATTTGGCGCTCCCGTTAGACGGTGACGACAAATATCCCTGATTGCCCAGTAAGGAAGAGTCTTTAAATGATGAAACTTCTCAAAGTAGAGAATACCTTTCTCCCATTTCACTGCAAAACACCTAAGCTCTTTGACAAACTTCCAGGCCAAAGCACGGCCTTTGAACATACTGCTATGAAGTTTGTAAAAGCTTCCCTGAATATCAGCTTTAGGGCGGTTATTCTCCTTCTCCTTTAGCTTCCTCAACAACTCCTTTAAACTGTCTGTTTGTTCGAACCGAGGCTTCTCATGCCCTTCAAAGATTTGATCTTCAAACATTTTGCTCTTCTCTTTGGCTATTTTCTTAGCATGGTTTAGCAATTCGTCTGAGAATGAAAATCCACATTCTTGATTTGTTCTGAAATATTGTGGATATTCATCGCTCGTAATATCTTCCATCTCGACTTCCTCGAATGCAGGAACATCACGATCATCTGAGTGATTTCCAGCTTCTTTCTCAGGAATCAGAGGAATAAAATTATCAGCAAGTAATTCTTCTAACGTCTTACCTACTTGCTTTGCTAAACCTTCCAAAATTTCTTTTGAGATAGCCGCAGACACTTCCCCATCTTCAAGATCAGGGTCATCATATTCCAATTCGAAAAGTTTATTATCAGATTCAAATATTTCAGGCAACCTGCTAGTCATGTCTATCGTCCAGACTCGATCGGTTAACATCTGACGATACTTAGATTTATCTTCTTCAGACAATGACTTTAATTTTTCGTTCCAGAAAATATCATCATCATCTACATTCTCTCCAGGAGCTTTCGAACTTGATTCTCCACCCTCACCTGTTTCACGCTTTTCATATGAAAACTGTTCAGCGTCATCATTATCATCATCACTATCATCAGAAGCAGAGCCGCTTTCACCTGAACCATCACTCGAATCATCATCACCATCATTATCGTCTTTCTTCTCCTTCTTGGAATCATTTCCAGCATCTTCATCTAATTCATCATCTTCCTCTTCATCAGATGGTTCAAAATCAACCTGTTGTTCATCTAACTCTTTGTCTTCCTCACCAGCTTGAAGTTGAGGAGCTCGACTGTACAAGTCTTGAATCAGACTATCCATCTTCCTGTTATTCTTCTTCAGTTCTTTGTTCTCCTCCTTCAAAGCTATTATTCTTCTTGTATTCCGTTGCTCATGCTTTAGCAACTTTTTATTTTCCCTCTTCAACCTCTTAATGGTTTTCTTCATCAAAGTATTATCATCCGCTGATGTGACTACAACCTCTAACATCTTCTTGTCAGTCGTTTTTAACTGTTCAATCTCACTCTGCTGTTTGTTAATGATATTCATCATTTTAGTCAGTCGTTGATTAACAACATCCATAACATCACTATCAACAGAAACCTTTTTCTTAACAGGTTGTTCAACAACTTCTTGCATCTTGCCTTTTCTCATTTTCTTCAGCACATTATCCAATGCTTCATTCACATCATCCATTGGAATTCCTTTTGTTTGTGGTGTGCTTGAAGTTGTTGTGGTTTTCTGTTTCTTCTGTGCCTGCTCAGCAACCGGTGACTTTGAACTAGTAGCTGGTGGTAAATTCTTTCCAGCCATCAACATTTCAAGTTCTTTCTTTCTCTTCAAACTCGGTTTCTCCTGTTTCTTCTTTTTCTTTGCTTGAACAGGAGAACCAGTTTCAATCTCATCAACATTCAAAACAAAATCGTCCTCAACTGGACTCCTAACACCTTCATCTTCAACACCAGCAGACGCACCAGCCTCAGTGGCCTTGGGCAAGGTGGTCTCAACTGTTTCAGCCTCAGAATTCCATCTCTCGTCTTCTTGTGTCTCTTCAGAATCGACAGACACTTCATCCACTAAATGTAAACCCTTTTGAGCTTTACTCTTCTGTCTCCTTGGAGCAGACTTCTGTTTCTCCTTCTCAGGTTCAACAACCTTAATAGTCACTTCCTTCTTTTTCATTTTGCCACCCTTAGCTCCCACATTTACTATCTGTCTCTTTCGCTTTGCATCAGGATCAATATAATGTAAAGGATCATCAGTATCAGAATTGCTATCATCATGTCTCACTTTCCCTTTCCCTGGATCATCTTTTCCTGGATCCTCATAATCTATATTCGCCAAATGACCAAACAAACGCCTAACTGGAGGACGTTCATCAGCAGATAAACCTTTGTATGCTTTCATCCTGGCAAGTGTGTTCAACGTCATATGCTCTTGAACCACAATCTGTTTTGGATCCTTCTTCAAGTCTTTATACTTATTATCAAACACCATCTGTAGAAACCGAGGATATAATAAAAACTTTAGTGTCCTTGTTCCATTAACTGGCTCTAGTAGATGATTCATAAGCATCCCAGAAACATTGAACGGTTTGTTCAATATTAAAGCCACCATCATCGAGCTTATGCTTTTCCTCATTAAGTCAAATCCACCCGCAGCCGATCCAAACACGTGAATTAAAACATGTGCCAAATATTTAAACTGAGGGCACAGTTTTCCCTTATGTAGAGAACCATCGGTGATCGGACCATTATACTTCATCCTCAAGAAACATTTCCTTTGATCCATAAACTCCAACTCTTTCGGGTCATCCTTCTCATCATGAAGATTCAACGCCTCTCTAAGATCATCTTCACAAACTATAATCCTCTGACCTTGGACTTTGCTTATCAAACAAGATTGACACTTCCAGAAGTCCATCTTGGCGTTCTCCCAAAACTCTTGCATGATATCCCTGTAAATGACGGCAGGTGTAGCAATTGCGTCAAGTACTCGGCATCTCTTGAAGTAACCAATGATCTCGGTAAATTCAACGTGCTTCTTCACATCTCCCAAATACGCACAACAGTTGTGTGCATTTTCAAAGTCCAACTGTTTCGTCTTAGCTGGTTGGGAAGAAGATCCGGCTTGCTCTGTGATTTTCTCCTGTTCAGACATGTTTAGAATCTGCAAAACAAATCAAAAACACAAGTTAGAAATCGCAAAATCTCAAAAATTGAAAATTTTGGTAAAACTTCCTCATTCGCCCAAACGGGGGTGCGAATGAGTGTTTTACAGGGTTCGAATGAGAATATTTGGTACGAATGTACAATGTTAAACAAAAAGTTTTTCATTCGACCATTTAACTTCATTCGACCGTTCATAATGTCTCCTTCGCCCACTCGAAAACAGACGAAAGTGAAACAACTTTTCAAAATTTCAATTATGAATTTTAACCATTAAAAACATGATCATTTGATTGGAACAGATACTAAACACACCGATTAAACTTTTAAACCAAACATCAAACATTATTAACCATTCTATGTATGTTTTCTGATCAAAACAAGGGTTCGAATGGGGTTTTTATCAAACACATCAATCTGATGTAATTTAACCCTTGTTTGATGATGATTCTCCCCCTAAAACATACAAAGAATGAACGGACACAATCAATTGTAATTAAAAACAATCATAGAACTGAGATTAGATCCTAGGGTTCGAGATACAAAACTGACGATTAAACCCTCAATACTTGATGTTTACCTGTAAAAATAGGGGCAAAAGAGTCAGTAGATCAAGGGGAACACAATGGTAGAGGGTAAAGAAAACGAGCAACAAGGTGACACAGTATGAAAAATTCTGATAAAAATAAGTGAAGGTTCGAATGTGCAGATGGACTTATATAGGCAACCTCCTTCGCCCATATTGACCATACGAAGGAGAAACTTTTGTCTCCTTCGACCCTATTGAAAGGGTTCGAATGAGGCAAAAGGGTTCGAATGAAAAATTGATGAAGAACACTCTCCTTCGCCCATCAATACATACGAATGAGACTGTAAAATTCCACATTCGACCAATCGAATGGGCGAATGTAAACTGGAATTTTTGAAAATTTTTCCAAATTGCAAAAACGAATCCTGATTCAATTATTTCTCAACTTTTAAGCATCCAATCATCATATTTTCACATTATAAAGATCACAAAACTCAATTGGTGTACCAGGTTTTAGAAAATCGACATCAACCACCATCAGTTATCAAAAATAAGATGAAAAAGCAAAATCTTTTTGGATTTTCTAAAGTTTATGCTAAAACACACCTAAAATCTTTTTGAGTTTTGTAATTTTTTAACAGTAAAGTAAAATGCGAAAATGTAAATGAAAAACTGTAAATGTTTTTGTGATTCCGGAAAAGGGATCATATCAGTTTATGAGAAATCTGATCACACCGTTGATCTTTTTGAAATTATTATCATTAAAGACAATGTGTGATCTGGCAACTGCTGATATTGTGATCCACATAAACTCACATGCAGACTTTTATGCAGTGCTTTATACTGATACTGATATTTATAGTATAAACGCAATTGTCTGTGGTTCCCACGCACACGACATACTCCCGTATCAAGAAGTAAATGCACAAAGACTCATTGTAAAGCGTGATTATGCTTTTGTTGTCTGTAATTGTACAAGATATAATGCATAGAGGTATACAGGTCAGCAAATTAATGCAGCAAAGTAACATATGCACTATACCAGGTTGAGGACTGATATTAATCATGATTTGCATCAGTGATCAATACGATGTAATAGAGAATCTTTGATCATCATATAACATGAAAAGTTCCTCAATTCGGTAACTTTAGGATTTGGCATATAGCTCTTTTATAAAGACACCCTGTCTGATCTAGGTCCGTAATGACTTACAGCAGAAGATCAGAGAGGCTATCCCCAGACAACTAATAACATAACGACCCTAAACCTCCGAGTTTTGTACAGATACCCTATCAAACGAAATTACGGTACTAAGACCATATGCCCATGAGGAGTTCATCCACACAACAAATCGTTTGATATGTATGTATCAGACACGCAGTAATAGGTCTACGAAGCCTATCAGCACATCGCACAGACTCAGACACACGCCCTATATAGCATTACATTATTTAGAATGTGTCAGATCCCCACTGATGTACTATCATTTCCCTTTATACTCCAGGAAATCATTTTAGAATTTTCTGATTTTTATAAATTTTTGAATTTACTGTTCCCAAGGATAAGCTGGAGCATTTCAAATATGTGACTGCCCAGATATCGTTTGTTCACAGAAATCTGACAGCATTAATCTAAGGGAAGAAGATATAGCAGTCAGCAAAGAAATTTTCTAATTTTTATGGATTTTGAAATTTTTCAATGTTTTTGGATTTTCGAAATTTTTTTTTTTTTTGAAAAACAGTAAAAAATTTAAAACTAAAAATGATAGACTGAGGTGGTGATCAGTCCTGTTTTTCTTTAATACCATTAGCTTTTAAAAGATAATCAAATCTGGATTTGTCAAAAGCTTTGGTAAAAAGATCTGCGCGTTGGTAATCAGTGTGGATTTTGACCATATCGATCAACTCTTTAGCATAACAATCACGGATAAAATGATATTTAATCCGAATATGTTTAGCCTTTGAGTGATTTACTAAGTCTTTTGTTAATGCGATTGCGGCCTCATTATCACAGTAAATAGGGGTTTTAAGAAATTGCAAACCGTAATCCACCATCTGCTGTTGGATCCAAAGAACCTGTGAGCAGCAGCTCGATGCTGAAACGTATTCTGCTTCACATGTGGATAGTGCAACTGCGGTTTGTTTCTTGCATTGCCAGGTCACGAGCCTGCTCCCCATAAACTGACATCCAGCCGTTGTGGATTTGCTGTCCTTGTCACAGCCGCCCCAATCTGCATCACTAAAAGCGATTAGGTCAAAATTATCATCATGAGGGTACCATAGTCCTTTTGATGGACAACCCTTCAGATATCTAAGGATACGCTTCGCGGCTGCTAAATGACTTTGTTTCGGCTTCGATTGATAACGAGCACAAAGACATGTCGCGAACATTATATCAGGCCTAGACGCTGTTAGGTACATCAGAGATCCGATGATTGCTCTGAATGTGAATGGATCTGTCAGCTCCCCCTTAAGGTCAACTCCAATCCCGTGATTGGGTTGTATCGGGGTATCCATCGGCTTGGAATCATCCATCTGGAACCGGCTCAAGACTTCAGATACATATTTGGTTTGGTGAATAAAGATCCCCGTTGGTCTTTGCTCCACCTGCAAGCCGAGGAAAAACTGCATTTCTCCCATAGCGCTCATCTCAAACTTCTCCTGCATAACTTGTTCAAATTCCCTGCACAGAAGTTCGTTAGTAGACCCGAAAATAATATCATCAACATAAATTTGTACTAGAAGCAAGTCATCTCCTGATCTTTTCGTGAACAGGGTGCAGTCAACCAGTCCGCGTTTGAATCCTTTCGAGAGAAGATACGTGCTCAGCTCCTCATACCATTGCCTCGGAGCTTGGTGCAAACCATACAGTGCTTTGTTTAAAACATAAACCTTATCCCGGTGGATTGGGTCTTCAAAGCCCGGTGGTTGACCTACGTAAACTTCCTCTTTGACCACACCGTAAAGAAATGCGCTCTTTACATCCATTTGATACACCTTAAATTTCTTCCATGATGCAAACGCGAGGAACATTCTGATAGCTTCCAAGCGTGCAACCGGTGCATAGATTTCATTGTAGTCGATTCCTTCAACCTGATGAAAACCTTGAACCACCAAACGAGCTTTGTTTCGCACAATGACTCCTCTATCATCTTTCTTGCACTTGAACACCCATTTAGTGCCTATCTTCTTCCTTCCAGGAGGTAAATCAGTCAGGGTCCATACACCAAGTTTCTGGAATTGTAATAACTCTTCCTGCATTGCTTCCACCCAGGCGTCATCCAAAAGAGCATCCTTGTATGTCCGCGGCTCGACCTGCGAAACATAACAAGCAAATGACCAGTCATTTTGAAAACCAGATTTCTGAATTTTGGCATATAAAGCAAGATTGCCAATATTTTCTGGTGCTTGAGCATTCTTCAGCTGTCCTCTTGTCATCACACTGCTACCAGGATCACCAATAACTTGTTCAAGCGGGTGTATCCGATGTATCCGAGATTCCGGATAATCAGGTACTTGTACTCCCGTCTGAGTTGTCAAATTCTCTGTAGAATCCAGATCATTACCCACATTCGATGTTGAAGCATCTGTAGTAGATGGGTTCACTGGTGGTGTCACTGTAGCATTGTCCAGAATAGCTTCACTTGTTGCATCATCGTCTTCATATTCTGATTCGGATGAATTAAGCGATGTAGAAGCTTCTTGGAACACCTCTTCTTCCAATACAGGAGCAGTGGCATCATTAGAAGCTGCTTGGGGGTTTACCGTGATCGGACGCACTAACGGTGAAGTTCCGGCGTTTTCGACCTCATAGTATAATCGAAGTACAGCTTCTTCAACCAGGCTATCTAGATTGAATGATTCAAAGAAATCTTTGTAATCAAACATCCAATCTGGTCCTCCACCTTGTACATTTTGTGTATATCTTTGAACTTCGACATTAGCCCACTCCTCGACTTTTCTAGTTCTTTTATTGAATACCCTTTTTAATGGGGTTGCATATCCAACAAAATATCCTTCTTCAGCCTTTGGTGCAAACTTTTCCGAAGGATTCAACATTGTACATGGGGCACCGAATGGTTCTAGATACTCAAGATTCGGCTTGCGACGGTTCAACAGCTCATAAGAAGTCTTGCCAAACTTCTTCACTGTCAAAACACGGTTAAGAGTATAACATGCCGCGTAAATAGCTTCGTTCCAGAACATGACTGGAAGATTTGAATCCGCAAGCATAGTTCTCGCCGTCTCTATAAGAGTCCTGTTCTTTCTTTCTGCGACACCGTTCTGCTGGGGTGTGTACGGAGCACTATATTCATGATGAATTCCTTTGTTTGCACAAAGATCCTCCATCTGAGCATTTTTAAACTCCGTCCCATTGTCACTCCGGATTCTTTTGATTTTCAAACCATATAAATTCTCCAGACGTGTAAACAGAACCTTCAAGTTGTCAAAAGTGTCGCTTTTCTGATGCAAACACATTACCCATGAAAATCTAGAATAATCATCAGTCACCACAAGACAGTATAACTCTCCGGCATGACTTTTACGTCTGACTGGACCGAATAAATCCATATGCAAACGTTCTAGTGGCAGGTCAACAGAATTAACTTTCTTTGGTCTATGGGATTGTTTGTGTTGCTTGCCCTTCTTGCAACTGATACACTTGTCATTCAGATGGAAGTGTTTGACATTCACTCCCGTGACAAGTTCATTCTTCACAAGCTGATTCATCTTTCTCAAATGGATGTGTCCCATTCTCCTATGCCACATAATGGATTCTTTTTCTGTAGCTTTGGAGAGGAAACACGTGACTTGGCCATGGGTGGTCATTGCTTTAGACATGTCGAGAATATACAAGTTGTTAACTCTCGGTGCCTTCAGCATCACCCACTCTTTTGGTAACTCAAACCCAGGTTTCAAGATATAACAGGATTTGTCATCAAAATACACTGAAAATTGTTTATCACAAATCTGACTAACACTGAGCAAATTATAATCTATTTGTTTCACATAAGAAATCCGCTCAAATGTTACGACCCCATTGCTTACACTCCCCTCCATAGTGATGTAGCCTCCCTTATTTCCAGCAAATGCCACATAACCTCCGTTAATATTTTTGATGTCAAAGAGTAGCGCGAGGTCCCCTGTCATGTGACCAGAAGCTCCACTGTCAACAATCCATAGACTGCTAACAGGGCCAGCTGGAGCTCCCTGCACATTTAAAGTAGATCAGTTAGTTCTTTCGGGGGACCCAAGCCTGGTTGGTCTTGGGTCTTTGAACAGGTTGTTTCAAAGAGTCTTTTGAATCACAAACAACTTGAGTTACTTCAACTCCTTTCTCCTTACTAACAACTTTCTCTTTCTCATTCTTCTTGCTTTGTGAAGTAGAAGCTCCTTCAGATTCCTTAGATGACCAAGATTGCTCAGATCTTTTCAAGATCCGAATCTGAGATTTTGAAGTCTCAGTCGGTTTCTTTACTTCTTTCTTTAACGCAACCTTCTTGGTTACCTTCTCTGATTTAACAGAGACAGGTCCAACTGATTGTGTACCATTAAGTTTAGAATTAACCTTTTTGGTATCATCAGTTGAGTTCATCTGAGGTTTCTAACTAGATTTATCAGTGATCTTCCGGTTGTGCTTATCATACGTCATCGGCCGATTTTCCCCCTTATTGTAAAAATTGTTTTGATTATAAAAATGTTGTTGGGAAAAATGCCGCCTCTGTTGATAGCCATAATTGTCAACCGGATACTCATGATATTGCCTCATTTCCACCTCGTGCCTTTTGTGTCGTACGTATGGGCAGGCGGCAAGTAAATGTCCCCGTTCCCCACACTTATAACACGCACGGTATTCCTCGAAGTTTTCCTTGATCGGCGACTTGGAAAAACTAGCAATGGGATATCGATCGACCATGCATTGTTTCCTTAAACTCTCAGGAGCTGGATCCTTCGAGTAAGTCGGTTCAATAAAACTATTTTCTTTGTGCACAGGCAAAACAAACTGTGTGACATTGACCTTTGCATCCTTTTCCGAATTAATTTTGTCTAAAATCTCTTGAGGAATGTCGTTGGTCCTTTCAGATTTTGGGAACCAAATCGTACTTTCCTGCCAGATCTTTTCGATTTTTGTGTAATTGACAAACTGAATCGGAAACTCATCATCAGACAAAATCTTATCGGAGCCTTGCATCCGATAGAAGATTTTGACAGGTTTATCACACACTTTATTGCTCACATTATTATTTTTCTCAGATTTTAAATCATTTTTCTTCTCAACCGGTTTTTCAATATTTTTCTCAGTTTTAATTTCAACTTTCTTTTTAACATTCTTAACCTTTTCCTTTTCAAAACTTTTACCAGCAAATTTATCATTTTTCTTACTCTCATGTTTGCGATGAGCATTTGCCATTGGATGGATTATCTGAGACGGTGAGACTGGCTCAGTAGTGATTATATGATTTTCATCAGGGATATCACTATCACTTTCAACCGTCTCAGATGATTCATCTTCTTCATCTGAATCATCTGTAGCGACCACACCCTCTGTATTTCCCAATACTGGTCTCACATCAGAATATGGATCCCCGACACTGGAAGTGTTAGGTTCATTTTCTGGTGTGGGATCAGGATGAATTAAAGTCTCCGGTGGTATTGCATGTAAAGTGTGATTCTCAAACAATACCGGAGATGGAACTGACTTATAGTTTGCACTATTTGTCTGGGAGGGTTCCTCAATGATATGATCAACTACGTATGCAATATGCTTGTAACTTTCTAGTTTCTTGTTAACTTTTTCCGCAAAACACTTGATGGTTGCCATTTCTAATTTAGTGTTTTCCATTTCATTTATGTAATTATTAATGGCAAGTTGTTTAATAGATAATGTCTTTTTCAATTCTGACACATCCTTTTTATAACCATCAAGAACTTTGTTGAAATCTTTTAAGTCCTTTTGATAAATCTGACAGTTGATTTTTGCACTCTCAAGTTGAACCTTGAGAAGCTTATTTTCATCAGTCAGTTTTTCAAAATCAGCACACTTATCACATTTAACACAAGATTGAGTTTCAGAACTTACCGGTTTAGGAGGTTCTGTCATGGCCATTAGAGCAAAATGAGCTTCCTTTCCTGCAAAAAATTTGGAGTAGTCAATCTTGGTGCATGCATCATCCACCATACATGACTTGCGAGTCATCAGGAAGTCAGCTTCAGCTAGCAATTGGTCAATATCATCATCTAGTGAATTCACACTAGTCTCTGAGTCAGATTCGCTCTCCATATCCGAGTAAGCTGAGTCATATTGATCTCCAACATCGGTGACAGAATCAAGAATCATTCCCGATCTCTTGTCATCACCTTCAACAATCACATCATCATTCACTTCTTCAATCACATCATCATTCACTTCTTCAATCTTCAACTCTGACACTTTTTCACTCACAACCTCTTCTTCAACTTCCTCATTCTCATCCAACTTCATCTGCTGTGCCACACATGCAACATTCCCAGCAGTGATTTCCTCTACCCCCAATTGCATACCAGTCCAGTCAAAACCTTCATCCTTTTGAATAACAAGTGCTTGGTTTTGAGTATCAGTTTGGTTTTGGTTTTGTGTGTTGGGTGTAGAAATAGGAACAATAGTTCGATTTGGGTTTTATTGAGGTTGATTTTGTGCTGTGGATTGTCTGGTGTTGTTGTTTTGTTGACGGTTCTGGTAAGTGTTTTGATTTTGTGGTTGAAAGCTTGATATGTTTGGATTGTTGTAAGACACTTGATTCTGGTTTTGGTTTTGTCGGTTTTGGTATGAAGAATTGAAAGGATTTCGGTTACCTTGTTGTGCTGGTTGTGTGCACTCCCTTTTAAAATGTCCCTTTTCACCACAGTTAAAGCAAGTAACCTTTGCTTTGTTGAATCCATATGTGGTATTGGGAGAAGTTGAGAGATCAGTCCTGCCAGTCTTCTGAATAAAATCAGTGGCTCTCCTCATAATGCTTGCAAAAGCCCACTGAATGTCCATCAACTCCATTTCCTCTTTATCGATTTGAGCATAGTCTTCATTGGTGAGATTATTGTTACCAATCTGACTTGCTACCAAGCCGTTGTAAGAAGCAACCATGGCAGATACTAGAGCAACATGCTGTTGAGCAATTTCAACAGTCACATTGTTAAGGTTTGATGTCTCTAACACAATCGGATTTAGACTTGATTGTGCTTGAGTAATCTGCATCTGATTCACTTGAGGAGGATATTGTTGTTGTTGCTGTTGACTTGATGTATAGCATGCGGCTTGTTGTAATGGTGAAAATGGTGGAATAAAGTTTTGTGATTGATATGGTTGTTGTGGGTATGATGGTGTGTAAGATGAAGTTTGAGCAAGGTAGTTAATGGGTGCTTTTGTTGGTTCAACAATATTAGACACACATGCTATGTGAGGTGCAACAGTAGATGTGGTGCTTGAAGCAGAAAGAGAGTTAGATGTTCCACTCACATATAAATCAGGATTCTGTGGAATCTGAGCTCTCTTAGCTTTTCTCTTTTCCTCCATCTCTTTGTTCTCCAGTTTTTGGATGAACTCATTAATGGTCCAATACTGGTAAGCATCCTTCTCCTTCAACACTTCAATATGTTGATTCCAATAGGGTGGTAATGCATCAGCAAATTTATCAACTAATTCCGTCATTGGAATGCTGATTTCATAGCTCGACAATTCGGTGAGCAAATGGCAGTACCTTGGAACCAACTCTTTTAGGGTCTCATTACCCATATAACTGAAGTTTTCAAACTCCTTTCGAAGCTCCTCCATCCTAAGCTTCCTGGTCTTCTCATTTCCATCATGACGATTTCTCAGCACATCCCAAAGTTGTTTGGATGTAGTGCACGATCCAAACTGATGTAATAGATCAGTGTTGATCGCCTGAGATAGCTGAGAAAATGCTTTCTTTTCTATAGCAAACCTTTTCTTCTCGTCATCCGCCAAATTCTCCAAAGGGATTGGTTCTCCAGTATTCTCTATAATGGGAGCAACGTAACCCTTCACAATCATTTGCCATGCTTCTGCTCCTTCAAGTCCTTGTCCCTCAACGTGAATCTTAAACTTCGTCTTCCAAGTGTTATACTCCTTCATGTCCATTAACTTTGGTGGACGATTGCCGCTTCCAGAAGATAGATCATGAATGAGAGTAGAAATAGCGTTGGTCGTCTGGGAATGGACTGCTGCTGCGGCGACTCCCCAATAGTTATCAATCGGTTGTTGTACTGATTGAACAACTTGTTGTGGTGCCGAACTAGTCATAGCCATATAATTGATCGGCTGTGATGTTTGACTAGTCTTTTGTGCCGCTACTGTCCATGGATCTTGGACTTGTTGTTGTTGTGGTGCTTGAGTAGGTCTAGGGGTTGTTGGAAAGTTCCACATTGTATCCTGCAAACAATCAAACAAACAAACACGAAACGATTAAAATTTTTCCAAAAACAGAAAGCTCCTTCGTATAAACGGAGGTGCGAATGAGAAAAATCTTCTCCTTCGACCAAATAATCTGATACGAATGTGAAAAAACAAATATCAAAACTCCTTCGACCGCTTGAATCTTCCTTCGACCGTTCTTCTAATCTCCTTCGACCGAACGATTATACGAATGAGACACAATAGTGCGAAAGAAAAATATAAGCAATCAAGGTTCACGTTCGACCACTAAAAACACTCTTTCGACCACAAAAACACTCGTTCGACCTAATACACTCCCACTTTCGACCGAATTCTCTCGTTCGATTCAAAAACGGTTATTCTTTGAAAATCAGTTATATTTGATCATGTTTATCAAAAGTTGATGGAATTTGATGATCTTAATCAGGTTTTGAATCGGATGTAATTTGAAACAACTTTAATAAAGTGAATTATCCAATTCAAACACGAAATCAAGGTGAAATCAATCAAAAACACATCATTTCAGTTTGTTCACTTAAAACAGAAAATTTTTGATCAAATTTGGGTCAAAATCAACTGAGAAACTATCAATTTGTGGTTGTTTGATTCAGAATGGCTCTGATACCACTTTGTATGCGCGTGAAAGGATCGATAAGCTACAAAGACAATCAAACAATTTAGTTTTGGGTGCGGAATCCCCAAAACCAGCACAAAATGATAACTAATCAGATAAACACACACAAATCATCATTTTCAAAGCTTTTCATTAATAATCAAACTTGAATACACGTAGAAAAGTGATTACAATCAAGGATTAGACGCAAAACAAGTTTATAAAAAGTTACAGAGAGAATTCAGAAAGTGGCGGGAAATAAATGATTCAAAACTTAACTACAAAAACTGAGTTTGCCTATTTATAGACTGCACATTCGCCCATTTTGTTCATGCGAATGTGCAGGTTCGCCCATTGTGAACGGTCGAACCAAACTACATAATAAACAGTCTTCATTCGCCCAAAACTTCTTCCTTCGCACCTTCTAAAACTCTCCTTCGCACCAACCAAAACTTTCCTTCGCACCTTCGACAGAAAACAAAACATATGGTTTATCCAATCCAAAGCATTAGTCGCACATATGCACCTACAATACTTAGCTCCTCGTACCACTGTCTCGGAGCCTGATGCAAACCATATAGAGCTTTGTTCTGCACATAGACCTTATCCCGGTGGATTGGGTCCTCAAAGCCTGGTGGCTGCCCGACATAAACCTCTTCCTTGACTTTCCCGTACAAAAATGCGCTCTTAACATCCATTTGATAAACTTTGAATTTCTTGTATGAAGCAAACGCAAGGAACATTCGAATAGCATCAATCCGTGCTACCGGTGCATAGATTTCATTATAATCAATCCCTTCGATTTGATGGAAACCCTACACGACCAATCTGGCTTTGTTACGAACAATAACCCCACGATCATCCTTCTTGCACTTAAACACCCATTTAGTGGCTATTTTCTTCCTTCCTGGCGGCAAATCCGTGAGCGTCCAAACTCCCAATTTCTGAAATTGTAATAATTCCTCCTGCATCGCTTCAACCCAGGCATCTTCATTCAAAGCGTCCTTGTATGTCCTTGGCTCTACCTGTGACACATAACACGCAAACGACCAATCATTTTGACTACCAGATTTTTGAATTTTGGCATATAAAGCTAAAGCACCGAAACTCTCTGGCGAGTTAACGCTTCTCAGCTGCCCTCTGGTCATAACACCACTTCCAGATCACCGATAACTTGCTCCAGCGGGTGAATACGATGAATCCGAGATTCCGGATAATCAGGTACAATAACTCCCGTCTGAGCAGTCAAGTTTTCTACAGCATCCAGATCATGACCCGTGTTTGATGATGAAGCAACATCTGGAGTTGGAGTTGGGTTCACTGGCATTGCCTCTGGTTCTTCTGCATGTTCAAGAATGACTTCTTCAAATTGTTCAACTTCAGATTCTAAAGAGTCTAATGAAGTTGAAGCCTCTTGAAACACATCTTCCTCTTGTATAGGAGCATTGGTATCATTAGAAGCTGGTAAGGGGTTCACGGTGATTGGACGCACCAACGATGAAGTCGTTGCGTTTTCACACTCGTAAAGTAATCTGATAACAGCTTCTTCAACCAAGCTATCTAGATTGAATGATTCAAAGAAGTCTTTGTAATCAAACATCCAATCAGGACCCGTGCCTTGCAAATTTTGAGTATATCGTTGAACTTCCACGTTAGCCCAATCCTCCACTTGACGAGTTCGCTTGTTGAATATCCGTTTGAGCGGGGTTGCATATCCAACAAAATATCCTTCCTCAGCTTTAGGACTAAACTTCTCACCTGGATTCAACATCGTGCATGGCGCCCCAAAAGGTTCTAGATACTCTAAGTTGGGCTTTCGTCGGTGTAACAGTTCATAAGATGTTTTTCCAAACTTCTTCACTGTTAGAACCCGATTTAGTGTATAATTTGCTGCATAAATCGCCTCGTTCCAGAACATTACCGGAAGATTTGAATCAGCAAGCATTGTTCTAGCCGCTTCAATTAGAGTCCTATTCTTTCGTTCAGCAACACCGTTCTGTTGTGGGGTGTACGGAGCCGAATATTCATGATGTATCCCTTTGCTTTCACAAAGTTCAACCATCTTGGCATTTTTGAACTCCGTCCCATTGTCACTCCGAATTCTCTTTATCTTCACATTGTAGAGATTCTCCAATCGAGTGAACAGAACTTTTAAGTTGTTAAAGGTGTCACTTTTATTTTGCAAACACATCACCCATGAAAATCGTGAGTAGTCATCAGTGACAACTAAATAATAAAGCTCTCCAAGATGACTTTTGCGCTTGACCGGTCCGAATAGGTCCATGTGCAATCGTTCAAGTGGCATCTCAACAGAGTTGACTTTCTTCACTTTGTGGGCCTGTTTGTGTTGCTTCCCCTTCTTACAGCTTACACACTTGTCATTCAGATGGAAATGTTTCACGTTTACTCCATCGACAAGCCCATTTTTCACAAGTTGATTCATTTTTCTCAGATGAATATGCCCCATTCTTCGGTGCCACATTATCGATTCTTTCTCAGTCGCTTTGGATAGAAAACATGTTATTTGCCCCTGTGATGTCATCGCCTTGGACATATCAAGAATATAAAGATTGTTGACGCGAGGTGCCATCAACATTATCCACTCCTTTGGAATTTTGAAGCCCGGTTTGAGAATATAGCAGGATTTGTCATCAAAATGCACAGAAAATTGTTTATCACATATTTGACTGACACTCAACAGATTATAATCTATCTGCTTCACATAAGATATCCGCTCAAAGCTCACTATCCCATTACTCACGCTCCCCTCCATTGTGATATATCCACCTTTATTACCAGCGAATGCGACATACCCTCCATTGATGTTTTTCACGTCGAACAGCAATGCGAGATCCCCTGTCATGTGGCCTGAAGCTCCACTATCAACAATCCAAAGACTGCTAATAGGGCCAGCTGAAGCTCCCTGCACACAAAAAGTAAATCATTTAGTTCTTTCGGGGGACCCAAGCCTGAGTCTTGGGCCTTTGAACATCAGCTTTCAAAGAAACATTCTCATTCACATTTTCAACAACTTTTTGTTTTGGATCAATCTTTTTCTGATTGTTCAAAACAGTTTCCTTTTTCTCATTGACCTTAGAAGTAGAAGCTCCTGGAGTACCATTGGGTGACCAAGATTGTTCAGATCTTTTAAGAATGCGAATCTGAGATTTTGGTTTCTCAGTCGGTTTCTGAACATTGTTAACAAACGTAACTTTCTTGGTTACCTTATCTGAGTTAACAGACTTAGGTCCAACATTTGATTTGACAATCGGTTTTTGTGGAACCTTTTGCCTATCAATTGTTGTGTTCACCACAGGCTTTCTCCATGATTGTTCCATAGCAATCCGATTTCTTTGATCATATTGAATTGGACGATTGTTCCTCATTTGATGAAAATTGTTTTGATTATAAAACTGTTGTTGTTGAGGAACAACTCGTCTATGTGGTGGAACATAATGATCAATCGGTTTTCTCATGGAATTTCTCACTTCAACCTCATGTCTTTTATGCCTTACATATGGACACTGAGCAAGTAAATGCCCACGTTCCCCACACATAAAGCATTTTCGATACTCTTCAAAAACATATTGAGCATTTGGTTGAGCAAATGATCTAACAGGATATTGATCATTATACTGTTGATTCCTTAAACTCTCAGGAAGTGGTCCTTTTGAGTAAGTAGGCTCATGAAAACCATTAGCTCTGTTATTGGGTCGAATGAACTCTGTGACATGGACCTTTGGTTCTTGAGAAACATCCAAATACAATTTCTTTAAAATTGCTGGTGGAATCTCATTTGTTCTTTCATGTTTTGGGAACCAAATAGTGCTTTCTTGCCAAATCTTTTCTATTTTAGCATAGTTAGCATTTTTGATTGGAAATTCCTCATCAGAGATGATTTTATTGTCAGGTTTGTCACATGGTTCATTCTCAAGGTCCTTTTTAAACACATTCTTTTCAGACTTTTTCTCTCGATGAGCATTTGCCATCGGATGCACATGTTGAGATGATGAAACTGGTTCAGTAGTAATGATGTGATTTTCTTTTGGAATTTCACATGCATTAACAGTTTGGTCATTACCAGTATCATCACTCTCTGAGTCTGAATCCACACTTTCAGCATAAACACCCTCATCATTCAAGCCTAAAATCGGTCTCACATCGGAATTAGGATCACCAATACTCGAGGTATTAGATTCAATTTCCGATGATGAATCTGATTTTACCGAGCTCTCCGGTATAACTTGGTGATAATTATGATTTTCAAAAAGCACCGGAGATGGCACAGACTTGTAATTTGTGGTGTTATCATCTATGATGTGGTCTACCACGTAAGCAATGTGCTTATAACTTTCCAACTTTTTGCTTACTTTCTCAGCAAAGCATTTTATGGGTGCCATTTCCAACTTGGTATTTTCAATTTCATTGATATAGTTGTTAATTGCCAATTGTTTTAATGATAAAGTATTTTTCAAGTCGGAAATGTCCTTTTTGTAGCCATCTAATACCTTGTTGAAAGCATTCAACTCTTTGCGAGTAGATTGACTGTTCATGATAGCACTATCACGTTGAACTCGGAGTTGTTTATTCTCCTCAGTCAATCTATCACATGTGCCACAATATTTATCACTTTTAATATCAGTGCTAGACTCAGAACTTACAGGTTTTGGCGGATCAGTCATGGCCATCAATGCGAAATGAGCTTCCTTTCCAGTAAAGAATTTGGAATAGTCAATCTTGGTGAAAGCATCATCAGCAATGCACGACTTCCTTGTCATCAGAAAATCCGCTTCTGCTAGCAACTGATCTATGTCATCATCTAGTGATGTAATACTTGCTTCTGTATCCGATTCACTGTCTGAATCAGAATAAACCGATTCACACTCCTCAGGAACATCAGAAACAGTATCAATCACCATTCCAGAATTAGCTTTCTCAACCTTAATCTCAACAGGTTCAGTCTCCACATCCATTTCAACATCAGAATCATCACTTTCACACTCAGTTTCTTTCTTTTCATCCACCGTCACCGACTCTTCAATATCAACCTTGCAAGCAACGCAAGCCACATTGCCACCAGTAGTAATTTCCTCCACTCCAATTTGCAATCCCGACCAATCAAACCTTTCATCTTGTTGAGTCACCAATGCTTGATTCTGACTCGTGTTCTGTTGTGTCTCATTCGGTGTAGTGATCGGTATAACTGTTCGGTTAGTGTTGTTAGGAGATTGGTTTTGGATCTGGTTTGATGTATTAGGTTGTCTGTTTTGGTTTTTGTTAGAGTTATTTTGACGGTTTTGGTAATTGTTGTTGTTTTGGTAAGAAACTCGGTTTTGGTTTTGTTGTTGACGATTCTGGTAGCTTGCATTGAATGGGTTTCTATTACCTTGTTTTGGTGGCTGGGTGCATTCACGTTTAAAGTGACCTTTTTCTCCACAGTTAAAACAAGTAACTTTTTCCTTGTTGAACCCGTAGGTTGTGTTAGGAGAAGTTCCCAAATCTGTTCTACCTGTCTTTTCAATAAACTCCGTTGCTCTTCTCATGATGCTTGCAAAAGCCCATTGGATATCAATGAGTTCCATCTCTTCCTTGTCGATCTGTGCATAGTCTTCATTGGTTAAATTGTTATTCCCAATTTGACTAGCAACAAGTCCGTTGTAAGATGAAACCATTGCTGAGACTAGTGCAATATGTTGTTGAGCAATTTCCACTGTCACATTGCCCAAGTTAGAAGTCTCCAAAACCACTTGTTGTTGATTAGGTTGAGTAACTTGGTTCATTCTCAAGGTCCTTTTTAAACACATTCTTTTCAGACTTTTTCTCTCGATGAGCATTTGCCATCGGATGCACATGTTGAGATGATGAAACTGGTTCAGTAGTAATGATGTGATTTTCTTTTGGAATTTCACATGCATTAACAGTTTGGTCATTACCAGTATCATCACTCTCTGAGTCTGAATCCACACTTTCAGCATAAACACCCTCATCATTCAAGCCTAAAATCGGTCTCACATCGGAATTAGGATCACCAATACTCGAGGTATTAGATTCAATTTCCGATGATGAATCTGATTTTACCGAGCTCTCCGGTATAACTTGGTGATAATTATGATTTTCAAAAAGCACCGGAGATGGCACAGACTTGTAATTTGTGGTGTTATCATCTATGATGTGGTCTACCACGTAAGCAATGTGCTTATAACTTTCCAACTTTTTGCTTACTTTCTCAGCAAAGCATTTTATGGGTGCCATTTCCAACTTGGTATTTTCAATTTCATTGATATAGTTGTTAATTGCCAATTGTTTTAATGATAAAGTATTTTTCAAGTCGGAAATGTCCTTTTTGTAGCCATCTAATACCTTGTTGAAAGCATTCAACTCTTTGCGAGTAGATTGACTGTTCATGATAGCACTATCACGTTGAACTCGGAGTTGTTTATTCTCCTCAGTCAATCTATCACATGTGCCACAATATTTATCACTTTTAATATCAGTGCTAGACTCAGAACTTACAGGTTTTGGCGGATCAGTCATGGCCATCAATGCGAAATGAGCTTCCTTTCCAGTAAAGAATTTGGAATAGTCAATCTTGGTGAAAGCATCATCAGCAATGCACGACTTCCTTGTCATCAGAAAATCCGCTTCTGCTAGCAACTGATCTATGTCATCATCTAGTGATGTAATACTTGCTTCTGTATCCGATTCACTGTCTGAATCAGAATAAACCGATTCACACTCCTCAGGAACATCAGAAACAGTATCAATCACCATTCCAGAATTAGCTTTCTCAACCTTAATCTCAACAGGTTCAGTCTCCACATCCATTTCAACCTCAGAATCATCACTTTCACACTCAGTTTCTTTCTTTTCATCCACCGTCACCGACTCTTCAATATCAACCTTGCAAGCAACGCAAGCCACATTGCCACCAGTAGTAATTTCCTCCACTCCAATTTGCAATCCCGACCAATCAAACCTTTCATCTTGTTGAGTCACCAATGCTTGATTCTGACTCGTGTTCTGTTGTGTCTCATTCGGTGTAGTGATCGGTATAACTGTTCGGTTAGTGTTGTTAGGAGATTGGTTTTGGATCTGGTTTGATGTATTAGGTTGTCTGTTTTGGTTTTTGTTAGAGTTATTTTGACGGTTTTGGTAATTGTTGTTGTTTTGGTAAGAAACTCGGTTTTGGTTTTGTTGTTGACGATTCTGGTAGCTTGCATTGAATGGGTTTCTATTACCTTGTTTTGGTGGCTGGGTGCATTCACGTTTAAAGTGACCTTTTTCTCCACAGTTAAAACAAGTAACTTTTTCCTTGTTGAACCCGTAGGTTGTGTTAGGAGAAGTTCCCAAATCTGTTCTACCTGTCTTTTCAATAAACTCCGTTGCTCTTCTCATGATGCTTGCAAAAGCCCATTGGATATCAATGAGTTCCATCTCTTCCTTGTCGATCTGTGCATAGTCTTCATTGGTTAAATTGTTATTCCCAATTTGACTAGCAACAAGTCCGTTGTAAGATGAAACCATTGCTGAGACTAGTGCAATATGTTGTTGAGCAATTTCCACTGTCACATTGCCCAAGTTAGAAGTCTCCAAAACCACTTGTTGTTGATTAGGTTGAGTAACTTGGTTCATTCTCAAGGTCCTTTTTAAACACATTCTTTTCAGACTTTTTCTCTCGATGAGCATTTGCCATCGGATGCACATGTTGAGATGATGAAACTGGTTCAGTAGTAATGATGTGATTTTCTTTTGGAATTTCACATGCATTAACAGTTTGGTCATTACCAGTATCATCACTCTCTGAGTCTGAATCCACACTTTCAGCATAAACACCCTCATCATTCAAGCCTAAAATCGGTCTCACATCGGAATTAGGATCACCAATACTCGAGGTATTAGATTCAATTTCCGATGATGAATCTGATTTTACCGAGCTCTCCGGTATAACTTGGTGATAATTATGATTTTCAAAAAGCACCGGAGATGGCACAGACTTGTAATTTGTGGTGTTATCATCTATGATGTGGTCTACCACGTAAGCAATGTGCTTATAACTTTCCAACTTTTTGCTTACTTTCTCAGCAAAGCATTTTATGGGTGCCATTTCCAACTTGGTATTTTCAATTTCATTGATATAGTTGTTAATTGCCAATTGTTTTAATGATAAAGTATTTTTCAAGTCGGAAATGTCCTTTTTGTAGCCATCTAATACCTTGTTGAAAGCATTCAACTCTTTGCGAGTAGATTGACTGTTCATGATAGCACTATCACGTTGAACTCGGAGTTGTTTATTCTCCTCAGTCAATCTATCACATGTGCCACAATATTTATCACTTTTAATATCAGTGCTAGACTCAGAACTTACAGGTTTTGGCGGATCAGTCATGGCCATCAATGCGAAATGAGCTTCCTTTCCAGTAAAGAATTTGGAATAGTCAATCTTGGTGAAAGCATCATCAGCAATGCACGACTTCCTTGTCATCAGAAAATCCGCTTCTGCTAGCAACTGATCTATGTCATCATCTAGTGATGTAATACTTGCTTCTGTATCCGATTCACTGTCTGAATCAGAATAAACCGATTCACACTCCTCAGGAACATCAGAAACAGTATCAATCACCATTCCAGAATTAGCTTTCTCAACCTTAATCTCAACAGGTTCAGTCTCCACATCCATTTCAACCTCAGAATCATCACTTTCACACTCAGTTTCTTTCTTTTCATCCACCGTCACCGACTCTTCAATATCAACCTTGCAAGCAACGCAAGCCACATTGCCACCAGTAGTAATTTCCTCCACTCCAATTTGCAATCCCGACCAATCAAACCTTTCATCTTGTTGAGTCACCAATGCTTGATTCTGACTCGTGTTCTGTTGTGTCTCATTCGGTGTAGTGATCGGTATAACTGTTCGGTTAGTGTTGTTAGGAGATTGGTTTTGGATCTGGTTTGATGTATTAGGTTGTCTGTTTTGGTTTTTGTTAGAGTTATTTTGACGGTTTTGGTAATTGTTGTTGTTTTGGTAAGAAACTCGGTTTTGGTTTTGTTGTTGACGATTCTGGTAGCTTGCATTGAATGGGTTTCTATTACCTTGTTTTGGTGGCTGGGTGCATTCACGTTTAAAGTGACCTTTTTCTCCACAGTTAAAACAAGTAACTTTTTCCTTGTTGAACCCGTAGGTTGTGTTAGGAGAAGTTCCCAAATCTGTTCTACCTGTCTTTTCAATAAACTCCGTTGCTCTTCTCATGATGCTTGCAAAAGCCCATTGGATATCAATGAGTTCCATCTCTTCCTTGTCGATCTGTGCATAGTCTTCATTGGTTAAATTGTTATTCCCAATTTGACTAGCAACAAGTCCGTTGTAAGATGAAACCATTGCTGAGACTAGTGCAATATGTTGTTGAGCAATTTCCACTGTCACATTGCCCAAGTTAGAAGTCTCCAAAACCACTTGTTGTTGATTAGGTTGAGTAACTTGGTTCATTGGTTGTTGAGATTGGCTAGCAGTATAGAAAGATGCTTGTTGCATTGGGGAGAATGGTGAAATGTAGGAATTGTTGTATTGTTGTTGTGGTGGTGGTTGTGTGTATGATGGTTGTGAGTAGGATGAAGTTTGTGCCATGTAATTGATGGTAGGTTTTGGTGATTCCATAACATTGGAAATGCAAGCAACATGTGGTGCAACTGTCCCTCCTGAACTTGAGTTACTCACAGGAACTGAAGTGCCTCCAAAGTATAAGCTAGGATTCTGAGGAACCTGTGCTCTTCTAGCTTTCCTCTTCTCTTCCATTTCCTTGTTTTCCAGCTTCTGTATGAACTCTTGAATAGTCCAGTATTGATATGCATCCTTCTCCCTGAGAACTTCCACATGCTGATCCCAGTAAGGTGGTAGAGCATCTGCAAACTTATCCACCAAATTCTTCATAGGAATCTGTATACCATAACTTGACAATTCAGTTAGCAAATGACTATATCTAGGAGTTAATTCTTTTAAAGTTTCATTTCCAATATAAGAAAAATTCTCAAACTCCTTTCTCAATTCATCCATCCTCAAACTTCTAGTTTTCTCATTCCCATCATACCTCCTCTTAAGCACATCCCACAATTGCTTAGACGTTGTACAAGTCCCAAATTGATGCAGTAGATCATTTGTGATTGCCTGAGTCAATTGGGAAAAGGCTTTCTTTTCCACCACATATTTCTTCTTCTCATCCTCAGTTAAGCTTTCCAACGGAATTGGTTCACCTGTGTTCTCCAAAATCGGTGCTGTGTAACCTTTAGCAATCATACTCCATGCCTCTGCTCCCTCCACTCCCATGCCTTCCAAGTGAATCTTGAACTTGTTCTGCCACTGATTGTATTCTTGTATCTCCATGAGCTTCGGTGGCCGATTCCCGCTACCTGAAGACAAATCGTTAATCAATGTAGAAATAGCATTTGTAGTTTGAGTGTTTACCACCGCTGCTGCTACTCCCCAGTAGTCAGGTTGTGGTGCTGGAGGTGCTACACTTTGAGGCATCGAGCTCGTCATCGCCATGTATTTAATCAGTTGCGAAGACTGTGTGCTCGTCTTTTGTGCTGCCACCGTCCATGGGTCCATCACTTGCTGTTGTGGTTGTGTCGTTGCTGGTCTCGGAGTAGTCAGAAAATTCCACATGATCACGAACTTCGCAAAATTCAACACTTAGAAAATTTTCCAAAAACTAAGCCTAGGTTCGCCCAGTAAAACTTCACTTTCGTCCCTTCTGATGTAGATTTGCCCAAACAGTGTCACCCGAATGTAAAAACTCACCAGAATGTAAAAACACACTAATAAAAATCCACGTTCGCCCAAAAGATTCTAGGTTAGAACAGTAATTTTCCACGTTCGCCCGTTTTATCAACCGAAAGTGAAAAATTATACCCGAAAGTGAAAAAGTTCAAACAAAATTTTTAGATTCGCCCAAAATAACCTAAGTTCGACCAAACACAACTCACGTTCGCCCACTAGGTTCCAGGTTCGCCCATTTTCAGAAAATTTCAGATTTGAAAAACGGTTACACTTTGAAAAACGGTTATTTTGATCACTGATTTTCAAAAGTTTGTGGATTTGAATGATCTTAATCAGGTTATGATTCGGAATTGATTTGGAGCAACTTTAATTCTTGGAATTTTGAATTTTAATCACAAAATCAACTTCAAATCAATCAAAAACACTCAAAAACCATTTTCATGCAAAAACAGATATATTTTGATCAAAAATATGTCCAAATCAGCTCTGAGTTTATCAAATTTGTTGTTGTATGATCCGTATGTCTCTGATACCACTTTGTAAGCGAAAGAATTTGACTAAAACAAGATTATTTGATCATACAAGTTACAAAAACCAGGTGCGGAAACCCTAGCTTTGAACAAACTGATAGAAACTCAAATCAAAACACAATCAATATCATTTTCAAAGCTTTTCATAGATTAACTTTTGCATAAACTTGATTACAAAGACAATACGGTTAATCTAGATCAAATACAGACACTTTCAATCTAACCTGGAACCTGACCTCAAAACACACACAACTAATAACTCTCTTACATTCACAAAAACACAAAATCTATATATAGACTCTGCACATTCGCCCCTTTACTGTGGTCGAATGTGTTTCTTGATCAGCTTCCAATCTACCTTCGCCCAGTAATCTTCTACCTTCGCCCACTTTGGCTTACCTTCGCCCACTATTATTTCACATTCTACCCATCAGCACTATTAACACATGTTAACATCCAATCACTAGTCGCAAAACGCATCTACAAACTCCCCCTCGACTATTGATTGGATTGTCTTCTCTTTTCGTCCATGGCTTTGTTCATCAGCTTAATTCTGAGCTGTTTCTTCTGCTCATTGGTCATTACAGGCTCAAACTTTCTCTTTACCGGTTTTGACACATTTGCCATCTTCACCGTCTTGCCAAGTTTATTCTCCAAATTACTCCCTGCATTAATATCATAAGCAAAGCAAACTCCAACCACTTGAGTATACTTCCTTGCTTGATCAGCGTCTTTCGGCTCAAAGTAAATCGGATTATAGAAAAGCATGATGATGTCTTCAAAAGTACAATTAATCAACCACATCGGATCAAATACATGAACATGCTTGTATTTGTCCTTCCCGTCTCTCAACACTATCACTGCTTCAGCCTTCCTCCAATCATAATACCAGAAAATAAAATCAGCACTGAAATGTTGTGGCATGGGCATCAAAGGTATTTTTCTCATTACTTCAGGTGCCTTGTATATCAAAGTAACCCGCTTCAGCTTGGTTTGAGGATCAATATCCCTATGAACTTTCCTTCGGGGATATTGAGGCTTGAATCTATTCCATCTCGTTCTACTTTCCCAAACCAGCTTGTCTGCACACCAACCAACATGGGTACCATTCACTGAAGCACCAGACATGGGGAATCTGCATAGATCTCTGACCGCCCAGTACGGTAGAGTTAGCAAATCAATGAATCTGTTAAAATACAAGATCCCTGTTTCCCATTTAGCAGCTATGCACTTCAGCCTGCACAAATATGTCCACCCGAGAGCTCTGCCTTTGAACTTGGCATTGTGAAATCTATAGAAGTTTCCTTGAGCTTCAGGCTTCGGTCGGTTTTCATCCATTTCCCTCAATTTCTTCAAATAACTCTTCAATTCATCAGATTGATTTGAAGATTCTTGCTTATCAGCACCAAACACCTTCTCTACAAACTCTGCACTTCTTTGCTGTGCCTTTTTCTTTGCCGAATTGTTTGGTGTCACAACAGCTCCACAAAAATTGGAAGTTTCCAGGACTCAACAGCTCCACAAAAATTGGTTTTGACAAATCTAAACTTAGATGTCACAAGTGTAAAAAGTTAGGACACTTTGCTAGAGAGTGTAGAAGCTCTAGCTTTAACCAATCTCAGTCTGGAAATAATTTTAACCCCAGGTATAACAAGAATAATGAAACACAAGGGAGTGCACATTTTGTACAGGCACAAGCTCCACAACACCAATATGTGCCACAAGTACAATATGTAAAATGCATGCTTAACAGATGCAGAGCCAACAATCAATCCCTCCCTTTCCAGCTGCTCAACCTCCTCCACAGACTTAGCAACCCTCACAACAAAGTTTATTTACTTCAGGGTATGTTGACTGGAGCAGTCTTCCTTTTTGACACTACTGAGTGTAACCCTGATGCAGACAAGAAGATGTTTGACATCAACAGGGGATGCACCTCAAAATCTGCCTTGTCACGGGTATCAAAAGAATCTTTGACAAAACTTTGTTCAACTTCTTGTAAAGAATATTTTGCTCTCATAAGAGAGACTAATGTGCACTTACAAGGTAAAGAAAACGACTCTGAGAGAAAATTCACTCAGATGAAATGTGATTTAGAAAGAAAACTTTCTGCAAAAACAAAAGAAGTTTCTAAATTAACTAACACTGCTATTGAAACCCAAGCACAAATTAAAATCATGATAAATGACCTAGGAAATGTCAGACAAGAGCTTGCTGACACCAAGGTCAATTGTGAAAAATGGGTTGAATCTTGTAAGGGGTACCAACTATTGCTAAACAAACAAAGTGCTTCAAATGTTAGGTTTGGCATAGGGTACAATCACACTGAAACACCAACAGATTTTTCCACCAAAACTATTGAAGATGGGAGAAAAATTGTTTCAGGTGAAACTTCTGAAGAGAAAGAATGCACATCTTTCCATGAAAACTTTCTAAAAACTCACAAAGAAAGTTCTTTAGAAGTACTGATAAAATCTGACATTAAGCCATCAGTAGTTTCAACTACATCAGGAGTTGAGAACCTGAAAACTACTGATGACCTAAAACCAATCAATACAGTCAGAAACTTGTCTTTGAAAGAAATGACAAAAGAATGTGAAATCTGTGGTCTGTTCAACCACAAGACAGAATTTTGCAGATACAGAAAAGGTATCCAGTACAACAAGAAAATTCAACAACTGGTTGTGGGAAAACAAATCAAAAATGATTTTGTAGAAACTTTTTCTCCCAGGAAACAACAACCAGTAAACACCTTTTCTCAGAAAAAGACAAAATCTCAACAAAAATCTTTTTCTCAAAATTCTCTTTCAGTAGTTAGACCTAAATCATCAGCAGTTTCACAAACTGCTGAGATTAAAGATCTCATGAACATGGTACAACTACTGATGACCAAAGTTGATGGTGGTCCTCAAAAGGATACCACCATTGCTCTTAATGAAAAATCCATTGCCAAAAAGACATGGATTCCTCAACTTGGTCAAGAACAAACTGTAAATGTTCTCAAGAGCAAACCCAAAGCCAAACTGGCTTGGGTTCCCAAATCTAACTAATTTGCTATCTTGTGCAGAGAGTTTCCAGAGGCTGAAATAGCATTTGGTATGTAGACAGTGGAGGCTCAATGCACATGACTGGATGCAGATACCTGATAAACAATTTTATCAGTCAAAGAGAAGGATTTGTATCCTTTAGGAACAATGCTAAGGGATATGTGCTAGGACATGGCAATTTCTCCTCTGGCAAAATACAGTTTGACAAGGTCAATCTGGTTGAAAACCTTGAGTACAACTTGCTGAGTGTGTCACAAATGTGTGATAAAGGATATTCTTCCTTTTTCACAAAGACAACATGCAAGATCATATCACCAGAAGGCCAGAAGTTGATAGAGAAGATCATTGAAGATCATACTTTGTTTATAGCCAAAAGATGTGGCAATGTCTATGCAGTGGACATTGAAAAGGACAAAGTACTGAACAACACTGCCTGTTTCTTCTCAAAGGCATCAACTTCAGAGACTGGTCTCTGGCACAGGAGACTTGGCCATGTGATCTTTAAAACCATAAATAAAGTCACAAAAATGGGCTTGGTCAGAGGTCTACCTTTAAAGGTATACCAGTGTCAAGAACACTGTGTATCCTGTTTGAAGGGAAAACAGCATAAGTCCTCCTATAAGTCTATTGAAGAATCAAAAACAACTGCATGTCTTCAACTACTCCATATGGACTTATTTGGGCCTGTAAAAATCATGAGCCTTGGTAAGAAGAAGTACTGCTTGGTCATCATTGATGACTATTCAAGATTTAAATGGGTATTCTTCTTATTTTCAAAGGATGGGGTTGCTGAAATCATCAAGTTCTTCATTCTACAAGTAGAGAAACAATATTCTCTGTCTGTCAAAACCATTAGAAGTGACAATGGGACAGAGTTCAGGAACAAAACTCTGGATGAATTCTGTTTGGCTAAAGGGATTATTAGACAATACAGTGTTCCCAGAACTCCTGAACAAAATGGTGTAGTAGAAAGGAAGAACAGAACCTTAATTGAAGGAGCAAGAACAATGTTAGCTGATTCAGGCCTACCATTGTATTTCTAGGCTGAAGCAGTTAACACTGCATGTTATGTTCAAAATAGAGTCCTTGTCAACAAGAGACACTCCAAGACTGCCTATGAAGTTCTTCATGGCATAAAGCCCCTTATCTCCTTTTTCAGGGCTTTTGGATGTCAATGTTTCATTCTAGTGAAACTCACCTTAGTATGCAAGCAAGTAAATCCAAATTCCAAAGTAGGGTGTGCTACCGGCTCCCACAAGCTCTTCGAAACAACCAACCGAATGCTCCTGAAGCTTCCCGATCGATGTTCTTGCGCCTTAGCAGGTGGTTTGGGGTTAATATTTCGTAGGTAGGGCAGTAGGGGCGATTAGGGTTTGAGTTTTGGTGATACAAGAGGCTTAGGGTTGCTTAAATAGGTTATTAAGTCGGTTTAGTGGCGACAGACACCCGCGAGCGTCCCGCTTGATCCCTGTGAGCGGCCGCTCACAGGGCCTTGGCCTGCGTGGGTGGCCCGTTTCGTCACCCGACGTGTTTTCCTTCAATGTTTTCGCTATTTCGGACCGTAATAAGTGTTACCCCATGTGTTAAGACCCCAATCATCCTAGTGGTCCACCTTTAACGATTTTTATTAACGTATTTGGTTTATGTACACACAATCACGTATGGTTTGCACATAGTTTCACCGAGTTTCACAGAAGCACGTAATCGCAATCAATCCAAACCAATTATCTCACAATTATTAAACTTCATTATTCATCAACATCCGAGGTTCACTAATCATGTATACAGTCTGGTGATTCCTCGAATTACCACTTTATGCAGTTATTACCCTGTAACTGTATGACGTGTGACTTAACTAGCTAACCCTAGTTAAGTAGAATGTAACTAGAGTTAAGTTAGCGTGAGAACATGAAATTGCGGGGTATCACATCATCCCCAAGTTGAAAAGAATTTCGTCACGAAATTCAGTAAGTAAACAGTAAAGTTAGCGTCAAGTGAGAGAAAATTCTGAGAAATTTTCTGGTGTCACATCATCCCCAAGTTGAAAAGAATTTCGTCCCAAAATTCAGTTCGAGTTTTCGGTTACGTGCTCTGAGTTATCCTAAAAGAGCGGTATATTCTAAGTATAGAACTACTGAAGAAAGAAGACTTTTGGAAACCTAAGTCTAATTCACTTCTGTCTGAAATATTCTAAGTATAGAACTACTGAAGAAAGAAGACTAAAGTACTGAAGAAGAAATGCATCAGAAGTTCTGAAGTCCAAACCAGACAGTTCACTGAAGAACTACTGAAGACAAACTACTCATCAGTAGTTTGTCATTCATCAACACTTGTTCAAGAATCTTTCCACCGCCTTATGTTTCAGTAGTTTATTAGTTTAGTATTACTTTAACTTTTTGTACAACTTCCAAGATTGCAACTTGTTGCAACTTGTCTCTGAACTTGCTTTTTGGCAAGGTTCGTGTATTTGTAAAGTCTATAAATAGATGGGTTCATCCCTCTGTTTTAGACATTGATTTTTAATACAAAAAACCTTCATAGCTTATCATTGTTATTTTCCATTTCATTTACTGAGAATCTGTTTAAGTATTCATTCTCATTAAATGCTTAGATTCTCATTAAATACTTGTCTTTAGTTTTATCAAACATCCAGGGGAGTAATAACTCCTGTTGATAAGTGTAGCTTTAACTTATATCATTCCGTTGTGCTATTACTGATAAAGAACTGTCTAGACACTTAAGTGTAGACTAGCAAATTCATACAAAGAGCAAATACTGATCCAACAATTGGTATCAGAGCACTGGTTTATCTGATCACATATCAATCTAACACATTGAGAATCAGACACAGGCTCTTATTGATATTCAATAAAAGATTAAAAGTTCACTTTTATCAACATCCATCACTTTAAGAGATATTTGACAAATCAATACTCTTTAAAATGGATCCTCATAATACTGGTTCTGTCAATAAACCTGATATGCTAGTAAGGAATGAATATAATATCTGGCAAAGGAGAATGGCACATACCTTATCACAGACCAACACAGGTTGCTGGAAATCTGTGATATATGGTCCTCATAAACCAGTAAATATCAATCTTGAAACTAAAGAAGAAATACCAAAAGACCCAAAAGACTATACAGATGATGATTTCCTAAAACTTGAGCTTGATGCTAAAGCTTTCTGTATGTTGGAAATGGCACTCCCAAATGAAATCTACTCTGGCCTATTAGATTGTGATAGTGCCAAAGAGCTTTGGGACTGCCTCAAAGAACAGTTTGGAGGAACTGAAGAGGTGATTGCCAACACCAGAGAAATCATGGCTCAACAATATGAAACTTTTGCTCACATTAATGGGGAAACTTTAACACAACAATTTGAAAGATTCTCCTCATTAATATCTGAGCTAAAATTAAATGGTCAGACCTACACAACTGTATCTATGCTTCATAGATTTTTAAGGTCTTTACCTGAAAAATGGGAAACATACTCTATAGTCTTAAGATCTTCACCAGACTTTAGCTCCCTCACTCTTACAAAACTTCATGGGAGATTACTTACTTTTGAAACAGAAATTGATCAAAAAAAAAGTTACAAAGTTCTGGTAAAACTGCTGATGACTATCTACCAGGTAGTACAACACTATTGGGACAAGACTCACCAACTTGTTCAAATAGTTTTGGATCTTTTGACCATATTGACATAACTGCTGGGATCTCATCTGAAAGATCATTCCCAGGTTATGACAATAATGATTTTAGTCTAACTGCTGATAACATGTGTTTTATCATGGATGATTTAAAAATTTTTAGCAGTGATGACTTGGAAGAAATGTATATTCTACATCAACTGGCCATGTTAAGTTTAAAAACAAACAAATTTTACAAAATGTCAGGAAGGAAGTTTCCAGGACTCAACAGCTCCACAAAAATTGGTTTTGACAAATCTAAACTTAGATGTCACAAGTGTCAAAAGGTGGGACACTTTGCTAGAGTGTAGAAGCTCTAACTTTAACCAATCTCAGTCTGGAAATAATTTTAACCCCAGGTATAACAGGAATAATGAAACACAAGGGAGTGCACATTTTGTACAGGCACAAGCTCCACAACACCAATATGTACCACAAGTACAATATGTACAGATGCCTGCTTAACAGATGTAGAGCCAACAATCAATCCCTCCCTTTCCAGCTGCTCAACCTCCTCCACAGACTCAGCAACCCTCACAACAAAGTTTATTTACTTCAGGGTATGTTGACTGGAGCAGTCTTCCTTTTTGACACTACTGAGTGTAACCCTGATGCAGACAACAAGATGTTTGACATCAACAGGGGATGCACCTCAAAATCTGCCTTGTCACAGGTATCAAAAGAATCTTTGACAAAACTTTGTTCAACTTCTTGTAAAGAATCTTTTGCTCTCATAAGAGAGACTAATGTGCACTTATAAGGTAAAGCAAACGACTCTGAGAGAAAATTCACTCAGATGAAATGTGATTTAGAAAGAAAACTTTCTGCAAAAACAAAAGAAGTTTCTAAATTAACTAACACTGCTATTGAAACCCAAGCACAAATTAAAATCATGATAAATGACCTAGGAAATGTCAGACAAGAGCTTGCTGACACCAAGGTCACTTGTGAAAAATGGGTTGAATCTTGTAAGGGGTACCAACTATTGCTAAACAAACAAAGTGCTTCAAATGTTAGGCTGGGCATAGGGTACAATCACACTGAAACACCAACAGATTTTTCCCCCAAAACTATTGAAGATGGGAGAAAAATTGTTTCAGGTGAAACTTCTGAAAAGAAAGAATGCACATCTTTCCATGAAACCTTTCTAAAAACTCACAAAGAAAGTTCTTCAGAAGTACTGATAAAATCTGACATTAAGCCATCAGTAGTTTCAACTACATCAGGAGTTGAAAACCTGAAAACTACTGATGACCTAAAACCAATCAATACAGTCAGAAACTTGTCTTTGAAAGAAATGACAAAAGAATGTGAAATCTGTGGTCTGTTCAACCACAAGACAGAATTTTGCAGATACAGAAAAGGTATTCAGTACAACAAGAAAATTCAACAACTGGTTGTGGGAAAACAAATCAGAAATGATTTTGTAGAAACTTTTTCTCCCAGGAAACAACAACCAGTAAACACCTTTTCTCAGAAAAAGACAAAATCTCAACAAAAATCTTTTTCTCAAAATTCTCTTTCAGTAGTTAGACCTAAATCATCAGCAGTTTCACAAACTGCTGAGATTAAAGATCTCATGAACATGGTACAACTACTGATGACCAAAGTTGACGGTGGTCCTCAAAAGGATACCACCATTGCTCTTAATGAAAAATCCATTGCCAAAAAGACATGGATTCCTCAACTTGGTCAAGAACAAACTGTAAATGTTCTCAAGAGCAAACCCAAAGCCAAACTGGCTTGGGTTCCCAAATCTAACTAATTTGCTATCTTGTGCAGAGAGTTTCCAGAGGCTTAAATAGCATTTGGTATGTTGACAGTGGAGGCTCAATGCACATGACTGGATGCAGATACCTGATAAACAATTTTATCAGTCAAAGAGAAGGATTTGTATCCTTTAGGAACAATGCTAAGGGATATGTGCTAGGACATGGCAATTTCTCCTCTGGCAAAATACAGTTTGACAAGGTCAATCTGGTTGAAAACCTTGAGTACAACTTGCTGAGTGTGTCACAAATGTGTGATAAAGGATATTCTTCCTTTTTTCACAAAGACAGCATGCAAGATCATATCACCAGAAGGCCAGAAGTTGATAGAGAAGATCATTGAAGATCATACTTTGTTTATATCCAAAAGATGTGGCAATGTCTATGCAGTGGACATTGAAAAGGACAAAGTACTGAACAACACTGCTTGTTTCTTCTCAAAGGCATCAACTTCAGAGACTGGTCTCTGGCACAGGAGACTTGGCCATGTGATCTTTAAAACCATAAATAAAGTCACAAAAATGGGCTTGGTCAGAGGTCTACCTTTAAAGGTATACTAGTGTCAAGAACACTGTGTATCCTGTTTGAAGGGAAAACAACATAAGTCCTCCTATAAGTCTATTGAAGAATCAAAAACAACTGCATGTCTTCAACTACTCCATATGGACTTATTTGGGCCTGTAAAAATCATGAGCCTTGGTAAGAAGAAGTACTGCTTGGTCATCATTGATGACTATTCAAGATTTAAATGGGTATTCTTCTTATTTTCAAAGGATGAGGTTGCTGAAATTATCAAGTTCTTCATTCTACAAGTAGAGAAACAATATTCTCTGACTGTCAAAACCATTAGAAGTGACAATGGGACAGAGTTCAGGAACAAAACTCTGGATGAATTCTGTTTGGCTAAAGGGATTATTAGACAATACAGTGTTCCCAGAACTCCTGAACAAAATGGTGTAGTAGAAAGGAAGAACAGAACCTTAATTGAAGGAGCAAGAACAATGTTAGCTGATTCAGGCCTACCATTGTATTTCTAGGCTGAAGCAGTTAACACTGCATGTTATGTTCAAAATAGAGTCCTTGTCAACAAGAGACACTCCAAGACTGCCTATAAAGTTCTTCATGGCATAAAGCCCCTTATCTCCTTTTTAGGGCTTTTGGATGTCAATGTTTCATTCTAGTGAAACTCACCTTAGTATGCAAGCAAGTAAATCCAAATTCCAAAGTAGGGTGTGCTACCGACTCCCACAAGCTCTTCGAAACAACCAACCGAATGCTCCTGAAGCTTCCCGATCGATGTTCTTGCGCCTTAGCAGGTGGTTTGGGGTTAATATTTCGTAGGTAGGGCAGTAGGGGCGATTAGGGTTTGAGTTTTGGTGATACAAGAGGCTTAGGGTTGCTTAAATAGGTTATTAAGTCGGTTTAGTGGCGACAGACACCCGCGAGCGTCCCGCTTGATCCCTGTGAGCGGCCGCTCACAGGGCCTTGGCCTGCGTAGGAGGCCCGTTTCGTCACCCGACGTGTTTTCCTTCAATGTTTTCGCTATTTCGGACCGTAATAAGTGTTACCCCATGTGTTAAGACCCCAATCATCCTAGTGGTCCACCTTTAACGATTTTTATTAACGTATTTGGTTTATGTACACACAATCACGTATGGTTTGCACATAGTTTCACCGAGTTTCACAGAAGCACGTAATCGCAATCAATCCAAACCAATTATCTCACAATTATTAAACTTCATTATTCATCAACATCCGAGGTTCACTAATCATGTATACAGTCTGGTGATTCCTCGAATTACCACTTTATGCAGTTATTACCCTGTAACTGTATGACGTGTGACTTAACTAGCTAACCCTAGTTAAGTAGAATGTAACTAGAGTTAAGTTAGCGTGAGAACATGAAATTGCGGGGTATGACATCATCCCCAAGTTGAAAAGAATTTCGTCACGAAATTCAGAAAGTAAACAGTAAAGTTGGCGTCAAGTGAGAGAAAATTCTGAGAAATTTTCTGGTGTCACATCATCCCCAAGTTGAAAAGAATTTCGTCCAAAAATTCAGTTCGAGTTTTCGGTTACGTGCTCTGAGTTATCCTAAAAGAGCGGTGCCAACGCTGGCGTTGTTTGGATGTCACTTGCCAGATAAGATTCCCCCCACCAAAACGAGGGACTCGAATCACTATCTCGTGCCAAGGGTATAAGTTCATGGTTGGACAACCCGTCCACGCCCATGATGATGTTAGAGCTACGAAGGATAGTTTGGATGATAGGATTGATACCTAATGGTTAGTTAAACCGTACGAGTTTCTACTTGTAATAGAGCTAGGTAACTTCGATAAGCTTACCATCAGCTAGTTCTATGGTGTGTTTGAATTCAATGAGAGTTGGGTCTAACCCCAGAGTTGCACTAAAGTCCAAAGGCACATGCTCAATCAGCATCAGATTCAAAATAGGACTTTAGCGAATTGCTTATTCATAATGAACGTACCCGTCATGCGTTGTTGTCATCATTGTTCCCATTGTTGTTGCCACCGTTGAGCTGGGGACATTCCCTCTTGTAGTGGGTCTCACTTACACACTTGAAGCACCCTTTTTTAGTACCCTTATGTTGTGGCCATCCTTGTTGATGTTGAGAATTCCTTGGGTGCTTGACATGACAGTCTTTAGCTGTAGATGCATTTATGCGACTAATGCTTTGGATTTACAATAAACACATGTTAATATGTTTTGTCAAGTGGGCGAAGGAGTCTTAATATGGGTGAAGGAAGAAATCAGAAGGTGCGAAGGAAGAAGATCATACGAAGGAGACACAGGAGGCGAAGGAAGATTTTGTTAGTTATGTATTGCTTCATTCGACCAGTCTGTTTGGTCGAATGTGCACGTTCGCACGAACACTGTGGGCGAACGTGCAGCCTATAAATAGGCCAAGCTGATTTTTGAATGTAGTTTTAGTCATTATTATTCCCTCCATGTTCAGTGTGTCTCTCTATTGTTTTTGTAAACTTAATTCATGTTGCGTCTTTCATGTTTTGATCATTTTAACGTGTAAGTGAGTCTTGATTATTAATGAGAAAAGCTTTGAATGATGATTTACTTGTTTTGATCTGATTGATTATCATTTTGTGATTGGTTTAGGGTTTCCGCACCTAAATCAAACTTGTTTGATCATTTCTTTGTTGATTTGTCGATCCTTTTAGCACATACAAAGTGGTATCAGAGCCATTCTGGATCAAACAACCACAAATTGATAGTTTCTCAGTTGATTTGGACCCAATTTTGGTCAAAAAGTTTCTGTTTTCATAGAACAAACTGATTTGATGAGTTTTTGATTGATTACAACTTGTTTTCATGGTTAAAATGGTTAATTCTCTTTGATAAACTTGTTCCAAATCAATTCCGATTCAAAACCTGATTAAAATCATCAAAATCTATCAACATTTGATAAACATGATCAAAATTAACTGATTTTCAAAGAATAACCGTTTTTGAAATAGCAGGGGTCGAACCTAGAGAGACGGTCGAAGGTGTGAATTATTTTGGTCGAAAGAGTGATTTTCTGGTCGAAGGTGTTGTTTTTTGCGGTCGAACGTAGAGTTTTATAGCTTATTTGTGTACATTCGTCCATCATAGTTTCATTCGACTGATCGAACGGTCGAAGGAGGGAGAAAACGGTCAAAAGAGAGAACAAACGGTCGAAAGAGTTTGTGTGTTGTCATAGTCCACATTCGTACCTTTCCAAACGGTCGAAGGAGAAGAATTTTCCTCATTCGAGCATCCGTAAGTGCGAAAGAAAAACCTGTTTTAAAATTTTTCTAATCTTTTCGTGTTTGAACATTTACAGGTTAAGATGTGGAACTTTCCAACTACGCCAAGACCTAATCAAGCACCACAGCAGCAGACAACAAGAGATCCATGGACAATTGCAGCCCAGAAGACTAGTCCACCATCTCAGCCAATCAACTACATGGCTATGACTAGTTCTACTCCTCAGCAAGTTGTGCAACCATTACAACAACCAATTGGCGATTATTGGGGAGTAGCAGCAGCTGCCGTTCACTCACAGACGACCAGTGCCATATCTGCACTCATTCATGATCTATCATCAGGCAGTGGAAATCGTCCACCAAAGCTCATGGATATGATTGAATATAACACATGGAAGACAAAGTTCAAGATACATGTGGAGGGACAAGGCTTAGAGGGAGCCGAGGCATGGCAGATGATAGTGAAAGGTTATGTTGCTCCTATTCTGGAGATCACTGGTGAACCCATACCATTGGAGAACTTGGCTGATGATGAGAAGAAGAAGTTCGCGATCGAGAAAAAGGCGTTTTCTCAATTATCTCAGGCGATCAACACTGACTTGCTGCATCAGTTTGGATCGTGTACTACTTCAAAACAGTTGTGGGATATGCTGAGAAACAGACATGATGGTAACGAAAAGACTAGGAAGCTGAGAATGGAAGAGCTTCGTAAAGAGTTCGAAAATTTTAGTTACATGGGAAATGAGACTTTAAAAGAATTGGTTCCAAGGTATTGCCACTTGCTCACAGAGCTCTCGAGTTATGAGATTAGCATACCTATGTCTGAACTGGTGGATAAATTTGCTGATGCTTTACCACCATATTGGAACCAACACATTGAAGTGTTGAAAGAAAAAGATGCATACCAGTATTGGACTATCAATGAGTTCATACAAAAACTGGAGAACAAAGAAATGGAGGAGAAGAGGAAAGCAAAGAGAGCACAGATTCCACAGAACCCAGAGTTGTATGTGAGTGGTACATCTACTTCTCTTTCTACTTCTAGCTCTACTTCAAGTGTTGCACCTCATATTGCTTGCATATCTAATGTTGTTGAACCCACCAAAGCACCAATCAACTATCTTGCCCAAACTTCATCATATACACCACAATCTTATCAAACACCAAATTTCATCCCACCTTTTTCACCTATGCAATAAACTGCCTGTTACACTGCCAGTTAACCTCAACAACAACCATATAATCCTCACATGAACCAAATGCAGATCACTCAAACACAATCAAATCAAAGTCCGATTGTGTTAGAGACTTCTAACCTTAACAATGTTACTGTTGAGATTGCTCAACAGCATGTAGCATTAGTATCTGCTATGGTTGCATCATACAACGGTTTAGTTGCTAGTCAGATTGGAAACAAAAATCTAACCAATGAGGACTATGCACAAATCGATAAAGAGGAAATGGAGCTTATGGATATACAGTGGGCGTTTACTAGCATCATGAGAAGAGCCACTGATTTTATCCAGAAAATAGGGAGAACTGACCTTTCGACTTCTCCAAACACCACTTATGGCTTTAACAAAGCCAAGGTTACATGTTTTAATTGTGGTGAGAAGGGTCATTTCAAGAGAGAGTGTACACAGCCGCTCAACAAGGTAATCGAAACCCGTTCAACTCAAGCTACCAAAACAGACAAAACCAAAACCAGAATCAGGTATCATATAACAGTCCCAACATTTCTAGCTTTCAACCTCAAAACAACTACCAGAACCGTCAAAACACACAACAAAATACCAATACTAGACAATCCACATCTCAAAACCAGCCACAACAGAATCCAAACCGAACCATTGTTCCCATTTCTACACCTAACACTCAAACCCAAACCCAAACTGAAAACCAAAACCAAGCACTTGTGATTCAAAAAGATGAAGGTTTTGGTTGGACGGGTATGCAATTGGGAGTGGAAGAGGTTACTGCAGGAAATGTGGCTTGTGTGGCACAAAAGATGAGTTTGGATGAACATGTGGAGATTGAAGAAGATGTTGTGACAGAAAAATTGACGGAGTTGAAAATTGAAGAGTTGAATGAGGATGTGAATGATGAGTATGAAGACAAGAAGTCTGGAATGATTCTTGATTCTGTCACAGATGTTGGAGAGCAATATGATTCAGCTTACTTGGACATGGAAAGTGATTCTGACTCAGAAGCTAGTGTGAACTCACTAGACGATGACATCGATCAGTTGCTAGCTGAAGCAGATTTCCTTATGACCCGCAAGTCGTGCATGGTGGATGATGCCTGCACAAAGATTGACTACTCAAAATTCTTTGTAGGGAAGGAAGCTCATTTCGCACTGATGGCAATGACAGAACCACCTAAACCGGTAACTACTGAATCTCAATCTAAAGTTTGTGTTAAATGTTCTGATTTTGATAGATTGACAGAAGAAAATAAGCAACTCAAGGTACAACTTGAGAGTGCTAAAATAAACTATCAAAATTATCAAAAAGAATCAAAAGATTTTAACAAAGTACTTGATGGTTACAAAAAGGATGTTTCTGAACTGAAAAAGCTTTGTCTTTAAAGCAACTTGCCATTAACAACTATATAAATGAAATGGAAAACACAAAGTTAGAAATGGCAACCATCAACTGCTTCGCTGAAAAAGTGAATAAAAAGTTAGAGAGTTATAAGCACATTGCTTATGTAGTTGACCACATCATCGAAGAACCTTCACAGTCGAGTAGTGCAAACTACAAAGCTGTCCCATCTCCGGTGTTATTCGAAAATCATAATTTACATGCGATAGCATCGGAGAACCTAGTCAAATCTGACTCCACATCAGATAATGAGTCCAACACATCCAGTGTCGGAGACCCGTATTCTGATGAAGAAGATGAACAGTCTGAGACGGTTGTTGAGAAACAGAGTGATATTCCTGATGAAAATCATATAATCACTACTGAACCAGTCTCACCATCTCAGATTGTCCATCCCATGGCTAATGCTCACAGAAAGAATCAACCAGAAAAGAAAGTGGTTAAGAAAGTTGAGAAAAATGTGGTTAAATCTGTTGAAAAGAAAATTGAAACTAAAACTGAGAAATCAAATAAAGAGAACAATGAATCGTGTGATAAACCTGTGAAAGTTTTCTATCGGATGCAAGGCTCCGATAAGATTATGTCTGATGATGAATATCCGATTCAATTTGTGAACTATTCCAAAATTGAAAAGATCTGGCAGAAAAGTACAATTTCGTTTCCAAAACATGAACGAACCAATGATATTCCTCCAGCCATTTTAAAGAAAATTTATTCGGATAATTCTAAAGACGCAAAGGTCAATGTCACATAATTCGTTAAACCAACAGACAAGTCAAATAGTTTTATTGAGCCGACTTACTCAAAGGACCCAGCTCCTAAGAGTTTAAGAAAACAGTGCATGGTTGATCAATATCCCATTGCGAGTTTTTCCAAGTCGAACATCAAGGAAAACTATGAAGAATACCGTGCGTGTTTTAAGTGCGGGGAAAGGGGACATTTACTTGCCACCTGCCCGTATGTACGACACAAGAGGCACGAGGTGGAGATGAAGCAAAGATATGATTATCCAGTTGATAATTACAGTTATCCACAAAGACGGTTTTTCCCTCAGCCAGCACCTTATTATAACCAAAACAATTTTTACAAAAAGAGGGAAAATCATCCGATGACTTATGACAAACGCAACCGGATAGCCACTGAGAAACCATTGAAGAAACCATTGGTGAACACAACTGCTGAAAACAAAAAGGTTTTTGGTAAACCTAATGTCAAACCAGCAGTTGGACCTGTCTCTGTTAAATCAGAGAAGGTAACCAAGAAGGTACAATTCAAGGACGGAGTAAAGCAACCCAAGATGATAAAGAATGTGAAAACTGATAAAGAAAAAGTTGAGTGTGAAAAGAAAGGGGTTGTTAAAACCCAAGATGTTTGTGAATCTAATGAATCTTTGAAACAACCAGTTCAAAGACCCAAGACCAAACAGGCTTGGGTCCCCCAGAAGATCTAATTGCTTTACTTGATATGTGCAGGGAGCTCCAGCTGGCCCTGTTAGCAGCCTCTGGATTGTTGACAGTGGAGCTTCTGGACACATGACAGGGGATCTCACAATACTGTTTGATATCAAGAACATAAATGGAGGTTACGTAGCGTTTGCAGGAAATAAGGGAGGCTACATTACGATGGAGGGTAGTGTTTGCAATGGGGTCGTGACCTTTGAGCGGATATCGTATGTAAAACAGATAGATTACAATCTACTCAGTGTCAGCCAAATCTGTGATAAACAATTTTCTGTTTATTTTGACGACAAATCTTGCTACATCCTGAAACCGGGTTTTGAACTTCCAAAAGAGTGGGTGATGCTAAAGGCACCGAGAGTAAACAACTTGTATATTCTCGATATGTCCAAAGCTATGACCACCCATGGCCAAGTCATGTGTTTCCTCTCTAAGGCTACAGAAAAAGAATCTATCATGTGGCATAGGAGAATGGGACACTGTTGGATCAGTATATTGCTCTTTGTTTGAACTTGCTAGTTGACACTTAAGTGTTTAGCAAGTTCTTGATCAGTGATAGCACAGCGGAATGTTTATAAGTTTAAAACTACACTTATCAACAGGAGTTATTACTCCCCCTGGATTCAAGAACTAATAAATGATAAGTATTTATTGAGAATCTATGTATTGAATGAGAATGAAACACTTTGACAGATTCTCAATAAACATGAAATGGAAATAACAATAATAAGTGTTGAAGGATTTCTTGTTTTAAAATCAATGTCTAAAACAGAGGGATGAACCCTTCTATTTATAGACTTTACAAATACATGAACCTTGCCAAAAGCAAGTTCAGAAACAAGTTGCAACAAGTTGCAGTCTTGGAACTTGTACATAAAGCAAAAAGAAATACTAAAGTAATAAACTACTGATACAATAAGGCGGTGGAAAAGATCTTCATGTAACTACTGATGAATGACAAACTACTGATGAGTAGTTTGTCTTCAGTAGTTCTTCAGTAGAAGTGTCTGGTTTGAACTTCAGAACTTCTGATGACTTTTCTTCTTCAGCACTTCTGATTCTCTTCTTCAGCAGTTTGATCCTTGTTCTTCAGCAGTTCTATACTTAGAGTATTTTGGACAGAAGTGAATTAGACTAAGGTTTGCAAAAGTGGTTTCACCAATCCTTTTTGTCCTAACAATCTCCCCCTAGATTGATGAAGCCAAAACCTTACTAATTCCTTATTGTTCTTTTCTGTCCTTCACAATTTTCCATATTCCTTTGAACATGGAATTCTTAAGCTGGTTCAGTTGATCATCAGTAAGAGACCCTTTCTGTGGTTCTAAGTGTTGGATTGTAAGCAGGTCTTTGGTTGATAGTTTCTTCAGATCATTCATCGACCTATAGGCCCTGCTTGTCTGATCTCTTTTTGTCACAAGTATTGAGTTTCTATCAGTAAAGGACCATCTGATGATTGGTACCTTAGACTTGTCAAAGTCTAAAGTGTACGGAACCATGGTGGTACCCTGGGTTTCTCCTGAGTATTGGATGTTTTCAACTTCAGTGACTCTCAGGTGGGATTCACTTCCCTGCTGTTGTTCCATCACATTAGGTATCTGAAATGTTGGCAAATGATGTTCAGTTACTACCTTAGTGTGCAGTTTGTCTGTGATGGTCTTCTGGATTTGATATGCAAAGGTGGAAGGATCCCTGAATTGTGTGATCAGAGGCTTTTCTTCTATATCAAAATCAGAATGGACTACTGTACTACCTTCTAGTAGTACCATTCTGAAATCAGTCTTCACATTCTCCTCTGATTTCTTTCTTTGTGTAGCTGGTCTTCTTTGAACACCAGAAGTTCTAACTACTGAAGTTGACACTTCAGCAGATTGAAACTTCTCTGGATTTGCAGCCCTTGCAGCCTTATATTTTCTATATGTGTCCACCAATCTTTCTTCTTTCCATTTGGACACTGAGGCTTTTGAACCATAACCATTAGCTACCAGTTCTTCTATCATCTGAGCTCTCTTGGCCTTTGTGTCTTTACTTGTTGCAAGTTTATCTGCAATAAGTTGAGCTCTTCTTGTCAGCTCTTCCATAGAGAGTCTCTTCAATGTGTGGGCTTTGATTTTGCTGTTCTTTGTAATGTAAGACATCAGTTGATGTCTTTTATCTTCCTCAGCAATCTGGTCTAGGCTAGTCTGCCTTTGGAGTTCAGTTTCATAAGCCTGAAGTTTTTCTTCATGGCTTAGATCCAAGTCATCCCTTTCTTCCAGTGTTTTCCAGATCTGATCTTCTCTGGCCTTCTTTTGGGCTGCCACTAAACTCTTCTCAAGTAGTTCTGCTGATTGAGAGATTAGAGAAGGGTTTAGCACAGTCATTGTGGTAACTGTTGTAGTAGGCCTAGTAGGAACATAAGTTGGTTGAATAGAAGTAGTTGTTCTGGAAGGGTCAGCAGTTTTAGTTTTGGAAGTGTTAACCTTTGATGGGTTGACAACAACTAAAGGTTTGTCAACTACTGAAGGATTGTCTTCAGTACTTTCTGATTCTTCATTAGAAGTTTGGCCATCAGAGGTGTCTTCATTGTGCCCTTGGGATTCATCAGTCTTTTCAGCATCTTCTACTTCTTGAATAGAGATACCAAATTGTTGGGCCAGTTTTTCTTTTCTGGCTTGATCTTTTTGATCTCTTGCTAGGATAGCCACTCTTGCCTTTCTTCTGGCTTCAAGTGTATCCATGGGTACCTTGATTTTCTCCCCCTTTTTGGCTTCATCAGCTTTTGAAGTTGAAGCTTGGGAGAACTAACCTGTAAGATGAGCAATCTGTTTGCTGTTGTGGTCAATCTTGTTGGACAGATCATTCATCTTTGTCTGTATCACTCCAAATTGGTTCTTCATGGATAGCTCCAAGTTAGCTATGTATGATTGGAAGTGATTCTTGATGAGGGTGCTCATCATGTGGTATAAGGGACCATCTAGGCTGCATAGCTGGTTCATGTCTATGCTTGTTTGCCCAGGGAATTGGGTAGGCATTTGTAGTGAGGGGTGTGTTTTTGGGTGATCTTCTTGTTGTACAGAAGATGCCACTCTAAGGGAATCATGGATTGAGTGGGCTTTAACCTGAGCTGGTGTGACTAGCTTCATGAGCTTAGATACACCAGGTGCAAGACCTTCACTTGTAGCCGTCAATTCAGTAGTTTGGTGTTTTGAAACATCATCCAAGTCAATGGAATCATCTGAATCCTTGATTACATCCTCAATGAGGACTGTATCAGTTACATCATGAGTTGAGCCCAACTCAGTTGTCTCATGTACCTCTTTTTCTTGGTTCAGAGGATTTCCTACCTCAGGCATTAAGCCTTCATCAGTAGTTGCCACAGTTGAGGTCTTAGCTATGTTACTTCTGTC
Source organism: Ambrosia x helenae (assembly GCA_030844895.1). Lineage (NCBI taxonomy): Eukaryota > Viridiplantae > Streptophyta > Magnoliopsida > Asterales > Asteraceae > Ambrosia > Ambrosia x helenae. The sequence continues at coordinate 72,538,826 of CM061234.1, forward strand.
CTCAGGTCCACCACTGGGTGGTAAATGAGTAGTAGCAGCCTCAAAAGTAGCAAAAGTTTCTAAGTTTGGGCTTAGAGACTCTGGTTCATCCTCATCTCTTTGGTTAGGACTTTGAATGTCCACATCCATCATTCAACCCCAGTCTATTTGCAAGTATGGCCGGTGTGATGGCCATTTGTCTCCCTTTAATTGTTGAGTTGAGAGAGATAACTTCATCATCCACCATCACTGTCTCAGCATTAGCCCAGAACTCATTGAGAGTTTCAGGATGTATTGGTGGGTCTATTGTGAGAGCGGTTAAATATTGGGATTTGACGACGAGATCAATGATCTCATCATATTGGGACCAGCCTTCTTGTTTTTCTAAGTAGGCTCTGAGATTGTGTCCCTGTTTAAGAACTAAAGCCGTGTGGTTTTGTGTGTGTGTATGAATCGAACAGTGTTTTTGTTGCAGGTTCAGGGGTTTGAGAGCTTTCTTGAGAGAGAAGGAGGGAATTTTTGTGTTTGAATGGATAAGTGTTGAAAAAAGATATTTATCAGAAGTTTTTAACCGCTTGGAACTTCTTTATTAGAAGTTTTAAACCGCCTAGGTTAAAAACCTCTTTATCAGAAGTTTTAAACCGACTAGGTCAAACTTCTGATGATGGGAAAAGTCCGATTTGCCCTTTTTGACTAAGCTGTTGATGAAGAATTATCTTCATCAGTAGTTCCCATTTTCTCTTCAGCAGTTTTGAACAGCTGATGAGAAATACTTTTATAAATACTTTATTCATAACTTCTGAAGATTGTTTTATCGGATGTTTTGTTCATCAGTAGTTTCTCTCTTTTCAGAAGTTTTTCAAGTTTTTGAGAACAGATGTAAGTGAAAAATAAAAAAGTTGTGTAGAAAAATAAAGAGAAACACTTACAAATTTAGCATCCCTAACATGGATACTAACTTCTGAAATGTTGATGTGTCAAGGGGTTTAGTGAATATGTCAGCTATTTGATTAGCTGTTGCTACATGTTTCACTTCAATCTTGCTTTTTTCATAGCAATCTCTTATGAAATGATACCTGATTTCAATGTGTTTAGTTTTTGAAAACTGAACAGGATTTTGAATGATGCTAATGGCAGATTTGCTGTCTACAAGCAATGGTGTCTTGGTCTCTTTGATTCCATAATCAAGAAGTTGATATTGGAGCCATTGTATCTGTGATGTACAACTTGCAGCTGCAATGTATTCAGCTTCAGCAGTTGAAGTTGCAACAGATGTTTGTTTCTTTGATTGCCAGGACACTAGACAGTTTCCCAAGAATTGACAACCACGAGATGTTGATTTTCTTGACATTTTACACCCTGCATAGTCACTATCTGAAAAAGCTGATAACTTGGTATTGCTTGAAGCAGGATACCAAATTCCAAGTGTGAGAGTTCCTTTCAGATATCTGAAGATTCTTTTGACTGCAATGAGGTGTGATTCCCTAGGAGCTGAGTGATATCTAGCACAGACACATGTTGAAAACATAATATCTGGTCTAGAAGAAGTTAGATATAAAAGGGAACCTATCATACATCTATACATGGTTTGATCAACCTGTTTTCCTTGATCATCTGGTTCAACTTGTGTGGTTGGTGTCATGGGAGTGGAACATGATTTATAGTCTTGTAAAGAAAATTAGTTTAATAATTCTTTAACATATTTTGATTGATGTATAAAAGTTCCATTTGTTTGTTGTTTAATCTGCAGTCCCAAAAAGTACTGCAGTTCTCCCATTGTACTCATCTCAAATTTTGATTGCATGAGTTTCTTAAATTCATCACACAATTTTGTGTTTGTTGAACCAAAAATGATATCATCAACATATATTTGAACAAGTAAGACATGATTTCCAACATGTTTTATGAAAAGAGTTTTATCAATGGCACCTCTTGTGAAGTTATTTTTGAGTAAAAAGGTTGAAAGTGTATCATACCAGGCTCTTGGAGCCTGTTTGAGCCCATAAAGAGCTTTGTTTAGTTTGTACACCCACTCAGGATGAGAAGGATCCTCAAACCCAGGTGGCTGACAAACATACACTTCCTCGTTTATCTTTCCATACAAAAATGCACTCTTAACATCCATTTGATAAACTTTTATTTTGTTGGAAATGGCATAGGCCAGAAATAACCTGATGGCTTCAAGCCTTGCAACTGGAGCAAAGGTTTCATCATAGTCAATTCCTTCTTCTTGAGAGTAACCTTTTACTACCAGTCTTGCCTTATTCTTGATTATAATACCAGCTTCATCTTGTTTGTTTCTGAAAACCCATCTTGTGCCAATTGGTTGCTTGTTTGGTGGTAAGGGACAGATTTCCCAAATCTGTTGCTTGTTGAATTGAAGCAATTCATCTTGCATTGCCTGCACCCAATTGATGTCTTTGAGGGCTTCCTGGTACTTCTTTGGTTCCAACTGTGAAATAAATGCTGAGAATAGACAAAAGTTGGAAAGCTGGTTTCTTGTAAGAACACCTGATGCAATATCACCCATGATTTGATCAAGTGGATGGTCTTTGTGTTCGATCAGTTGTTGTAAACCACTGACAGGTGTTGGTGGCTCATGTTCTTCAAACAAACTACTGAGGTCTATTATATCTGGTTCAACAGTTTTAGTGTCTTCAGTAGTTGCAGGTGCTGAAGCAGATGTTTGAGTTTGTCATTCAGTATTTGTTGAATCAGATGTTTGTGAAACTTCTGATGGTTTTGAAGTTGACTTAATGACTGTTTGAGGAGTCCATGGTGCTGGATCCTCATCATCAAACCTTTGATCACCATAATAAGTAGGTTCGGATGAAGTGACAGTCTTTTTAGGTCCAAAATGGAAGTTGTCAAGGTCAAAGAGTTCAACAGGATGTGCTGGAATGAGAGTGTGTTTTGACTCATTGAACTTGACATTCAGAGTTTCTTCTACTATCCTGGTTCTTGAGTTAAAAACCTTGTAGGCTTTTCTAGTTGAGGAATAACCAAGAAAGTAACCTGAGTCAACTTTGGCAGCAAACTTTGAAATAGATTCCTTGATGTTCAAGATGAAACATTGACACCCAAAAGCCCTGAAAAAGTAGATAAGGGGCTTCATGCCATGAAGAACTTCATAGGCAGTCTTTGAATGTCTCTTGACAATAAGAACTCTATTTTGAACATAACATGATGTGTTAACTGCTTCTGCCCAAAAGTATAAAGGTAGGCCAGAATCAGCTAACATTGTTCTTGCTCCTTCTATTAAAGTTCTTTTCTTCCTTTCTACCACACCATTTTGTTCAGGAGTTCTGGCAACACTGAATTGTCTAATAATCCCTTTAGACAAACAGAATTCATCCAGAGTTTTGTTCCTGAACTCTGTCCCATTATCACTTCTAATGGTTTTGACAGGTAGAGAGTATTGCTTCTCTACTTGTAGAATGAAGAACTTGATGATTTCAGCAGCCTCATCCTTGGAAAATAAGAAGAATACCCTTGTAAGTATTGAGTAGTCATCAATGATTACTAAGCAGTACTTCTTCTTACCAAGGCTCATGATTTTTACAGGCCCAAATAAGTCCATATGGAGTAGTTGAAGACATGCAGTTGTTTTTGATTCTTCAATAGACTTATAGGAGGACTTATGCTGTTTAACCTTTAAACAGGATACACAGTGTTCTTGACACTGGTATACTTTTAAGGGTAGACCTCTAACCAAGCCCATTTCTGTGACTTTATTTATGGTTTTATAGTTCACATGGCCAAGTCTCATGTGCCAGAGATCAGTTTCTGAAGTTGATGCCCTTGAGAAGAAACAGGCAGTGTTGTTCAGTACTTTGTCTTTTTCAATGTCCACTGCATAGACATTGTCACTTCTTTTGGCTATTAACAAAGTGTGATCTTCAATGATCTTCTCTATCAATTTCTAGCCTTCTGGTGATATGATCTTGCATGTTGTCTTTGTGAAAAAGGAAGAATATCCTTTATCACACATTTGTGACACACTCAGCAAGTTGTACTCAAGGTTTTCAACCAGATTGACCTTGTCAAACTGTATTTTGCCAGAGGAGACATTGCCATGTCCTAGCACATATCCCTTAGCATTGTTCCCAAAGGATACAGATCCATCTCTTTGACTGATAAAATTGTTTATCAGGTATCTGCATCCTGTCATGCGCATTAAGCCCCCACTGTCTACATACCAAATGCTGTTTAAGCCTCTGGAAACTCTCTGCACAAGATAGCAAATTAGTTAGATTTAGGAACCCAAGCCAGTTTGGCGTTGGGTTTGCTCTTGAGAACATTTACAGTTTGTTCTTGACCAAGTTTAGAAATCCATGACTTTTTGGCAATGGATTTTGCATTAAGAACAATGGTGGTATCCTTTTGAGGACCACCATCAACTTTGGTCATCAGTAGTTGTACCAAGTTCATAAGATCTTTAATCTCAGCAGTTTGTGAAACTGCTGATGATTCAGGTCTAACTACTGTGTCTGATTCTCAATGTGTTAGATTGATATGTGATCAGATAAACCAGTGCTCTTATACCAATTGTTGGATCAGTATATTGCTCTTTGTTTGAACCTGCTAGTTGACACTTAAGTGTTTAGCAAGTTCTTGATCAGTGATAGCACAGCGGAATGTTTATAAGTTTAAAACTACACTTATCAACAGGAGTTATTACTCCCCCTGGATTCAAGAACTAATAAATGATAAGTGTTTATTGAGAATCTATGTATTGAATGAGAATGAAACACTTTGACAGATTCTCAATAAACATGAAATGGAAATAACAATAATAAGTGTTGAAGGATTTCTTGTTTTAAAATCAATGTCTAAAACAGAGGGATGAACCCTTCTATTTATAGACTTTACAAATACATGAACCTTGCCAAAAGCAAGTTTAGAAACAAGTTGCAACAAGTTGCAGTCTTGGAACTTGTACATAAAGCAAAAAGAAATACTAAAGTAATAAACTACTGATACAATAAGGCGGTGGAAAAGATCTTCATGTAAGTACTGATGAATGACAAACTACTGATGAGTAGTTTGTCTTCAGTAGTTCTTCAGTAGAAGTGTCTGGTTTGAACTTCAGAACTTCTGATGACTTTTCTTCTTCAGCACTTCTGATTCTCTTCTTCAGCAGTTTGATCCTTGTTCTTCAGCAGTTCTATACTTAGAGTATTTTGGACAGAAGTGAATTAGACTAAGGTTTGCAAAAGTGGTTTCACCAATCCTTTTTGTCCTAACAATCTCCCCCTGGATTGATGAAGCCAAAACCTTACTAATTCCTTATTGTTCTTTTCTGTCCTTCACAATTTTCCATATTCCTTTGAACATGGAATTCTTAAGCTGGTTCAGTTGATCATCAGTAAGAGACCCTTTCTGTGGTTCTAAGTGTTGGATTGTAAGTAGGTCTTTGGTTGATAGTTTCTTCAGATCATTCATCGACCTATAGGCCCTGCTTGTCTGATCTCTTTTTGTCACAAGTATTGAGTTTCTATCAGTAAAGGACCATCTGATGATTGGTACCTTAGACTTGTCAAAGTCTAAAGTGTAGGGAACCATGGTGGTACCCTGGGTTTCTCCTGAGTGTTGGATGTTTTCAACTTCAGTGACTCTCAGGTGGGATTCACTTCCCTGTTGTTGTTCCATCACGTTAGGTATCTGAAATGTTGGCAAATGATGTTCAGTTACTACCTTAGTGTGCAGTTTGTCTGTGATGGTCTTCTGGATTTGATATGCAAAGGTGGAAGGATCCCTGAATTGTGTGATCAGAGGCTTTTCTTCTATATCAAAATCAGAATGGACTACTGTACTACCTTCTAGTAGTACCATTCTGAAATCAGTCTTCACATTCTCCTCTGATTTCTTTCTTTGTGTAGCTAGTCTTCTTTGAACACCAGAAGTTCTAACTACTGAAGTTGACACTTCAGCAGATTGAAACTTCTCTGGATTTGCAGCCCTTGCAGCCTTATATTTTCTATATGTGTCCACCAATCTTTCTTCTTTCCATTTGGACACTGAGGCTTTTGAACCATAACCATTAGCTACCAGTTCTTCTATCATCTGAGCTCTCTTGGCCTTTGTGTCTTTACTTGTTGCAAGTTTATCTGCAATAAGTTGAGCTCTTCTTGTCAGCTCTTCCATAGAGAGTCTCTTCAATGTGTGGGCTTTGATTTTGTTGTTCTTTGTAATGTAAGACATCAGTTGATGTCTTTTATCTTCCTCAGCAATCTGGTCTAGGCTAGCCTGCCTTTGGAGTTCAGTTTCATAAGCCTGAAGTTTTTCTTCATGGCTTAGATCCAAGTCATCCCTTTCTTCCAGTGTTTTCCAGATCTGATCTTCTCTGGCCTTCTTTTGGGCTGCCACTAAACTCTTCTCAAGTAGTTCTGCTGATTGAGAGATTAGAGAAGGGTTTAGCACAGTCATTGTGGTAACTGTTGTAGTAGGCCTAGTAGGAACAGAAGTTGGTTGAATAGAAGTAGTTGTTCTGGAAGGGTCAGCAGTTTTAGTTTTGGAAGTGTTAACCTTTGATGGGTTGACAACAACTAAAGGTTTGTCAACTACTGAAGGATTGTCTTCAGTACTTTCTGATTCTTCATTAGAAGTTTGGCCATTAGAGGTGTCTTCATTGTGCCCTTGGGATTCATCAGTCTTTTCAGCATCTTCTACTTCTTAAATAGAGATACCAAATTGTTGGGCCAGTTTTTCTTTTCTGGCTTGATCTTTTTGATCTCTTGCTAGGATAGCCACTCTTGCCTTTCTTCTAGCTTCAAGTGTATCCATGGGTACCTTGATTTTCTCCCCCTTTTTGGCTTCATCAGCTTTTGAAGTTGAAGCTTGGGAGAACTAACCTGTAAGATGAGCAATCTGTTTGCTGTTGTGGTCAATCTTGCTGGACAGATCATTCATCTTCGTCTGTATCACTCCAAATTGGTTCTTCATGGACAGCTCCAAGTTAGCTGTGTATGATTGGAAGTGATTCTTGATGAGGGTGCTCATCATGTGGTATAAGGGACCATCTAGGCTGCATAGCTGGTTCATGTCTATGCTTGTTTGCCCAGGGAATTGGGTAGGAATTTGTAGTGAGGGGTGTGTTTTTTGGGTGATCTTCTTGTTGTACAGAAGATGCCACTCTAAGGGAATCATGGATTGAGTGGGTTTTAACCTGAGCTGGTGTGACTAGCTTCTTGAGCTTAGATACACCAGGTGCAGGACCTTCACTTGTAGCTGTCAATTCAGTAGTTTGGTGTTTTGAAACATCATCCAAGTCAATGGAATCATCTGAATCCCTGATTACATCCTCAATGAGGACTGTATCAGTTACATCATGAGCTGAGCCCAACTCAGTTGTCTCATGTACCTCTTTTTCTTGGTTCAGAGGATTTCCTACCTCAGGCATTAAGTCTTCATCAGTAGTTGCCACAGTTGAGGTCTTAGCTATGTTACTTCTGTCCTCAGGTCCACCACTGGGTGGTAAATGAGTAGTAGCAGCCTCAAAAGTAGCAAAAGTTTCTAAGTTTGGGCTTAGAGACTTTGGTTCATCCTCATCTCTTTGGTTAGGGCTTTGAGTGTCCACATCCATGTCAAAGTCTGAGGCTATGTCCCCTGTTTTATGTGGTTGATGGGGACTGACAAGTGTAGATGGGACTTTCTCTTTTAGCCCAGAGAGAAATTTGGCTATTTCAATGTCTGGTTCAGAAATTTGGGGTGCTGGTTCAGTAGTTTGAGCAGTGGGTTCAGCAGTTTCAAAAGAAGAATCAATGGGAATAGTTTTCTTAAGTCTTTTTCTTTTGAAAAGGATTGTGATTGGTGCTCTTGGTGGGGTTTGAGATGGATGAGACTGAGAGGATGTTTCAGTCCCATCTTTAAGAAGTGCAAATTGCACAATAGGTTGTTCAGGCATCTCAACCTCCTGAACAGCTTTTCTTTTAGGTTTGGTGGGTTTTTGTTTTTGTACCTTGGGTTTCTTGGCCTTTGGTGGAGTAGGTTTGGAAGATGAGGGTTCCATGGGGACTGGTTCTGGTTCCCCTTGGTCATCTTCTGGCCAGGCAGCCTGTTTGTTGTGCCTTGAGTATGCTTGTGAGGTTAAGGGTTTTAAAATTTCAGTTTTACCCACAAGCACCTCATTACCCAGTTCAGTTATTATGCATTGCATAATGAACCTTGGATTTAACAAAAACTTTTTCTTAGTGTTATTGTGATGTAACACCAACTCATTAAAGAAAAGTTTTGATGCCCTGAAATTTGTTTCATTCACAATGGAATGAAAGATTGGTTGAAAGGTTGAGGGCATCTGGTCATAAGACCCTGTTTAGGACTCAAGCACATAATTATATAATGAAACAAAAGTTTATATTTTGGTTCAAAATATTTTTTAAAGATAGTAGCTTGTGAGAGAGTACCTTGATAACCCCACTCAGTCATGGTTAGGTGGATTGCAGAGTTGTCAAACTTTTCAGGGGCATTCACATCATTCAACCCCAGTCTATTTGCAAGTATGGCCGGTGTGATGGCCATTTGTCTCCCTTTAATTGTTGAGTTGAGAGAGATAACTTCATCATCCACCATCACTGTCTCAGCATTAGCCCAGAACTCATTGAGAGTTTCAGGATGTATTGGTGGGTCTATTGTGAGAGCGGTGAAATATTGGGATTTGACGACGAGATCAATGATCTCATCATATTGGGACCAGCCTTCTTGTTTTTCTAAGTAGGCTCTGAGATTGTGTCCCTGTTTAAGAACTAAAGCCGTGTGGTTTTGTGTGTGTGTATGAATCGAACAGTGTTTTTGTTGCAGGTTCAGGGGTTTGAGAGCTTTCTTGAGAGAGAAGGAGGGAATTTTTGTGTTTGAATGGATAAGTGTTGAAAAAAGATATTTATCAGAAGTTTTTAACCGCTTGGAACTTCTTTATTAGAAGTTTTAAACCGCCTAGGTTAAAAACCTCTTTATCAGAAGTTTTAAACCGACTAGGTCAAACTTCTGATGATGGGAAAAGTCCGATTTGCCCTTTTTGACTAAGCTGTTGATGAAGAATTATCTTCATCAGTAGTTCCCATTTTCTCTTCAGCAGTTTTGAACAGCTGATGAGAAATACTTTTATAAATACTTTATTCATAACTTCTGAAGATTGTTTTATCGGATGTTTTGTTCATCAGTAGTTTCTCTCTTTTCAGAAGTTTTTCAAGTTTTTGAGAACAGATGTAAGTGAAAAATAAAAAAGTTGTGCAGAAAAATAAAGAGAAACACTTACAAATTTAGCATCCCTAGCATGGATACTAACTTCTGAAATGTTGATGTGTCAAGGGGTTTAGTGAATATGTCAGCTATTTGATTAGCTGTTGCTACATGTTTCACTTCAATCTTGCTTTTTTTCATAGCAATCTCTTATGAAATGATACCTGATTTCAATGTGTTTAGTTTTTGAAAACTGAACAGGATTTTGAATGATGCTAATGGCAGATTTGCTGTCTACAAGCAATGGTGTCTTGGTCTCTTTGATTCCATAATCAAGAAGTTGATATTGGAGCCATTGTATCTGTGATGTACAACTTGCAGCTGCAATGTATTCAGCTTCAGCAGTTGAAGTTGCAACAGATGTTTGTTTCTTTGATTGCAAGGACACTAGACAATTTCCCAAGAATTGACAACCACCAGATGTTGATTTTCTTGACATTTTACACCCTGCATAGTCACTATCTGAAAAAGCTGATAACTTGGTATTGCTTGAAGCAGGATACCAAATTCCAAGTGTGGGAGTTCCTTTCAGATATCTGAAGATTCTTTTGACTGCAATAAGGTGTGATTCCCTAGGAGCTAATTGATATCTAGCACAGACACATGTTGAAAACATAATATCTGGTCTAGAAGAAGTTAGATATAAAAGGGAACCTATCATACATCTATACATGGTTTGATCAACCTGTTTTCCTTGATCATCTGGTTCAACTTGTGTGGTTGGTGTCATGGGAGTGGAACATGATTTACAGTCTTGGAAAGAAAATTTGTTTAATAATTCTTTAACATATTTTGATTGATGTATAAAAGTTCCATTTGTTTGTTGTTTAATCTGCAGTCCCAAAAAGTACTGCAGTTCTCCCATTGTACTCATCTCAAATTTTGATTGCATGAGTTTCTTAAATTCATCACACAATTTTGTGTTTGTTGAACCAAAAATGATATCATCAACATATATTTGAACAAGTAAGACATGATTTCCAACATGTTTTATGAAAAGAGTTTTATCAATGGCACCTCTTGTGAAGTTATTTTTGAGTAAAAAGGTTGAAAGTGTATCATACCAGGCTCTTGGAGCCTGTTTGAGCCCATAAAGAGCTTTGTTTAGTTTGTACACCCACTCATGATGAGAAGGATCTTCAAACCCAGGTGGCTGACAAACATACACTTCCTCGTTTATCTTTCCATACAAAAATGCACTCTTAACATCCATTTGATAAACTTTTATTTTGTTGGAAATGGCATAGGCCAGAAATAACCTGATGGCTTCAAGCTTTGCAACTGGAGCAAAGGTTTCATCATTGTCAATTCCTTCTTCTTGAGAGTAACCTTGTACTACCAGTCTTGCCTTATTCTTGATTATAATACCAGCTTCATCTTGTTTGTTTCTGAAAACCCATCTTGTGCCAATTGGTTGCTTGTTTGGTGGTAAGGGACAGATTTCCCAAACATGTTGCTTGTTGAATTGAAGCAATTCATCTTGCATTGCCTGCACCCAATTGTTGTCTTTGAGGGCTTCCTAGTACTTCTTTGGTTCCAACTGTGAAATAAATGCTGAGAATAGACAAAAGCTGGAAAGCTGGTTTCTTGTAAGAACACCTGATGCAATATCACACATGATTTGATCAAGTGGATGGTCTTTGTGTTCGATCAGTTGTTGTAAACCACTGACAGGTGTTGGTGGCTCATGTTCTTCAAACAAACTACTGAGGTCTATTATATCTGGTTCAACAGTTTTAGTGTCTTCAGTAGGTGCAGGTGCTGAAGCAGATGTTTGAGTTTGTCCTTCAGTATTTGTTGAATCAGATGTTTGTGAAACTTCTGATGGTTTTGAAGTTGACTTAATGACTGTTTGAGGAGTCCATGGTGCTGGATCCTCATCATCAAACCTTTGATCACCATAATAAGTAGGTTCGGATGAAGTGACAGTCTTTTTAGGTCCAAAATGGAAGTTGTCAAGGTCAAAGAGTTCAACAGGATGTGCTGGAATGAGAGTGTGTTTTGACTCATTGAACTTGACATTCAGAGTTTCTTCTACTATCCTGGTTCTTGAGTTAAAAACCTTGTAGGCTTTTCTAGTTGAGGAATAACCAAGAAAGTAACCTGAGTCAACTTTGGCAGCAAACTTTGAAATAGATTCCTTGATGTTCAAGATGAAACATTGACACCCAAAAGCCCTGAAAAAGTAGATAAGGGGCTTCATGCCATGAAGAACTTCATAGGCAGTCTTTGAATGTCTCTTGACAATAAGAACTCTATTTTGAACACAACATGATGTGTTAACTGCTTCTGCCCAAAAGTATAAAGGTAGGCCAGAATCAGCTAACATTGTTCTTGCTCCTTCTATTAAAGTTCTTTTCTTCCTTTCTACCACACCATTTTGTTCAGGAGTTCTGGCAACACTGAATTGTCTAATAATCCCTTTAGACAAACAGAATTCATCCAGAGTTTTGTTCCTGAACTCTGTCCCATTATCACTTCTAATGGTTTTGACAGGTAGAGAGTATTGCTTCTCTACTTGTAGAATGAAGAACTTGATGATTTCAGCAGCCTCATCATTGGAAAATAAGAAGAATACCCTTGTAAGTATTGAGTAGTCATCAATGATTACTAAGCAGTACTTCTTCTTACCAATGCTCATGATTTTTACAGGCCCAAATAAGTCCATATGGAGTAGTTGAAGACATGCAGTTGTTTTTGATTCTTCAATAGACTTATAGGAGGACTTATGCTGTTTACCCTTTAAACAGGATACACAGTGTTCTTGACACTGGTATACTTTTAAGGGTAGACCTCTGACCAAGCCCATTTTTGTGACTTTATTTATGGTTTTAAAGTTCACATGGCCAAGTCTCATGTGCCAGAGATCAGTTTCTGAAGTTGATGCCCTTGAGAAGAAACAGGCAGTGTTGTTCAGTACTTTGTCTTTTTCAATGTCCACTGCATAGACATTGTCACTTCTTTTGGCTATTAACAAAGTGTGATCTTCAATGATCTTCTCTATCAATTTCTAGCCTTCTGGTGATATGATCTTGCATGTTGTCTTTGTGAAAAAGGAAGAATATCCTTTATCACACATTTGTGACACACTCAGCAAGTTGTACTCAAGGTTTTCAACCAGATTGACCTTGTCAAACTGTATTTTGCCAGAGGAGGCATTGCCATGTCCTAGCACATATCCCTTAGCATTGTTCCCAAAGGATACAGTTCCATCTCTTTGACTGATAAAATTGTTTATCAGGTATCTGCATCCTGTCATGCGCATTGAGCCTCCACTGTCTACATACCAAATGCTGTTTAAGCCTCTGGAAACTCTCTGCACAAGATAGCAAATTAGTTAGATTTAGGAACCCAAGCCAGTTTGGCTTTGGGTTTGCTCTTGAGAACATTTACAGTTTGTTCTTGATCATGTTTAGAAATCCATGTCTTTTTGGCAATGGATTTTGCATTAAGAACAATGGTGGTATCCTTTTGAGGACCACCATCAACTTTGGTCATCAGTAGTTGTACCAAGTTCATAAGATCTTTAATCTCAGCAGTTTGTGAAACTGCTGATGATTCAGGTCTAACTACTGTGTCTGATTCTCAATGTGTTAGATTGATATGTGCTCAGATAAACCAGTGCTCTGATACCAATTGTTGGATCAGTATATTGCTCTTTGTTTGAACTTGCTAGTTGACACTTAAGTGTTTAGCAAGTTCTTGATCAATGATAGCACAGCGGAATGTTTATAAGTTTAAAACTACACTTATCAACAGGAGTTATTACTCCCCCTGGATTCAAGAACTAATAAATGATAAGTATTTATTGAGAATCTATGTATTGAATGAGAATGAAACACTTTGACAGATTCTCAATAAACATGAAATGGAAATAACAATAATAAGTGTTGAAGGATTTCTTGTTTTAAAATCAATGTCTAAAACAGAGGGATGAACCCTTCTATATATAGACTTTACAAATACATGAACCTTGCCAAAAGCAAGTTCAGAAACAAGTTGCAACAAGTTGCAGTCTTGGAACTTGTACATAAAGCAAAAAGAAATACTAAAGTAATAAACTACTGATACAATAAGGCGGTGGAAAAGATCTTCATGTAAGTACTGATGAATGACAAACTACTGATGAGTAGTTTGTCTTCAGTAGTTCTTCAGTAGAAGTGTCTGGTTTGAACTTCAAAACTTCTGATGACTTTTCTTCTTCAGCACTTCTGATTCTCTTCTTCAGTAGTTTGATCCTTGTTCTTCAGCAGTTCTATACTTAGAGTATTTTGGACAGAAGTGAATTAGACTAAGGTTTGCAAAAGTGGTTTCACCAATCCTTTTTGTCCTAACAGACACGTTCATTTGAGAAAGATGAACAAGTTGGTGAAGAATGAACTTGTTACTGGAGTTAATGTGAAACATTTTCATTTGAATGACAAGTGTATTAGTTGTAAAAAGGGTAAGCAGCACAAACAGACCCATAGACCAAAGAAAGTCAATTCCGTTGAACTACCGCTTGAGCGTTTGCACATGGATTTATTTGGTCCAGTCAAGCGTAAAAGTCATGCTGGGGAATTGTACTGTCTTGTGGTGACTGACGATTACTCAAGATTATCATGGGTTATGTGCTTACACCAGAAAAGCGACACGTTTGACAACCTGAAAGTTTTGTTCACTCGTCTGCAGAATATCTATGGTCTAAAGATCAAAAGAATCAGGAGTGATAATGGGACGGAGTTTCAAGAATGCTCAGATGGATGATCTTTGTGAAAACAAGGGAATTCATCACGAATACTGTAACACCCCAACCGATGGCGGAAACATCGAGGTGCCACGTAGTGACGTTTGTTCAATAGCACATGGACTAAAGTGTAAATTTGAATACATTGATTAAATAATTTATTACATTGAAATGAAATACAACGATTCTAACTGCCAACTAAATTGTAATACGATGAATCAAAATCTAAATATAAATCCGAAAGCTTAAAGGATGCATCTCAAAACAACCTGGAACATGTACGAAAACGTTTTGGTCAATACAAAATGTATTGGTGAGCATACCCTGTTTGAATAAATGTAGTAGGAAAAGTGTTTAGCAATTCATGTGCGGTACCATTTGCAATTATGTAATAAGTAATATCCGTTCAAAATCAACCCTATGTAAAGAAAAGCAGATATATATAGTATGCGCTAGTAGTAATGTAATACATAGCAATGACGAGGACTCTCAACAGAGTCACAAGGGTATATACCATAGTACTATTCATTGAAATGCCAGGCCCTCAAAGGTTAATGATTTTGACAAGTCATAGACACACAAATTAACATAACGCAAACACACATGAGAATTGCATTTAGTGAAAGAATAACCTTTAGTCATAGTGTACATGAACAGCCCCAAAAGAGTAAAACATGAAAAAGGGGAAAGATATACTCACAGTTTGCGAAAGCGATCAAAATCCACTTAAGCGGTCGTGAGCTAAGTAATGGGAATTCCGAGGAATTCAACCTATAATGTGTAAGAATACTAATAAGGAAATGTCTAAAAAGTCTAAGGTAACTAGGGTCTAAGGCATTAGGGTTTGCTACGTCGATTTGGGGAATTAGAGTTTTTATGATAAGTCGCGTTAATGTAAAAGTTGTGTATCACAAACAATATATGAAAGCTTGTAAATGTGGTTTAAGCGATATAATTATTACCTAAATAATATTTAGATAAAAATATGTTTGAATAATTAAGACAAAATAATTTAGTTAATTATTTAAAATAAATACAATAATCATAAATTTATAAATAAATAATTATGTGTTACACAATGATTTAACAAATGGTAATTAACATTTTCAAACATAAAACATTTCTATTTTATAAGAAAGGTATTTATAAAATAGATGTTTAAATAGTGTAAGTAAATAAATGTTCAATTATGTCTAATTAAACATAAATAAGATTAAAAATACAAGACATGATCCAAAAAATTTATTTTTCTAGAGAATGGATTCTTTATAATGCAAATCAATGAAAATAATTTTCTTATAATTTTTATAAACTTATTTATATTTAAAACTGATTTAATGAGATTAACTCATGTTTAAATGACTAAAATAGGAAAATCAATAAAAATAAATGTTTTCTAAACCAATAATTTTTATTTCAGATTAGAATGCTTAGAAATAATTATCCTAAAATTTTGAGATCAAAATCATTAAAATTGAATTTTTAATCAATTAATTATGATTAAAACAATTTAAATTAATAAAATAACGAAAATTAAATAATTTTCAGAAAGCAAAAGTGTTATAATTTTCTTTTTGGTGTCAAGATGCTACACCTAAATTTTCATAATTTTTGAAGCACAAATGAATTTACTATGAATATTATAAGTTTATATGCATTAATAATAATTATTCTATGATTAAAATAATAGTACATAAGAAAAAAATAAATCTGAAAAGGAAAAAAAAAAAAAAAAACTGAGGAAGCCTGGGTTCGAACCCGGTTCCTTTTCCTTCTTTCCAAGACACATAAACCACTAAGCTATACTTGCATTTGTTGATTTATTTTAGAAAGCAAACTATTTAACATAACATACATGTTCATCATCTTCCCCAAATCATCCTCAAGAACCCTAACCCTACCCTAAGATTCAATAATCTGACACAGCAACGATTGGAGATCAGGAATAAAGGGCTTTCAACGAGGACAACATGAAGATCAAAATGGCATAAAAAAATAATGACTTACAAGCACGGTTGAGACCCCGAAGAAGAAAAGAAAGAGGCGAGCCTTGTGGATCGATTATAGCCATATACAGACGTGATTAGAACATGTTTTTAGTGGGTTTGGATTGGCATGAAGTGCAGAAACGAATGATAAGTTCAGTTTATATTATGGTTCGAAGGCATAACGTTTTTTTTAATCATTTAAGATTTTCCGATCGGTTACAACTTGAAGTCCGATTAACTCCATTTGAAACGAATTAAATGTATGATTAATACTAGGAATTGAATAAGTAACGAAAACGAAACGTCTTGGGCCCCTTAAAACGGATTAAACGATCCTAATCATTGGTTTCGGGTTGGCCGGAATAAAATCCGGTCACCGGATTTCCTAACCGGAATCACGAACAGGAAGGGGAGGAGGGACAATTATTTTGATTTGAAACTTTTATAAAAATTGGCAGAAATAGTCCCTCTGGTTTAACTAGGTTAGTTTTTATTCTAGTTTAGTTAGTTTTCTCTTTATAAAACACTAACCAAGTTTAATATAATTTAACCCAAATGCTTTAAAAACTTTATAAACTTAAACTTATGTTTTTTTTTTATCAAATCTTTTACGAATACCCGATCTATAATAAATATAAATGATTAAATTTTTAATTCGCTCTTACAATTAAATTTGAAAACGACGAAACTCACAAGGACTATAATGGAAATATTTGGAGGGCTATTATTGTCAATTTGATGAAAGATGAGGGTGACGGATGTCACAGTCTCCCCTACTTTAGAAAAATTCGTCTCGAAATTTCTTTCAAGTGGAGGTTACTATGGAACAAAAGACGTAGTAAAAGTCAAGTCGATTTTAAAAGAAAATTCCCTCATTTTTGATTTGACAAAATTTAAAATAGTTGTCTAATACCCAAAGTAAAAGTTTCAAAATCTTTGACAGTTGACCCAAGGTTAGAAAGTTAAGATTTTAAATGAGAAAGGTTTTGGGAACGTGTAACGGGTGAAGGCAAAGGCACTAATGAAAGTAGTCTCCCCTACTTTAGAAAGATTTCCGACTGAACTTTATTAAGGACATGCAAAAGGATTTTGACCAACAGAGAGTGTAAGTGTATACAAAGTTTAAGGTTTTCTATAGAGGTGGTCAACAAGTAAGGCTCCAACAAAACTAATTGAAGCTTATGTAAAATGTTCTTATTGAAAATACTAGTTATTAGTCAACGATCTAATGAAGAGGTAAATGTAAACTAATGGGTAGGTTCTTGGTTAGACTCCTAGTCCGTTTCCGCAGTATCGTTTATGCTTATATATAGGGTGTACCGCAGCTGACCCACCACACTCCCGATACTTTGGACTCGTACTGATTGTCTACCAATAGCCTAACTAGAATTACACACCCCCCTCATGTACCTGTAAACCCTATGATTGCGTTCCGGACCGTAATCATCGATTTACCTTACACTAGGGTGTTATGCTTTTCCATAACCCTAACATGAAATAAGTGTGTGTAACCAATATGTAATAGCCACTGTAATGAAATAATGTTTAATCATGACATGGTTAGAGGTCCTTCCCTTTCGGGTTTTCCCTTTAACCGTAATGAGAAAAACATGTAAGTATAAGACATGGTTAGAGGTTCTTCCTTTTCGGGTTCACCCTTAACCGGTAAATTTTGTTCACATCGTTGGCTTTAAACACTCATATTGATAGACCCTGAGGTTTACACCGTTCCCCTCGGATTAAAGAAATACTCTAATCCGAGTCGTACGTGGGCACTGGCTTAGATCTCATACGAGTTATCAACTAGTATGTTCGTTGGCCATGATGATGAACAAAATAATGTAAAGTATAACAGGGTTTTGCTCAAAACAGGAAAAATATGCATACCAAATATGCATAAGTACATAAGTATAACATAAAACTTCGTTTGAAAGAATAGTATAACATAAATCGAGTAAATCGTGAAATTGCACAAAATGAAAGTAAACGAGTTGAATTAATGCAAATAGGCAATGTGGAAATAATCATAAATAACGTATTAGTAATATCTATGAATAAAAATGGTGCAAAAAAAATAAAATAATGAAAGTTACGGCAAACGAATGGGCATGGAACAGGTCTATAGTCTACTGGCATGCGAGTTAAAATCTAGTAATTTTACATATATGCGTTATACTATAAAAGACATTTAGAAACATTCGGTTAAGAGTGTATGTCAAAAGTTTTGCGACTGAAAGTGTGCAAGTGTAATAGGATAAATTTTCGTATATCAAAAACGTAGTTTGCTCAAACTTTGAGATAGAGTTGAAAAGATAGTAGCAATGCATGAGGATAACTTTTTAGGAATCGAAGTGTGTTTTAGATTTAAAAGAGGTTTATTTGAAAAATCTTCGTAAATACACATTTTCAGGTGTTTACGAGATATCAAGTTTGAAAAGTGTTATAAGGCTTATTATTAGTTACAAGTTTCTTCCGAAAACATATATTGGATACGTTATATGAAAACAAAAGGGTTTACATTTGACTTGTAAAATATGCAATACAAGTTTATAAAATGCAAAATGAAACCATTTTATGAAGTATGTGTAAATCTAATGTGTTTTGAAAGACCAAGATTTAAAATGACGTGAATGATAAAATTAACGTATGTAATAGATTACCAATATTTAAGAAAAATCATAATCAACGAGATGTAGAAATAGATCTTTGAGATGTGGATTAAACTCCTAACTCAGAGATGTATTTCAAAATTGAAAACGATTGTGGAATGAAACCAATCACTAAGTTAAGGATATCACTCCCAGCTTAGTGGTTAAGTTTCTTTTTGAAGGAAATACTCTTTGAGGTGTGGATGTCACTCCTATCTCAAAGATATATTCCTAAGATAAATAACCTATAGAGGAGTGAAACTAATCACCAAGGTATGGATACCACTCCTAACTTGATGATATCGTTTCGTTTGTGAAATACGAGTGTCTTCTTCGCCAAGAAAATATCGAAAGAATAACGAGAAATAATCATAACAAAAATATCTGGAAAGAAAATAATAGGAAATAAGAGAAATATAAACGAGAGGACTCGTGAAAGTAAGCTTAGTTATAGACTAGGCTAAAAGGCATTCTAATAACCTAATTCCCTATAACCATGGCTCTGATACCAATCTGTAACACCCCAACCGATGGCGGAAACATCGAGGTGCCACGTAGTGACGTTTGTTCAATAGCACATGGACTAAAGTGTAAATTTGAATACATTGATTAAATAATTTATTACATTGAAATGAAATACAACGATTCTAACTGCCAACTAAATTGTAATACGATGAATCAAAATCTAAATATAAATCCGAAAGCTTAAAGGATGCATCTCAAAACAACCTGAAACATGTACGAAAACGTTTTGGTCAATACAAAATGTATTGGTGAGCATACCCTGTTTGAATAAATGTAGTAGGAAAAGTGTTTAGCAATTCATGTGTGGTACCATTTGCAATTATGTAATAAGTAATATCCGTTCAAAATCAACCCTATGTAAAGAAAAGCAGATATATATAGTATGCGCTAGTAGTAATGTAATACATAGCAATGACAAGGACTCTCAACAGAGTCACAAGGGTGTATACCATAGTACTATTCATTGAAATGCCAGGCCCTCAAAGGTTAATGATTTTGACAAGTCATAGACACACAAATTAACATAACGCAAACACACATGAGAATTGCATTTAGTGAAAGAATAACCTTTAGTCATAGTGTACATGAACAGCCCAAAAGAGTAAAACATGAAAAAGGGGAAAGATTACTCACAGTTTGCGAAAGCGATCAAAATCCACTTAAGCGGTCGTGAGCTAAGTAATGGGAATTCGCGGAATTCAACCTATAATGTGTAAGAATACTAATAAGGAAATGTCTAAAAAGTCTAAGGTAACTAGGGTCTAAGGCATTAGGGTTTGCTAAGTCGATTTAGGGAATTAGAGTGTTTATGATAAGTCGCGTTAATGTAAAAGTTGTGTATCACAAATAATATTTGAAAGGTTGTAAATGTGGTTTAAGCGATATAATTATTACTTAAATAATCTTTAGATAAAAATATGTTTGAATAATTAAGACAAAATAATTTAGTTAATTATTTAAAATAAATACAATAATCATAAATTTATAAATAAATAATTATGTGTTACACAATGATTTAACAAATGGTAATTAACATTTTCAAACATAAAACATTTCTATTTTATAAGAAAGGTATTTATAAAATAGATGTTTAAATAGTGTAAGTAAATAAATGTTCAATTATGTCTAATTAAACATAAATAAGATTAAAAATACAAGAAATGATCCAAAAATGTTATTTTTCTAGAGAATGGATTCTTTATGATGCAATTCAATGAAAATAATTTTCTTATAATTTTTATAAACTTATTTATATTTAAAACTGATTTAATGAGATTAAATCATGTTTAAATGACTAAAAATAGGAAAATCAATAAAAATAAATGTTTTCTGAACCAATAATTTTTATTTCAGATTAGAATGCTTAGAAATAATTATCCTAAAATTTTGAGATCAAAATCATTAAAATTGAATTTTTAATCAATTAATTATGATTAAAACAATTTAAATTAATAAAATAACGAAAATTAAATAATTTTCAGAAAGCAAAAGTGTGATAATTTTCTTTATGGTGTCAAGATGCTACACCTAAATTTTCATAATTTTTGAAGCACAAATGAATTTACTATGAATATTATAAGTTTATATGCATTAATAATAATTATTCTATGATTAAAATAATCGTAAATAAGAAAAAAATAAATCTGAAAAGGAAAAAAAAAAACAAAACTGAGGAAGCCTGGGTTCAAACCCGGTTCCTTTTCTTTCTTTCCAAGACACATAAACCACTAAGCTATACTTGCATTTGTTGATTTATTTTAGAAAGCAAACTATTTAACATAACATACATGTTCATCATCTTCCCCAAATCATCCTCAAGAACCCTAACCCTACCCTAAGATTCAATAATCTGACACAGCAACGATTGGAGATCAGGAATAAAGGGCTTTCAACGAGGACAACATGAAGATCAAAATGGCATAAAAAAATAATGACTTACAAGCACGGTTGAGACCCCGAAGAAGAAAAGAAAGAGGCGAGCCTTGTGGATCGATTATAGCCATATACAGACGTGATTAGAACATGTTTTTAGTGGGGTTGGATTGGCATGAAGTGCAGAAACGAATGATAAGTTCAGTTTATATTATGGTTCGAAGGCATAACGTTTTTTTTAATCATTTAAGATTTTCCGATCGGTTACAACTTGAAGTCCGATTAACTCCATTTGAAACAAATTAAATGTATGATTAATACTAGGAATTGAATAAGTAACGAAAACGAAACGTCTTGGGCCCCTTAAAACGGATCAAACGATCCTAATCATTGGTTTTCGGGTTGGCCGGAATAAAATCCGGTCACGGATTTCCTAACCGGAATCACGAACAGGAAGGGGAGGAGGGACAATTATTTTGATTTGAAACTTTTATAAAAATTGGCAGAAATAGTCCCTCTGGTTTAACTAGGTTAGTTTTTATTCTAGTTTAGTTAGTTTTCTCTTTATAAAACACTAACCAAGTTTAATATAATTTAACCCAAATGCTTTAAAAACTTTATAAACTTAAACTTATGTTTTTTTTTTATCAAATCTTTTACGAATACCCGATCTATAATAAATATAAATGATTAAATTTTTAATTCGCTCTTACAATTAAATTTGAAAACGACGAAACTCACAAGGACTATAATGGAAATATTTGGAGGGCTATTATTGTCAATTTGATGAAAGATGAGGGTGACGGATGTCACAGTCTCCCCTACTTTAGAAAAATTCGTCTCGAAATTTCTTTCAAGTGGAGGTTACTATGGAACAAAAGACGTAGTAAAAGTCAAGTCGATTTTTAAAAGAAAATTCCCTCATTTATGATTTGACAAAATTTAAAATAGTTGTCTAATACCCAAAGTAAAAGTTTCAAAATCTTTGACAGTTGACTCAAGGTTAGAAAGTTAAGATTTTAAATGAGAATGGTTTTGGGAGCGTGTAACGGGTGAAGGCAAAGGCACTAATGAAAGTAGTCTCCCCTACTTTAGAAAGATTTCCGACTGAACTTTATTAAGGACATGCAAAAGGATTTTGACCAACAGAGAGTGTAAGTGTATAGAAAGTTTAAGGTTTTCTATAGAGGTGGTCAACAAGGAAGGCTCCAACAAAACTAATTGAAGCTTATGTAAAATGTTCTTATTGAAAATACTAGTTATTAGTCAACGATCTAATGAAGAGGTAAATGTAAACTAATGGGTAGGTTCTTGGTTAGACTCCTAGTCCGTTTCCGCAGTATCGTTTATGCTTATATAGGGTGTATCGCAGCTGACCCACCACACTCCCGATACTTTGGACTCGTACTGATTGTCTACCAATAGCCTAACTAGAATTACACACCACCCTCATGTACCTGTAAACCCTATGATTGCGTTCCGGACCGTAATCATCGATTTACCTTACACTAGGGTGTTATGCTTTTCCATAACCCTAACATGAAATAAGTGTGTGTAACCAATATGTAATAGCCACTGTAATGAAATAATGTTTAATCATGACATGGTTAGAGGTCCTTCCCTTTCGGGTTTTGTGACATCCGGCAAATTCTGGTTAACAACGTTGTCTAGATGAAAGTCTACCTTAGCGAGTCACGCGTATATTGTACTTAACGGGGTTAGTTAAGTCGGGTTATGGTTCGGGAACTATCGGTTTAGTCTAGAAGATCATTGGATGGTGGTCTAGAGGTTCATTAGATGTCGGTCCTTAACCAAGTGTACAAACGGTGACGATTTGTAGGATCGTCAGGGCATACGGAACATACAAGTCTCGAGTCCCGGGAATTGGTGAACGAGTGTGAATATGTGTATTTACATGTGTTATGTGTTTACAATCATTATGTGACTTGTCGGTATGTTAATATGTGTTAACATTTGTTAAAACGGGGTTTAACGCGCAAAACACACGAAACTAGCCCTATAGGCGATTAGGAAGCCCAATCGCCCATAGGGGAGGCGAGTAGGCAACATATGGGGCGATTGGGTGGCTACTCGTGTGACTGTAGAGGCGATTAGGCCTAATCGTGTGAACATTCATGCGATTAGCATCCCTAATCGCGTGTACTGGCTGCATAATCGCTAGTTACGTGCTGGACGACTAAAAACGACTATAAATACCATACTTGACCTCATAAACTTCATTATACAAACCCTAGTCGTCCCATAACCTGCCCCAACACACACACAACCTCTGGAACGCGATTTTTGATCAAAACACAAGGTTTCAAGCTTAATCCATCATCCTTTTACAAATCTAAGGTTTGGTTTTCATCCATGCAATCTTATAAACGTTTTTATTCAATCCCTAATAGTCCAGACCTGTTCTAAAACGAAAAAGCTTTCTGAAAATCGTTAATAAGTGTTGTTAATCGGATTTTAACTAGTATACATGTGTTATGTGTGTTTATGATTAGAAAGCTAGGGTTTTTATGATTCAAGATGAATGAATGACATGTTATTATGTTAGATCAGAATAATAATGATATTATGATGATAAAATCTGAGAATTGATTATTAGGGTTATAGTTACGCATGTTAGTATGATGTTGCATGCTATGTGAATGGTGTTTGGATTACGTGATTGCATGCAGGGCTGATAATACGAGGCAAAACGAAGGTTTTAGTTGAAACATGTTTAGGGTAGTGTTTGGGATGATATTGGGTAGTTACACACGTTCTGGATCTGATTTGGAGCGTTAAACGCACGAAAAACCGGAACAGCAAGGTTACAGGCGAGTAGCATTCCTAATCGCCTATGTTAGAGGCGAGTAGGATGCTAATCGCCCATAATTCATGCGATTAGGGCTAAATGCTAGTATGTTCATGCGAGTAGAGGCCTAAATGCTAGTAGTTACATGTGGTATAGCCTAAATGCTAGTAGTTACATGTGGTATAGCCTAAATGCTAGTAATTTCATATGGTATAGCTTCTAATCGCCTATAATAGAGGCGATTAGGGTTCCTAAATGCTAGTTGACCAACCTAAATGCTAGTTGACTTTTCCTAATCGCGTGTACTGCTGCTGTAAGTGTAAATTAGCATTCCGAGACCCGATTTGACATGTAGTAACATGCTAGGAACCCCGTAACATGTCTAATAACTTGGTAACATATATTTGGATGTAATTATGTGATACGTGAACTACGTGCTATAACTTGTTGTGCGTTAACGTATGTTAAGTGTGATTGCTTGATTGTATGTTTTAGAGCGTAAACATAACACGGGGAGTCTCGGGTCACCAATGGGATGTCGAGTCTTGTACTTTGGGTCAGTTAAACAGTTACGGTGTTTTCAAACGAACTTGGTTATGGTCTGGACATCTAGGGACTAATTAACCTGCGGGTTATTAGTCTAAGTACTTGTAACTGTCATATGTTAGGTCGCCGCTTTACGGGACTAGCATAGCAGCTGAGTTTACTCGGGTTAAGGAGTAACGCAACTTAAGGTGAGTTTACGGCCCCTCTTTTAAACTGGTTTCATACATTCGGGGGAGAAAACATGTGTTAAAACGATTATTTGGTAACTACTGTCATACTATGGGTTTCTATTGTGTACTACACGGTCTTTGGAAGTCCCGGGGGGAACCATGAATGTGCGGGTTTGCACAACGGGGAAATGTGAATAGCGCTATTGGGAGTGACCAACCCCGCTCGTCGGCTTGGAGGGCCGGGCGAGTGCATATTGTCTCAAACAGGAACAACTGGTTTACTTTTCGGGCACAACATCTGGTATGCGTGTTAGTAATGGTTTTCCAATCGTGGTAGTAACAAAACATACGCCTAGCTAGCGTACACTGGTTTTCGATTTGTTATAGTATGGACAGGTGGACTTGGTACTTGGATTACAAAACCTGTAAACTCACCAGCATTTTTGTGCTGACGTAAACTTTTACATGTTTTCTCAGGTCGCTAAGGTAGCACAATGGAACTAGGGCGCACGCGTCTGCACGGCGTCTAGCTAGAGTTGCATGATTTTACAAACGTTGAACATTGGTTTACTATTGAATAATTGTTTTGAATAAGCTTCCGCTGTAAACGGGGATTTTAAACAATGTTTTGAAATTGCATTATATTCATTTAGACTTGTTTATTGTGATCGTTGGTTTGGATCCTGGTTTGTCATGCGCCTCGCGGTAAAACTCCGCAAGTGGATTTTGAGGGTGTGACAGATTGGTATCAGAGCCAATGGTTATAGTGAACTAGGACTGCATGTAGAGTCTAGTCTATAGCCGAGTCGCACACACTAGACGATCACATGGTACTAAACATTATGGTGGTTTACGTATGGTCTTGTCGGGGTGTCTCTAAATCGTTGGTCTTTCTACGTTACATCATTTGTTCTATCTTAGATTGGGTTACTTGCTTTCTTGGCAGTGTAGTATAGTGGGGTAACTCGTATGCTCTTGAGATTTGTCCAAGGCTCGGACATCTCCCTTTCATACTCCAATAGAAACACTTGCCATAAACTACCGTAGTATTACGGTGTATAGCTAAGAGTCTATGTTCGGTGATTCGAACTTTGAACTAGGAGAACACTTGGAGGACCATGTAGAGCGGTTTATCATTTTGGGGGCACACAAAATCATAAACCGAAATGCATGGAAGTCCTAGTGAGCTCTTGGTTTGAAGGGATAGTCCTGGATTGGATCTAGCTTTTCTCGTTCTTTCTGCCAGAATCATGTCTGGAGTAAGAGGAGGACGTGGAGGTGGTCGCAATGGTGGACGTGGTGGTGGTCGCGGTGGTGCTGGTGGTCGTGGAGGTATTAACCTATCGCAGGCTGATCTGAACAACTTGCTCCAAGCTGCCTTCCAGTTAGGGCACAACGGTGGTGGTGGTCCTGTTAACCCACCCCCACCCATGTGTACCTACAAGATGTTTCGGGACTGTAAGCCCAGGAATTCTCTGGCACTGAGGGTGCGGTGAGTTTGCTTAGGTGGCTGGAGAAAGTGGAGTCAGTGTTTCTGATGTGTAACTGTCTCCCAGAAGATCGGGTTAAGTATGCTGCTGCGTTATTCCAGGATGTTGCATTGACTTGGTGGAATAACATCACCCAGAATATGGGTATTGGGGAGGCGTATGCTATGCCTTGGGAGAATTTTGTGCAGCTGCTGAAGCGTGAATACTGTCTGAGGGAAGAGGTGCAGAAACTAGAGCACGAGGTGTGGAACCTCAAGATGTCTGGGTCTGAAATTGAGAAGTATACTGTGAGGCGTAACGAATTGGCAGTGCTGTGTCCTGATCTGCATGTGCCAGAGTTCAGGAGGATTGAACACTATGTCTCGGGGTTAGTACCGGAAATCGCAGGGTTAGTGGCTGTGGGAAATCATCCTACATACGCAGAGGTGGTTCGATCAGCTCATAGGATGACCAACTTAAAGGTGAATGAGGGTATTTTGCCTGCTAAGGGTTCAACTGTTAAG
This sequence comes from Ambrosia x helenae, assembly GCA_030844895.1. Classification (NCBI taxonomy): domain Eukaryota; kingdom Viridiplantae; phylum Streptophyta; class Magnoliopsida; order Asterales; family Asteraceae; genus Ambrosia; species Ambrosia x helenae. Next base: position 72,565,319 of record CM061234.1, read on the forward strand.
GCCCCAGAGAACAACAAGCGCAAGTGGGAAAATGACGGGAAAGGATCTGGGCCAGCACAGCAGAATAAGAGGTTTGATAATGGGGGTTCTTCTTCTTCGGGTAACAAACAGGGTGGTTATGCGGGGAAACTGCCCAAATGTAACAAGTGTGGACGTCACCATCAAGGGAACTGCGACAGTAACCGTTGTCATCGCTGCCAGCGAACAGGGCATTATGCTAAAGATTGACGGGTTACACTTCCATCGACCCAGGCCCCGACTAATAGCTCAGCTCCGACTACTCAAGGGACTACGGGAAGACAAGGATGTTACAATTGTGGTGAGACCGGGCACTACAAGAAGGATTGCCCAAAACTGAAGCAGGGTGGAAACAACAGAAATGGGAACAACGGGGGCGGTGGCAGGAATGCACGCACCTTCGTCATTGGAGCCGCTGAGGCTAGACAGGACCCCGACACAGTTACCGGTACGTTCCTTCTCAATAATCGTTCTGTTAGTGTATTATTTGATTCTGGTGCCGACAAGAGTTTTGTGTCCATGGAAGTTAGTCGACTGCTAGATGTAGTACCCGTACCATTAGAGACTAAGTATATTATTGAGTTGGCTGACGGGAAAAAGATTGAAGCTACTAGTATCCTTCGGGAGTGTCAATTAGAGTTGTCGGGTTTATCGTTCCCCATCGACCTTATGCCGGTACCATTGGGTAGTTTTGACGTTGTGGTAGGAATGGATTGGTTGTCTTTGTATCGCGCGGAGATTGTCTGTTACGACAAGGTTATTCGGATTCCTCTCCCTGATGGAGAATTCCTTTCTGTGTACGGTATCAAGGGTGGTGTTCCTCTAAACATCATCTCTAGCATGAAAGCCCTTAAGTGTCTTCGAAAGGGTTATCCAGCCGTTTTGGCACTTTTATCTGTTTCCTCTGGTGATGAGAAGAAGATCGACGATATTCCAGTTGTACGCGAGTTTCCTGATGTTTTTCCCGATGATTTATCTGGTCTTCCTCCTCATCGTCAAGTCGAGTTCGGTATTGATCTTGTACCAGGGGCTGCTCCTATTGCTCGGGCCCCCTACCGTCTTGCACCTCCCGAGATGCAGGAATTGTCTAGTCAGTTACAGGAACTCTTGGACAAGGGTTTCATCAGGCCAAGTTCTTCCCCTTGGGGAGCCCCGATTCTATTTGTTAAGAAGAAGGATGGAAGTTTCCGATTGTGTGTGGACTACAGAGAACTGAACAAATTGACCGTCAAGAACCGTTATCCTCTTCCACGTATTGATGATCTATTCGACCAGCTCCAGGGTTCTAGTTATTATTCCAAGATTGACTTGAGTTCCGGTTATCACCAGTTGCGCGTCAGGGAGGCTGACGTTGCAAAGACTGCCTTTCGAACACGTTACGGCCATTTCGAATTCTTGGTCATGCCTTTCGGTCTCACGAACGCACCGGCGGTTTTCATGGACTTGATGAACCGCGTCTGTAAACCATATCTTGACAAGTTCGTCATTGTGTTTATTGATGACATTCTGATCTACTCTAAGAACGAGACCGAACACGAGGAACATCTGCGGTTAGTTTTGGAACTCTTGCGACGGGAACAACTTTACGCCAAGTTCTCAAAGTGTGACTTTTGGTTACGCGAAGTTCAGTTCCTAGGACATGTGGTTAATGAACTAGGAATTCATGTCGATCCAGCTAAGATCGAAGCGATCAAGGACTGGGGAGCACCTAAGACGGCAACTGAGGTGCGGCAATTCCTAGGCCTTGCGGGCTACTATCGTCGTTTCATTCAGGGGTTCTCGAAGATCGCTCAACCCCTGACCACTCTCACGCAGAAGGATAGAAAATTTGACTGGGGTGAACCACAAGAGTCAGCGTTTGAGGAACTAAAGTCTAAACTTTGTTCTGCTCCTATTTTGTCCTTACCTGAAGGCCCTGATGATTTCGTTGTTTACTGTGATGCTTCTATTCATGGTCTCGGTTGCGTGTTGATGCAACGCGAGAAAGTGATTGCGTATTCTTCTCGTCAACTCAAGGTGCACGAGAAGAACTACACCACCCATGACTTGGAGTTGGGTGCCGTGGTATTCGCGTTGAAAATTTGGAGACATTACTTGTACGGTACCAAATGCACCATCTACACCGATCACAAGAGTCTCCAACATATTTTCGACCAACAACACTTGAACATACGGCAGCGTCGTTGGATTGAACTCCTGAACGACTATGATTGTGCCATTAAGTACCATCCTGGCAAGGCGAATGTTGTAGCAGACGCCTTGAGCAGGAAGGAATCAACTAAACCTCGTCGCGTTCGGGCGTTGCAGCTCACCATTCATTCATCCTTACCTGATCAACTCCGTTCTGCCCAGTTAGAAGCTTTGAAGGAGGAAAACCTTAAAGCTGAAACTATGCACGGTGCCGACAAGCACCTCGAGCGAAGGCCTGATGGCCTGCACTACTTCGCAGAACGCATATGGGTTCCTTATTTCGGGGGACTACGGGAGCTTGTCCTTGATGAGGCTCATAAGTCCCGGTATTCTATTCATCCTGGTTCGGATAAGATGTACCAAGATCTGAATGTGCTTTACTGGTGGCCAAACATGAGGTCGGATATAGCCTCATATGCGAGCAAATGCTTGACCTGTGCTAAGGTCAAGGTGGAATACCAGAAACCGTCGGGTCTCTTGCAACAACCTGAAATTCCGGAGTGGAAATGGGAACGGATTACCATGGATTTTGTCACACAACTTCCTAAATCACCAAGCGGGAATGACAAGATATGGGTGATTGTCGATCGGTTGACGAAATCAGCCCATTTTCTTGCTATTAAGGAGACCGACACCATGGATCGTTTGGCTCGTCTTTATTTGAAGGAAGTTGTTTCTAAGCACGGGGTTCCAGTTTCTATTATCTCGGATCGTGACTCCTATTTTACTTATCATTTCTGGAAGTCTTTGCACAAGGCTTTGGGTACCCAACTAGACATGAGTACGACTTATCATCCACAGACTAACGGTCAGAGTGAGCGTACGATTCAAACTTTGGAAGACATGCTACGGGCATGTGTAATCGACTTTGGCAAGGGTTGGGAAGCTCATCTACCGTTAGTAGAATTCTCATACAATAATAGTTATCACACGAGCATCAAGGCGGCTCCGTTCGAAGCACTGTACGGACGGAAATGCCGTTCTCCTCTTTGTTGGGCTGAGGTGGGTGAGAGTCAACTCATTGGGCCTGAGCTAGTGTACGAAACTTCGGAAAAGATCGTACAGATTCGTAATCGGTTGGCGGCGGCACGGGACCGGCAAAAGAGTTATGCCGATCAGCGTTGCAAACCATTGGAATTCCAAGTTAATGACAAAGTACTTCTAAAAGTCTCACCGTGGAAGGGCGTCATACGCTTTGGGAAGCGTGGCAAACTCAACCCACGGTATGTCGGACCATTTACGATCCTGGAACGGATTGGACCGGTGGCATATCGTCTTCATTTACCGACGGAGCTCGGTAACGTACATAACGTCTTCCACGTGTCCAACTTGAAGAAGTGTCTGGCTGACGAGTCTCTCATCGTTCCACTGGAAGAGATCAAGGTTGATGATCGTCTTCGGATTGTGGAAGAACCTGTGGAGATTCTGGATTACAAGATTCGTAGCCTACGTCATAGCAAGATTCGTATCGTTAAGGTTCGGTGGAACTCGAACCGGGGACCAGAGTATACGTGGGAACGGGAGGATCAGATGAAGTCTAAGTATCCTCATCTCTTTCCTAAGGAAGCGTTCGAGTCGAGATATGTCTCTTCTGCAGCTGAATGAATCTCGGGGCGAGATTCCTTTTTAACGTGGGGATGATGTGACAACTCGGGTAAATCTCTCTTTTGGTTTCTATCTTTTGTTTGTTCCCTTCGTTATTTCTTTTGTTCTTTTGGTACTTGTGCAATTTTCGGGACGAAAATTCTTTTAACGTGGGGATGATGTGACACCCGGCAAATTCTGGTTAACAACGTTGTCTAGATGAAAGTCTACCTTAGCGAGTCACGCGTATATTGTACTTAACGGGGTTAGTTAAGTCGGGTTATGGTTCGGGAACTATCGGTTTAGTCTAGAAGATCATTGGATGTTGGTCTAGAGGTTCATTAGATGTCGGTCCTTAACCAAGTGTACAAACGGTGACGATTTGTAGGATCGTCAGGGCATACGGAACATACAAGTCTCGAGTCCCGGGAATTGGTGAACGAGTGTGAATATGTGTATTTACATGTGTTATGTGTTTACAATCATTATGTGACTTGTCGGTATGTTAATATGTGTTAACATATGTTAAAACGGGGTTTAACGCGCAAAAACACACGAAACTAGCCCCTATAGGCGATTAGGAAGCCCAATCGCCCATAGGGGAGGCGAGTAGGCAACATATGGGGCGATTGGGTGGCTACTCGTGTGACTGTAGAGGCGATTAGGCCTAATCGTGTGAACATTCATGCGATTAGCATCCCTAATCGCGTGTACTGGCTGCATAATCGCTAGTTACGTGCTGGACGACTAAAAACGACTATAAATACCATACTTGACCTCATAAACTTCATTATACAAACCCTAGTCGTCCCATAACCTGCCCCAACACACACACAACCTCTGGAATGCGATTTTTGATCAAAACACAAGGTTTCAAGCTTAATCCATCATCCTTTTTCAAATCTAATGTTTGGTTTTCATCCATGCAATCTTATAAACGTTTTTATTCATCCCTAATAGTCCAGACCTGTTCTAAAACGAAAAAGCTTTCTGAAAATCGTTAATAAGTGTTGTTAATCGGATTTTAACTAGTCTACATGTGTTATGTGTGTTTATGATTAGAAAGCTAGGGTTTTTATGATTCAAGATGAATGAATGACATGTTATTATGTTAGATCAGAATAATAATGATATTATGATGATAAAATCTGAGAATTGATTATTAGGGTTATAGTTACGCATGTTAGTATGATGTTGCATGCTATGTGAATGGTGTTTGGATCACGTGATTGCATGCAGGGCTGATAATACGAGGCAAAACGAAGGGTTTTAGTTGAAACATGTTTAGGGTAGTGTTTGGGATGATATTGGGTAGTTACACACGTTCTGGATCTGATTTGGAGCGTTAAACGCACGAAAAACCGGAACAGCAAGGTTACAGGCGAGTAGCATTCCTAATCGCCTATGTTAGAGGCGAGTAGGATGCTAATCGCCCATAATTCATGCGATTAGGGCTAAATGCTAGTATGTTCATGCGAGTAGAGGCCTAAATGCTAGTAGTTACATGTGGTATAGCCTAAATGCTAGTAGTTACATGTGGTATAGCCTAAATGCTAGTAATTTCATATGGTATACCTTCTAATCGCCTATAATAGAGGCGATTAGGGTTCCTAAATGCTAATTGACCAACCTAAATGCTAGTTGACTTTTCCTAATCGCGTGTACTGCTGCTGTAAGTGTAAATTAGCATTCCGAGACCCGATTTGACATGTAGTAACATGCTAGGAACCCCGTAACATGTCTAATAACTTGGTAACATATATTTGGATGTAATTATGTGATACGTGAACTACGTGCTATAACTTGTTATGCGTTAACGTATGTTAAGTGTGATTGCTTGATTGTATGTTTTAGAGCGTAAACATAACACGGGGAGTCTCGGGTCACCAATGGGATGTCGAGTCTTGTACTTTGGGTCAGTTAAACAGTTACGGTGTTTTCAAACGAACTTGGTTATGGTCTGGACATCTAGGGACTAATTAACCTGCGGGTTATTAGTCTAAGTACTTGTAACTGTCATATGTTAGGTCGCCGCTTTACGGGACTAGCATAGCAGCTGAGTTTACTCGGGTTAAGGAGTAACACAACTTAAGGTGAGTTTACGGCCCCTCTTTTAAACTGGTTTCATACTTTCGGGGAGAAAACATGTGTTAAAACGATTATTTGGTAACTACTGTCATACTATGGGTTTCTATTGTGTACTACACGATCTTTGGAAGTCCCGGGGGGAACCATGAATGTGCGGGTTTGCACAACGGGGAAATGTGAATAGCGCTATTGGGAGTGACCAACCCCGCTCGTCGGCTTGGAGGGCCGGGCGAGTGCATATTGTCTCAAACAGGAACAACTGGTTTACTTTTCGGGCACAACATCTGGTATGCGTGTTAGTAATGGTTTTCCAATCGTGGTAGTAACAAAACATACGCCTAGCTAGCGTACACTGGTTTTCGATTTGTTATAGTATGGACAGGTGGACTTGGTACTTGGATTACAAAACCTGTAAACTCACCAGCATTTTTGTGCTGACGTAAACTTTTACATGTTTTCTCAGGTCGCTAAGGTAGCACAATGGAACTAGGGCGCATGCGTCTGCACGGCGTCTAGCTAGAGTTGCATGATTTTACAAACGTTGAACATTGGTTTACTATTGAATAATTGTTTTGAATAAGCTTCCGCTGTAAACGGGGATTTTAAACTATGTTTTGAAATTGCATTATATTCATTTAGACTTGTTTATTGTGATCGTTGGTTTGGATCCTGGTTTGTCATGCGCCTCGCGGTAAAACTCCGCAAGTGGATTTTGAGGGTGTGACAGGTTTTCCTTTAACCGTAATGAGAAAAACATGTAAGTATAAGACATGGTTAGAGTTCTTCCCTTTCGGGTTCACCCTTAACCGGTAAATTTTGTTCACATCGTTGGCTTTAAACACTCATATTGATAGACCCTGAGGTTTACACCGTTCCCCTCGGATTAAAGAAATACTCTAATCCGAGTCGTACGTGGGCACTGGCTTAGATCTCATACGAGTTATCAACTAGTATGTTCGTTGGCCATGATGATGAACAAAATAATGTAAAGTATAACAGGGTTTTGCTCAAAACAGGAAAAATAAGCATACCAAATATGCATAAGTACATAAGTATAACATAAAACTTCGTTTGAAAGAATAGTATAACATAAATCGAGTAAATCGTGAAATTGCACAAAATGAAAGTAAACGAGTTGAATTAATGCAAATAGGCAATGTGGAAATAATCATAAATAACGTATTAGTAATAACTATGAATAAAAATGGTACAAAAAAAATAAAAAAATGAAAGTTACGGCAAACGAATGTGCACGGAACAGGTGTATAGTCTACTGGCATGCGAGTTAAAATCTAGTAATTTTACATATATGCGTTATACTATAAAAGACATTTAGAAACATTCGGTTAAGAGTGTATGTCAAAAGTTTTGCGACTGAAAGTGTGAAAGTGTAATAGGATAAATTTTCGTATATCAAACACGTAGTTTGCTCAAACTTTGAGATATAGTTGAAAAGATAGTAGTAATGCATGAGGATAACTTTTTAGGAATCGAAGTGTGTTTTAGATTTAAAAGAGGTTTATTTGAAAAATCTTCGTAAATACACATTTTCAGGTGTTTACGAGATATCAGGTTTGAAAAGTGTTATAAGGCTTATTATTAGTTGCAAGTTTCTTTCGAAAACATATATTGGATACGTTATATGAAAACAAAAGGGTTTACATTTGACTTGTAAAATATGCAAAGATGTATTTCAAAATTGAAAACGATTGTGGAATGAAACCAATCACTAAATTAAGGATATCACTCCCAGCTTAGTGGTTAAGTTTCTTTTTGAAGGAAATACTCTTTGAGGTGTGGATGTCACTCCTATCTCAAAGATATATTCCTAAGATAAATAACCTATAGAGGAGTGAAACTAATCACCAAGGTATGGATACCACTCCTAACTTGATGATATCGTTTCGTTTGTGAAATACGAGTGTCTTCTTCGCCAAGAAAATATCGAAAGAATACCGAGAAATAATCATAACGAAAATATCTGGAAAGAAAATAATAGGAAATAAGAGAAATATAAACGAGAGGACTCGTGAAAGTAAGCTTAGTTATAGACTAGGCTAAAAGGCATTCTAATAACCTAATTCCCTATAACCATGGCTCTGATACCAATCTGTAACACCCCAACCGATGGCGGAAACATCGAGGTGCCACGTAGTGACGTTTGTTCAATAGCACATGGACTAAAGTGTAAATTTGAATACATTGGTTAAATAATATATTACATTGAAATGAAATACAACGATTCTAACTGCCAACTAAATTGTAATACGATGAATCAAAATCTAAATATAAATCCGAAAGCATAAAGGATGCATCTCAAAACAACCTGAAACATGTACAAAAACGTTTTGGTCAATACAAAATGTATTGGTGAGCATACCCTGTTTGAATAAATGTAGTAGGAAAAGTGTTTAGCAATTCATGTGCGGTACCATTTGCAATTATGTAATAAGTAATATCCGTTCAAAATCAACCCTATGTAAAGAAAAGCAGATATATATAGTATGCGCTAGTAGTAATGTAATACATAGCAATGACGAGGACTCTCAATAGAGTCACAAGGGTATATACCATAGTACTATTCATTGAAATGACAGGCCCTCAAAGGTTAATGATTTTGACAAGTCATAGACACACAAATTAACATAACGCAAACACACATGAGAATTGCATTTAGTGAAAGAATAACCTTTAGTCATAGTGTACATGAACAGCCCCCAAAGAGTAAAACATGAAAAAGGGGAAAGATATACTCACAGTTTGCGAAAGCGATCAAAATCCACTTAAGCGGTCGTGAGCTAAGTAATGGGAATTCCGAGGAGTTCAACCTATAATGTGTAAGAATACTAATAAGGAAATGTCTAAAAAGTCTAAGGTAACTAGGGTCTAAGGCATTAGGGTTTGCTAAGTCGATTTGGTGAATTAGAGTTTTTATGATAAGTCACGTTAATGTAAAAGTTGTGTATCACAAATAATATATGAAAGGTTGTAAATGTGGTTTAAGCGATATAATTATTTCCTAAATAATATTTAGATAAAAATATGTTTGTATAATTAAGACAAAATAATTTAGTTAATTATTTAAAATAAATACAATAATCATAAATTTATAAATAAATAATTATGTGTTACACAATGATTTAACAAATGGTAATTAACATTTTCAAACATAAAACATTTCTATTTTATAAGAAAGGTATTTATAAAATAGATGTTTAAATAGTGTAAGTAAATAAATGTTCAATTATGTCTAATTAAACATAAATAAGATTAAAAATACAAGACATGATCCAAAAATGTTATTTTTCTTGAGAATGGATTCTTTATGATGCAAATCAATGAAAATAATTTTCTTATAATTTTTATAAACTTATTTATATTTAAAACTGATTTAATGAGATTAAATCATGTTTAAATGACTAAAAATAGGAAAATCAATAAAAATAAATGTTTTCTGAACCAATAATTTTTATTTCAGATTAGAATGCTTAGAAATAATTATCCTAAAATTTTGAGATCAAAATCATTAAAATTGAATTTTTAATCAATTAATTATGATTAAAACAATTTAAATTAATAAAATAACGAAAATTAAATAATATTCAGAAAGAAAAAGTGTGATAATTTTCTTTATGGTGTCAAGATGCTACACCTAAATTTTCATAATTTTTGAAGCACAAATGAATTTACTATGAATATTATAAGTTTATTTGCATTAATAATAATTATTCTATGATTAAAATAATAGTAAATAAGAAAAAAATAAATCTGAAAAGGAAAAAAAAAACAAAACTGAGGAAGCCTGGGTTCGAACCCGGTTCCTTTTCCTTCTTTCCAAGACACATAAACCGCTAAGCTATACTTGCATTTGTTGATTTATTTTAGAAAGCAAACTATTTAACATAACATACATGTTCATCATCTTCCCCAAATCATCCTCAAGAACCCAAACCCTACCCTAAGATTCAATAATCTGACACAGTAACGATTGGAGATCAGGAATAAAGGGCTTTCAACGAGGACAACATGAAGATCAAAATGGCATAAAAAAAATAATGACTTACAAGCACGGTTGAGACCCCGAAGAAGAAAAGAAAGAGGCGAGCCTTGTGGAACGATTATAGCCATATACAGACGTGATTAGAACATGTTTTTAGTGGGTTTGGATTGGCATGAAGTGCAGAAACGAATGATAAGTTCAGTTTATATTATGGTTCGAAGGCATAACGTTTTTTTTAATCATTTAAGATTTTCCGATCGGTTACAACATGAAGTCCGATTAACTCCATTTGAAACGAATTAAATGTATGATTAATACTAGGAATTGAATAAGTAACGAAAACAAAACGTCTTGGGCCCCTTAAAACGGATTAAACGATCCTAATCATTGGTTTCGGGTTGGCCGGAATAAAATCCGGTCACCGGATTTCCTAACCGGAATCACGAACAGGAAGGGGAGGAGGGACAATTATTTTGATTTGAAACTTTTATAAAAATTGGCAGAAATAGTCCCTCTGGTTTAACTAGGTTAGTTTTTATTCTAGTTTAGTTAGTTTTCTCTTTATAAAACACTAACCAAGTTTAATATAATTTAACCCAAATGCTTTAAAAACTTTATAAACTTAAACTTATGTTTTTTTTATCAATTCTTTTACGAATACCCGATCTATAATAAATATAAATGATTAAATTTTTAATTCGCTCTTACAATTAAATTTGAAAACGACGAAACTCACAAGGACTATAATGGAAATATTTGGAGGGCTATTATTGTCAATTTGATGAAAGATGAGGGAGAAATGCAGTTTTTCCTAGGCTTGCAGGTGGAGCAAAGACCAACGGGGATCTTTATTCACCAGACCAAATACGTTTCTGAAGTCTTGAGCCGATTCCAGATGGAAGATTCGAAGCCGATGGATACCCCGATACAACCTAATCACGGGATTGGTGTTGATGATAAGGGGGAGCTGACTGATCCATTTACATACAGAGCAATCGTCGGATCTCCGTTGTATCTCACCGCGTCTAGACCGGATATAATGTTTGCAACATGTCTTTGTGCACGATATCAGTCGAAGCCGGGCTTATCCGATCAGAGTCCACAGGTGGGTTACGAGTAGGTTGGCCAGTTTGAAAAACTGCAAGGGCTGCAACTACCCTTCGTTAATCATTGCGTTCAGTTCCGCCTGTGTCATGTTGATGTATCCCCGTCCAGCCATAGTGATCCTACATTCACCCTAAGTTCATGAGACATAACAATATGCGGGCCATACGACCGTTCACACGTAGTGTAGGCGAACTGGAATAAAGAACAAACTTCAAGAGAAGAACTCAGTCTCAGCTAGGTCTAGAATAAAAGAAAGAAAGATCAAGCGAATGAAGATAGGAATCAATCATCTCCGTGCTGAGTTAAAATAATACAGTCTCCATTTTCTATCTCTTCGGGTTTGATGGGTTCGGGTTCCTACTCTAATTCCTCTTTCTCCTGCTCTACTGGTGTAAGCGTTATCTAGAGTTATTCGCGTGTAGTACTAACGTCCTTCTCGTTCCTCCTAGTAGCCTTCCTCCATCACCTGTAATGTTGCACCGTGTTCAATGGTTGGTCCTCGCATTGGTACTGAATGGCTAACTCCCCGTCCGTGAAGCTGGTTAGAATTTTAGTCCCAATGAATGCGCCACATGGCCTAGCTTTCGTCCTTCACCAAGGATGTGCTCGATATCGGATTTAGTGTTAAAGGATTGTGTATCTCCTATAACTAGTTAAGCAAGTATACATAGCCCGAAAGCTAGTTGTGCACTTAAGCTGTGAGTGTACTAATGCAATGCTTATGCTATGACAGTTATAGACTAGACTCACCATGCAGTCCTAGTTCACTATAACCAATGGCTCCGATTCCAATCTAGTGAAACTCACCTTAGTATGCAAGCAAGTAAATCCAAATTCCAAAGTAGGGTGTGCCACCGACTCCCACAAGCTCTTCGAAACAACCAACCGAATGCTCCTGAAGCTTCCCGATCGATGTTCTTGCGCCTTAGCAGGTGGTTTGGGGTTTATATTTCATAGGTAGGGCAGTAGGGGCGATTAGGGTTTGAGTTTTGGTGATACAAGAGGCTTAGGGTTGCTTAAATAGGTGATTAAGTCAGTTTGGTGGCGACAGACACCCGCGAGCGGGCCGCTCGGTCCCTGTGAGCGGCCGCTCACAGGGCCTTGGCCCGCGTGGGTGGCCCGTTTCGTCACCCGACGTGTTTTCCTTCGACGTTTTCGCTATTTCGGACCGTAATAAGTGTAACCCCATGTGTTAAGACCCAAATCATCCTAATGGTCCACCTTTAACGATTTTTATTAACGTATTCGGTTTAAGTTCACATAATCACGTATGGTTTGCACATAGTTTCACCGAGTATCACAGAAGCACGTAATCGCAATCAATCCAAACCAATTATCTCACAATTATTAAACTTCATTATTCACCAACGTCCGAGGTTCACTAATCATGTATACAGTCTGGTGATTCCTCGAATTACCAGGTAACTAGAGTTTATAATTGATTATCTACCGAAAACCTTGATAGAATTCCACACTACCTTAACGTACCTATAAATTCATGATTACGTTCCGGACCGCAATCACCAATTTACCTTACATTAGGGTTTTGTGTCCTTCTATGACTATAAACACATATGTAAGTAATGCAAAATAACCTTGTGATTGAATCTTTGTATCAATGAGTCTAACATATCTTTGTATCAAATTACATGTATGATGTATCCAAAAATGAGTCCAACTGTTGAGCAGGAAAAGACCTCTACCAGTCAGTGAGTAAGAACCTCTACCGATTATTGAGCAGGTGCGATAGCCTCTACCAGTCGTTGAGCAGGTTATTAGAACCTCTACCGACTGTTGAGCAGGCATGATGACCTCTACCAATCGTTGAGCAGGTTGTTAGGTACTCTACTAACTGTTGAGCAAGTACTTCATCCTCTACCAGTTGTTTGATTAAGTGTAACAATTGTTTTTTATTTAACACATAAGTTGCAAGTTCGTAATATATACATGTAAGTAAGTTTGTAAATGCATCAAGTATAGCATGCGAGTTGTAATAGAGTTGTCCTAGACAAGATTAATGACTCTAGGAATGTTTATAGCAAATAGTTTATATTCCATGCTTTCAAGAATCATGAATAATCAAATGTTCAAATAAATAATCAAATCCTCATGTATAACTAAGAATCAAGTTTGATGCAACGAACAATCAAGTTTTCAATAGTCTGATTATCATAGGGATCAAGTTCATGTTCCAGAATGTGAAGAATATGAATTTAGTTCTTGAGAGGATGATGAAGAACTCAAAGCATCATCAAGATTATGAAAGATAGTGAACGCGAAAATAGTTAATAAAGGGTTTATTTTATAGTAAGGAGATTATGTAGCAGTGTAAGTCGTGGGGTTTGGATCAAAGGTTAGAATCTAGCGTATGAGAAAACATGATTGTGATAAATACCAAAAATTGTAAAAGTTCGAACAAGTTGAAAATAATTAGGTGGCAATGGAGATTAAATTTTGTTCATGAGGATGGAAAGATCTTATCATTTTTCTCTTTAAAACTGGTTTCTTATATAAAACAAAAGTTGCTAAATAGTACAAATTAAGTGGCTTTAGATCAGAATATTTTAGTTTAGTCGAAGATTTTTAACACGACGTTAGGTTTTATAGATCAAGGTGACATTATATCAAAAATCCTTTGTTATGCTAATGAATAAACATTTGGATTTAGAAATTAAGTTTGAGGATATCTTATAACAAAAATATGTATTTTCCATTGTTTATAGGTGATGAAACTTTTGACGATATTAAGATATCTTTAGTGTTGGGCTAGGGTCTACCCAGGTTATGAGGTTACAGTTTAGAAATATGTAACATGTTGAAAAATGAAATAATATGATTTGGGGAGGGTGTTGAAAATAATCAAACATGTGGCTAAGATGGTAAGATGAAATGTGATTGTGAAATCCATATATGATTAGGAAATGGGATTGATTTAAGCTGTAAAATTTTGAGATTTTAGAGCTTAGTTTTAAGGAAAGTGAGTGTAATTATTTATTCATTAATTAAAACGAATAAACGAAAACTTTGACTTATCAAAGCTTCTAGATTCTAATAACATAGTGAAGACATGCTTTAGCCTATAAGTGAACACTCATCCCGAGAATTCCCAGGTAGGCATCCGAGTCCCTCGTCTGATTGGGATTTATGCGCAATGCCAGTCCTAGACAGAAAACTCAGAATACAGGCGTTCACCCTTCCAGATTGCACGTGTTCGTTATTAGAATATAGAGCTTCGACGAGATTTATAAGGTATTTCAGGTTAGGATCTAAGAATTTTGTTCCAGTTATGGAGAGCAAACATCTTGTAGGGACTAAAGTAGGGATAAGAAGTAGGATAGAGGTAGAGAATAGAAACAAGTAGATTTGCAAGAAAAAGGAGCAAGTACTGGTTATAATCCTATGGTTATAGACTAGATTATTTTTCTAATAACCTAATTTCCTATAACCATGGCTCTGATACCAATCTGTAATACCCCAACCGATGGCGGAAACATCGGGATGTCACGTATTGATGATTGTTCAGTAGCACATGGTAAATAATAAGTTTCAATAAATGATTCAAATAAATTACATACAATTGTTCTAAGAGTTTGTACATCACAATAAAAAAAATACTAGCTACGCATCTTTAAGCATTAACTCTAATCTTCGAGCATGTTATAACCTGAAACATGTTAAGTTTGAAAATATTTTGGGTCAACAAAAGTTGGTGAGAATTACATAGGTTTTGATAATTGAATAAAAACTTGTACAATTCGAGTGTCATGGCTAGTCTAGTCCATATGTGAAAACAAAACCATCGGGTAAATCGAGTGCATAATCAAACCTTGTGACTAGAATATTGTGGTCCATCCCATACGCTCATGGTTCACTCGATTATGTTATAAATTCGATAACAATCACCCACGCTACCTATGTAGGAGGTACACGTATCCGGGTGGGATTGTCAGTCCAATAGATCTATCATTGTATATCGTCGGCTGATCAATGTTAATGATTATGCTAGAATAATGTGCTTACCCTAGTAATGTTTAAGACATAATGCAACATAGAATAACACATAGACAATTATGATTGAATTGTAAATTTAATGTTGTAACATGTTTCACCCAAAAAAAAAAAAAATAGTGAATGGAAAAAGGGGCTATGTAAACTCACCTTAGGTGCTTAATGAGTTCGTGAGTTTTCTTGAGCGTGCAAACACTTAGTAATAATGCCTTGGAAAACTCGGAACTAGCTAGAGGAGATAATGATGGATGAAAACTTTAGTATATGGGAGATGGGATAATAATGTTTTTTTTATTGAATGGTATAAAGAGTTGAATGGTAGGCTATAGTATTTATAGTGTATAATTTGGAGTTGTAATTATGGACTACTTTGACTAGGCTAGAATTTAGGAACAACTTTGACTTGACTAGAAGACCATATTTACTAACACTTTGACTTGACTTGACTAGGAGACTTTGGGTTCGAATCCTGGCACAGGCAAACATTTTTTTTAACGTTTTTAAATCAGAATTTTTAATAAAATCCAATTTAATATTGATTATAAGTCATTATTTAAACAAAAAATTAATAAAATGGATGGGAAAGATAATGTAAACATTAATCGGATGAATAAACGAGGGAGTTCTATATATATATATATATATATATATATATATATATATATAAATTGTGTGATGTTACAGTATCTGTAACACCTCGCCCCTCTCACCACCAATATTGTCCGCTTTGCCCTCCCAGAGCTTACGGATTTGTTTTTGGGTGCCCCGGTGGAAACTTCCCAAGAGGTCACCCATCCTGAAAATGCTCCCACCTGAGCACGCTTAACTGTAGAGTTCTCCTCTCATCCACTAACATTAAGCCCCAAAACGCGTTGGTGATTTAAGAGGCTTTGGATTACTTATGAACCAAGGATCTCTCTTGGCCACGGTCGATGTGGGATTT
This sequence comes from Ambrosia x helenae, assembly GCA_030844895.1. Taxonomy (NCBI): domain Eukaryota; kingdom Viridiplantae; phylum Streptophyta; class Magnoliopsida; order Asterales; family Asteraceae; genus Ambrosia; species Ambrosia x helenae. The sequence continues at coordinate 72,581,257 of CM061234.1, forward strand.
GCCTAGGGTGTCATACAAAGGTCCATGTTAATCTTCTCAGAAATCAGTACTGTTACAATCACCCCCCCTTATGGACTCATCGTCCTCGATGAGGTTTGCCCCACCATCCCGAACGACACAGGAGTGACTCTGATACCATCTGTAACACCCCGCCCCTCTCACCACCAATATTGTCCGCTTTGCCCTCCCAGAGCTCTCGGATTTGTTTTTGGGTACCCCGGTGGAAATTTCCCAGGAGGTCACCCATCCTGAAAATGCTCCCACCTGAGCACGCTTAACTGTGGAGTTCTCCTCTCATCCACTAACATTAAGCCCCAAAACGCGTTGGTGATTTAAGAGGCTTTGGATTACTTATGAACCAAGGATCTCTCCTGGCCACGGTCGATGTGGGATTTGCCTAGGATGTCATACAAAGGTCCATGTTAATCTTCTCAGAAATCAGTACTGTTACATTTCCTACCAAATAGATGAATGCCTGGTACGATATGTGGAATGCTAAACCTGGAACCCAGTGAATATGTAACTTTTGAAAAGATAGAGGTTTAAAAAATAACTGTGGAAAGTCTAGGGGTGTAAAATATGATTTTGGAAACTTTATGTTGAAAATGTAACTTAGGAAAGTGAAAGGTTATTAATGAAAAGTTAGATTCTAAAAGGGGTGCTTTTGTAAAAGTGAGGAAACTTACACAAATATTTTATTTTGTAAGAATGATATTTTGATAAAAAGTATTTTATCAAAATATAAAATTACCATAAGTGTTGGAAAAATATAAACACTAATATTTTTGTAAGAAAAATGGTAATTTAAATACCTTGAGATATTTTATATAAAAATGAGCATTTTTACATTTATAGGGATCTAAAAGTGTTGTAAGAATTTTTAGGAATAAAATATCCAAGTTAATATATTTTCAATATATATATATATATATATATATTCGAAAGTAGGAAAATATGTAAAACGACAAGAAATCTTATTTCCTACAAATATATATAAGTTAAGAAAGTGGGAAAGCGTACGAATGTTAATGCGACGAGCTCTTGGACATAGTGTAAAACGAACAAAGTATAAATCAGGCAAAAAGTAAATTGGGCGGATAAGTATACAAGTATAACTTCCTACAGAATACGAGTATACGTTATTGCGACGATTACGGACTAACTATTCCAAGCAAGACAATATGTATATATTTTGTGAACAAAATAGATGTATGGATGATAAAGGGTGAAAAATATATATGAACACTTTCCTAAATGTTGGAAGCAAAATGGAAGAATTTGTTTGAAAGAAAATAAGTTAAGTATGTTATTATAAGTATATGTATACTTGTGGGAAAAAATAAATACTTAACATGAAATGTATCTCTTCGACAAGATCTTTGTATATTTATTTTTATGGGGAAATAAATATATAATAAAAGTGAGTCGAGTCAGAAGATAAATCAGAATATTAATACAAGTTAGTAAATATATATTGTTAAATATGTTAAAAGATCATGACGTGTAACGAAACGGGCAATGATCGGGGTTCGCGATGACGAAACCAACTAGCTTGGTAATTAATATCAACAGTTATAATATAGGATTAAGTGAAACTCGTAACGGGATAAATCATCACCAACGGACCTAAGACTAGGGTATATTCCTAATTAAACCGAATATGTAAACGTGGTGTCGAAAGACAACTTGCCAGTAAATCACGGGCTCTGAGACCAGTGCCTTATAAAATTAGGACACATGTAGGTGGTCTCACATTGGACTTGGCAAAGAATATTTTTTTATTTCGTGGCACGTTTGAGGTGAGTTTCACGGCTCCTTTTCTATTTTAATGTTTTTAAACTTGGGAGAAGGATATGTTTGTTAAAAATGTTCAATAACTCGTAAGTAAGAAAGAAAAGGTAATATGATGGATCCATGGCTAACGGTATAAAGTCACATGGGACGTGCAGTCTCCGCAGTTCACTATAACCATTTATACAAAGGGATGTAGCCGTAGAATATGGGGATAGTACTATCGGTCCTTGACGGGGACCTACCCTCAGTTGATTAGGGTAAACTCGAATGGACCAAGGGGTGTTACGATATTCTAAATTTGTTGTTGTTGCCATGTAACAACTTGCGGGGCAAAAATAAGTAGTCTGGATTTGGTTATGGGCTCATGGGAACGCCATCGACATTGGGATTGGAATCCTATATTGTCGTACCTTATTTATGTTACTTGCACTGATTTTATGTAAGGAAGAAAGTAAGTAAGCAAAAATAAAAACTTGTTAAGTCACCAATACTTTTGTATTGACGTCTTTTTAAACACATCTTTCAAGTAACTAAGTGTTGAAACATATGAAACTAGTGCGGTGGAAATATGGGATGTCGGATACTGGTCGGGTTTTCATCAACATTTTCCATTGGGTTGGGACTTAGATGCAAAAACCCCATGTATGAAACTTGTTGTTTGTGGTTTTGTGAAATGTTGTAACAAGGTACTCATTTTCGACATCTTAATAACATAATCTTTTCTAATTAAATATGGTTTGTGTTAATCTTGACTTTGATATGTTTTCGAGCGTTGCACCACGTGTTTCCGCCGTTGGCATGGTGTGACAGAAAGTGTTGTCATGTTGTTATTATTATGTTTGTAAGTTGAAAAGATAAACATAATCTTACATATGTTAAAAAATCTAACATAATAATTAATTAGGGATTTGATCATGAGATGATGAATGTTTTTACAAGTTTAACGAAGGTTTATAAAAATAATAATGTGGTCGTGAGTTTTGTAGTAAAATGTTAGTGTTTGTGTATTTTTTTAAGGTTCACATAAACATATGTTCAAAGATGTTTTGAATAGATTTTATGCAAATAACATGAACACACTTAAAAGGGACTTTAATCTTCTTCAAATGACTATCCAAAACAAAATACTATGATGGATCTATAAAATGTTGAAAGATATAAAAATTGCATGTTCAAAGTTACAAACATTGAAATGTCAAAAGTTGATATTTTGGACAAAAACTACCAAATACACTTAGTATTATCCTTAATAATATCATTATGGACTATTAAAAGTGTTCAACCACTAAAAGAACCATGATGAAAAAAATGACAAAACCAAGTTACTAGTTTAGTAAGAATTTGTCGTTCTTGAAAGAATAAAGATAAAAATGTAACTTTTAAAAGTTAGAGGATGCAAAATGTTATTTTGGAAACTTGTGGCTAAAATGTGACTTTTGGAAAAGTTGTGTGTTGAAAATAGAAAGTTGTAACTTTTCCATGGTTGAAAATGAAAGTGTTTTCAAACTTACAAAAGTGTAATTTTGTATAAATGTATTTTTATAAAATAGGATTTTATAAAATATAAATTACCAAACACGTTGGAAAAATATGAAAACAAAGATTTTATCATAAGTTAGTAATTTAAAAGACTTGGTAAAATTTTATAAAATGAACACTTTTTTATCTATGGGGATATAAAAGTGTTTGGAGCATTTTTTGTGTTGAAAATAACTAAGTCTTGCTGTATGAAAATACAAAAGTTATTTTATAACTTCCAAGTAAAGTATGTTGTTGGGAATTTAAGAAAAATAACCAAATATATATTTTGGATGTAGGAAAAATAATATTACAACGACAAGTAATTATTTGTACAAAATATATAATTGAATGTTGACGTACTTCTATTACGACATGTTAACGGACAAAATGTGAAATGGACGGATAAGTATATAGTATGTAACTTCCTACAACATACGTATATATGTTATCGCGTCGAATGTGGACATGAAGATATATATATATATATATATATATATATATATATATATACTATATTAATAAGCATATAGGAAGGGCAAGAATGGTCATTTGCCACTTTTAAGAGATGTACAACTGTTAAAGCCATATGTACAATCATTTGAAGCATGGACTAATGTTATCTCACCAAACCATAAAGCACCCCACAACATACATCCAGACATGTACAACTCAATAAACACAATGTATAACTCATAAAGCTTCAAGAAACACAATCCAACATTAAAAACACATAGCCAATAAGAGAGGACTACAAGGATCATGATCTACACCGTTCATTCAAATCTAAATCCATAGACATGATCTGCACCGTTCATCCATACCATGTGCTCTCTCTTTCCTCATTCCTGATCCCACGTGATACCATGTTCTCTCTCATTCTTCATCCATACCATGTTCTCTCTCTATCTCTCTCTCTCTAACACAATCTCTCTCACTCATTCAAGAATTTTTGTTCCATTCAGGGGTTCAAGAATACTAGTGAGCCTTATCTCATTCAAGAATTTTTGTTGGATTGCTACGACTCCAGTATCACTTTCCAGTGGCTTATTCTTCATATAAGCCCTAATTTTTTTGTCCTTGAAAACCTCTTCTCTGGTAACGATTCTATGAAGAGTTTGTTTTTTTTTTTATTTTTTTTATGTAATCATCATTCATTTGCACAGATCTGGACCCTGGTGTTTGCTCTTCATCTGTCCCAGTTTTCACTCCCCTGGCAATCGCCCAACCGCACGGTGTCACCCTGCATCCATCCCACTAACAGGTGAAAATGAAGTTACTAACAGTTTAATTTGTTTTATTTGGATTGCTATGCTGCATAAGTAAAAATATGCATTTCTAATCGGGAACAACTCTGGAACATCAATATTATATGCGGGATTTAGTTAGAAGCATTAGTTTGTTTGTTTGTTTCAGGAGTTGTAATAAAGGTGAGAAGGTTTTTATGCCCTTAACAAGTAATATATATGTAATCGTGTTCACTTAACTTTTTGTTTATGAATTTGTTCTTGTGATTATTCATAAGTATTCATGTTATGTTTTTGTAGAAAAAGTAACCATTAAGTTGCCATGATTTGTTGTTATGCTTGCACCAATCTATTTCGTGTATTTGCGAAAAACTATAATTGCAAAAAAACGCAAACCAGTTTCTCTGGTAGCACACCACTTCGTTTCGCTGCAAGAGGGGTTTCAATTAATTGCATCATAGAGTCATTGGAAAGGGGTACAAATGGGCTTTCACAGAGATGCATCTGGGTACAACATTTAATTTCGGAATTATATCGATATTTATTTGCTGGTGTAATTAAACATCATTTCCTTCTTTTTGTTTATAATTTTAATATAGGTGGTATAAACACTCTTCTATCTTTCAAGGTTTCCGCCATAATATTTGGAATGGTCGTGCTGTAATATTTAACAAATATTTGAGTGCATACCGTCTCGAAATAACAAAAAAAATTCAGAGACACATGACATCGTTCGAACATTAGAGGTAAGAACACAATTTAATGTACTTTGATGCAGTTTATATTTTCCTGTGGAGGAATCCGTTGTTATAAGCCATTGTCTTAGTTTCTCATTAAGTTATGATTAAGGTAAACGTGAAACTGGTTACTAATCTGAAAAAATGAATTTGTTATTTTCTTTAAAAAGCAAATGAAGCTCGATTTCTCAAGTTTTTCAGATGTTTTTCAAGTTGGTCTTAGTTTTATCTTATACGATATGTGTGCCTTTAGCTTTGCGTTATTTAAATGTATGTGCGTTGTTGTCTTTTATCTTTATATGAATTATGATTGCAGGTTTTCTTGTTTTCAAGTTGGTCTTAGTTTTATCTTATACCATATGTGCGCCATTAGCTTTACGTTATTTAAATATATGTGGGTTGTTTTTTTAATCTTTTTATGAATCATGATTGCAGGTTTTTATGGTAACCTCTACTTAGTTGGCCCCTTTCGGATTCACTTGATTGATCATCAGTGCATTACTGATTGATCTATGCTGGAAACTTAAGTTGTATTGTTGGTGGGAACAAAAGCATGGTCATTAGCTTGGATGTGGATTTATCAACTAAGAGTAGCAATTTAGTCCCATATTTAAATGAATTGGCCGATTTGGGTTGTTTTTCTTTTAATCTCAATCCAATTTGTGTGCATTTAGTTGGTGTTTATGTATTAAAAATGCATTTTTGGGTGGGTGACCCGTTTGACTGGTTTCATGCATTTTTTTGGCATGTCTACTTGTACAAGCAGTAAAGAAATCAAGCTTTTTGAAGCCCCGTTCCTAAATCTGTCACAAGCTGGTGACTTCTTAAACGGAATGGATGAAGTTGATCACCAAATTAACAAAAAAACTTATTTGAACTTAGATTATTATGCTGATGCTTGATGGTGTTTCATGACTTAGATATATTTATTTATTTAGTTTTTTTAAATTACATTATAACCATTTGAATTTCTTTGTTGTACATACAAAATATCAATACTAATGTGTTAACTTAATTATATCTGATTTTCAGTAGTAACTCAAAAAATAATTTTTTCAGCTACAGATTCAGCAGACATCAGCATGTCGCTTGCAGCAACATGTTGTTTAATGTTTTGTGAGCTTGGGAAATCTGGTAGTTTGGAAGCTATTGTTTACTCATAATGGCACAAATATGATCGTGTTATGGAATGGCCTCAAAGAATGACAAACTGTGCCTTATGTCTGCAAGGTTGCTTTACGAGTTTGCTTTATGTTCTTTGAACGAGAAGAGAGAACAAGAAGAGTCCGGTCTTGGATCTGAAGTTAGTTCGCGGTCTGGTTGTAGGGTCTTAAGGTAGCCCCGATATACTTTGATGATCACAAAACGGTATCCTTTTCTGTGGATAATTTGTAAATCCAAAATAATCACTTTTGTCGATTATCAAGTTATATAACATATGTTGTCTAAGCTTCTAAAACGGTGCGACCCTGTTGGCTTGCAAGATGCGTTGTGCTTTGGCTAAAAAATATTTTGCAGATCATTTGACTGGTACAAATTAGCACCACCGCTTGGAGCCATTTGAATCCATCGCTGCTACACCTTCGATCTAGCATACAACTGGTAAGTTCCATATTATGTATATTTAGTTTGATTTTTTGACCGGTTAAAGTCTAACTTTTATATAGGTTGCAAGTTCATGCTGATGATTATTGTTCAAAGTGAAAAAGGGCAACCTATCAAGAATTGATTTCCAATTGAAGATGAGGAAATGGTGCAAACCGTAATAGTGTTGACAACTCTCTTGTTGCTATGTGGGCCAGTTTTGTTTTCTAGGTCTTTGTATTTATTTTTATTTTTTTGTATATTCTGCATCAATTATCAAGCTATTTTGTATGATTTGTTGTTTTGTTGTAATGAAGTGATTTTGAATTTACGTTGGATCTGCTATTTAATGGCCTAAATGCACATTGTTTTGTGTCTGATTCAGCTATCCATCTATTTGAGATGTAAATATGAGATATAAAAAGAACAGCACATTTAACATGATCATATCTTGATAACGTTGAAAATGCATCAAGAAATGATAATTCAGAATCCAAAAAAAAAAACATTATCGCCTTATTTGCTAATTGTGTGTACTGCAGCCAACATCCAGAGCAACTTTTCTGATTGTCCTCGGTTTTTATGTTTGTGGTTTGTCACATGATATTTATCATAGCGAAAACCGTCAATATGGATAGAACTGAATTTGAGTTGCACCTTGACTTTTAAAAGTCAAAGCAATAGGCGTTTTAGAACTGAATTTGAGTTGCCAAGTTTAGATTTAGAGAAAATCCTCATATACACTTTAGATTCTTAACAAATGACACTACTAGAATCTTGGTTTTTAATAAACATGCCTTACGGGTGCTTAAGTGGGAGGCGACCCTAGGCGCAAAGAATTGCGCCTTGTGTAACACAAGGCAAGCTCTGTACAAAAAGCGAGTTTTTTTTTGGAAAAAAATCTCACTGAGGTGTGTGCTTCTTGTACACCATTGAGGCGCGTGCTCCTTTTCGCTTTTGTGCGCTTCGCGCTTTATAAAACCAAGATTAGAATGATCTTTGATGTTAAGTTTTAAACATTTTTTTAGTAATTTATTCAAACGGTAAATCGCTTGAAGTACAAATTTTTTTTAGTAATTTTGTGGTGAGCTGTTATCATGGATTTGTTTTTTCAATAGAAAGGAATATAGAGATGACAACTCAATGGAAGGGAGGTTAGGCCATCAAGAAAACAACCACAATTAGTTTCTCGAGACTAAATCAAGTTCCACCACTATTGCACCACCACAACAACCTAAAATGTGATGAACTAGCAGAAATGGTAATGGCCAATAGACATAAGACTGTTATGCTAGCCTCTAGAATGAACACATTAACTCCATTTCTACGAATTATAGTTAAATGATGTTGATTCACCCACAAGTGAAAGGTAGATAGTAGTAGGTACATGTAGTATGAGCATTAGAAAACAAATAACTGAAGAGGATCCTCTTAATAGTTACATTTCTTAAAGAAAATAGTTGTAGATATAATGGTAATCATAGAATGCATTTAATAAACATATAAACACCTGTTCATAAATTTCCTCTATGTATTTGAGCAACTAATACACTCATAAATCAATTAACATTTACAAATTGTACATGAAACCGATCTCCAATTAACTTAAAGATATAAATAGTTTGAAGTAAACATATAACAGAAACTTACACAATCAGCTAAAACCATGAAATATCTCAAGGTGTTTTGGGCATTGAAGAAGATGGGGACGAGTTCGGTACTGGCACCAAAAGTACTAGTATGAAAAATCGTAAATTGCTAGGTACGTTATGGTACCGGTATTTGAAAGTAAAATCGGTTAAATAGTAGTATTGTATTGAACCGGTACCGAAATCAAAAATGCCAAAAGATTGGCGTAGTTAATAATTCATACAGGAAATTCGGTACCGGTACCCGGTACCATTTGCTCATACCTAGACGAAACACACAGATGACTGTCAAATAAGTACCACAAAATGTAGTAATAAGTAGGCAAATGTGCAATAAAAATATTTTTGTAACAAAAATCTCTATAATACTACGATAAAATAGTCATCATGCACACCTAACGGAAGTGGTATACATGCAATTTTTTATCTTAAATTATGAATGATATTTTCCTATTTGTGTGTTCATTTTTTGGTATGTGAAGACGCTTGACAGTTTTGATGTTAAATTATTATTTAGCTCAGAGTTGTTAGGCTCATGTCACATATATGCTAAACCGATGCTACGAATAAGAAAAGTAACAGACATACTTTTACAGTATATTACGAGAAAATTGATAAACTAACTAAACACGAATGCCGCGTTGTAAATTTTCGCCGCCGCCGCATCGCGCGGGTTTCTTGCTAGTATATATATATATATATATATATATATATATATATATATATATATATATATATTGAACTAAAATATATAAGGGTACTTATGGATGAAAAATGTGTAACACATTCCTAAGTGTTGGAAAATATTCGTGGGAGAATTAACATTAAGTAATCTATATCGATTACACGCTTAAAACTAAGTTAAGTATGCAAACTTAACAAAGTAAGATATGTTGTCGAATCGGCAAGATCATAGTATGTTTATTTAATGGGAAAATGAATATATGGTAAAGTGAGTCAAGTCGGGTGTTGTAGATAAAGCATCGATCGACAAAATCCTAGTATAATTATTTAATGGGAAAATATTTATAAGGTAAAGTGAGTCGAGTCGAGGATAATGTATTGTGAGTTAATTAATACGGGAATATAAGGGTAACTTATAACAAGGGTAATCCATCACCAACAATCCTAGGACATATGGTTAAGTTAAATTGGGAATTGTGTCTAATAGTGGTGTTGGGAGCTGGGCGTACAACTTGTCGGATAACACACACGCTTGACCTCGGACTTGCTATTCTCTGCTAGGTGGTTGCACGCTATACTTCAGGTGAGTTTCAAGGCCCCTTTTTACTGTTTTGTTTTGGGGGAAATATATGTTTGTCAAATGTTGTTACGTGTCAAAATGTTGTTACATGTCAAAATATTTTTAAATGTTAAAATGTGATAAGTGGCATGAATAGTACTTGGGTTTAATTGTTTGTACACCACTCGGTGTGAGTCCTCGCTACTGTAACCATTTCGCCATATGTTGTGTGTGTGTGTTGAAATTGAGAACCGAAGGAATATTTGGATAGTACTATTGGTGCCTGAAGAGGCCCACCCCTAATCGATAGCGTCAATTATGCAACTATGTATGCTAGGGGTGCACGTATTCAAAACAAATTTGTTATTTTTTGAGAAACGACTTCTTCTCGTGGGGCATTATTAGTCTTGGTTTGGTTATGGGCTCAAGGGATTACTCATCATCGTAGTTTTGTAGTAGCTAGTTACTCCTTACAAAGTCCACTACTTGTGTTTGTTCCGCATATGTTGTTGTTAAAATGGTGTTGTTATGGAACTAAAACCTGTGAGTTCACCAATATTTTATATATTGACGTCTTTTTAAACATATATTTCAGATAACTAAGTGCTGGATAGATATGAGGCTAGTACGGTGGAATATGGGATATCGGATACTTGTCGGGGTTTCATCAATATCTTCCATTAGGTTCGGACCTGGATGGAAAAACCCATGTGTGAACGTGTTGTTTGTTGTTTTGTAAAATGTTGTAACAAGGTACCTATTTCGACATCTTAATAAAATAATCTTTTCTAATGAAATATGGTTTGTGTTAATCTTGACTTTGATATACTTTCTAGCGTTGCGCCACGTGTGTATGCGCGTAGGATCGTCTAAACAACAAAGATAATGATCAAACAAGTTCAATTCAGGTGTGGAATCCCTGAATTGATCACAAAATGATAATAAAACTAGCAAAACGCAGAAATCACCATTAACATAATCATTTCTTTCATAATCATAATCATTTACACGTCAAAATGTTGTTAATAATGATAAAACACGATTACAGACTCAAAAGATAACCCTAGGGAGAACACACGCAAGGAGGGAAAACAAATGACCAACAGTTACAATTCAAAAACGGATTCGACCTTATATAGACCTGCACATTCGCCCAATTGACTTGGTCGAATGTGCAGGTTCGACCATTCGACATGGGCGAACCAAGACACTACAATATATAATTCTTCCTTCGATCTCCCTTGTGTACCTTCGACCATCCTGAGCTACCTTCGACCATTCTATATTCCACATTCGACCGTTTGACTAGAAACAAAACTTATGAAATGTCTTTCTTGTAACCATCAAGCACTCTGTTAAATTCACGTGCTTCTTTCTGATACAATTGACAGTTGATCTTAGCACTCTCAAGCTGAACCCTGAGTTGCTTATTATCCTCTGTCAATTGGTCATATGCACCACAATACCTTTCACTATTCATATCAAGGTTAGATTCAGTACTTACCTGCTTTGGAGGCTCTGTCATCGCCATTAATGCAAAGTGTGCTTCCTTACCATCGAAAAACTTTGAATAATCAATTCTGGTACAAGCATCATCCACCATGAATGATTTGCGGGTCATCAGAAAATTAGCTTCAGCAAGCAATTGGTCGAAATCATCATCCAGTGAGTTAACACTAGCTTCAGAATCAGACTCACTCTCCACATCAGAATAAGCTGAATCATACTGTTCTGGCACATCAGTAACCGAATCAAGAATCAAACCCGACTTCTTCTCTACACAATCATCACTTTCTTCACTCAACTCCTCGATTTTCACTTCAGACGTCTTCTCAGTCACTATCTCTTCTTCAACACATACCGGCTCATACAGATCCATTTTCTGAGCAACACATGCCACATTACCAGTGGTAATCTCCTCAACACCCAACTGCATACTCATCCAATCAAATCCCTCATCTTTCTGTATCACCAAGGCCTGGTTTTGGTTTTCTGATTGGGTTTGTGTGTTTGGTGTAGAAATAGGAATGATTGTTCGGTTTGAATTTTGTGGTGTTTAGTTTTGGTTCTGGTTTTGTGTATTGGTTTGTCTAATAGTGTCGTTTTGTGAAGTGTTTTGGCAGTTTTGGTAGGTATTTTGTGGTTGAAAGCTTGAAATATTGGGACTTTGGTAAGATACCAGAATTTGGGTTTGACGGTGTTGATAGTTGGTGTTGAAAGGATTTCTATTCCCCTGCTGTGCTGGCTGTGTACATTCCCTCTTGAAGTGACCTTTCCCACCACATTGAAACATGTCACTTTGGCTTTGTTGAAGCCATATGTGGTGTTTGGAGAAGTAGAAAGACCAGTTATGCCGGTCTTCTCAATGAATTCAGTAGCTCTCCTCATAACACTATTAAATGCCTACTAGATGTCAATGAGCTCCATCTCTTCTTTGTCAATTTGTGCGTAGTCTTCACTGGTTAAGTTGTTGTTACCAATTTGACTAGCAAGCAGTCTGTTATAAGAAGCTACCATAGCCGACACCAATGCTACATGTTTGTTGAATGAAATTGATTGTTTGGAAACCTTAATCGGTGGTTTTACTTGCCTACTGAATCAAAATGACACGTTTAAACTCAATAAAATTCAAAATTGAAATTTGAAAATGAAGAACAGTCACCTTCGTCCTTTTATAAACGGTCGAACGTGCGAAAATATGTATGTGCTAAAGGATCGATAATTCTACAAAGAAATGATCAAACAAGTTTGATTTAGTTGCGGAAACCCTAAACCAATCACAAAATGATAATCAATCAGATCAAAACAAACAAATCATCATTCAAAGCTTTTCTCATTAATAAACAACTCAATTACACGTTAATATGATCAAAACATTAAAGACACAACGTGAATTAAGTTAAAAAAACTCTAGAGAGACACACTAAAAATGGAGGGAACAATAATGACTGAACTACTTTCAAAAAAATGAGCTTGACCTGTTTATAGGCTGCACATTCGCCCATTACATAGGTTCGAATGTGCACATTCGACCAATCCAACCGGTCGAACCAAGCAATGCATAACATTCTAATTCTACCTTCGCCTCCTGTCTCTCCTTCGTATAAACTTTCTTCCTTCGCACCCTTTAATATCTTCCTTCGCCCACAAACCAACTCCTTCGCCCATTCGACAAAACTCTTTAACATGTGTTTATTGTAAATCCAAAGCATTAGTCGCACAATTATGCATCTACAAACTCCCCCTCGACTATTGCTTGGATTGTTTAAGTCTTCGTTCTTCATCCATTCTTTTGTTCATCATCTTTATCCTCAAAAGTTTCTTTTCTTCCTGTGTCATCACCTTCTCAAACACTTGCTTCGGCTTTTTCTTTTTCACTTCAGGAATCTCTTGAGCTTTAACAAACTTTCCGAGCTTCTTATCATAGTTGCATCCGGCGTTGATATCATGAGCAAAACACAGAAATACCACTCGCTGGTATTTACTAGCTTGTTCAGCATCTTTAACATCGCTGAAAATAGGATTGTAATACAACATTACGATGTCCTCATGTGAGCAATTTACCAACCACATGGGATCAAAAATGTGTATTTTCTTGAAACTCTTTTAACCATCCTTCAAAACAATCACAGCTTCTGCAATCTTCCAATCGTAGTACCACCAGATAAAATCTTTAGCAAAATGTTGAGGAATCTGCAGCAATGGAATGTGCCTGAACACTTTTGGTGGTTTGTACTTTAAAGTCACCTTAGGCAAACCAGTTATATTGTCAATGGTTTTCTTGTGAACAATCCTTTTTGGATATTGAGGTTCAAAGAGATTCCACTTCGTCCTGCTCTCTCTAGCCATCTTCTCAGCAAAGTAAGCAATCTGATCATTTGTCGTTCCAGTCAACTTGTGACGACAAATATCACGAATGGCCCAGTATGGGAGAGTCTTCAAATCCTGAAATCTATCAAAGTATAGGATCCCCTTCTCCCACTTCACTGCAACACACTTCAGTTGCTTTATAAATTTCCAACCCAACGCTTTTCCTTTGAACATATCGTTGTGGAATTTATAAAAGCTACCCTGAATCTCAGCCTTAGGACGATTAGCCTCTTTTTCTTTTAATTCCCTCAATAACTCTTTCAGGCTATCGGATTGTCTGATATACGGTTTCTCATGCCCTCTGAATATTTCATCAACAAACATATCACTCTTCTCTTTTGCACGTCTCGCGGCTTCCTTTAACAATTCATCAGTGAAAGCAGTAAATCCAGAATCCTTGTCTCTTTTAAAATATTCTGGATACTCTTCACTTGTCACATCTTCAACTTCTATATCCTCGAAACCAGGTATGTCACAATCATCAGAATGATCTCCAGCTTCCTTTTCGGTTAGATCAGGAATCTGGTTATCAGCTAACAATTCTTCTACCATTTTTCCAACCTGTTTCGCTAAACCTTCAAAGATTTCTTTTGCCATCGCCGCTGAGACTTCACCATCTTCCAAATCTGGATCATTGGATTCTAATTCAAACACCCTGTCATGAGATTCAAAGATCTCAGAAAATCTGCTGGTCATGTCAATCGTCCAGACTCGATCAGTCAGCATCTGGCGATACATCTATTTGTCATCTTCAGACATAGACTTCAGCTTTTCATTCCAGAAGATCGTATCATCATCCACTGATCCTCCAGGGGCTTTTGAACTAGCTTCTCCTCCTTTTCCAGATTCTCTCTTCTCATAGTTATATCTGTCTGTATCATCATCATCATTGTCATCATCATCATCATCAGATGCAGAGCTGTTATCATCACCAGATCCATCATTTGAACCATCATCATCATCATCTTTCTTCTTTTTAGGAGTTTTACCAGCATCTTCATCAAGATCTTCATCATCATCATCAGATAGTTCAAAATCAACCTGCTCCTCTTCAAGCTCTTTATCTTCTTCACCTTCTTTCAGCTGAGGAGCTCGAGAGTATTAATCTTTGATCAAATTATCCATGTTTTTGTTACTCTCTTTCAGTTTCTTATTTTCTCCTTTCAAGGCTATAATTCGTCTGGTGTTTCTTTGCTCATGTTTCAACAACTTCTTATTATCCTTCTGCAACTTTTTGATCTTCTTTTTCAAATCCTCATTATTCTCATGTGAGGTGACAACTACATCCAACATCTTTGAGTCGTTTTGTCTCAGTTGGGCAATCTCAGTTTGCTGCTTGTTTATTAAATTCATCATTTCAGCAAGTCTCCGGTTAACAGTATCCATCACATCACTATCTACTGTAACCTTTTTAGTGGAAACTTCAGCAACCTCTGGCAGTTTACCCTTCTTTATCTTCTTCAGTACGTTATCTAATGCCTCATTGAATGCATCAACAGGTATATCAGCTTCCTGTTCAGTACCTGGAGTTGTAGTGGTTTTCTGCTTCTTTGAGGCTGGAGCAGCAACTGGAGATTTTGAGCTAGAAGCAGGTGGCAACTTCTTTCCTGCTATCAATGTTTCAATCTCTCTAGCTCTCTTCTCTGCAGGTCTCACAACCTTTTCTTTCTTTTTGAACTTGGGCTTCTTTGGTTTCTCCCCCTGAACTGGCGAACCAGGAAAGTCTCATGCTCCCAGACCTAAACCCTCATCCTCTTCGTCCAATCTAATAGGGCTCTTCATTCTCTGTTCCTCCACCGATCTATTCAAACTGACAGACTCACCAGCCACAGTGGCCATGGGCGTGGTAGTCTTCAAAGTTTCAGTCTCTGAATCCCAATGTTCATCTTCCTGCGTCTCTTCAGAATCAATCGACGCTTCATCAACAATGTGCAATCCTTTCTTAGCCATTGTCTTATTCCTTCTCGGTGTACTCTTCTTCTTAGCAGGTTCAGGAACAACATCTATCCTGATTTCTTTCTCTTTTCCCTTTCCACTTTTTGCTCCCACATTAACAACCTGTCGCTTTCGCTTTGCATCTGGATCAACAGGATGTAATGGATTGTCTTCGTCTGAATCACTGTTAGCATGTCTCACTAGACCTTTACCTGGATCTGTATAGTCAATCCTTTCCAAATGTCCAAATAAACGTCTAACAGGTGGACGTTCATTTACTGACAAGCCTTTATAAGCTTTCATTCTTGCCAGTGTATTTATGGACATATGTTCTTGAACTACGATGTGCTTTGGATCTCTCTTCAACTCTTTATATTTTTGATCAAATACCATCTGAAGGAATCAATGATACAGCAAAAACTTCAGATTCCTCGTGCCTCTGACCGGTTCCAACAGATGTTCCATCAGCATTCCTGATACATTGAACGGTTTGTTCAATATCAATGCTACTATCATTGAGCTAATACTCTTTCTCATCAGATCATATCCTCCAGCAGCTGAACCAAAGACGTGAATCATCACATGTGCCAAGTATTTGAATTGTGGATCAGTCTTTTCATCTTGAAGATTTAAAGCTTCTCTGATATCCTTTTCTGAAACGATAACCATTTTTCCTTGTATCTTGCTTATGAAAGACGATTCACATTCCCAGAAATCCATTTTCGCTTCAGTCCAAAACTCTTGTATCATGTCATGATAGATAATAGCAGGTGTAGCAATTGCGTCTATCACCCGAATTCTTTTCAAGAACTCTATGATCTCTGTGAACTCCGTATGCCTCTTAACGTCTCCAGGATACGCACAACAGTTATGCACATTCTTGAATGGTAAAAGTTCTTCTTTTCCTTTCTTGGCAGGTTGTGAAGATGATCCAGCTTGGTCAGTAGACTTCTCCTGTTCAGACATGATTCAATCTGCAAAACAAAACAAGTAAACATGTTAAAAATCGACAAAGTATTCAAAGTTTGAAAATTTGGTAATTTAACTCTTCATTCGCCCAAACGGAGGTGCGAATGAGAGATTATAGGTGCGAATGTGAAATTGTAAAGGTACGAATGTGAAATTTTATAAACAAAAGTTTCATTCGACCGTTTTAACTTCATTCGCCCAGACAAACATCTCCTTCGCCCAAATTATGCTCCTTCAACCATTCGAAATGGGCGAAAGAAACTGTTCTTCATTTCTAATTTTCAATTCTGAAAATCAGTTGATTTTAACTTGTTATTTTGATTCATTAAGCACCTAACACTTCCGAAGAACATTTCCAAACCAACAATTTAACCAGTTAAACATTGATTAAGTGTTTTCAATCAAAAACTAGGGTTTCATTTGAAAAATCAATCGATTACCAAATCAGTTGATGTTTAAACCTAAGTTTTTGGATAATCTCCCCCAAAAACACTTAAACAATGATCCCCTAACACATTTAAGTCCAATTATCAATTGCAAAACCCTGTTCAATAGAAATTAGGGCTTGAACTGAAATGTAAGGATTAAACAATCAAATCTTGATGTTAACCTGTAAAAGTTATTGCAAAATGATCAGCAAAACGAGGCGAACACAATGGTATAAGCTAAATAAAACGAACAACAAGTGGACTTTAATTCAGAATGTTGGAAAAAATTTTGTAAGGGTTCGAATGAGACAGATAAGGTAGATATAGACATGCTCCTTCGCCCAATTACACCGGTCGAAAGAGAATCTTTTGGCTCCTTCGACCCTATTTAAAGGTTTGAGGCAAATGGGTTCGAATGTGGAATTTGTTCAAGAACACTCTCATTCGCCCAATGTAATTATACGAAAGAGCAACAAAAATTCCACGTTCGACCAAACGAATGGGCGAACGAAAACTGGAATTTTGACAAATTTTCAAAATCTCAAAAACGAGTCCCGTTCCAATTATTTTTCAACTTTTAAGCATCCAACATTCATATTTTCACATTTAAAAGATTACAAAGCTCAAATGGTTCATCAAGGTTTAGAAAATCGGCATCAACCACCATCAGCTATCAAAAATAAGATAGAAATGTAAAATCTTTTTGGATTTTCTAAAGTTTATGTTAAAACAAACCTAAAATCTTTTTGAGTTTTGTAATTTTTGACGAGAAAATAAATTGCAAAAAAGTATAGATAAAACAGTAAATGTTTTGGGATTTCCGATAAAGGGATCATATCAGTTATTGAGAAATCTGATCACACCGTTGATCTTTTCATTTATTATCATTAAAGACAATGTATGATCTGGAAACTGCTGATATTGTGATCCACATAAACTCGCATGCAGACTTTTGTGCAGTGCTTTAAACTAATACTATTATGTATAGTATAAACAAAATTGTCTGTGGTTCCCACGCACACGACATACTCCCGTATCAAGAAGTAAATTCACAATGACTCATTGTAAAGCGTGATTATGCTTTCGTCGTCTGTAATTTACAAGGTATAATGCACAGGGTATACAGGTCAGCAAATTAATGCAGCAAAGTAACATGTGCACTTTACCAGGTTGAGGACTGATATTAATCATGATTTGCATCTGTGATTAATACAATGTAATAGATAATCTTTGATCATCATAAAACATGGAAAGTTCCTCAATTCGGTAACTTTAGGTTTTGGCAGAAAGCTCTTTTATAAAGACACCCTATCTGATCTAGGTCCGTAATGACTTACAGCAGAAGATCAGAGAGGCTATCCCCAGACAACTAATAACATAACGACCCTAAACCTCCAAGTTTTGTACAAATACCCTATCAAACGAAATTACGGTACTAAGACCATATGCCCATGAGGAGTTCATCCACACAACAATTCGTTTGATATGTATGTATCAGGCACGCAGTAATAGGTCTACAAAGCCTATCAGCACATCGCACAGACTCAAACACATGCCCTATATAGCATTACATTTCTTAGAATGTGTCAGATCCCCACTGATGTACTATCATTTCCCCTTTTTCTCCAGGAAATCGTTTTTAGTTTTTCTGATTTTTATAAATTTTTGAATTTACTTTTCCCAAGGATAAGCTAGAGCATTTCAAATATGTGACTGCCCAGATATCGTTTGTTCATAGAAATCTGACGGCATTAATCTAAGGGAAGAAGATATAGCAGTCAGCAAAGAAATTTTCTAATTTTTATGGATTGTGAAATTTTTCAATGTTTTTGGATTTTCGAAGTTTTTCTGAAAAACAGTAAAAATTAAACTAAAAGTGATAGACTGAGGTGGTGATCAGTCTTGTTTTTCTTTAATACCATTAGCTTTCAAAAGATATTCAAATCTCGATTTATCAAAAGCTTTGGTAAAAAGATCTGCGCGTTGGTAATCAGTGTGGATTTTGACCATATCGATCAACTCTTTAGCATAACAATCACGGATAAAATGGTATATAATCCGGATATGTTTAGCCTTTGAGTGATTTACTAAGTTTTAGTTAATGCGATTGCGGCTTCATTATCACAGTAAATAGGGGTTTTAAGAAATTGCAAACCGTAGTCCACCATCTGTTGTTGGATCCAAAGAACCTGTGAGCAGCAGCTCGATGCTGAAACGTATTCTACTTCACATGTGGATAGTGCAACTGTGGTCTGCTTCTTGCATTGCCAGGTCACGAGCCTGCTCCCCATAAACTGGCATCCAGCCGTTGTGGATTTGCTGTCTTTGTCACATCCGCCCCAATCTGCATCACTAAAAGCGATTAGGTCAAAATTATCATCATGAGGGTACCAAAGTCCTTTCGATGGACAACCCTTCAGATATCTAAGGATACGCTTGACAGCTGCAAGATGACTTTGTTTCGGCTTCGACTGATATCGTGCACAAAGACATGTTGCAAACATGATATCCGGTCTAGACGCAGTGAGATACATCGGAGATCCAACGATTGCTCTGTATGTAAATGGATCAGTCAGCTCCCCCTTAGCGTCAACTCCAATCCCGTGATTAGGTTTTATCGGGGTATCCATCAGCTTCGAATCTTCCATCTGGAATCAGCTCAAGACTTCAGAAACGTATTTGGTTTGGTGAATAAAGATCCCCGTTGGTCTTTGCTCCACCTGCAAGCCTAGGAAAAACTGCATTTCTCCCATTGCGCTCATCTCGAACTTTTCTTGCATAACTTTTTCAAATTCCCTGCACAGAAGTTCGTTAGTAGACCCGAATATGATATCATCAACATAAATTTGCACAAGAAGCAAGTCATCTCCTGCTCGTTTCGTGAACAGTGTGCAGTCTACCAATCCGCGTTTGAATCCTTTCGAGAGAAGATACGTGCTCAACTCCTCATACCATTGTCTTGGAGCTTGGTGCAACCCGTAGAGAGCTTTGTTTAAGACATAGACCTTATCCCGGTGAATAGGGTCCTCAAAGCCTGGTGGTTGACCTACGTAAACTTCCTCTTTGACCACACCGTAAAGAAATGCGCTCTTTACATCCATCTGATACACCTTGAATTTCTTCCAAGATGCAAACGCCAGAAACATTCGTATAGCTTCCAAGCGTGCAACAGGTGCATAGATTTCATTGAAGTCGATTCCCTCAACTTGATGAAAACCTCGTACAACTAAACGAGCTTTGTTTCTCACTATAACTCCTCTATCATCCTTTTTACACTTAAAAACCCATTTGGTTCCTATCTTCTTTCTTCCCGGGGGCAAATCTGTCAGCGTCCAAACCCTAAGTTTCTGAAATTGCAACAACTCTTCTTGCATCGCCTCCACCCAAGCATCATCCAAAAGAGCTTCCTTGTAAGTCCGCGGCTCGACCTGCGAAACATAACAAGCAAAAGACCAGTCATTTAGAAAACCAGTTTTTTGTATTTTGGCATATAAAGCAAGATTGTCAATATTCTCTGGTGCTTGAGCATTCCTCAATTGCCCTCTTGTCAAAACACTGCTACCAGGATCACCAATAACCTGTTCAAGCGGGTGTATTCGATGTATCTGAGATTCCGGATAATCAGGTACTTGAACTCCCGTTTGAGTAGTCAAATTCTCTGTAGAAACCAGATCATTACCCATATTGGATGATGAAGCACCATTTAGATTTGGGTTCACTGATGGTGTCACTGTAGCATTGTCCAGAATAGCTTCACTTATAGCATCATCGTCTTCATCTTCTGATTCTGATGAATTAAGCGTTGTTGAAGCTTCTTGGAACACTTCTTCTTCCATCACAGGAGCAGTGGTATCATTAGAAGCCGCTTGAGGACTCACGGTGATCGGACGCACTAACGGTAAGGTCACTGCGTTTTCGACCTCGTAATATAAACGGAGTACAGCTTCTTCAACCATGCTATCTAGGTTGAATGATTCAAAGAAATCTTTGTAATCAAACATCCAGTCTCGACCGCCTCCTTCTACATTCTGAGTGTATCTTTGTACTTCGACGTTAGCCCACTCCTCGACTTTTCTACTTCTTTTGTTGAATACCCGTTTGAGTGGGGTTGCATATCCAACAAAATAGCCTTCTTCAGCCTTTGGTGCGAACTTCTCAGAAGGATTAAGCATTGTACACGGAGCTCCAAACGGTTCTAGATACTCTAGATTCGGCTTTCATCGGTTCAACAGCTCATAAGAAGTTTTGCCAAACTTCTTCACTGTTAAAACACGATTTAGAGTATAACATGCTGCGTAAATTGCTTAGTTCCAGACCATTACTGGAAGATTTGAGTCCGCAAGCATTGTTCTCGCCGTTTCGATTAGAGTCTTGTTTTTACGTTCTGCGACACCGTTCTGCTGGGGTGTATACGGAGCGCTGTATTCGTGATGAATTCCCTTGTTTTCACAAAGATCATCCATCTGAGCATTCTTGAACTCCGTCCCATTAGCACTCCTGATTCTTTTAATCTTTAGACCATAGATATTCTCTAGACGAGTGAACAGAACTTTCAGGTTGTCAAACGTGTCGCTTTTCTGGTGTAAGCACATAACCCATGAGAATCTTGAGTAATCATCAGTTACCACAAGATAGTACAATTCCCCAGCATGACTTTTACGCTTGACCGGACCAAATAAATCGATGTGCAAACGCTCAAGCGGTAGCTCAACGGAATTGACTTTCTTTGGTCTATGGGTTTGTTTGTGATGCTTACCCTTTTTACAACTAATACACTTGTCATTCAAATGAAAATGTTTCACATTAACTCCTATGACAAGTTCATTTTTCACCAACTGGTTCATCTTTCTCAAATGAATGTGTCCCATTCTCCTATGCCACATGATTGATTCTTTTTCTGTAGCCTTAGAGAGGAAACACGTGACTTGGCCATGGGTGGTCATAGCTTTGGACATATCGAGAATATACAAATTGTTTACTCTCGGTGCCTTTAGCATCACCCACTCTTTTGGAAGTTCAAAACCCGGCTTCAGGATGTAGCAAGATTTGTCGTCAAAATAAACAGAAAATTGTTTATCACAGATTTGGCTGACACTGAGTAGATTGTAATCTATTTGTTTCACATAAGATATCCGCTCAAATGTCACTAACCCGTTGCTAACACTACCCTCCATCGTAATGTAGCCTCCTTTATTCCCCGCAAACGCTACGTAACCTCCATTTATATTCTTGATATCAAAAAGTAGCGCTAGATCCCCTGTCATGTGTCCAGAAGCTCCACTGTCAACAATCCAGAGGCTGCTAACAGGGCCAGCTGGAGCTCCCTGCACATATCAAGTAGAAAAGTTAGATTTTTCGGGGGACCCAAGCCTGTTTGGTCTTGGGTCTTTGAACTGATTGTTTCAAAGATTCACTTGTTTCACAAACATCTTGGGTTTTAACAACCTCTTTATTTTCACACTCAACTTTTCCTTTTCAGATTTCACATTCTGTGAAGTTGAAGCACCCTCAGAACCTTTTGATGACCAAGACTGTTCAGATCTTTTCAAGATCCGGATCTGAGATTTTGAGGTCTCAGCCGGTTTCTTTACTTCGTCCTTGAATGTTACCTTCTTGGTTACCTTCTGTGATTTAACAGAGACAGGTCCAACTGCTGGTTTGACATTAGGTTTAGCCGAAACCTTTTTGTTTTCAGCAGTTGTGTTCACCAATGGTTTCTTCAACGGTTTCTCAGTGGCTATCCGGTTGCGTCTGTCATAAGTCATCGGACGATTTTCCCTCCTTTTTGAAACAATTGTTTTGGTTATAATAAGGTGCTGGCTGAGGGAAAAACTGTCTTTGTGGATAACTGTAATTATCAACCGGATAGTCATATCTTTGCTTCATCTCCACCTCGTGCCTCTTGTGTCGTACATACGGGCAGGTGGCAAGTAAATGTCCCCTTTCCCCGCACTTAAAACACGCACGATACTCTTCATAGTTTTTCTTGATGTTCGACTTAGAATAACTGGCAATGGGATATTGATCAACCATGCACTGTCTTCTTAAACTCTCAGGAGCTGGGTCCTTTGAGTAAGTCGGCTCAATAAAACTATTTGACTTGTCTGTTGGTTTAACGAATTGTGTGACATTGACCTTTCCTGCCAGATCTTTTCAATTATCCGAATGAATTTTCTTTAAAACGGCTGGAGGAATATCATTGGTTCGTTCATGTTTTGGAAACCAAATTGTACTTTCCTGCCAGATCTTTTCAATTTTAGAATAGTTTACAAATTGAATCGGATATTCGTCATCAGACATAATCTTATCGGAGCCTTGCATCTGATAGAAAACTTTCACAGGTTTATCACACGATTCGTTGTTCACTTCATTAGATTTCTCAGTTTTAGTTTCAATTTTCTTTTCAACAGATTTATCAACATTTTTCTCAACTTTCTTAACCACTTTCTTTTCAACATTCTTATTAACAGACTTCTCATCTTTCTTAGCAACATTCTTTGCTGGCTGATTCTTTCTGTGTGCATTAGCCATGGGATGGACAATCTGAGATGGTGAGACCGGTTCAGTAGTGATGATGTGATTTTCATTAGGAATATCACTCACTTTCTCAACAACCGTGTCAGACTGTTCGTCTTCTTCATCAGAATCATCAGCAGCTACCACACCTTCATTGTTCCCCAGAACAGGTCTAACATCAGAATACGGGTCTCCGACACTGGATGTGTTGGACTCGTTTTCTGATGTAGAGTCAGATTTGACTAAGCACTCCGGTGCTATCGCATGCAAATTATGGTTTTCGAACAACACCGGAGATGGGACAGCTTTGTAGTTTGCACTACTCGACTGTGAAGGTTCTTCTATAATGTGGTCAACTACATAAGCAATGTGCTTATAGCTCTCTAACTTTTTATTCACTTTTTCAGCGAGGCACTTGATGGTTGCCATTTCTAACTTTGTGTTTTCCATTTCATTTATATAGTTGTTAATGGCAAGTTGCTTTAAAGACAAAGTCTTTTTCAATTCAGAAATATCTTTCTTATACCCATCAAGTACTCTGTTCAATTCTTTTGATTCCTTTTGATATAATTGATAGTTAATTTTTGCACTCTCAAGTTGAATCTTGAGTTGCTTGTTTTCATCTGTCAATTTATCACAGGATTTGCAATTTTTAACACAAGTAGAATTAACAGAAGATTCGGTACTTACCTGCTTAGGTGGTTCTGTCATTGCCATCAGTGCGAAATGAGCTTCCTTCCCTGCAAAGAATTTTGAGTAATCAATCTTTGTGCAGGCATCATCCACCATGCACGACTTGCGGGTCATTAGGAAATCTGCTTCAGCTAGCAACTGATCAATGTCATCATCTAGTGAGTTCACACTAGCTTCCGAGTCAGAATCACTTTCCATGTCTGAGTAAGCCGAATCATATTGCTCTCCAACATCTGTGACAAAATCAAGAATCATTCCAGATATCGTGTCTTCACACTCATCATTCACATCCTCATTCAACTCTTCTATTTTCAACTCCGTCAACTTTTCTGTCACAAAATCTTCTTCAATCTCCACATGTTCATCCAAACTCATCTTTTGTGCCACACAAGCCACATTTCCTGTAGTAATCTCTTCCACTCCTAATTGCATACCCGTCCAATCAAAACCTTCATCCTTTTGGATCACAAGTGCTTGGTTTTGATTTCAGTTTGGGTTTGGGTTTGAGTGTTAGGTGTGGACATGGGAATAATGGTTCGGTTTGAATTATGTTGAGTTTGATTTTGAGATGTGGATTGTCTAGTATTGTTATTTTGTTGTGTGTTTTGACGATTCTGGTAGTTGTTTTGAGGTTGAAAGCTAGAAATGTTGGGACTGTTGTATGATACCTGGTTTTGGTTTTGGTTCTGTCGGTTTGGTATCTTGAGTTGAACGGGTTTCGATTACCTTGTTGAGCCGGCTGTGTACACTCTCTCTTGAAATGACCCTTCTCACCACAATTAAAACATGTGACCTTGGATTTGTTAAAGCAATAAGTGGTGTTTGGAGAAGTAGAAAGGTCAGTTCTCCCTGTTTTCTGGATAAAATCAGTGGCTCTTCTCATGATGCTAGCAAACGCCCACTGTATATCCATAAGCTCCATTTCCTCTTTGTCGATTTGTGCATAGTCCTCATTGGTTAGATTGTTGTTCCCAATCTGACTAGAAACTAAACCATTGTATGAGGCAACCATTGCAGATACTAATGCTACATGCTGTTGAGTAATCTCAACAGTAACATTGTTAAGATTAGAAGTCTCTAACACAATTGGACTTTGATTTGATTGTGTTTGAGTGATCTGCATTTGGTTCATGTGAGGATTATATGATTGTTGTTGAGGTTGGCTGGCAGTGTAACAGGCAGCTTGTTGCATAGGTGAAAAAGGTGTGATGAAATTGGATGTTTGATAAGATTGTGGTGTATATGATGAAGTTTGGGCAAGATAGTTGATTGGTGCTTTGGTGGGATCAACAACATTAGATACACAAGCAACATGAGGTGCAACGTTTGAAGTAGAGCTAGAAGTAGAAAGGGAAGTAGATGTACAACTAACATACAATTCTGGGTTCTGTGGAATCTGTGCTCTCTTTGCTTTCCTATTCTCCTCCATCTCTTTGTACTCCAGTTTTTGTATGAACTCATTGATAGTCCAATACTGGTATGCATCTTTTTCTTTCAACACTTCAATGTGTTGGTTCCAATATGGTGGTAAAGCATCAGCAAATTTATCCACCAGTTCAGACATAGGTATGCAAATCTCGTAACTCGAGAGCTCTGTGAGCAAGTGGAAATACCTTGGAACCAATTCTTTTAAAGTCTCGTTACCCACGTAACTAAAATTTTCGAACTCTTTGTGAAGCTCTTCCATTCTCAGCTTCCTAGTCTTCTCGTTACCATCATGTCTGTTTCTTAGCATATCCCACAACTGTTTTGAAGTAGTACACGATCCGAACTGATGCAGCAAGTCAGTGTTGATTGCCTGAGATAATTGAGAAAACGCCTTTTTCTCGATCGCGAACTTCTTCTTCTCATCATCACTTAAGTTCTCCAATGGTATAGGTTCACCAGTGTCCTCCAGAATAGGAGCAACATAACCTTTCACTATCATCTGCCATGCCTCGGCTCCCTCTAAGCCTTGTCCTTCCACATGTATCTTGAACTTGGTCTTCCATGTGTTATAGTCAATCATATCCATGAGCTTTGGTGGACGATTTCCACTGCCTGATGATAGATCATGAATGAGTGTAGATATGGCATTGGTCGTCTGTGAGTGAACGGCAACTACTGCTACTCCCCAATAGTCGCCAATTGGTTGCTGTAATGGTTGCACAACTTGCTGAGGAGTAGAACTAGTCATGGCCATGTAGTTGATTGGCTGAGATGGTTGACTAGTCTTCTAGGCTGCAACTATCCATGGATCTCTGGTTGTTTGCTGCTGTGGTGCTGGATTAGGGCTTGGCGTAGTTGGAAAGTTCCACATCTTAACCTGTAAATGTTCAAACACGAAAAGATTAGAAAAGTTTTAAAATAGATTTTACTTTCGCACTAACGTATGGTCGAATGAGGAAAATTCTTCTCCTTCGACCGTTTGGAAACATACGAATGTGGACTATGACAACACACAAACTCTTTAGACCCTTTGAACTCTCTTTCGACCGTTTGTTCCCTCCTTCGACCGTTCGATTGGTCGAATGAAACTATGAAACTCTACGTTCGACCACAAAATCAACACCTTCGACCAAAAATCCACTCGTTCGACCAAAATTACTCACACATTCGACCGTTCTCTCTAAGTTCGACCCTACTCTTTCAAAAATGGTTATTCTTTGAAAATCAGTTAATTTTGATCATGTTTATCAAATGTTGATAGATTTTGATAGCTTTGTTTATCAAATGTTTACTGTAGATGCGTTTTGCGACTAGTGATTGGATGTTAACATGTGTTAATAGTGCTGATGGGTAGAATGTAGAATTGGATATGGGCGAAGGTAGATACAAGTGGGCGAAGGTAGAAAGATAATGGGCGAAGGAAGAATGGAAGCTGATCAAGATCACATTCGTACCATTGGAGTGGGCGAATGTGGAAGAAGTCCACATTCGACCACATCAACTGGGCGAATGTGCAGAGTCTATATATAGATTTTGTGTTTTTGATATTGTAAGAGAGTTATTAGTTGTGTGTGTTTTGAGGTCAGGTTCCTGGTTAGATTGAAAGTGTTTGTATTTGATCTAGATTAACCGTATTGTCATTGTAATCAAGTTTATGCAAAAGTTAATCTATGAAAAGCTTTGAAAATGATATTGATTGTGTTTTGATTTGAGTTTCTATCAGTTTGTTCAAAGCTAGGGTTTCCGCACCTGGTTTTGTAACTTGTATGATCAAATAATCCTGTTTTAGTCAAAATCTTTCGCTTACAAAGTGGTATCAGAGCCATACGGATCATACAACAACAAATTTGATAAACTCAGAGCTGATTTGGACATATTTTTGATCAAAATACATCTGTTTTTGCATGAAAATGGTTTTTGAGTGTTTTTGATTGATTTGAAGTTGATTTTGTGGTTAAAATCTAAAATTCCAAGTATTAAAGTTGCTCCAAATCAATTCCGAATCATAACCTGATTAAGATCATTCAAATCCACAAACTTTTGAAAATCAGAGATCAAAATAACCGTTTTTCAAAGTGTAACCGTTTTTCAAATCTGAAAATTTCTGAAAGTGGGCGAACCTGGAACCTAGTGGGCGAACGTGAGTGGTTTTTGGTCGAATCTGAGTCTTTTCTGGGCGAACCTGGAAATTGTTTGTTTGAAGTTTTCACTTTCGGGTCACATTTCCACATTCGGTTGATAAAACGGGCGAACCTAGATTCATACTGGGCGAACCTAGAATTTTCTGGACGAAAGTGGATAAGTGTTAGTATGCTTTTACATTCTGGTGAGTTTTTACCTTCGAGTGGTACTGTTTGGGCGAACCTACATCAGAAGGGACGAAAGTGAAGTTTTACTGGGCGAACCTAGGCTTAATTTTTGGAAAATTTTCTAAGTGTTGGATTTTTCGAAGTTCGTGATCATGTGGAATTTTCCGACTACTCCGAGACCAGCAACGACACAACCACAACAGCAAGTGATGGACCCATGGACGGTGGCAGCACAAAAGACGAGCACACAGTCATCACAACCGATTAACTACATGGCGATGACGAGCTCGATGCCTCAAAGCGTAGCACCTCCAGCACCACAACCTGACTACTGGGGAGTAGTAGCAGCGGTGGTAAACACTCAAACTACAAATGCTATTTCTACATTGATTAACGATTTGTCTTCAGGTAGCGGGAATAGGCCACCGAAGCTCATGGACATACAAGAATACAATCAGTGGCAGAACAAGTTCAAGATTCACTTGGAAGGCATGGGAGTGGAGGGAGCAGAGGCATGGAGTATGATTGCTAAAGGTTACACAGCACCGATTTTGGAGAACACAGGTGAAATAATTCCGTTGGAAAGCTTAACCGAGGATGAGAAGAAGAAATATGTGGTGGAAAAGAAAGCCTTTTCCCAATTGACTCAGGCAATCACAAATGATCTACTGCATCAATTTGGGACTTGTACAACCTCTAAGCAATTGTGGGATGTGCTTAAGAGGAGGCATGATGGGAATGAGAAAACTAGAAGTTTGAGGATGGATGAATTGAGAAAGGAGTTTGAGAATTTTTCTTATATTGGAAATGAAACTTTAAAAGAATTAACTCCTAGATATAGTCATTTGCTAACTGAATTGTCAAGTTATGGTATGCAGATTCCTATGAAGAATTTGGTGGATAAGTTTGCAGATGCTCTACCACCTTACTGGGATCAGCATGTGGAAGTTCTCAGGGAGAAGGATGCATATCAATACTGGACTATTCAAGAGTTCATACAGAAGCTGGAAAACAAGGAAATGGAAGACAAGAGGAAAGCTAGAAGAGCACAGGTTCCTCAGAATCCTAGCTTATACTTTGGAGGCTCTTCAGTTCCTGTGAGTAACTCAAGTTCAGGAGGGATAGTTGCACCACATGTTGCTTGCATTTCCAATGTTATGGAATCACCAAAACCTACCATCAATTACATGGCACAAACTTCATCCTACTCACAACCATCATACACACAACCACCACCACAACAACAATACAACAATTCCTACATTTCACCATTCTCCCCAATGCAACAAGCATCTTTCTATACTGCTAGCCAATCTCAACAACCAATGAACCAAGTTACTCAACCTAATCAACAACAAGTGGTTTTGGAGACTTCTAACTTGGGCAATGTGACGGTGGAAATTGCTCAACAACATATTGCACTAGTCTCAGCAATGGTTTCATCTTACAACGGACTTGTTGCTAGTCAAATTGGGAATAACAACTTAACCAATGAAGACTATGCACAGATCGACAAGGAAGAGATAGAACTCATTGATATCCATTGGGCTTTTGCAAGCATCATGAGAAGAGCAACGGAGTTTATTGAAAAGACAGGTAGAACAGATTTGGGAACTTCTCCTAACACAACCTACGGGTTCAACAAGGAGAAAGTTACTTGTTTTAACTGTGGAGAAAAAGGTCACTTTAAACGTGAATGCACCCAGCCACCAAAACAAGGTAATAGAAACCCATTCAATGCAAGCTACCAGAATCGTCAACAACAAAACCAAAACCGAGTTTCTTACCAAAACAACAACAATTACCAAAACCGTCAAAATAACTCTAACAACAACCAAAACAGACAACCTAACACATCAAACCAGATCCAAAACCAATCTCCTAACAACACTAACCGAACAGTTATACCGATCACTACACCGAATGAGACACAACAGAACACGAGTCAGAATCAAGCATTGGTGACTCAACAAGATGAAAGGTTTGATTGGTCGGGATTGCAAATAGGAGTGGAGGAAATTACTACTGGTGGCAATGTGGCTTGCGTTGCTTGCAAGGTTGATATTGAAGAGTCGGTGACGGTGGATGAAAAGAAAGAAACTGAGTGTGAAAGTGATGATTCTGAGGTTGAAATGGATGTGGAAACTGAACCTGTTGAGGCTAAGGTTGAAGAAACTAACTCTGGAGTGGTGATTGATACTGTTTCTGATGTTCCTGAGGAGTGTGAATCAGTTTATTCTGATTCAGACAGTGAATCGGATACGGAAGCAAGTGTTACATCACTAGATGATGACATAGATCAGTTGCTAGCAGAAGCGGATTTTCTGATGACAAGGAAGTCGTGCATTGCTGATGATGCTTTCACCAAGATTGACTATTCCAAATTCTTTACTGGAAAGGAAGCTCATTTCGCGTTGATGGCCATGACTGATCCGCCAAAACCTGTAAGTTCTGAGTCTAGTACTGATATTAAAAGTGATAAATATTGTGGAACATGTGATAGGTTGACTGAGGAGAATAAACAACTCCGAATTCAACGTGATAGTGCTATCCTGAACAGTCAATCTACTCGCAAAGAGTTGAATGCTTTCAACAAGGTATTAGATGGCTACAAAACGGACATTTCCGACTTGAAAAACACTTTATCATTAAAACAATTGGCAATTAACAACTATATCAATGAAATTGAAAATACCAAGTTGGAAATGGCACATCATAGATGATAACACCACTAATTACAAGTCTGTGCCATCTCCGGTTCTTTTTGAAAATCATAACTATCACCAAGTTATACCGGAGAGCTCGGTAAAATCGGACTCATCATCGGAAATGGAATCTAATACCTCGAGTATTGGTGATCCTCATTCCGATGTGAGACCGATTTTAGGCTTGAATGATGAGGGTGTTTATGCTGAAAGTGTGGATTCAGACTCAGAGAGTGATGATACTGGTAATGACCAAACTGTTAATGCATGTGAAATTCCAAAAGAAAATCACATCATTACTACTGAACCAGTTTCACCATCTCAACATGTGCATCCGATGGCAAATTCTCATCGTGAGAAAAAGTCTGAAAAGAATGTGTTTAAAAAGGACCTTGAGAATGAACCATGTGACAAACCTGTCAAGGTGTTTTATCGGATGGAAGGATCTGATAAAATTATCTCTGATGAGGAATTTCCAATCAAAAATGCTAACTATGCTAAAATAGAAAAGATTTGGCAAGAAAGCACTATTTGGTTCCCAAAACATGAGAGAACAAATGAGATTCCACCAGCAATTTTAAAGAAATTGTATTTGGATGTTCCTCAAGAACCAAAGGTCCATGTCACAGAGTTCATTCGACCCAATGACAGAGCTAATGGTTTTCATGAGCCTACTTACTCAAAAGGACCACTTCCTGAGAGTTTGAGGAATCAACAGTATAATGATCAATATCCTGTTAGATCATTTGCTCAACCAAATGCTCAATATGTTTTTGAAGAATACCGAAAATGCTTTAAATGTGGGGAACGTGGGCATTTACTTGCTCAGTGTCCATATGTAAGGCATAAAAGAC
The DNA here is from genome assembly GCA_030844895.1 of Ambrosia x helenae. Classification (NCBI taxonomy): domain Eukaryota; kingdom Viridiplantae; phylum Streptophyta; class Magnoliopsida; order Asterales; family Asteraceae; genus Ambrosia; species Ambrosia x helenae. Next base: position 72,612,736 of record CM061234.1, read on the forward strand.
ATGAGGTTGAAGTGAGAAATTCTATGAGAAAACCGATTGATCATTATGTTCCACCACACAGACGAGTTGTTCCTCAACAACAACAGTTTTATAATCAAAACAATTTTCATCAAATGAGGAACAATCGTCCAATTCAATATGATCAAAGAAATCGGATTGCTATGGAACAATCATGGAGAAAGCCTGTGGTGAACGCAACAATTGATAGGCAATAGGTTCCACAAAAACCGATTGTCAAATCAAATGTTGGACCTAAGTCTGTTAACTCAGATAAGGTAATCAAGAAAGTTACGTTTGTTAACAATGTTCAGAAACCAACTGAGAAACCAAAATCTCAGATTCGCATTCTTAAAAGATCTGAACAATCTTGGTCACCCAATGGTACTCCAGGAGCTTCTACTTCTAAGGTCAATGAGAAAAAGGAAACTGTTTTGAACAATCAGAAAAAGATTGATCCAAAACAAAAAGTTGTTGAAAATGTGAATGTGAATGAGAATGTTTCTTTGAAAGCTGATGTTCAAAGGCCCAAGACTCAGGCTTGGGTCCCCCGAAAGAACTAAATGATTTACTTTTTGTGTGCAGGGAGCTTCAGCTGGCCCTATTAGCAGTCTTTGGATTGTTGATAGTGGAGCTTCAGGCCACATGACAGGGGATCTCGCGTTGCTGTTCGACGTGAAAAACATCAATGGAGGGTATGTCGCATTCGCTGGAAATAAAGGTGGATATATCACAATGGAGGGGAGCGTGAGTAATGGGATAGTGAGCTTTGAGCGGATATCTTATGTGAAGCAGATAGATTATAATCTGCTGAGTGTCAGTCAAATATGTGATAAACAATTTTCTGTGCATTTTGATGACAAATCCTGCTATATTCTCAAACCGGGCTTCAAAATTCCAAAGGAGTGGATAATGTTGATGGCACCTCGCGTCAACAATCTCTATATTCTTGATATGTCTAAGGCGATGACATCACAGGGGCAAATAACATGTTTTCTATCCAAAGCGACTGAGAAAGAATCGATAATGTGGCACCGAAGAATGGGGCACATTCATCTGAGAAAAATGAATCAACTTGTGAAAAATGGGCTTGTCGATGGAGTAAACGTGAAACATTTCCATCTGAATGACAAGTGTGTAAGCTGTAAGAAGGGGAAGCAACAGAAACAGGCCCACAAAGTGAAGAAAGTCAACTCTGTTGAGATGCCACTTGAGCGATTGCACATGGACCTATTCGGACCGGTCAAGCGCAAAAGTCATCTTGGAGAGCTTTATTGTTTAGTTGTCACTGATGACTACTCAAGATTTTCATGGGTGATGTGTCTGCAAAACAAAAGTGACACCTTTAACAACTTAAAAGTTCTGTTCACTCGATTGGAGAATCTCTACAATGTGAAGATAAAGAGAATTCGGAGTGACAATGGGACGGAGTTCAAAAATGCCAAGATGGTTGAACTTTGTGAAAGCAAAGGGATACATCATGAATATTCGGCTCCGTACACCCCACAACAGAACGGTGTTGCTGAACGAAAGAATAGGACTCTAATTGAAGCGGCTAGAACAATGCTTGCTGATTCAAATCTTCCGGTAATGTTCTGGTACGAGGCGATTTATGCAGCAAATTATACACTAAATCGGGTTCTAACAGTGAAGAAGTTTGGAAAAACATCTTATGAACTGTTACACCGACGAAAGCCCAACTTAGAGTATCTAGAACCTTTTGGGGCGCCATGCACGATGTTGAATCCAGGTGAGAAGTTTAGTCCTAAAGCTGAGGAGGGATATTTTGTTGGATATGCAACCCCGCTCAAACGGGTATTCAACAAGCGAACTCGTCAAGTGGAGGATTGGGCTAACGTGGAAGTTCAACAATATACTCAAAATTTGCAAGGCACGGGTCCTGATTGGATGTTTGATTACAAAGACTTCTTTGAATCATTCAATCTAGATAGCTTGGTTGAAGAAGCTGTTATCAGATTACTTTACGAGTGTGAAAACGCGATGACTTCATCGTTGGTGCGTCCAATCACCGTGAACCCCCTACCAGCTTCTAATGATACCAATGCTCCTATACAAGAGGAAGATGTGTTTCAAGAGGCTTCAACTTCATTAGACTCTTCAGAATCTGAAGTTGAACAATTTGAAGAAGTCATTCTTGAACATGCAGAAGAACCAGAGGCAATGCCAGTGAACCCAACTCCAACTCCAGATGTTGCTTCATCATCAAACATGGGTCATGATCGGGATGCTGTAGAAAACTTGACTGCTCAGACGGGAGTTATTGTACCTGTTTATCCGGAATCTCGGATTCATCGTATTCACCCGCTGGAGCAAGTTATCGGTGATCCTGGAAGTGGTGTTATGACCAGAGGGCAGCTGAGAAGTGTTAACTCGCCAGAGAGTTTTGGGGCTTTAGCATTATATGCCAAAATTCAAAAATCTGGTAGTCAAAATGATTGGTCGTTTGCGTGTTATGTGTCGCAGGTAGAGCCAAGGACATACAAGGACGCTTTGAATGAAGATGCCTGGGTTGAAGCCATGCAGGAGGAGTTATTACAATTCCAGAAATTGGGAGTTTGGACGCTCACGGATTTGCCGCCGGGAAGGAAGAAAATAGGCACTAAATGGGTGTTTAAGTGCAAAAAGGATGATCGTGGGGTTATTGTTCGTAACAAAGCCAGATTGGTCGTGCAGGGTTTCCATCAAATCGAAGGGATTGATTACAACGAAATCTATGCACCAGTAGCACGGATTGAAGCTATTCGGATGTTTCTTGTGTTTGCTTCATACAAGAAATTCAAAGTTTATCAAATGGACGTCAAGAGCGCATTTTTGTACGGGAAAGTCAAGGAAGAGGTTTATGTCGGGCAGCCACCAGGCTTTGAAGACCCAATCCACAGGGATAAGGTCTACGTGCTGAACAAAGCTCTATATGGTTTGCATCAGGCTCCGAGACAGTGGTACGAGGAGCTAAGTACATACCTCATCTCCAAAGGATTCAAGCGCGGCCTCGTCGATTGCACCCTCTTCACGAAGAAGACGGGAGATGATTTGCTTCTAGTGCAGATTTACGTTGATGATATAATATTTGGTTCAACTAACGAATTTTTATGCAGGGAATTCGAAACTGTCATGCAAGAAAAGTTCGAAATGAGCGCAATGGGGGAGATGCAGTTTTTCCTCGGCTTGCAGGTGGACCAAAGACCAGATGGGATCTTCATTCACCAGATGAAATACGTATCCGACATCTTGAGCCGATTCCAGATGGAGGACTCTAAGCCGATGGATACCCCGATTCAACCCAATCACGGGATTGGAGTGGACGCTAAGGGGGAGCTGACGGACCCATTTACATACAGAGCAATCATCGGATCTCTGATGTATTTAACGGCGTCTAGACCAGATATTATGTATGCAACGTGTCTCTGTGCTCGCTATCAATCGAAGCCGAAACAAAGTCATCTGACGGCGGTCAAGCGTATCCTTCGATATCTGAAGGGTTGTCCCTCAAAAGGACTTTGGTACCCTAATGATGATGATTTTGATTTTATTGCTTTTAGTGATGCAGATTGGGGCGGCTGTGACAAAGATAGCAAATCTACTACAGCTGGTTGCCAGTTTTTAGGGAGCAGGTTAATTACCTGGCAATGCAAGAAACAGACTTCCGTGGCGCTGTCTACCTGTGAAGCTGAGTATATTGCAGCCTCGAGTTGCTGTTCGCAAGTACTCTAGATCCAACAGCAGATGGTGGATTACGGTTTGCAGTTTCTTAAAACCCCTATACACTGTGATAACGAAGCCGCAATTGCTTTAACTAAAAATACTGAAAATCATTCTAAAGCGAAACATATCCGGATTAAATATCATTTTATCCGTGATTGTTACGCTAAGGAATTGATAGATATGGTCAAAATCCATACTGACTACCAACGTGCAGATTTGTTTACAAAAGCTTTTGACAGATCCCGCTTTGAATATCTTTTAAAAGTAAACAATATAAAAGAAAAACAGGACTAATCGGCACCTCGGTTTATCGCTTTTTAGTTTTAGTTTTTATTTTTAAAATTTTGCTAATTGGGAATTTCTCTTTGCTAATTGGGAATTTCTCTTTTCTATCATAATCCTCAAAGAAGTTGATGCTTTCGAGGGGATTGTGTAATCCTCAAAGAAGTTGATGCTTTCAAGTGGATTGTTTCTTTCAAATTTTTGTTTTGTTTTTTCAAGAAAAATTAAAAACCCAAAAATATGTTCTTTATTTTAGGGGGAGTCATTTTATCAGAAAAACCAAAAACATTGAAAAATTTTAAAAAGACCTAAAAATTAGAAAAACCAAAATGATTTCCTGGATAAAAAGAGGAAATGATAGTACATCAGTGGGGATCTGACACAGGCTAAAGAATTGTATAGTATAATGAGACGTATGTTGATTACGTGTGATATGCTGATAGGCTTCGTAGACTAAATATTGCGTGCATTAGTGATACAAACTTAACAAACTACGCGCTCGTGGCTGAACACCTCATGGGCATATGGTCTTAGTACCGTAATTTCGTTTGATAGGATTGCCAAAATCTGAGGTTTCGGGTCCATAATGAAGCCAACACTGTCGTGTGGGTAGTCGGGCGCCTCATATGGGATGGGGTCGGGATGTGTGGGAGCAACATGATGACGGTCCTTCTCGGGGGTCGCGTCAATGAGGCAGTCCTCTTCGGAGTCGGATAGCAAGGTAAGGTCAACTGTGACGGCCATGATCCTGTCAAATGCATATGTATATGAATGAATATGAATGTCAATAAATGAAATACTATACTTGTGTGTAGTCGTGGAGCAACTTGGAACATGAGAGGTGCAAGGCGAGGTAATGTGGTACTTTGTGAAAACGTTTCGAAAATTTTTTGTTTAGTTATAGTTGACTCCAAAACGAATCTTAGTCCGCTATAACCTTCTTCTCTGATACCAATCTGTCACACCCCGCCAAGGTGGAAACACGGGGATGTGATTCAAAAGGTTTTCAAGCACAAGGTTGGAGCAACACATAAGATGCAATTTAAAATGATACCATCAAACGATAAACATTGTCATACATAATTATCCAAAACATAACATTGTCTGAAAATCATTGTATCAAATACCGAAACATGATATGACCAACATTATTGAATTTCAACCGGTGATGGTACCACGATGTGCACACTCGAACGCCTCTCCCAAGTCCTTGCTCCATATGATTAATTACCTAAAAAACAGGCACACAAGAATTGTCAACATAATATCGGTGAGTTCACAAGTTTTAATGTACTATGTAAAGTGCTCGCGAAATTCATGTATGACCAATCAAAGGTTAGCTAAGCAAATGATTGTTGTGCAAACCATGAGTCCCATAACCAAACCTCTTGACTATTGTGCCCCGCGCATTGTACACTAAAGACAACGTATGTATAGTAGAATACTAACACTCTCTTATATGTAACCGGTTAGAGCGACTAACAAAGAGTGGGAGTGTCAACCCAAAAGATCTATTTAGGTGTTCCATGGCTTTTGTTAGCTAATGGTTACAGTATAAATGTATGTACGAAGACTGTTGAACTCATGAACCAAAAATCACATGTTCCACATGGCAATCATGATAGAATATCACTCAAAATGTATTGTACTAGAAATGTAGCATGTTTATCCCCTAAAAATGGAAAACAATAAAACAAAGCCGTGAAACTCACCTGGTGACTGACTATGTGGTCTGGTAAAGCAGAGAAGTGAGGTAACTATCGTCCTGACAATAATTGACCTATGATTAATCAAGGACATAGTAAGTTGTACGTTCATTTCATTTACGAAACAAGTTATACGTTCCATTGCACGTGACAATTATTACTTGTTTTATGTGGACTTTGTAAAATGTACGGTTTCGTGAATCTCGTGCGTTTTATTCTGAAAACGTATCCATTATTAATAAAATGGTCCCCACGTGTCATCATGGGTGTATAATATTCCCAATCTTAAAACGTGGGGTTGTTTTATGAAAAAACGAATGTTTTAACATATTTTTATATCTTATAATATCAAATGATAGTGTTAGCATATGTTATTAGCGTTTAAACATATGTTGTGCCTATTACTGAACCTTTAGCTTATTGTGATGGTGCAAAATCCGATTAGTTGATACAATCTAATTGTCTTATTTTTGTTCTTTTACATGTGAAAAGGGTGATATCGTGTGTGTATCAATGTTGTAATCTTGAAAAGGGGTCGAAACATTCATACATGATGTAGTATGTTTGGATATATATATATATATATGTATATATATGTATATATTATGTATGGATCAAGTGACCCGAGAGTTTTGCAACTATTCGACTCTTGGTACATAATCCAACTTCAGGCTTAAGTGGTCTCCTTCCTAGGTCGAGTTGAGACATAATATGGTAATGAAAAACAAGTGCATTGTGTTGGTAGATACACATATCTTATTGTGATTTAGGAAACCGAGTTATCACATTATTGTTTTCGATCACAACTCTAGTTGGTTCATTGATTAAGGCCGGTTATTGTAGGTATGAGGGTCATGGTTCGAATGGTTCATTAAGGCCGATTATGAAAGGATCAAAAGAATTTTATGGATAGATATCATACCTACAAGTTGAGGATAAACTTGGATGCTTGGCTCGGCTTCTAGGGTTCAATTCCTTAGGTCCTATGTGTCACACCCTCAAAATCCACTTGCGGAGTTTTACCGCGAGGCGCATGACAAACCAGGATCCAAACCAACGATCACAATAAACAAGTCTAAATGAATTAAAATGTAATTTCAAAACACGGTTTAATATTCCCGTTTACAGCGGAAGCTTATTCAAATAAAATCCAATATAAATAAATCAAGTTCAATGTTTGTGAAATCATGCAACTCTATCTAGACGCCGTGCAGACGCGTGCGCCCTAGTTCCATTGTGCTACCTTAGCGACCTGAGAAAACATGTAAAAGTTTACGTCAGCACAAAAATGCTGGTGAGTTTACAGGTTTGCAGTTCAAGTACCAAGTCCACCTGTCCATACTATAACAAATAGAAAACCAGTATACGCTAGCTAGGCGTACGTTTTGTTACTACCACGATTGGAAAACCATTACTAACTCAAATACCAAAAGTATGCCCGATGTATGTTCCTGTTGTTCCTGTTGTTCCTGTTTGAGACAATATGCACCCGCCGACCCTCCAAGTCGACGAGCGGGGTTGGTCACTCCCAATAGCGCTATTCACATTTCCCCGTTGTGCAAACCCGCACATTCATGGTTCCCCCCGGGACTTCCAAAGATCGTGTAGTACACAAGAGAAACCCTTAGTATGACAGTAGTTACCAAATAATCGTTTTAACACATGTTTTCTCCCCCGAAAGTATGAAACCAGTTTAAAAGAGGGGCCGTAAACTCACCTTAAGTTCCTTTACTCCTTAACCCGAGTAAACTCAGCTGCTATGCTAGTCCCGTAAAGTGGCGACCTAACATACGACAGTTACAAGTACTTAGACTAATAACCCGCAGGTTAATTAGTCCCTAGATGTCCAGACCATAACCAAGTTCATTTGAAAACACCGTGACTGTTTAACTGACCCAAAGTACAAGACTCGACATCCCATTGGTGACCCGAGACTCCCCGTGTTATGTTTACGCTCCAAACCATACAATAACGCGATTACACTTAACACAGGTTAACGTACAACAAATTATAGCACATAGTTCACGTATCACCGAAATACATCCAAATATATGTTACCAAGTTATTAGACATGTTACGAGGTTCCTAGCATGTTTCTATATGTCAAATCGGGTCTCGGAATGCTAATATACACTTACAGCAGCAGTACACGCGATTAGGGAGGCTAATCGCATGAACAGTCACACGATTAGGGCTAATCGCCCCTTAAGTCACGCGATTAGGGGCTACTCGCCCCTGTTGTCAGGCGATTGGGCTAATCGCCCTTACTGTCATGCGAGTGGGCTACTCGCCCTTAAGGTTATGCGAGTGGGGCCTACTCGCCCCTAATGTCATGCGAGTAGGGCCTACTCGCCCCTAGCACAGGCGATTAGCAAGGCTATTCGCCTGTAACCTTGCTGTTCCGGTTTTTTCGCGCGTTTAACGCTCCAAATCAGATCCAGAGCGTGTGTAACTACCCAATATCATCCCAAACGCTATCCTAAACATGTTTAACCCAAAACCCTTCGTTCATCCTCGTAAAATCAGTCCTGCATGCAACCAAAGCAATCCAAACACATACACATAGCATGCAACATTCAATTAACGCATGTAATCATAACCCTATTATCCAATTACTGAGATTTCTATCATCATACTAACAATATTAATTCTGACCTAGCATGATAACACATCAAACATCATCAAGATTCATAAAAATCCTATCTTTCTAATCATACATATCCATAACGCATGTTTATTAGTTATAATCCGATTAATAACTCTTATTGACGATTTTCAGAAAGCTTTTTCGTTTATGAACAGGTCTGGACCATTAGGGATTGATTAAAAACGTTTACAAAGTGTTATGGATGAGAATCAAACCTTGGAATTGTAAAAGGATGATGGTTAGACCTTGAAACCTTGTGTTTTTGATCAAAATCGCCTTCCAGAGGTTGTTTAAGTGTTTGGGGCGGTTATGGGACGACTAGGGTTGATATTAGGGAGTTTAGGAGGTTAAGTATTGTATTTATAGGCGTTTCTAGTCGTCCAGCACGTTATAGGCGAGTATGCAGCAGTTACATGCGATTAGGGCTGCTAATCGCATGAGATTGGGCCTAATCGCCCCTATGTATACACGAGTAGCCTCCTACTCGTGTCTAATGTCCCCTACTCGCCTCCCCTATGGGCGATTAGGCTTCCTAATCGCCTGTAGGGGTTCCTTTTGTGTGTTTTGCGCGTTAAACCCCGTTTTAACATATGTTAACACATATTAATGTACCGACAAGTCACATAATGATTGTAAACACATAACACCAGTAAATACACATATTTACACTCGTTCACCAATTCCCGGGACTCGAGACTCGTACGTTCCGTATGCCCTGACGATCCTACCGATCGTCACCGTTTGTACACTTGGTTAAGGACCGACATCTAATGAACCTCTAGACCAACATCCAATGATCTTCTAGGCTAACCAATAGTTCCCATAACCCGACTTAACTAACCCAGTTAAGTACAATATACGCGTGACTCGCTAAGGTAGACTTTCATCTAGACAACGTTGTTAACCAGAATTTGCCGGGTGTCACACTATGTCTCGCAAAATGAGAGTAGAAGAAAAAGGAATGATGATGGTGGTGTGGGGTGTTTCGGCTGAGAGCAAGAACAAGAAGAAAAGAGGAGTTTGTATGTATTGGTGTGAAATGGAAGAGTGGTGTTGCACCTTTTATAAAGGGCCGATTGGTTGTAAGATGGGACTATTAGTGGTAAGTCAAATCCTCTTGAACTGTGTTATGTTTAAGAGATGTTAACATGGTTTGATGATAGTGTGATAACTCAACCATCTTGTCCTTTTCCTTGAAGGTTTTGGCCGAGTCCTCATCTCCTCAAAGGGGATAGTTGTCTTGCATGAAGGAATGTATGTGCAAGGTTGTCTTGTTTCCCATTTTGGTATAAGAAATTTTAGTCATACATGATGTCTTCTTCTTTGTCCCTGTCCTTCGGCCAATATAGAAACAAGATCAAGGTTTCAATGGAAAGGAATCTAGCATTGGGAAGATGTGTTAATAAGATCAATGCCTAATTTGGTATAACAATGGTTGTCAAGATGATAGAGACTTGTGCTTTTGTCCTTGTTGCGGCTAAGAAGCATAAAAGGAAAAGAGGTTCATTTTGTGCAAGTACAAGATCTCATCATATGTGTCATCATGGATTATCAAGTCCCTTAAAAAGATGAATGTTTGTTTGTTTGTTGGTGTTGTATTTGGCCAAGAGTGGTATAAAGAGGGAAGAAGAAGTGTGTGTGTGTGTGTGTGTGTGTGTGTGTGTGTGTGTGTGTGTGTGTGTGTGTAGGGCTTACTTGTAGTTGATAGTCATCATCATCATCCTTATCATAATCTTCGGCCGATTAGGTGTCCAAACAAATCTAGTTGTTAAAAATGGGTTAGGAAATAGTTAACTTAACTTAGTTGGTGTAAGATTTGGACATTCTCATGACAATGACTTATAATAGGGGTCTTGGTTTGGGTTCGGCTGAATAGAAACAAAGGGGAGTATTCTTTATTTGTTTTAAGATCACACCATGGGAATCTGTAGTATCAAGGATATAGGCTCCATATTTATGTAAGGAAGAGAAAACACAAACAAGATATTTATGTATGTATGTATGTATGTATGTATGTATCTATGTATGTATGTATGTATGTATGTATGTATGTATGTATGTATGTATGTATGTATGTATGTATGTATGTATGTATGTATGTATGTATGTATGTATGTATGTATGTATTGTCGTGTTTATGTGTAGATGTATACTCTTGGTGTTGTCTCAATCACAAAGGTTTTGTATGGTTAAGTGTATATAAGTTATCTAATATATCACTTGATATGGAGTCATGGACGTGGATAAGGCGCATGTGATTGATTAGGTATATACATACACATGATTTTTATAAGCTAGTCATTTAGATTAAGTTGTGTATAGGTGTACACATAGTTATGTAGACATGGCCGAGGGCATGTAGTGTAGTCGATATCCATTTGTTGTAAATAGGCTTGGATCATCGGATGTTAAAATATGTATGTTGGGGCAATAATAACATTATTATGAATACATTTGTTATTTGTGAAGAAACATATGTTATTGGACAATATATATATATATATATATATATATATATATATATATATATATATATATGCTTGACGTTTGATGTCTTTGGTGGGTGTTAACCTCATGAGACATTTTGTAAATTGTTTGGTCTTGAGCGGAATGGTGTAGTTTTCCACTTTGGTATTGTCACGTGTATTGTCTACAATGTCAAAATCTAACCACTTCTCCCAATTCGGCACCTCCAATTTCGAGCGATTAACCATCCACAGATATGCATCTTTTTTATAAGGTCAACGGACTTCACAGTGGGAATAAAGTTTTTTTAAAAAACTTTCGAATTTCGACAACCCATAATCTCCAAATCGTCACAATCACTATCACGTAGACCATTTTTTTCCATCTTCTCGAACCCGGGCTGTCCAGAACGATCTTAACCAAATCGGCGATAGATTGACATTCCACGGGGAACGGAATGCGAATCGAAACCAACAATTGCCACCATATACTCCTAGCCCAAATACAATTTAAAAACAAGTGATTGTAGTTCTCTTCCCGCAGCAACATCTATCACAGCAGAGGTTCAAACCATTCACACCACGAGACGAAAGATCAACTTTGGTGGCGACTCGACCCAACAGAACCCTCCAAAGGAGGTAGTTACGTTTCGGAGGCGCCCAAGAATTCCATTTAGAAATGATGCAGCCTTGATCATCGAGCGCTAAATTTATTTTCTTAAACATGTTTAGTAAACTCATTTTTATATATTGGTACTTATCCATTGCTTCATACATGAACAAATGTAAGATGAGCGAAAAAAGTTAAACGTAAATTTTCCTTCGCAATAAGTGTGCTATATCTTTAAAATTGTATCTTAAGCTGTTTCTTATAAAGGCTTAGTTCTCTATCACTTCGTACATGAACCAATGTAAGATAATTTAAAAAGTTAAATTTGAGTTTTTTCTTCACAAAAAGCGACGTCTCACTTTAAACTTGTTTGTAATAATTTTTTTGTCCAAGGGAGACAGAGACGTTGGGACTTGGGAAAGAACTCCATAATGAGTTACTTTATTATATATATAGCGGAGAGCTCAAATGAGAAAATATTTTATAAGACGAAAAAAAACAAATTCTAACTAATAGGAAACTTTTATTTAATAATTGTATTGAATGTTAAATTGATTATTTTTTTAACCCTTTTTAAACTAGTTAAATAAATTGAACTAATAATCATTTTTAAAATATATTCTTTCATATCAAACCTTATTTAGAGTGAAGGATAATTTCGACATGTGTAGGATAGATGTTGGATAAATTTTTACATGTGAAAGATAAACATATAATAATCTCGATATGTGTAAGATAAACATATGGTAATTTCGATATATGTAGGATGAATTTTTGTATGTGCAGGATAAAGTATTAATGACTAATTAATTAGATAGATGATAATTAATGTAAGAAGAGTTAAACTATTTAATGTTTAATCATTATGTAACTTCTTCTGTTTGTTTTCACATGAAATTCTTCTCATTTAACCATCCCCTATATATATATATATACTAGGTGAGATCCCGTGTGGAAACACATGGGAGGATCAAAACCTACTCTAAGGCCAACCTATAGATTGGCTGCACATTAACCAACCCTTATCCGCCCTACGCTAACCACGGACGCGTCGCCAGACCAAACGTCTGTTTCGGAACGTCGGTTTATAATGACACATCAACAAACCAAAGAATTAGTTAATAATACCGAGGCATTAGATCGTCTGTAATTCAACTGTTTGTAATTCAACGTCTGATTCAAACAGTTGTTAATTTAACGGTTTCTTTCAAAACAGTTGTTGCATCAAACAGATCTTAGTAACAATGACATCACATATATTTTTAATGATTTTTTTGCTAAATACCAATGATTTATTCAGTTTAACAATTGACTATTGATATATTTTAATTGGTATTCTACTTTAACAGTAGACTATTGATATATTCTAATCGATATTTTTCATCATATAAGAATAAAAAATTAAATATAAAAGACATAATATATAAAATAAAATTTTCATTATAATTATAGCCATAAAAATATAAAATACATTTAAATAATCATTCTGTGGTACTCAACAATTCCTTTAATCTCTTGTTCTTCTCTTTAACAAAGTTTCTGTAGGACATGCATATTTTTTGTATGTCATCACTAAACTTTTCGTTTGACCTTATGTTTTCCAATAGAAATGAAGAGCCATTCCATCTTTCCCTTGATATATCGGTAGCAATGACTTGATTCAATTTCAGATTGGTCTTCCACATGTGATGTTCCAACAGGCGTGTAGCACCTTCAATAACTTGAAGAATCTTAAATTCTTCATCTTCTCTAAAACAATCTAAAACGATTTTTTTGAACATCTGACATTTTAGACCACTGGCTGCTACTGCTGGAATCCATGTTGCTAGTATTTTTAGAAGATTGATAAACCTATACAGATGTAGAAAATATGTTTGAATAGTGTGCTATACATCATCATCATCATACTCAGTTAATCCCACCTATAGCAAAGCTAAGGTAGGATCTGAGGAGGGTAAGATGTAGACAGCCTTACCTCTACCCCTAAGAAAAGAGAGGCTGTTTCCAGTGAGACCCCCGGCTCGATGTGGTTTGGTATCAAGCCTTGGACATAAGGCACATAACACTTAGCAATCAGGACAAACCCGATCGGTGCATGTACCCCTTTGTCTTTTGGCTATCCACGCCACCACATGATGCATGATTAATCGTCCATCGTTTTTAACGTTATTTTCACGAAATTAGTAAAATAACGCTAAAACTAGTGCAACTTTACTTTTGCCCCCCAAGGGCCACACATATATACATTATATGCGCACACCGTAAGTGGGGCGTCAATAGTGTGCTATACAAAGAAATGAAAATCGAGTTTTATAGTAAAAAATATACATTAACTATAATGAATCTATTAACTGCATTGAATTAACTATAATGAATTTATTAATTACAATAAACTTTTATTAATCTTGGATACACACGGTATTAACTCGTTTATTTTCCCACTAAGAAAACTTTTCAAATTCTTTTTTTATTTTTTAAATAGAATTTTCAAGATAAAAACAAAATACGTAGTATTATTTAACAATATTTGTAGAAATATGAAAGTGAGATATTTAGGTTTTTTATATTATAAATCATGGTTAAATACGTAGTACTGTCAATACAAAATATATTAATCTTAATTTTACTAAAAACTTCTCCTCTTTTATAGGATGTGTGTGAATGAAAAAAATACACTAACTATTCCTAAATTTGGTTTTCAACTTTATCAGTTGGATTTAAAGTAAATATAAAGTTGCAAGATACTTTCTATACTTTTTATATATTTTTAATAGAAAGAAATACAATTGCAACAAACAATAATAATAAAATAATATTATTAATAAAGTAACTTAAAAACCATAATTATTATTTTTGGGTCTTTTTATAAAATCTATTGAGTTTACAACCCTTGTTGAAAAAAAAGTCTTTCCGTGTTTAACAGCGGATTGTGTAGTGTGGAAACACACGGGGGGGATCAAAACCTACTTTAAGCCCAACCAATAGATTGGCTGCACATTAACCAATGACACGTCGGCAGACCCAACCTCTATTTTGAAACGTCGGTTTATATTGACACATCAACAGACCAAAGCATTAATTAATAATACTAACCCAATAGACACGGCCAACAATTATCCGTTGTACGCTAACCACTGACGCGTCGGCAGACCAAACCCTCCAAAACAGTTGATCTATCGTTAGAATTTTTAAAACAATCTATTTAAAAGACTGTTTATTACAACAGATGTAAATTCAAGTGTTTGGTTTAAACAGTTGTTGGCTTAAACAGTTGCTACGAACAAATATAACGCATTTAAATTTATAATGTTTGTTTAATAAAGATAAATCATCTTTTCATTTTAATAGCCGACTGTTTTATTATACACAATTTGTATTTAAAGCAATAAGAATATCAAACACATTTTAATAATTAATCTGTGATCAACAATTGAAAAATCTTTTTTCTTCTCTTTAACAAAGTCTCTGTCAAACAGCTGTTATACGATTCAACCATATTATTATAATTCAATAATTTGAGTTAAATATTTAATCTAAGAAAAATAAATACAAAATGCAAGACTTATATAATAAAAGAAATACAAATGTCTTTAAAACACTACTTTAATGACAATAGAATTACAATATGTGACTTTACAAACTACATAAAGATCCAAGGAAAACATAAAAAAAATACTTCCAACAACAAAATCATAGACATTGTTACTTCTTGCCAGCATCATCAGAATATATTGAAATGTCATCCAATTCTAAAAGCCCTAACGACTAAAGGGATCATCTCTTTGTTAGTCACCACCAAAAGGAAATATGACTCTCACACTTATCCGAAGATCAAGAAGATTCATGCAAGTATTCATTAAGATATTTCGCAATTTAAAATACAAGATCCAGGATAATAAATGTAAAAGCCAAGATGATTGACGATAAGGAACCGGTGCAACATATATATAATAAAATAATAATGGATTGATGTTTTCCTTTGAGTGTACGAATCGTCAAAAAACATCAATTCCCCTTTTCTTCTTAACAAATTGAAAATAGAAACTGCATGTATATATGTAATAATAAATTGATGTTTTCCTTTGATTGGAAGAATCATTGGAAAACATCAATTCAGAGATTTTTACCATCAAACAGTTGGTAATCTATTTTCCTTTGATTGAAAGAACCTTTCGAAAAATTTGTGGAAACAAATTTAATAGTAATATCATAATGCATATTGAATGGAGAGATGTAAAGTGAGAATACTAAAGATGAATATTGAGAAATTATCTCCTTTTATAGGCTGAAATATAACAACTATATTTGTACCCCCTCCAAATTTCATATATACCCAAGTCAAAATTTTATTTACATATTTCCCCTTCTAAAACTTCATAAATTACATATATACCCAAGTCAAAATTTTATTTTACATATTTCCCCTTCCCAAAAACTAAAAATATCAAATATACCCATTCTATTATTAAGCACCTCATATCATTACATCTTATGATGAATTTAATGATATGAGGGCTTAGTAATGATTATGAAAGAGTGCTTGAACACTCGTTTCGGTGAAATCAAGCTGTAGGATTCATGGAAACATTTTGCTTGTTACATGTTCTTGGTGTTCATAACTTACTAACTTGGAAAGATCGTATGGGATATAAGTTGTACGATGCAAGGAATGTGTTGTATGACTTTTCGTGAACATAGTTTATTAAAAGAATTTAGGTACAATAGTTATTTTCCGATGTATTTTTAGTAGAATGATTATATATGTAATTTATGAAGTTTTGTAGGGGGTATATGTAATTTAAATTTTGGGTTGGGTATATATGTAATTATAGTTGAAAATATGGGGATATATGTAATTAATCCTTTCAAATTTAATAGTTGGATTTGAAGTAAATATAAACATGGAAATTACTTTTCGAAATTTAACTTTTGCAAAACTAGATTTATTCACCGTTGTACACTATAAAAAAAGTTACTGATGATGGCCTCGACTTTTTAAGTTGTAATCAATATTTGACAAAATAATTATAAAATTGAATTACATCAGTTTTTTCAAATTCATAATTACAAAGCAGTCGACCCACCCCTAAAAGTCATTGATGAGCACCGTACAAAATGAACGATCTAGATGAAAAGATACCATAAATTTAAAAATTATTATTTTACATTAATTAAAAAATTAAAACTATTGTTCTTAAACACTATAAAAAAGAAGAAATAAACTTTCGAACTGAAAGACGAGTTACTCGACTTTTATTATAGAGTAAAAAAATATTAGTTTTTCAAGCACAAAAATAAAATAATAAAATATAATGTTATAAAGAATTACTACTATACATTAAACTTAAACAATATATTAGTCTTTTCAAATTCAATTACAACGCGTCGAGAATTTATGACTTTAATAGCACAACTATTCTCATAAAGGAAGTAGATGGACAACAATTAATGATAGATGTAATTTACTTTACTATTTTCATTATTTTTTATTATTTTTATTAAAAAAAGTATTTAATTTATACTCATTTGAATATATAAATGATATATAAACTCTTTTACTTATGTTATAAATTAAAAAACGAAATTATATTTTATAAAAAAAACAATAATAATAAAATAAAAATGTTAATAAAGTAACTTCACAGCCCAAAAAGTCTTTGATAATCACTGTACAAAATGAAGAGTCTATATGGAAAGATATCATAAATTTAAACATTATTATTTTATATTAATTAAAAAATTAAAACAATTGTTCTTACATATGATTTGAACTCTTTTATTGTTCCTATAATTTAAAAAAATGAACATATATTTTATAACTATAAAAATTCTACAAAAATATCACCATCTATAAAACGTGTAATTATAGTTTTTAATAACAACTTATTATGTTTTATATAAATAATATTTACATGAAAAACATTTTTATGAAAAAACATGAAATATACTCACTGTAACTAATATTTTAATATATGTAAACTGAATATTTACATAAAAGTCACTTAAGTTATTATAAGCATCTGTTTAAATTATTAGTATGAATATTATAATTATGTTCAATGTCTTAAAAATAACTTTTCTATAGAAACCTATTCTAATTCAAGTTATACAATATTTGATGATTTGTCAACGGATGTTGTCAAACAAATGTCATACATTACAATTTTCAACTAACATATTTACATTTTTTATATCTGTTTACCAAAGATCAATCATCTGTTGAGAAATCGTAACGTCTGTTCCATTCACAAAAGTAGTGCGTCAATTTAGCAAATTTTTCTTAAAAAACTGTGTTTAAAATACTGTTGATGAAAACAGATGTTACTCTAAAGGTTTATTCAACCAATTGTTTGTCTTAAACAGTTGAAACTAACAATGAAATATCATTAACATTTTTAATTTTAGTTTATTAAGAAGTAAATCATCTGTTGATTTTAACAATAGACTATATTGATATAACTAATCCGTTGTATTATATTCAAATTTCTATTTATCATGAAATAAATAATATTATCAAATACATTTCACTAATTAATCTGTTAATTTTCAACAGTTGATTCAATCTTTTCTTCTTCTCTTTCAAAAATTTACTAAAACATCTACATATTTTTTGTTGATATTCACCGAACATATCATTGAACCTTAAATTTTCAAAAGGAATTGATGAGGCCATCCATCGTTAAGTTGATACTTTGGTAGCAATAACATGATTATATATAAAGATCGTCTACAAAATATGATGCTCAAGCAGTTTTGTGCCACTTCGATTACTTCAAGATTCCACAGGTCTTCATCATTTTAAAACGTTTAAAACCATTTTCTAAAAAGCAGAAAACGATAACAACTCGTATTTAAAAATCATCCAGTTCTAAATGACCTAAAAAATGAAAATAAGGAACTAGAGGTGCAGGATACAATATAAATGAGGAATTGATGTTTTCCTTTGATTCTATGCATCATTGAAAAACATCAATTCTATTTTCCTTTGATTGTAAGAATTTTCAGAAACTTTGTGCAAAGATATTTGAAAGTAAAATCATTATGCATATGTGATGAAAAGATATATGTGATAATAGGTAAACGAATGTTTAGAGATTAAAAATAAATATTGGGAATTCATCCTCTTTTATAGGGTGAGTAGACTAAGTATTCGTAAAGTTGGTTTTCATTATTTTTTATTATTTTTATTACAAAACAAAAAGTATTTAATTTATACTCATTTGAATCTATAAATGATATGAACTCTTTTACTTATGTCATAAATTAAAAAAATGAAAATACATTTTAGAACAAAAAAAACAATAATAATGATAAAATAAAATTGTTAATAAAGTCACTTCAAAATCATAATTAATATTTGGACGTCTTTTATAATATCTGTTGTCACTTAAATCTGTAGAAGGAAAAAACATTATATCAAAAACTGTAGAAGGGAAAAACCGTAAAACCACTCAACGTAAGAACATCTTTTGTGACACAATTAAAGTTGTTATTAACGTATCAGTATAAAGTTAAAAAAAGAAACATTTTCAAATTGAGACATAAAATCTTAATATTTGTAAAACAACTCTTCATATTCTATTTTAAAATGAAACAACTCTTCATATTCTATTTTTTTTTATTTAACAATCAAATTTTGTGCCAAACCACTAATTCTGTGCAGAGAATTTGAACGTGTTATGCAGGAAAAGTTTGAAATGAGTGCGATGGGAGAGATGCAGTTTTTCCTAGGCTTGCAGGTGGACCAAAGACCAACGGGGATCTTAATTCACCAGACGAAATATGTTTCTGAAGTCTTGAGCCGATTCCAGATGGATGATTCAAAGCCGATGGATACCCCGATACAACCTAATCACGGGATTGGTGTTGATGCTAAGGGGGAGCTAACTGATCCTTTTACATACAGAGCAATCGTTGGATCTCTGATGTACCACACCGCCTCCAGACCAGATATAATGTTTGCCACATGTCTCTGTGCACGTTATCAGTCGAAGCCGAAACAGAGTCATCTTGCAGCTGTCAAACGTATCCTTAGATATCTGAAGTGTTGTCCGTCGAGAGGACTATGGTACCCTAATGGTGATAATTTTGACCTTATTGCTTTCAGTGATGCAGATTGGGGTGGCTGTGACAAAGACATCAAATCCACAACGGCTGGATGTCAGTTTATGGGGAGCAGGCTCGTGACCTGGCAATGCAAGAAACAGACCGCAGTTGCATTATCCACATGTGAAGCAGAATATGTCTCAGCATCAAGCTGCTGCTCACAGGTTCTTTGGATACAACAACAGATGGTGGACTACGGTTTACAATTTCTTAAAACCCCTATTTACTGTGATAATGAAGCCGCAATTGCATTAACAAAAGACTTAGTAAATCACTCGAAAGCTAAACATATCCGGATTAAATATCATTTTATTCGTGATTGTTACGCAAAAGAGTTGATCGATATGGTCAAAATCCACACTGACTATCAACGTGCACATCTATTTACCAAAGCTTTTGATAAATCAAGATTTGAATATCTTTTAAAAGCTAATGGTATTAAAGAAAAACGGGACTAATCACCACCTCAGTTTATCACTTATTAGTACAGTTTTTATTGCTTTTCAGAAAAATACAAAAAAAAAATCCAAAAATATGTTTTACTTTTCTTAGATAGAATTTATTTTCAGAAAAACCAAAAACATTGAAAAATTCAAAAAAATAAAATAAAAAAATAAACCATAAAAAAATAAACCATAAAAATTAGAAAAAAAAACCAAAATAATTTCCTGGAGAAAAAGGGGAAATGATAGTACATTAGTGGGGATCTGACACATTCTAAAGAAATGTAATGTGTCACACCCTCAATTTTCCACATGCGGGGTTTTACCGCGAGGCGCGTGACACACCAGGATCCAAGTCAACGGTCACAATAAACGACATCTATATGATATGAAAACAACGTAAATTGCCCATTAAGTTTCGAAACCGTTCTAACACAGCGGAAGCAAAATGTATTATTACAACTCAAAAGTAAAACTCGAAGTCTGAAATGTTTAACAAAACATGCATATGATTCCTAGACGCCGTGAGACTCCGTGCGCCTAACATATAATGCTGGTGAGTTCACAGGTTTTAAGTTCGTAAACGTTTTTATGTTTTAAGCGATTCCTCATAAAGTGCCAAGTGTGCAAAAGTTCCAAGTAAATAACAAACGTTCCCTTACTACTACGATTGTGTTGCTAAAACCATTACTGACAAACGTTGCTCGAGTTGTTGCCCATGTGCCAAGTGTCAAAGTAGAGACAATATGCATCCGCCCGGCTCCCAGCCGTCGGGTGGGGTTTGTCACGCCCAATAGATCAATCCACATTTCCCCCGTTGTGCCCCGCACATTCATGGTTTTAATAGGGACTTAGGTTTCGTCGTATAGTAAATAAGTGCCAAGCGCCAAGTGCAAAATGCCAAGTGTCAATGTTTAAAAATGTCAAGTGCCAATGTTAAAATATGCCAAATGCCAATGTTTAAAAGTGTCAAGTGCCAATGTTAAATATGCCAAGTGCCAAACGTGTCACGTTTCTTAAAAGAGTTACATTCCCAAGAGGCGTCATGTTTCTAAATGTGTTACGTTTCCAAAAGTGGTAAGTTTCATAAGAGTTGCGTTTTCAAATCATAAACGTTGCATTGTTAAAACGTGTGGCATGCTTCTCCCCCGAGAGAAAAGAGTATAAAAGAAGGGCCGTGAAACTCACCTTAGAGTGTGTCTTCTTGATAACTAGAGATCCAACCCGTGTATGATACTCCCGACAATTAACAACCTATTAATGAGTTTACATAAGTGTGATGACTACTAACACGAAGGCTAACTAGTCCCCGATTGTCCAGATCTTGACTCTATGTGTTTAAAGTGTGTTTGAACGTTAACCGGACATCCCGTTGGTGACCCATTACATCAATTAGTCATGCACATAAAGTTAACACATAAGTTTCAAGCATAAAACACTTAGTTTGCATCAAAAATCTCATTCCGGACATCAGATGGTCAAATGTGGTTTTTCCCATTTCCACGTTCGCCCGTTTGAGCCACGTTCACCCGTTTGAGCCACGTTCGCCTACACGAAGGGTCGAATGAGTTCCACGTTCGTCCGTTTGCATCAGCACTTCATAAAACGCACCAAAACGCATCTTAACGGTCCGAAAACATCACGAAACATCACCAATCACATCAGTCGACTATCATTAACATATTCCTACAAAACCCTACCAATTTTATCCCGAAATCCGTTCGTTTTACAAGTTACCCGAAATAGCAAATTATGGAGATGTCACATCAAACGCATGCAATCTTTACCCAATTAGGAAACTTTCTGAAATCAATCAATAATCAACTTAATATACTCAGATTATCATGAACAAGAAACCCTCAATCATATCCTTATCACTATCATCATGAACAAGCCCTAGATCTAACCCAAAATCCCCAAAATGAACAAAACATCATCAATAATCAATTGTAACCTATCTAAATCATAAATCATCATCAATAACAATCCTAGATCATTGTTCTAACATCTATACAGCAATCAATCATCAAAAAATACATAACGCTACATAAAACACCATTAACACATGTTAATTTGTATGAAAACTCATTGTTTATGAATAGGTTTTGTTTAGAAAGATATTAGGAAGGTTTTTATCCATGAAAACATGTTTGAATCAGATCTGGACTCTTGGGGTTTAATGAAAACGAATTGAAATGCTTTAAAAATGATTTAGAATGAAGAACATACCTTAGATCTTTGTGTAGAAGATGTTTGTAGGTTAGATTATAGAAAACAAGGGCAAAAACTCCTTCCCCAATGTTTAAAGTTGCTAGAGAGTGTTTAGAGGCATTTAGGGTTTGTGAAATGGTGAAAAATGACAAAGTGTGGTATTTATACTAGTCCACATTCGCCCCTTTTACATGGTCGAATGTACCCACATTCGCCCCTTTCTCAGGGTCGAATGTGCATGTTCTGGTCGAATGAAACTTTTTCATTTCCACATTCCAGGTTCTCCCCTTCAGTAAGGGTCGAACCAATATTAATTTCCAGGTTCGCCCACTCGATGTGGTCGAACCAGGACTTATGTTTTTCCTAGTTTTCCAGTTTGTCGTGTTTAACGCATTTTAACGCACCTTAACATACGAGCATGCAACCTAAGTCTATGTTTAACATATTTAAGCATAGATGATTATCTACACATCATTTAAACACATCTAAGCATATAATCCACCATACGACAATTAGTCTACACATACACTTAATTAGTTTATGTAATTCACCAACAACGGGACTCGTAACGTGTGTGTGTAATTAACCCAATGATCCTCCGAATCATTGAACCCTGGACAATACGGACTGTGTTCCGACTCGACTGACCCCGTCAAGTATGTTTAATAAATGTTTTTCGCTAAGGTAGACTTATGTGTTTATAAAATGTTGACCTAAACATGCCGAATGTCACATAATGCAATATAAGGCGTGTGTCTGAGTCTGTGTGATGTGTTGATAGGCTTCGTAGACCTATTACTGCGTGCCTGATACATACATGTCAAACAAATTGATGTGTGGATGAACTCCTCATGGGCATATGGTCTTAGTACCGTAATTTCGTTTGATAGGGTATTTGTGCAAAATTCGGAGGTTTCGGATCGTTATGTTATTAGTTGTCTGGGGATAGCCTCTCTGATCTTTTGCTGTAAGTCTTTACGGACCTAGATCAGATAGGGTGTCTTTATAAAAGAGCTGTAAAGCCAAATCCTAAAGTTACCGAATTGAGGAACTTTCCATATATGACGATAATCAAAGATTATCTATTACATCGTATCCAATCAATGATGCAAATCATGGTTGATATTAGCCCTCAACCTGGTAGACTGCACATGTTACTTTGTTGCATTGATTTGCTGACCTGTATACCTCTGTGCCTCAAACCTTGTAAATTACAGATGACGAAAGCATAATCACGCGTTACAATGAGTCTTTGTGCATTTACTTCTTGATACAGGAGTATGTCGTGTGCGTGGGAACCACAGACAATTGAGTTTATACTATAAATAATAGTATGAGTCTAAAGCACAGCACAACAGTCTGCATGTGAGTTTATATGGATCACAATATCAGCAGTTACCAGATCACACATTGTCTTTAATGATAATAAATCAAAAGATCAACGGTGTGATCAGATTTCTCAATAACTGATATGATCCCTTTAACGGAAATCACAAAACATTTACTGTTTTTATCTTTACCTTTTGTCTCTTTTATATTTCTCGTCAAAAATACAAAACTCAAAAAGATCTTAGGTGTGTTTTAACAAAAAGTTTAGAAAATCCAAAAGATTTTACATTTCTATCTTATTTTTGATAGCTGATGGTGGTTGATGATGATTTTCTAAAACTTGATGAATCATTTGAGTTTTCTTATCTTTAAATGTGAAATAATGAATGTCGGATGCTTAAAAGTTGAAAAATATTTTGAACGGAACTCGATTTTGAGATTTGGTAAAATTTTCAAAAATTCCAATTTTCATTCGCCCCTTCGTTGGGTCGAAGGTGGAATTTTGTCTGCTCATTCGTACCTTTTAAACGTCGAATGTGAGTGTTCATGTGACATTTTCACATTCGAACCCTTTTTCTACATTCAAACCTTTCAATAGAGTCGAAGGTGGAAAAAGTTTCACATTCGCCCAAGTCAAACGGTCGAATGTGGAGCCTATATATACCATATCTGCACATTCGACCCCCACTTTCAAAAAGTTTCAAAATTCTGAGATTAACTGATCTTGTTTCCCGTGTTTTAAATTTCATATCATTGTGTTCGTCTTGAATCACTGATCATTTTGCCATATCGTTTGCAGGTTATAATCCATTACACAGCTCATAATCGTTGATTTTGTGACCAAGCCCTAACTGCCATTAAACTTCGATTTTAACTTGTTACTTGTTAAAATTTTTGATATGAATTCATTGCTTATGTGTTTTAGGGGGAGAATAAACAAAAACTTAGGTTTAAACTCAATCAGATTGTCTAATTGATGTTTCAAAACATTCGAACCCTAGTTTTTACTAGAAAACACATAATCAATGGATAATAATTGAAATTGTTCATTGGAAATGATTAATCGGTCATGTTAGAAAGTATTCAAATCAAAATGGCATGATAAAACGAACCAAATCAAAATTTGATGTTGAAGAAGATGAACAGTCTCCTTCGCCCAAATTCAAACGGTCGAATGTGACTTTTTGGGCGAATGTAGGTGTTCAAACGGTCGAACCTGGAAACAAACGGTCGAATGTACACTTTTACAAAATGTTTTGCACATTGGAACCCTTTGATTCCACATTCGAACCTTTCTGATTTCACATTCGAACCAACGAACGGTCGAATGTATATTCTGAAAATCAAAAATTTCAAGTTTTGCTTATTTTGTCTGTTTTTAACATGTTTTCTGGATTTGTTTTGCAGTCTGATAATGTCTGAACAGGAAAGTGTTGATATTCCTGCTGGATCATCTGAGAAGACTGCTGGAAAGGAACAAATGGATGATTTACCATTTGAACCGGCGCACAACTACTGTGCGTTCATGGGTGATCTAAAGAAACATCAAGAGTTCACCGGCATCGTAGATTTCCTAAAAAGAAGGCGCGTGATTGTTGCACTTGCTACCCCAGCTATCATTTATGAGGATCATCAACAGGAGTTCTGGAAGAATGAAAAAATGGACTTCTAGAACAACGAATCTGCAGTGGTTTGCATGATTCAGGGGGAGCTTGTAATTATCTCTGAAGATGATATCCGTGAGGCATTGAAGTTGCATGATGAGAAGAAGACAGATCCTAGAGAACTTTCATGGATAGAACAGAGGAAGTGCTTCTTACGGATGAAGTATAACGGACCGATAACTGATGGTTCGTTACATAAAGGGAAGCTATGTGTAACACCCCAACCGATGGCGGAAACATCGGGATGTCACGTATTGATGATTGTTCAGTAGCTCATGGTAAATAATAAATTTCATTATATGATTTAGATAAATTACATACAATTGTTCTACAAGAATTCGTACATCAAATTGAATAAAACTATGCACACATCTTCACGCATTAACTCAAATCTTCAAGCAAGTAGAACCTGAAACATGTTAAGTTGAAAATATTTTGGGTCAACAAAAGTTGGTGAGAATTACATAGGTTTTGATAATCGAATAAAATTGTTGTGCCATTCATGTGTCATGGCAAGTCTAGTCCATATGTGAAAACATACTAGAAGTAAATCGATTGCATAATCAACCCTTGTGACTGTTGTATTGTGGTACATCCCATACGCTCATGATTCACTCGTTTATATTGCAGTAACAAACACCCACGCTACCTTTGTAGGAGGCACGTATCCGGGTGGGATTGTCAGTCCAATAGATCTATCAATGTATACCGTCGGCTTATCAATGTTAATGATTATGCTAGAATTGTGCTTACCCTAGTCATGTTCAAGACATAATGCAACATAGAAAAACACATAGACACATTGATGATTGATTTGCATAAATGATGTTGTAACATGTTTCACCCCAAAAATGGTGTTAAATAGAAAAAGGGCTATGTAAAACTCACCTTAGCAAAATGTTATATCTGTTGAAAAATTGAATAGTGGTGTTGCCCAAACAATGCCAAATATCACCAATGCTTAATTGAACACGAACAAATGGTCAAACCCCGAAGTCAAAAATTCGAACAGAAACCCACGAACAGAGAGTTTTTAAGAGAAATTGGAGGTTGAGTTGAGATGATTGGCGAGTGTAGCAGGCTTGAGGGTGTTCAATTTATAGTGAACGGGTCTGTTTCGTTGAATTGGAAGGTTTGACCACATTTGAATGTATACGCGTGAATATGCATAATTCATGATTAATTGATGGTTAATTGTGGAAAGATTGCATCAGCCTTGATGTGAGATTAAGTGGTTTCCAAAAATCCTTGATTTAATTATAAGATTAACCTTGGAAGATTGGTCAACCAAGGCATATGCCTTGGCTGCGTGCGCGTTAAACAGCAACAGATAGGGGAATGGTTTGGTTTTGGCTTAGAAGCTTATAAAAGAAATGGTGACTTGTTTGTATAACAAACCTGGTAGATGGCTCAATGGTGTGGCGCGGGTATGTGTTCCGGACTGACTACGGTTCGAATCCTTGCAGTAGCATCCCTTTTTCTCTTTTTTTTTAACAGCAAAAGGGAGGGGAGAGGACAAGTGGGCCGGATCTCATGTTTTCTTGGGTTTGGGCCTGGTTGGGTGGGCCTGCTGTTGGGTTGGGTTAACTAAACCAACTATTTAGTTTAATTGTTCTACATTATTGTTATTATTTATTAGTATTAATATTATTTATTATTATTATTATTATTATTTTTATTATATATATATATATATATATAAGTTGTGTGTTAGGGATAAGTAAATGATAAAGGTGTATAAAATAAGACTTTTACGTATAAAAATTTGGGGAAATTTTGCGATGTTACAGTCTCCCCTACTTTTGGAAACTTCGTCCCGAAGTTAAAAGAGAAAATATCAGGTTTACAATCGGTCAACTACCGGAAACCTTGATAAAATTTCACACTACCTTAACGTACCTGTAAATTCATGATTACGTTCCGGACCGTAATTACCAATTTACCTTACGTTAGGGTTTTGCGTCCTTTTATGACTTTACCGATTGTTGAGCAGGTTCGATAGTCTCCACCAGTCGTTGAGCAGGTGGTAGGGCCTCTCCCGACTGTTGGAAAGACATGATGACCTCTACCAATCGTTAAGTAGGTTGTTTGGTAGTCAGCTAATTGTTGTACAAGTAAGCAAGTATGATTATAGATATAGCAATTAGTTCACATTCAAACAAGCATGCACCCAGATGTTATGATAATACTTGAATTTATTACTTGAATCAAAAAGTGTCAATACATAGAATTTAAATAGGTAAACATCATTCAAATGGTGGGGTTTGCTGTTAAGTAGCTGGAGGGTCTCTAGCAGGGTTATTTGGAGCATCAAGAGCGTTTGTAGCAGGGATTCGACAAGCATCCGCAAGATGCCCATACCTTTGACAATTGGTGCACTGTCGGCAGGGAATAACCCCGCTAGAGACCCTCCAGCTACTTAACAGCAAGCCCCACCATTTGAATGATGTCTGCTTTTTAATTCTATGTATTGATTCAAGTAATAAACTCTAGTATTATCATAACATCTGGATGCATGCTTTTTTGAATGTGAACTAATTGCTATGTCTAAACCATACTCGTTATACTTGCTTACTTGTACAACAGTTAGTTGGCTACCAAACAACCTACTCAACGATTGGTAGAGGTCATCATGTCTTTCCAACAGTCGGGAGAGGCCCTACAACCTGCTCAACGACTGGTGGAGGCTATCGAACCTGCTCAACAATCGGTAGAGTCATAGAAGGACACAAAACCCTAATGTAAGGTAAATTGGTGATTGCTGTCCGGAACGTAATCATGAATTTACAGGTACGTTAAGGTAGTGTGAAATTTTTATCAAGGTTTTCGGTAGTTGACCAATTGTAAACCTTGTAGTTCATTTAGTCCTTCTATAGTCCATCAACTCATATCTTTTAGGACTCCTAAAACTTAATGCTTTGCAAGATTCTTACTCTCCTTGCGATGTTAGACGAACCTAATTCAACTCTTAAAGCTCGCACCTACCCGACCCGAAGCCACTATCCTATTACCAATTAACGAATTTCCAAATCACAGTTGCCCCAAATTCTACCCAATCACCCTCAACCTTGTGTTTTTCTTCTAACTTTGGGACGAAGTTCCTAAAAGTAGGGGAGACTATAACATTTCGCACTTAACATTTGTACGTTACGAATAATTTGAATAAAACGTCAAGATTCACCAATTATCGCCTTTTAAAAATATTTTTGTGAGGTATTTGAAACCCTAATACTATATTAATTATATATAATATACATATATATAGTTATAAAATGTCAAAAAAAGGAATGCTTGGGCCGGGAATCGAACCCGCGCCCCAAGCCGGGTCACAACACAACAACACCTAACCAGCTGAGCTACCCAACACTTCTGTTGAGTCTCCTGCGCGTTTTAATTTTATAGTATAATAGTATACCCACAGTTGACTTAGAAAAGTCAAATGTGACGAACGATTTCCTAAATTAATCAATCTTAAACGCGTTTTGATTTTAATTTGGTATGATTTCGTGATTGATTGACCTGTACGCGTAAAACCCACGAATAATTATCATCAATTCGTTCCAATCATTGCCAATCAATCGCGTATACATTCAATGGCGAGTCAAACCTTCCAATATAACGACCCAGACCCCATCCCTATAAATTGAACATCACAAACCCATCCCAACTCGCCGAATACTCTCTTCCAACCCCCAATTTCTAACTTGATTCACTGTTCTTGAGCTTTTGGTTCGAAGGTTGACTTTCGGGTTGACTAATCAATTCGTATTCAAATCGTATTTGTAAGTATCATTTTTTTGTGGGTTTTATCCTTCGGCAATCACACAACAATAACCCCATGATTGATTAGGTTATTGTTGTGTGAATCGTTTGATTGTAAAATCTAGGGTTCGAACGTCTTAAATGGGGAAGATCACAAACCAGTACTTGGTTTTATAATTTAGTAAAACTGGAATCAAACACAACCCCTGATCTAGATCAGGTGGTTGTGTCTGATGTTGTTAATCAAGGTCACGCGGGTTCGAGTCCCCTTGCAAACCGTTTTAATCTTTTTATCTTAATTAAATACAAATCAGTTCTTATATATTATATAATTAAAATAATCTTAAACTAAACGTTCTCAGGGTCCAGACCAGTTGGTCTGGGCTTATGATTTAAAAAACACGAACCGGCCAAGGGCCCGGGTTCGAACCACGGCATCAACAACATTTTTTTATTAAACATATATATATACATTCCTTTATATTTTTAAAAATTCATTTTAAAATACTATAACCCTTTTAAAAATTCTACAAAAATTATATTATGTTAATCTAGTGAAAAAGTTTAACATACAATTTTTAGTTTTCAAAAATTTATTTATTTAATATATATAATAAATAAATCAAGTTTATTCTATTTTATTTATAAAATTCTATAAAAATATCAAAACAATTTTATAAATTTCCACAAAAATTATTCTGAGTTTTCATAACAATAAACTTTCTGAAATGATTTTTATTTCTGAAAAATCACTTATTTAATATTTTTAATCAATTTTTGTTAGTTTTAATAATAAATAAATCATAATAAATTCATTTTTTAATATTTTTGCACCAAAATTTTATATAAATTATTTCTGATTATTTGGAACAGAAATACAATTTTTAAATTAATAATTCTTTAATTTTAGTAATTTTTAAATATTAAAGTTATATTTTGACAATTTGAAATAAATAGAATTAATATTCTATTTTTAAGAAAATAATTTAATAAAAATTATTTTCATACTTTAAGCTTATTATTGTGACCATCTTTAATTTAAAAATTTACAAAAAGACTTTTGTTTATTTATTTATCAAATTTCTCTCAATTATCAAACATTTTAATTATTAATCAAACGAGCACTTATCCCCAATTTGAAGCTCTAGAATATATATATATTTGTAGACTAGATGGACTTAGACATATTTATTACCTTAATTTTAGGGTAATACTTGTCATTGTTGGGCAACACACTATTCTATTTTTCAAGAGATATAACATTTTGCTAAGGTGAGTTTTACATAACCCCTTTTTTTATTTATCACCATTTTTGGGGTGAAACATGTTACAACATTCTATATGCAATTCAATCATCAAAGTGTCTATGTGTTTTTCTATGTTGCATTATGTCTTAAACATGACTAGGGTAAGCACAATATTCTAGCATAATCATTAACATTGATCAGCCGACGGTATACAATGATAATTCTATTGGACTGACAATCCCACCCGGATACGTGCCTCCTACAAAGGTAGCGTGGGTGATTGTTATCGCATAACATAATCGAGTGAACCATGAGCGTATGGGATGTACCAAATTACAACAGTCACAAGGGTTGATTATGCACTCGATTTACTTCTAGTATGTTTTCACATATGGACTAGACTTGCCATGACACTTGAATTGTACAAGTTTTATTCGATTATCAAAACCTATGTAATTCTCACCAACTTTTGTTGACCCAAAATATTTTCAAACTTAACATGTTTCAGGTTGTTGCTTACTTGAAGATTAGAGTTAATGCTTGAAGATGTGTACTTAGTATTATTCATTTTGATGTACAAATTCTTGTAGAACAAATGTATGTAATGCAATTAAATCAATTATTGAAATTTATTCACCATGAGCTACTGAACAATCATCAATACGTGACATCCCGATGTTTCCGCCATCGGTTGGGGTGTTACAATATCTGTGACAAGGCAGATTTTGAGGTGCATCCCTCAAATGCCATCAAGGCAAAGTTCTTTCTGCCATTGTCAGGCTCTCCCCAGTTGATGTCAAACATCTTGTTGTCTGCATCAGGGTTACACTCATTAGTGTCAAAAGGAATGTAACATCGCGAATTTCCCCTAATTTTTTTTTTGATAAAAAGAATGTATTGTTTTAAACAATATATGTTTTAAATACCTTAAACTAATAATTATTTGTATCTCGACACTTTTGTACGTTTTAAAATATTTCGAGTCACTTTCGGGCTTATATAATCATATTATGAATTTAGAATAATATAGTTTTAGGGAAATAATTGCCAAAAAAAGATTTGTGTGGACCGGGACTCGAACCCGCGTCCACAGCCAACCAACACACAGTGACAACCAACTGAGCCAACTATCATCTTGTGTAGTATTTCAGAAGAAAATAAACTTAACACATTCCTTAAATTGATTAGTCAAAGTCTTAGTCAAACAGTCAAAGTCTTAGTCAAACAGTCAAAGTCTTAGTCAAATAGTCAATTCATCATAAAACCTTACTTTATGGTGTTGACCAATTTTAATGGCTAATTGACTCCTAAACTAGTATAAAAACCCACCTATGACCCATTATACTTTGCACCTCTAAATCGATTGTTTCAATCCGATTAAACTTTCCCTCATACCTTTCTTTTATAGTCTATTACTTCTACAATTGAAGCTTTGATTATAAGCTCTTGTAATTGGCAACTTTGGGGCAACACATATTCTATTTTTCACGAGACATAACATTTTGCTAAGGTGAGTTTTACATAGCCCCTTTTCTATTTATCACCGTTTTTGGGGTGAAACATGTTACAACATTCTATATGCAATTCAATCATCAAAGTGTCTATGTGTTTTTCTATGTTGCATTATGTCTTGAACATGACTAGAGTAAGCACAATTCTAGCATAATCATTAACATTGATCAGCCGACGGTATACAATGATAGATCTATTGGACTGACAATCCCACCCGGATACGTGCCTCCTACAAAGGTAGCGTGGGTGTTTGTTATCGCATAACATATTCGAGTGAACCATGAGCGTATGGGATGTACCACATTATAACAGTCACAAGGGTTGATTATGCACTCGATTTACTTCTAGTATGTTTTCACATATGGACTAGACTTGCCATGACACTTGAATTGTACAAGTTTTATTCGATCATCAAAACCTATGTAATTCTCACCAACTTTTGTTGACCCAAAAATATTTTCAAAATTAACATGTTTCAGGTAACAATGAAGCTGAGGCTTTGAGTATGCATGAGGAATTATCATGAAGTTTTTGTTTGAAGTTATTTGAAGTTGTTGCTTTATTTGATATCATGTATTTGGATTTCTAGACATCATTTCATTTTGGATATTTATGTTATGAATAAATTATTTAAAATTTCAATTTATAACATGTGCTACTGAAACAATCATCAATACGTGACATCCCGATGTTTCCGCCATCGGTTGGGGTGTTACGTGTTTGTTATCGCATAACATATTCGAGTGAACCATGAGCGTATGGGATGTACCACATTATAACAGTCACAAGGGTTGATTATGCACTCGATTTACTTCTAGTATGTTTTCACATATGGACTAGACTTGCCATGACACT
The DNA here is from genome assembly GCA_030844895.1 of Ambrosia x helenae. Lineage (NCBI taxonomy): Eukaryota > Viridiplantae > Streptophyta > Magnoliopsida > Asterales > Asteraceae > Ambrosia > Ambrosia x helenae. The sequence continues at coordinate 72,645,295 of CM061234.1, forward strand.
TGAATTGTACAAGTTTTATTCGATCATCAAAACCTATGTAATTCTCACCAACTTTTGTTGACCCAAAAATATTTTCAAAATTAACATGTTTCAGGTAACAATGAAGCTGAGGCTTTGAGTATGCATGAGGAATTATCATGAAGTTTTTGTTTGAAGTTATTTGAAGTTGTTGCTTTATTTGATATCATGTATTTGGATTTCTAGACATCATTTCATTTTGGATATTTATGTTATGAATAAATTATTTAAAATTTCAATTTATAACATGTGCTACTGAAACAATCATCAATACGTGACATCCCGATGTTTCCGCCATCGGTTGGGGTGTTACAAGGAAGACTGCTCCAGTCAACATACCCTGAAGTAAATAAACTTTGTTGTGAGGGTTGCTGAGATTGTGGAGGTTGTTGAGCAGCTGGAAAGGGAGGGATTGATTGTTGGCTCTGCATCTGTTGAGTAGGCATCTGTACATATTGTACTTGTGGCACATATTAGATTTGTGGAGCTTGTGCCTGTACAAAATGTGCACTCCCCTGTGTTTTATTATTCCTGTTATAACTGGGGTTAAAATTATTTCCAGACTGAGATTGGTTAAAGCTAGAGCTTCTACACTCTCTAGCAAAGTGTCCCAACTTTTGACACTTGTGACATCTAAGTTTAGATTTGTCAAAACCAATTTTTGTGGAACTGTTGAGTCCTGGAAATTTCCTTCCTGACCTTTTGTAAAATTTATTTGTTTTTATACTTAACATGGCCAGTTGGTGTAGAATATCCATTTCTTCCAAGTCATCACTGTTGAAATTTTTTAAATCATCCATGATAAAACACATGTTATCAGCAGTTTGACTAAAATCATCATTGTCATAACCTGGGAATGATCTTTCAGATGAGATCCCAGCAGTTATGTCAATATGGTCAAAAGATCCAAAACTATTTGAACAAGTTGGTGAGTCTTGTCCTAATAGTGCTGTACTACCAGGTCGATAGTCATCAGCTGTTTTACCAGAACTTTGCACCTTTTTCTTTTGATGAATTTCTCTCTCAAAAGTTAGCAATCTCCCATGAAATTTTGTAAGAGTGAGGGAGATAAAGTCTGGTGAAGATCTTAAGACTATAGAGTATGTTTCCCATTTTTCAGGTAAGACCTTAAAAATCTATGAAGCATAGATACAGTTGTGTAGGTCTGACCATTTAATTTTAGCTCAGATATTAATAAGGAGAATCTTTCAAATTGTTGTGTTAAAGTTTCCCCATTAATGTGAGCAAAAGTTTCATATTGTTGAGCCAGGATTTCTCTGGTGTTGGCAATCACCTCTTGAGTTCCTCCAAACTGTTCTTTGAGGCAGTCCCAAAGCTCTTTGGCACTATCACAATGTAATACGCCAGAGTAGATTTCATTTGGGAGTGCCATTGCCAACATAGAGAAAGCTTTAGCATTAAGCTCAAGTTTTAGGAAATCATCATCTGTATAGTCTTTTGGATCTTTTGGTATTTCTACTTTAGTTTCAAGATTGATATTTACTGGTTTGTGAGGACCATATATCACAGATTTCCAGCAACCAGTGTTGGTCGGTGATAATGTATGTGCCATTCTCCTTTGCCAGATATTGTATTCATTTCTTACTAGCATAGCAGGTTTATTGGCAGAACCAGTATTATGAGGATCCATTTTAAAGAGTATTGATTTGTCAAATATCTCTTAAAGTGATGGATGTTGATACAAGTGAACTTTTAATCCTTTATTGAATATCAATAAGAGCCTGTGTCTGATTCTCAATGTGTTAGATTGATATGTGATCAGATAAACCAGTGCTCTGATACAAATTGTTGGATCAGTATTGCTCTTTGTATGAACTTGCTAGTGAACACTTAAGTGTTTAGCAAGTTCTTTATCAGTTATAGCACAGCAGAATGTTTTAAGTTAAAGCTACACTTATCAACAGGAGTTATTACTCCCCCTGGATGTTTGATAAAACTAAAGACAAGTATTTAATGAGAATCTGAGTATTGAATGAGAATGAATACTTAAACAGATTCTCAGTAAAGGAAATGGAAATAACAATGATAAGCTTTGAAGGATTTCTGTATATTAAAAATCAATGTCTAAAATAGTGGGATGAACCCATCTATTTATAGACTTACAAAATATCTAAATCTTATCACAACAAAGCTTCTAAGGCAAGACTACAACAGGCTGTAGTCTTGGGATAAGTACAAAATGATAAAGTAATACTAAACTAATAAACTACTGAAACATAAGGCGGTGGAAAGATTCTTGAACAAGTGCTGATGAATGACAAACTACTGATGTGTAGTTTGTCTTCAGTAGTTCTTTAGTGAACTGTCTGGTTTGAACGACAGAACTTCTGATGCATTTCTTCTTCAGTACTTGTAGAATCCTTCTTCAGTACTTTTGTCTTCTTTCTTCAATAGTTCTATACTTAGAATATTTGTGACAGAAGTGAATTATACTTAGATTTACAAAAGTGGTTTCACCAATCCTCTTTGTCCTAACAAATGGCCATAATCCTGTCAAATCCATATGTACACGTGTGTGTATATGAACATCAGTAAATGATACACTATACTAATATGCGATCGCGTGATGTCTTGGGACTTGAGAAGTGCACGGTCATGAAAGATGTTTTTCATGAAAATGCTTCAAAAAAGTTCTTTGTTTAAATTATTGTTTGAGTTAAAAGAATCTTAGTTCATTATAACCATTGGCTCTAATACCAATCTGTCACACCCCGCCTTGTCAGAAATACGGGATGTAATGTCGAAAGGTTTCAAGCACAATGTTTGAGCAAACACATAAAAAAACCAGTGAAATTGATACCAAATGATTAATGTTTACAAAACAAGAGTAAAAATTGTCTTGGTATTGGGGTAGAATACCCATAAAAACACACAATAATGTTTGAAAGTTAAGCAAATCCCCACAAAAGATGGTATCACAATGTGTGTGCCCAAACGGTTATCAAGTCCCATGGAGTGCAAATCACTTAACTAAAAAAACATGTATTAAAGATTTTTCAACATAAAGCTGGTGAGTTCACATGTTTGAATGTACACAAAGTAAAGTTATTGAAATTCGTGTGTGACTAATCAATGGTAGCTAAGCTAATGATTAATTTGCCAACATGAACCTATAACCAAACATCTGACTGTTGTGCCTCTCGCATTATACAATAAAGATAATGTAAGAATTGTAGAAAACTAGCACTCTTTTGTATGTGACATGTTAACGCGACTAACCAAGAGTTGGGGGTGTCAAACCCAATAGATCTATTTAAGTGTTTCATGGCTAAACCCATAGCTAATGGTTATGGTGAAACGAGTGTACGAGTACTATTAAGATCTCATGAACCAATTGTCTCATGTTTCACATGGTAGTGATGATAGAATTCACTCCAAACAATTTGTATCTTGAATAAAGTAGAATGTTTTCCCCCCAAAAATCTGAAAACAGTAAAAAGGGGCCGTGAAACTCACCTCGTGTCCGTGTGAGTATGCTAGCAAATGGTAAGCCCAAATGAAAACTACGATCCGACCTAAAGTGCCCTAGAATGTTAAAGGACAATTTAAGTCTCGTACTCGATTTTTTACCATGCAAGTTTTTCACCCAATTTGTATGCCTTTGGAATACATGTACATAGTATTATTGTCCAAATATGTGATGATTATTACGCAAAATCACTTGTTCTTCCAAAAACATACATAGTTTTGCCTATTAGCTTGTAGATCTTGTTTTTCTTCATTAAATCCGTTCGTTTTAGTCGTAACAACAACTACTTTAGTTAAATACGTGTTTACACACATGTCATATGTTACCACATATTACTGTACATTACCATATTTTAACATATATTTAGAGTTTTTATGTTTAAGAAGTTTTAACACATGTTTAGGCTCATTAACATATGTTTTGTTGATGTAACAATGTGTCTGATACTTCAACAATAACTGACTGAATATGCTAGGTGTGTTTAGGATTCGCCAGCAACGTCCAAGGGGGAGATTGTTGATGCACTTTCTGTGGACGTCACTGTCGAATAGACTAGGGTTGAGTCTTTGTATTGTATTACATGAGATTGTGGTGATCCATAAGGGCATTATATGGATCTGATGCATTTGTAAATATAGACCAAAAGTTAAGCCAGATTCGACCAGTTTGTTATGGTGCGAATGTGGAAAAGTTCCACATTCGACCTCATTAAACGGGCGAAGGTGGTTTATTATTTTGGACTATAAATAGCAATCTCATGTGTTGTATTCATTTGTAGATTTGAGTTTATATTTTGAATGCTCTCAAGGGGGAGGTCATGCCCGACCTCCCCCGGCCTCGAGATAGATGTTTATCCTACTGATGACAGTGTCTGTAACCGTTTCTGAATTAATACGAATCTGTGATGACTTTGTTATCGTATGTTTCTGTCTCGTCTCGAATCTCCCGTCTGAAACCGAGTTGTTTTCGCATAATCGATCCATGAATTCGGTTTTTAACCGGATTCTCATGTTTTCTCTTATCAAAAAACTTATGTATATCTTTATGTTCAAAGTTCACTTGTTATGTTTATGTATCATATTCGTCCATATACACCCATGCATGCATATACATACATTTATGCGTGTATGTGGGTGTATATACATACATCTGGGTGTATGTATACAACCCATACATACATGTGCAAGTATGTATGTATATGTTTTTGCCCATATTTTGTTAATTTACCAACTTTATTATATAGTTTATCGAGTTAATGTATATTATAGTTTCGGGTGAACACTATTTCAAATAAAAGATAGAAAATGAATTAAGTTTGGGTAGTTTAACATACCAATAAAATGAAACTGAAAAACAAGTGAAAGGTGTTGAGTTCTTGAGGTTTGCTACCACACTATGGCTTCTAAACACTTGAATCTCTTGGTTGTTATCTAATGTGGTGGTTGGCGGTTGTATTTGGGATTCAGGTGGGGAGTTGGGTCGAGCCAAAGCATAGAGATGAAAAGACAGTGTGTATTGTGAGAGTTACAATGTTTTAGTGAGTTGTGGTGTGAAGATCAAAAGTCCTACATTACAAAACTGAATTGGAGAAACTGTCAGATGAATATCTTCAAGCCATTCAGAACATTAGACCAGACCAATGACTACTTTCAGAACCAGAAGTTAAAGAACTCAAATTCCAATTGATCAAAGAAAATTGGAGATTTCTTGACTTCAGGAAAAGAGGATCTTATAAATAAAGATAGACAAAGGTTTTGGCTTGATCAATCCAGGGGGAGATGGTAGGGTCAAAGAGGATTGACAAGCCAGTACAAATCTTAGTCTTACATCCTCTGCATATTTTGTTTAAGTATAGAAGCTGCTGAAGTAGAAGATCACTAAGTCCTGAAGAAGCAGATAACAAGTCCTAAAGAGTAAAGATCAGAAGTTCTGAAGATGAACTAGACAAGCATTTGAAGAACAACTCCTAAATATAAACTCCTAAAGATTACTCATCAGAAAGTTGTCACTCATCAACACTTCCTTGGAAGCTTCCCACCGCCTTTGATCTTCAGTAGTTTAGTATTATATTAGTATAAGTTATTTTATGTACAAGTTGCAATACTACAACCTGTTGTAGTATTATTATAATCCTTTCAAACTTCCAATGTATGTATTGTTGGTCTATATATAGATGGGTTCATCCCTTCTATTTTAGACAATCTTTTTGCAATAACACTTCTAATATATTTTGAGAATCATTCAAAGCATTTAATGTTTCATTTACTCATTACTTTGATTCTCATTTACTGCTTTAGTTCATTAACTGATGGGGAGTAATAACTCCTGTTATAAGTGAAGTTTTTAACTTAGAACACTTATACTTATTCCGCGGTGCTAAAAACTTTGATAAATCCTAGCAAGTGTTCTTGATAAGAATCTATTCAAAGACTACACTGCTCCAACAAATTCATCAAAATATTGTCAAGCATGCACACAAATACAACAATCATAATAACCATGATAAGTAAAGTAAATCACAACCACGAGATACAAGAATGAATAAGATACATAATAATCAAAATACCCGCAATTTTGCATTAATTTTATTCTTGTTACATCAGTTTTTCAAAATACAAAAGATAATCGGCAATGCCTTATAAGTCCAAATGTAAATATAAAATACAAGTTACAATCATGCATCTAACAAAACTACTGCGTTGGTGGTGGAAAGGCAACAACAACAATGCGCATCCTCTGGTCGAGCTCAGCAACCCTCTGCTCTAGAACATCAGCAAGCCTCTCCGCCTCCACACGTCCTTGCACAAAAGAAGAGTGACCATGCTCGGCCTCATGCACCCGATCCTCCAGTCCTCAAACTCGGTCTCTAAGGCTGACAAGCTAGGAATCATAAGAGATAATGGCAGCTCTCTAAGTGAATAGTGGGCAGTGTGAGGGTCCACCCAATGCCATCGCCTCGTCAACAGACTCCTCATCTTAGTATGTTAAATCACAAGCTAAGGATGGTTGGAAAGTCCTCTTGCGATCCTAAGACCTCCGTTGTATCTTTCGGGGGGCTCGTCGTCGGACACAGGAGCCATAATAACTAGCTCCACGAGAATAAGGCATGTAGCGACATTAGGCTCGTCAGGGATAAAGCGTCGACATGCTCTACGGGTGTGGGAACAGGAACAGGGATAGCAGGATGTGGCACACTCTTCCAAATGGTGTACGCATGAAGCAAACCTCCTCAGAAATGTCTGAATGTACGAAATGAGGGCACGTGCTAAGCTGTGGGCGGTGCCTTAGTAGCAGCGGGAACCTCTGAAAGGACAGGATCCTCGTTAGGGCCAGGTTGGCTGTGTCTAGGGTGTCGCCAGGGTCGTCACCTCCGGGTAAGTCATCATCATCATCTTCTAAGAGGTGATGATCCACGTATAGTACGTCCAACTCTGTGTCAGTGTCACCGGCAGCAAACCCAACCTTACTATGTGTGTCATCAGAATCGCCAAATGGCTCGGTCTCCCTAGGAGCCGGTGCGTCTAAGAGAGGGTCCGCCTCGTAGCCTCCAGGCGAGTCATATGCAAAGAGATCGTCGCTGTTAGAGTCGGAAAGAAGTGAAAGGTAAACGTGAATGGCCATAATCCTGTCAAATCCATATATACACTTGTGTATATGAACATCAGTAAATGATACACTTTACTAATATGCAATCGCGTGATGTCTTGGGACTTGAGAAGTGCATGGTCATGAAAGATATTTTTCATGAAAATGTTTCAAAAAAGTTCTTTGCTTAAATACCAATCTGTCACACCCCGCCTTGTCTGAAACACGGGATGTAACATCGAAAGCTTTTCAAGCACAATGTTTGAGGAAACACATAAAAAAACTAGTGAAATTGATACCAAATGATTAATGTTTTACATAACAAGAGTAAAAATTGTCTTGGTATTGGGGTAGAATACCCATAAAAACACACAATAATGTTTGAAAGTTAAGCAAATCCCCACAAAAGATGGTATCACAATGTGTGTGCCCAAACGGTTATCAAGTCCCATGGAGTGCAAATCACTTAACTAAAAAAACAGGTATTAAAGATTTGTAAACATAAAGCTGCTGAGTTCACATGTTTGAATGTACATAGAGTAAAGTTATTGAAATTCGTGTGTGACTAATCAAAGATAGTTAAGCTAATGATTAATTTGCCAACATGAGCCCATAACCAAGCCTCTGACTGTTGTGCCTCTCGCATTATACAATAAAGACAATGTAAGAATTGTAGAAAACTAGCACTCTTTTGTATGTGACAAGTTAGCACGACTAACCAAGAGTTGGGGGTGTCAAACCCAACAAATCTATTTAAGTATTCCATGGCTAAACCCATAGCTAATGGTTATGGTGAAACGAGTGTACGAGGACTATTAAGATCTCATGAATCAATTGTCTCATGTTTCACATGGTAGTCATGATAGAATTCACTCCAAACAATTTGTAACTTGAATAAAGTAGCATGTTCCCCCTCCCCCCAAAAAAAAATAGTAAAAAGGGGCCGTTAAACTCACCTCGTGTCTGTGTGAGTATTCTAGCAAATGGTAAGCACAAATGAAAACTACGATCCGACCTAAAGTGCCCTAGAATGTTAAAGGACAATTTAAGTTTTGTACTCGATTTTTTACCATGCAAATTGTTCACCCAATTTGCGTGTCTTTGGAATACATGTACGTAGTATTATTGTCCAAATACATGATGATTATTACGCAAAATCACTGGTTCTTCCAAAAACATACATAGTTTTGCCTATTAGCTTGTAGATATTGTATTTCCTCATTAAATCCGTTCGTTTTAGTCGTTACAACAACTAGTTTAGTTAAATACGTGTTTACACACATGTCATATGTTACCACATATTACCGCACATTACCATATTTTAACATAGATTTAGAGTTTTTATGTGTAAGAAGTGTTAACACATGTTGAGGCTCATTAACATATGTTTTCTATTATCAAAAAACTTATGTATATGTTTGTGTTCAAAGTTCCCTTGTTATGTTTATGTATTATGTTTGTCCATATACACCCATGCATACATATACATACACTTATGCGTGTATGTGGGTGTATATACATACATCCGGGTGTATATATACAACCCATACATACATGTGCAAGTATGTATGTATATGTTTATGCCCATATTTTGTTAATTTATCAACTTTATTATCTAGTTTATTGAGTTCATGCATATTATAGTTTCGGGTGAACACTATTTCGAATAAAAGATAGCAAAATGAATTACGTTTGGGTAGTAGTTTAACATACCAATAAAATGAAACTGAAAAACAAGTGAAAGGTGTCGAGTTCTTGCGGTTTGCTACCACACTATGTCTTCTAGACACTTGAATCTCTTGGTTGTTGTCTAATGTGGTGGTTTGCGGTTGTATTTGGGGTTCAGGTGGGAGGTTTGGGTCGAGCCAAAGCTTAGAGATGAAAAGACAGTGTGTATGGTGAGAGTTAGAATGTTTTTGTGAGTTGTGGTGTGAAGATCAAATGGGCATCGGCCCTTTATAATAGCCGAGAGAGAGAGAGAGAGAGAGAGAGAGAGAGATGTGTAGGATAGTTTACGTTGGTCAAAATCCATGGAAGGTTGTGGTGAAAAGTGGCTTGCCTCTTTTGTATAAGTTGATGACCGTAGAGGCTGGCTCATGCATGCTTTCTCTTGGAAAAGGTGGGCCAATTTTTTAGACTAGAAATCTAAGAAATGTGGAAGTCAACAAAACTTAGGAGGATAGGGTAGGAGGGTTAAGACCCATGTTGGTGCAATGTGTGGTTTAGTGTGTTTTTTTGTTTGTATCTAGTATGTATGTATGCAAGTCAACACACACAACACATATATGTAACGCATGTGTGTATATATTGTATATTAATTCAATTTCATTCACACATATACATATATATAAACCGTATGCATGTATGTATGGATGCAAGGTCCAAATCAACACACACATATATGTATGCGATTGTGTATATGTATGTATATTGGTTTAATTTTTTATTACACATACATATATATGTAGCGTATGTATGTATTGTAGGTTTCTATTTTGTTTTGATAACATACTTACATGTACATACATATTTGAAGTTTACAAAGCTTTGTGGTAGTTTTCTATGTATACATATGCATATATCTTGGAGATTGAAGGTTCCATACACATACATACATACATACATACATATGCATGTACATATATGTAGGATATATATATATACATTTTTTATATAAAACTTATGTATGCATATGTATTTGAGAAAGAATTGAATTCTCGACAAATCTCTATGAAACAATACGTTGGAACTTTATAAAAGTAGCTTTATAAATGTTCGTATTCATGGGTGGGCTTTCACTTGGATAATTTTATGTGTCGACTAGTTTTGATTGTACATAATAATTGGACATTTGTTGCTCTCTGTTGAGCGTGTCATTAGCTTGATATTTCATTGCCAATTGTTTCAGGATAATCAGGTGTTGTTCTCTGTTGAGCATGTCATTAGCTTGAATTCCTTGAATTTGTTTGGGCTTTGCTAGGCTCGGGATGACATAGTTATTAAAATAATGTCTAATGCACGCATTAAAATGACATATGTTCAAGTGTGTGTACGGATCTTGACCTGGGAAATTGGCGGGTGTCACATCTAAGATGTTCCATATTTAGAGAATTGATAACCTACATTCACATAAATATGTTATTATCTTTGAAATTATACAATATTAAGATATAAAAGGTGCTTTGGAATGCTTTCATGTCTTTGCAACCACATAGCAAATTTTTCGTCTTTAATTTATCAAGGGTTGCTTCATCATAGTTTGTCAATGAATCTCTCAACTCTTTATAGAATAACCAAAGAGATTCGTGAAGCTCTTCACGGTTAAGCAATATATAAGTATGAGCCTTGTCTCTGTTTTTCTCGAAGAGCACTTATATAGGTTGCATTGAGTTTCATCGAATACATTGAAACACATGTTTTTATATAGAAATTAACACATGACATAACGCTTAAACTAATCCATTCAATGTTTATAATAAGCTCATAATGGATCACTCTAAGGTCATATTACTAGTTTTGTGTATTTATTTAATAGTAATAAATAATAACAAGTAAAATAGCTTCAAGTCAACAAACAAAAACTCTTAACATTAATAAATAAATGAATAAAGTTGAACAACCTTTGGTAACCATTATTATAACTAACTAGTGGGAATATCCACGCGTTGTCGCAGTACTTATGTTTTTTACGCACGTTGCGTGGCGTGTTTAGCATAATTTATTTTTAATATCAATTTGCTAAAACAACTAATGTATCAATTTACTTAGATCAAGAAAGTATAAGCCAAAGAATTGACATAAAAACAATAATATAAACAACATTATGGACAAATCAACCCTGGCATAACTATATAGACCGGCATTTCTGGTTGCCTTTTCTATCAGAACCTATATCCCACGTACAACAAATGTTTAAAACCCAATTTGAAGAGGATTTTATAAGTGATATATCTTAGAGATGGTCATTTCAAACACGGACATGATAACACGATACAAATAGACACACCCTTAATAGGTTTTGTGTGTTAAACAAGCCAATACGATAAGACCAGTTGAAAATGTCTAAAAATTCTAATGACATGATAACAAGTTAAGCACATGTTTGGACATGTTAACAGTTCTTAATTAAAAAGCAAGATATGGGATGGGAGTATACTGACATACGCGGCCTCATAATTGAAAAATGAACTGTTAGGATCTGAGTTTGATTGTTTTGATTTGTTTAAGTAAAGATGAGAAGAATGAAGTGAATATAAATGGAAAGTGCAGCGGAATAATAAAATATAATCAAACCAAGAGAGTAAATGTTTTCTAATTGAATGCTTTCATAATATTGAATGATTACAGTCAATTGTACAAGTACTCCCCCTCAGCCTGATCACTCTGTGATTATTTGTCTAAGAGAATGTTGTGAGTGATGAATAGAACAGTACAAGCACTGTTCTATTTATAGACAAATCTAAACCACTGATGATCTAAGCTGACGTCACCTAAGACAGTGACCTCTAACAGAATAACAACATAAAACATCTGCTATATACAAACTACTGTTACATTGTAAAACACTGTAAGGTAAACTGTTGTTGAGGAAAACTCTGATGGTCTTGTATCATCTGTTGGAGCCTAAGTGTTGTTGGCTCCAACTGACCTTTAGTCTTCAGCACTTGATCAGCAGTTGTTCTTCATCAGACCTTTAGTCAGCAGTTGTTCTCTATCAGCTATTATCCAACAGCCCTTTAGTAGCAGCAGTTGTTTGGGTAGAACAGTTGTTAGGGTCAACAGTCTTTTGGGAGGAGTATGTTGTAAATGCTGTTTATTAATATGGATCAACTGAGTAGTATATTTTGGCTTTTCAATCATCTGTTCTTCTCCAGGTCAGCAGACCCAACAATCTCCCCCTAGAACAGATGATACCAAAACTAGGCTTTATTCTTGATCTTTTTCTCATCAGACTTTCTCTAATTTGACCTTTGAATTGTAACTCAAAGTTCAATGAGTAGATGGTCATCAACATCTCTTTCAAGTTCAAGGTTCAGCAGTGTTTGGAGGTCATCTACACACAGGCCATGTGCATCATCCATGCTAAGTCTTTGAGCTTCTCCATCTGTTCTGAGCAGATTCAATTCATGGGTGTCTTTGTTGACCTGCCATTTTAGAATTTTTGAATCAGAGGATTTGCTGAGTTGCACTTTTATTCTGGATGAGTTTGGTGATGGAGGTCTTCCAATGAGTTCTCTAAGTTTTCAGAGGTGGGATCAGAGAAATAGTGTATTTGATTGAAGAGGCCCTCTTTTATAAAAGTATCAGCAAACTTCTTCTGATCTTCGTCAGACATTTCTTTCTTCTTTTTGAATTGTCTTCTTGCAGCAATAGATAGATCAGAAGTATCAAGTAGGTTGTCTAATGTAAAAGCCTGTTGAGGTTTCTTCATCGAGGTTCATCAGGGTAGACAGGTTTTCTGGGCAAGTTAGGGTCTTTCTTCCTGTTTTCTTCCAGCTTCTTATAGGTTTCAACCAGCCTCAGCTCTGACCAGCTTGCAACAGACTTCATCTCCCCATAGTCTGCAGCCACAATCTCTTGTCTTATTCTTTTGAATTTCAAGGCTCTAGCTGGATCTCTGCCTTTACTGAAATCAGGGGCAGAGACCTTAGTTGGGGGATTCTTGGCCATATCCTCAATTCTTATGAGTTCTTCTCTGAGAGCATGAGTGGTCCAGCCTGCAAACTGTTTCTTGTTTGCTTTGTAGGGCATGGTTGCCAAGATCTGTTCAAGAAGAGATTCCCTAACCTCCTTTTCCATGTCACTGCTAAGAGGCATGGTAGACATAGAGTTGCTCAGGGTCTTAGCAAAATCTTCAATCCTTCTCAGTTTGCTAAGCTCTGCTGAATGGATGCCCTGAACACTCATGTCATCTTTCCCTTTGCATTTCTCTTTAATTATGGCATCTGCCTGTTCAGCCATGAGTTTTAGATATTGGTCTATGTTTAGGGGAACAGGAAAATGTGGAAGAGATGGGAAAGATCTTTCAGATGGTTGTTCAGTATTGTAGAAGGATTGCATTTCCCCCCTTGAGTAGATCAAGTTCAAGGGGATACTGAACAGCCAATGGTGTGATGGTTGGTGGTGGTCTATGGGATGTAAATTGTGAGGTGTGTGGTGAGAATGATGAAAGTGGAATGGCAGATATGAGTGTATATTGTGTGGTTGAAGTAGTAGGTGGTGATGTGTGAATGTTTTCATCCTGTACAACAAAGGTAGATTTTCTGTTCCTTGTATACAAGATTTTTGGTGATGGTGATGTAGAGGCAGTGGTTGTGTTAACATCTGTTGGAACTTTTGTAGAACCAGCAGATGTTTGGGATTTAGGTGGTGGAGTGGTTGTAGGTGGTGTATTGGTGGTTGTGGTAGTAGGCTCAGTGGTTGGTTTGGTGGTTGTGGTGGTATCAGTGGTTTTGGTAGCAGTGATTTTAGCAGCAAGTTTGGATGGTGGTTTTCTGACATGTTTGGCAGGCATTTTCTTCCTTTTAGAGGAGCCCGCATCTTCAACTTTCTGCTGTTGTTCCCTTTTCCTTTGTACCAAAGCCTCTACCTTAACTTCCAAGGTGTCAGCCCTCTTTTGCTTTTCCTCAGTAGCCTTTTCAGTTTCTTTATTAGAAGAGGTATCAACTTCCTTTGCTTTACTGGTTTTGGCAGTTTCAGTAGCAGTATAGGTTTGAACATTTGGTTGTTGTTGTTGTTGTTGTGGTGCTGTGTGGGTAGACCCTGGTTTGTTGGCAGACTTTGATTTTCCCTTTTGTGAGGGTGGACAACCAAAGGGATCTAGCTTTGGCAATCTATCTCTGCCACTCTCCCCCTTTTTGGCATCATTAGCTGTGAAGTCATCATCATCTTCATCTCTGAGAATTGTGGTAGGGGCAGAGCCAGTGGTCTTCAGCAGATGGTCTTTAATGGCTTGAATGTCAGCATGGGTATCTTTGTACCTAGCATCCACCATATTTCTGATTTCAGCCATATATGTTTCATGAGTCTGATCTGCTAGTTTTCTGTGAGCTATGATGATGGGAGAAACATATTTCCATAGCTCACTAGCAGTATCAGCTGTGGATGGTTGACTCTTGGTGAGAGTAGCCAATGATCCCAATATTGTCTTGATATCTGATTTGATATCAGCAACAGAGGTTTCAATGGACTGTACTTTGGCCGTCAATTCTTGTTATTTTAACCCATCACCTAAGTTAATAGGATCATCTGGATTCCTACTAGTGGTAGTTATAACTGGTTCAGTCCTAGGAGGTGAGTCCAAAGGATGAGAACCAGATGCCCCTTTTTCTTGGTTCTAGGGACTTCCAACTGATTTTGGGGACACTATAGTGGCCTCATCAGTTGTTGCCTTCAAGGAAGTCTTAGCTATGTAACCACTGTCCTGTTGTGAGACAATGGTCTCTACATCAGTAGTGGCTACTTCACTTGAAAACTCACCTAGAGTTTCATTGAACTCTAGGGGTGTAACCTCCTCTTCTGTTTGTGGGATGGCTGATTGATTTTCCTCAGTCCCAGTCACTTGTGGAGGTATACTCTCATTGATGGGTGAAGGAGAGGAACTTGGATTTTCCTGAGTTTTATCAATAGCCTCAAACAGAGGTTGCATGGTTTGAGGAACATGTTTTGGTGAAGATGGAGGAGTGAAAAGAGACTTAGCCCTGGGAGAGGGGCTTGTGAACATATGGCCAAGTGACTCATATGTATCATGATGTGTTTCCCTTTGGCTTACAACATGATCCTTTTGTGAGGATTCATGAGGAGTTTGGTCAGGTTGAGATATATCCAACTGCTGTGAGGAAGTAACAATAATGGTTTCTTGTTGCTTTTGTGTTGCAACAGGGTTTTCCTCTGGTATCTCATCTTCCAGAAGTTCCCTTTTAGGTTTAGTGGAGGTTTTTGTGGATGGACGTTTTCTTTTGGAGGTGGCTGGTGTGGGTTTCACAGCACTGGATGTAGTGCCATGATCACCAGGAGCAGTGGGCTCAACAACAGAGGTTTGGACAATAGTTGTTGTCTTAGCCCTCTTTGTTTGTGTTTTGGAAACTTTTGACACCTTTAATACTTTTTCTTCGGCAGTTGAACCCAGCATTCTTGTGAAATTTTCATCTGTTAGACTCTTCATTTGAACAGACTCACCCTTTTTAAAATCTTTTTCTGGTAAAACCTTTTGAAGGATTACACTCAAAATTCTTGGGTAAATCAAAAAAGCATTGTTAGACCCAGACTTTATGGCTTTCACATTTGATACTAAGTCCATAACAGTCCATGGGATAAATTGAAGTCAGAGTCTGACAACATAGCATAACCCAAGTACTGAATCCTCAATGGTATTTCATTAAAGGAAGTGGACTTAGCAGAGACATGGAGAAGGAGGGTATGAAAAAAAAAATTCATGACTGGTGGGAAAAACTTTTTGAAAAGTGTTGACCGAGTCATTTGTGCATCATAACCTCTTTCCTGAAACTCTGTGTGAAGCTCTGCTTTAGGGAAAAAGTCTTTACCTGACAAATCATTGAGTGAGAAGGTTGTGGATATCAGTTCATGGGTAATGGCAATACCTGTCTCTCCAATTTTTGAGATAATGGATGTAGGCTTTTTATCTTGGAGAAGAGATTCAGCATTCAACCAAAATTCTTGGAAGATATCAAGATAAATAGGAGCATCAGCGGTTAGGATTGTCAGGTATTTGGAGTTTAAGATGATGTCGATGGTGGAATGGAATGGAACATTTTCATCTGTTTTTACCAGATATGGGAGATAACTGTGGGTGGCTTTTGCTTGAAGATCCATTGTAATGGATTCCGAGTGTGAGAGTGAGTGGATTTGGAGTAAGGGTTTGAGGATGAAGAAGGCGGTTTCAGTATTTTGAATACAATGAGACAGTGTAACGACTGTTGTGGTAAAACAGAGTTTTTATAGGCTCTGGTGAAACCGCTGATGTGGCCAAAACTCTGCTTTTGGGAGCAGACATGGCAAACATCTGATGGCCAAACATCTGGTGGTATACAGCTGTTGCCAAAGGTCTGATGCAAGCTGCTGTTGTTTTACCGAAGTGCTGATGCAAACAGCACTTGATGATATATTTTTTAATTATATAGATAGATATATGTATATATGTATGTATGTATGTATGTATGTTTGTATATATATATATAATGAGACGGTTTTTTTATTTGATCAGAGGTTTGAAACAGATTTTTTAACCAAACAGTGGTTGTTTTATCTGATCAGATGTTTGAAACAGATTTTTCAACTTAACAGTGGATAGAGTGGATGAAACAGTGGTTGTTTTATCCTTAACAGATTTTTCAACCAAAATGCTATTTTTAAGGATGTATTTTGATTTTCTGAAACATTTTAATGTTTTTATTTAAAACATTTTTGTTGTTTTAGTCCATGTTTAGCATACCAATTCTAGAAATCAGATTTGTGAATGTAGATGTGTCTAAAGCTTTTGTCAACACATCTGCCAACTGATCCTCTGTTGGAACATGGTGCAGAGAAATCAAACCTTTTTCATAGCTATCTCTGACAAAGTGATGTCTGATGTCTATGTGCTTTGTAGTTGAGTGAGAAACTGGATTCTTGATGATATTTTCAGCAGCTTGACTGTCCAACATGAGTGGAGTCTTTAGTGCAATTATCCCAAAATCCAGTAGTTGATTTTGAAGCCACATGAGTTGGGCTGTACAGCTTGCAGCAGCAATGTATTCAGCCTCAGCTGTTGAAGTTGAAACAACTGCTTTCTTTTTGCTTTGCCAAGAGACTAAGGCATTCCATAGAAACTGGCACCCTCCTGATGTAGACTTCCTTGTGGTGTGGCAGCCAGCAAAATCACTATCTTAATAACCTGAAAGCTCAATGTTTCCATTAGCAGGATACCAGATACCAAGTGTGGGAGCACCTTTTAGGTATCTGAATATCCTTTTCACAGCAATAAACTTTGAGTTATTGTCTGGCCTAGATGCAGTTAAGTACAATAAAGACCCAATCATGCATCTGTAGTGTGTTTGGTCAACCAGTTCATCCTTGTCATCAATAGTGAGTAGTTTAACTGTACTCATGGGTGTACTACATGGCTTACAGTCATTCATCTCAAATCTAGTTAATAAGTTTTTCACATATTTGTTTTGATGAATGAATGTGCCATTTTGCAGCTGCTTCACTTGGAGACCAAGGAAACACTAAAGTTCACCCATAGCACTCATTTCAAACTCTGCTGTCATGAGTTCCCTAAACTCTTCACACATTTTGTTACATGTGGATCCAAAAATGATGTCATCCACATATATTTAAAGAATCATTAAATGTTTCCCTCTCCATTTCAAAAATAAGGTTTTATCAATTTTACCTCTTGTGAAACCAATGGATAAGAGAAAGGTGGAAAGAGTTTCATACCAGGCCCTGGGTGCTTGCTTTAGTCCATACAAAGTTTTGTTAAGCTTGTAGACATGATCAGGATGGAATGTGTCTTCAAAACCAGGTGGTTGACATACATATACCTTCTCCTAAATTTTGCCATATAGGAATGCACATTTGATGTCCATCTGATACACCTTGATGTTGTGGTTGATAGCAAAGGCTAGAAAGAGTCTGATAGCTTCTAACCTTGCTACAGTAGCAAAGGTTTCATCATAGTCTATCCCTTCTTCTTGTCTGAAGCCTTGAACCACAAGCCTAGCTTTATTCTTGACAACTATACCCCTTTCATCAGTTTTGTTTTTGAAGACCCACTTTGTGCCAATTGGACAAACACCCTTATGCAGTGGTGTAAGTTCCCATACTTGTTGTCTTTTAAACTGAAGGAGCTCTTCCTGCATAGCTTCTACCCAACTGTTGTCTTTTAGTGCCTCTTGGTACTTGACAGGTTGTGTGAGAGATAAAAAGCCTGCAAAAAGACAGATATTTGAGGATTGGCTTCTTGTTAGCACACCCTCTCTGATGTTGCCAATGATTTGATCTGGTGGATGAGCTCATAGGAAGATTAGATCTCCCTGATATGGTTTGATAGAATTTTGAGGTGAAGGACAGAGGTTTGGTGACTCTGTTGATGTAACATCTGTTTGCAATTCTGTAGTGCCAACAGATGTTTGAAATGGAGGTGGGGGAATGGGTCCAAGTGGTGTAAAACTGGACTGACTATTGTCAACAGATGTTTGACTTTTGTCAACAGATGATTGAGCAGTGGATGTAAAGGGTGAAGCAGTGGTTTGAGGATAAGACTGGCCAACAGTGGCTGACTCAGCTGTGACAGAGTTTTGACAGTTGTTTTGAACAGTTGCTTCCTCTGATGTAGAATAGATTCTATAGTGACTTGGAATCACAACATCTGTTCTGTAATCTTGTTGTTTAGAATGTGGAATACCTGCACTATTAGTTTTGACAGTAATATCTTCAAATTTGAATTTATCTAAATCAAACAACTCAGCAGGATTTGCTGGGATTTTTAGGGATGAAAGTTCATTGAACTTTACATTCAGAGTTTCTTCTATTGTCCTGGTCCTTGTGTTAAACACTTTATAGGCCTTGGCAGTAGAAGAATATCCCAGAAAATATCCACAATCTACTTTGGCTGCAAATTTTGAAATGGAATCTTTAAGATTTAGAATGAAACATGGGCAGCCAAAGATTTTAAAAAATGAGATTAATGGTTTGATTTTGAACAAAATTTCATAAGCATTCTTTTGATGTCTTGGGTTGATCAAAGCTCTGTTTTGAACATAGCAAGCAGTGTTTATAACTTCTGCCCAGAAGGACAGTGGCAAGCAAGAATCTGCTAGCATGGTTCTTGCAGCTTCAATAAGAGTTCTATTTTTCCTCTCAACCACCCCATTTTGTTCTGGTGTTCTTGGGATGCTGTACTGCCTCACAATCCCTTTTGACACACAGAAGTCATCCAACTCCTTATTTTTAAACTCTGTTCCATTGTCACTTCTAAAGACTTTTACTGACAAGTCATATTGTTTTTCAACTTTGGTGACAAAGTCCTTCAAGATACCTGCAGTCTCATCCTTAGAGTGTAAAAAGTAAGTCCATGTAAACCTAGAAAAATCATCAACTATCACAAGACAAAATCTTTTTTTTCTTAGACTCATGATTTTAGCTGGGCCAAACAGGTCCATGTCCAACAATTGTAGACATTGACTTGTTTTGGACTCATCAATGGATTTGTAAGAGCTTTTATGTTGTTTTCCTTTTAAGCAGGAAACACAATGCTCATCACATTTGAATTCTTTTGATGGTAAACCTCTGACAAGGCTTTGTTTGGAGAGAGAGTTGATAGTTTGAAGGTTGGTATGACCCAGTCTCCTATGCCAAAATTCTGTCTCCTTTGTGGAGGCAGCAGAAAACAGACAGGCATTTGCCATAGGATTGTCCTTCAACATATCAACTACATACACATTGCCACTCCTATGAGCAACAAGTTGTGCTTTGCTCTCACCAATGATGGTGTCAATCTTTTTCACCACTTCTGGCCCAATAATCTTACAAGTTTTCTTAGTGAAGAATGAGCCATATCCTTTGTCACTCATTTGTGAAACACTAAGAAGATTAAATTTAAGATTATCAATAAGATTGACATTTTCAAACTTGAGTTTCCCAGCCTGAACAGTCCCTGAACCCAACACCTTACCTTTTGAATCATTACCAAAGTATATATCACCCCCTCCATGAGCTAAGAAGTCCAGAATAAGGGCTCTACATCCTGTCATGTGCCTGGAGCCTCCACTATCTACATACCAAAGACTATCTAAACAAGCAGAAGCTCCCTGCACAGCAGTAATGAATTAGTTTTGGTGAGTGTCCAAAGCCAAGTTGGCTTTGGATGGGTCCACAGACTTTTCAGCCTTAAGCTTGGGAAGGTGATCAGTGGTTTGAACTAGTTTTTGAATCAAGTTCAACAACTGTTGCTGACCATTTGCCAATGCTTGAATGTCAACACTTGGGGCAACAGTTGTTTGATCACTTCCTGACAGATGATAATACCCAAAGGGATTTCTGTTCACTCTTGGTTTAGAAGGTCTTTTTGGTTCTTCATAAACATGTCACAGACTATGACATGGTGGTTCTCCATATCCTCTTGGGTTCTTGCTTGTGGGTGGAGCATCTGTTACTTGGACATCCCTGGGAGTAGATGTTTCAAGACTTTTGGTAACAGATGTTTGGACTGGTGCAAAAGTCTGTTTGGGCTTTCCTTTTGAAGTACTTACCACTTGACTTGCAAGAGTTTTAGCCTTGTACTCTTGTATTTTGACATCAAAAATTTTGAGATACAGACACTCTTTGGTTTTGTGATTCTTTTTACCACATATTGAGCATGTGGCCTTGGAATCACATACACTTGTTCCTTTGTTGATATCATATGCTTTTAGAAGAAAACAGTTTTTAGTAACATGAATCTTCTTTTCACATAAATCACAGAACAAGTGGACAGACTTTTCTTTCTTTTTCCCTTTTTCAACCTTCTTCTCAACAGATGTTTGAGCATCTGCTGGAAGGTTTTTCAAGGGAATGACCTTTGCCTGTGGTGCTGTCTTCCCATCAGGAGTTTTGAAATCAACTGGTTTGAAGTTCTCAAGAGTATCACACTCATCAGACCAAGTAGGTTTAAATTCTTATTTTTCAAGTTCAGTGAATGATGAGGAACCTTCTGGTTTTTCAAGAACGATTTTCTTGCCATTAGGTTCAGTGATTTTAATCTCTTGACCCTTCAAATTTGTTGGTACTACCTCAACTAACTGTTGATCCCTTTTGTCAGTGTTTTCAAAAGCTGGAGCAGTGGTTTCAAAACCAAACCCAAACTTCACATGACTTTTGGTTTGTTTGTTAAGGAGCATCTCAAAACCTTTACAAGATTCCACCCATTTCTGACATTCAACTTGGGTGGACTTAAGCTCACTTTTGCAACTATGATATTTAGTTATCATAGTTTGCAGCTGGTCTTTGGTTATAGTTGCTTCATGTTTTAAACTGCTTATTTTCGATTTTTTTCAGTCAAATTTGTTTTTAACTCTTTTGAAAGTTTCTCAAATTTAACTTCATCATCTAAAATTTTCTTCCTAAGGTTTTCATTCACCTCTTTGATGTTAGCAAATGCTATTACACATATCTCAAAACACAAATCTTTAAGGATTTGAGGAGATACCTTAGCAGCAGCCATCAATGCACAATCACACTTGCACTCACAATCATCAGATGCACCCCAGGGATATGAGAGATTCACAACCTCTTCTTCAGAGTTTTCACCTGCAACTACCTCATCAACAACATCATCAGTCACAACTACAAATTCAGTCACCACCTCCTCAGATTCAACTTCTTCTACCATAGCCATGAAACAAAAAATTTCTGGTTCATTTTCAGCTTTGGCAACTAGTGCAAAATTTTCATCTGTCAACTCATCTGGTAGACTGCTCCAATCAACAAAGCCTTTTGTGAAGAAACTCTGTTGACTGGTCTCTGCATGAGCAGAGGGTGGAGTAGCAGTCATTGGCACAGGTGCCTGAGCAACAGGGGTTTGCACATAGTGAATCTGAGGAACAGTGGTTTGGACAAACTGAACAGGAACAGTATTTGAGGACTGTTGAAAATGAGCAATGTTTTGCACATTTGGTCCAGGGGTATTATAAGAACTTTGATAAGTGTTGGTCTGTGGCCTTTGATTTAGATAGGTAATCATAAGTGTACCATGTTGACTCCTACATTCCCTAGCAAAATGACCAAGTCTATGACATTTATAACACTTTATTTTTTATTTATCCAACCCCACTTTTGACCTGCCAGTTAACCGTGGAAACCTTCTCCTAGTTTTCTTGTAAAAATTGTTAGTTCTTACACTGAGAAGGGCCAATTGGTGCATAATGTCCATTTCTTCCAAATCATCAGGGTCAAAGTATTTTAAGTCATCATACTCAAAGGATATGTTATCACATGCCCGGATATCACCACCACTTGCTGTAAAAGCATAGTTTGGTGAATAAGAATCAGAGTTAAAACCTGAGTTAAAACCTGAAGTTATGTCAATGAAATAATCATAACTCTGATCCTTACTATTACCAGGCACCTCATCATGACCCAGAACTGCTGTATTACCAAATACATAGTCATCAGACACTTTTCCAGAGTCTTGGAGCTTCTTTTTCTGGTTAAGCTCTCTCTCATAGGTCAAGAGCTTACCATGAAGCTGGGTCAGTGATAGGTCCTTAAATCCAATTGAGTTTCTCATAACTATAGCAATAGTGTCCCATTTATCTAGTAATGATCTTAAAAACCTATGGTTCAAAGTTGAATGAGGGTAAGTTAGACCAACCAGTTTTAGTTCACTAATGAGACAGTTAAACCTCTCAAATTGTTGAGTTAATGACTCTCCCTTAACGTGACTGAATGTTTCATATTGTTGGTTAAGTATTTCATGGTTGTTTTCAATAACCTCTTCAGTCCCACCAAATTGTTCTTTCAGTGCATCCCACAACTCCTTTGCAATGTTACAGTGTAACAGCCCACCATATATATCATTGGGTAGAGCCATGGACACAATACTGAAGGCCTTAGCATCTAACTCAATTTTCTGAAAATCTTGGTCGGAGTAGTTTTCAAGTTTCTTAGGCTCCTGAACCTTGGGATCTTTGGTACTCGGCACCATCGGAACATGTGGTCCGAAGATGACCGACTTCCAACACCCAGGGTTCTATTAAGCTAGAACATGGCTCATCCGACGTTGCCAAATATTGTATTCAGATCTGACAAGCATCGGTGGCTTGTTGTTCGTGCCAGTGTTGTGTGGATCGTGATTGATTGAAGCCATTCTATGATTTTTCGAGAACAAAGTCTGTTTATAAACGGTTGAATCGAAAATAAACTATTACTCTGTTTTCAATCCGACAAACAAACGATATCAATAATTGTGAGCTGATCTGTTTATATTAAATTGATTAGATAGATCGAATTTAATTGACCAAGCTCTGATACCAATTGTTAGGATTCGAGTTTGATTGTTTTGATTTGTTTAAGTAAAGATGAGAAGAATGAAGTGAATATAAATGGAAAGTGCAGCGGAATAATAAACTATAATCAAAACAAGAGAGTAAATGTTTTCTAATCGAATGCTTTCATAATATCGAATGATTACAGTCAATTGTACAAGTACTCCCCCTCAGCCTGATCACTCTGTGATTGTTTGTCTAAGAGAATGTTGTGAGTGATGAATAGAACAGTACAAGCACTATTCTATTTATAGACAAATCTAAACCACTGATGATCTAAGCTGACGTCACCTAAGACAGTGACCTCTAACAGAATAATAACATAAAACATCTGCTATATTCAAACTACTGTTACATTGTAAAACACTGTAAGGTAAAATGCTGTTGAGGAAAACTCTGATGGTCTTGTATCATCTGTTGGAGCCTAAGTGCTGTTGGCTCCAACAGACCTTTAGTCTTCAGCACTTGATCAGCAGTTGTTCTTCATCAGACCTTTAGTCAGCAGTTGTTCTCTATCAGCTGTTATCCAACAGTCCTTTAGTAGCAGCAGTTGTCATAGCAGTTGTTTTGGTAGAACAGTTGTTAGGGTCAACAGTCTTTTGGGAGGAGAATGTTGTAAATGTTGTTTATTAATATGGATCAACTAAGTAGTATATTTTGGCTTTTCAATCATATGTTCTTCTCCAGGTCAGCAGACCCAACATGAACTCTAATTTTGAAATTGCATCTTACATTCTCCCTCTCTCAGTCTCTCGTGATATACTTTATAGCACTTATGTTAGTTTCCTTATTCGAATTTAGAGATCTATAAGTTTATATTACTTTTCAATTTCCCTTATCTATAAGTTTATATCATTTTTCATCTTTCTTTATACAACCCGAACAATTCATGGGTGAATAAGCTAGTTTGTATAATATTTTACAAAAAAAATATGTTTATACATGTCCGTTGCCCAAGTAGTTTAATGTCATAATAATATTTTACAAACACATCTTTGTTTATAGAAATTAATTAGTATATTAACATAATGAATGACATATTAGAGTAGCCATCAAATTACTTCCAATTACTTACGTGAAAACAAAACTAATTGCCATAAGATATGATGCTGATATGTTGTTTAAAACAATTGGTAGATCAGATGAAAACCACACTTGCATATCTTTGAAAAGCAATTAATTTACCACTAACTAATATCAATCGTCAATCGAATAAGAATAAAACAATATTTTTTTTATTTTGATTACAAGTCAATATGTTACATAGATATAAACTGTTTATCATGTGTGAAGTGGAGCCAGCTTCTACACAAAAGACATCAAATTATCAAACATTACCCTCAATATGACATTAAAAAACATAAACAATCAACAACATAGTTTTACCATTTTGGGAGGAACATGCCAAAAGGAACAGAAAAATCAAATCAGATTATCAGATACCTCCACTTCATTAGCTTTTATTTCATTACTACCGGTTATGAACACTACAAACCTACGAAACACCCAAACCGACTAAATGTAAAATATGCCAATTTCTAACATAATGTAATTAGTGATTAAATCTCTGGAAAAAAAAAGAAGAAACAATATGGTTTGATTAGTACTAGTTGCTCAACTCAAGTTATATTGACAATAGATTTAATGTTGATTTGTAATCTAACAAAGAAGCAAACGCAAAAGTTGATAGTTAGCGCATGAAGAAAAATCTTAATTTGTAAAGATGGTCAACTAATGAAAGAGGTAATATAAATCTGCTTACCTTTGCCAACTTATAGGATCAAGTTTGGAACCATATTCCATTATTGTGAAAAGTGGCCAAGCATATACCATGGTGACTATTACTGGAGGTGATGGCTTAGTGGAAACAACCTGATATTTGCATAGTTTTAGAATGACATGATAAAGTCAACAAGTAATTGATAAATAAACATACAGAAAGATGCATATAATCGGAACCAATTTAGGGTGCACAGCTTGCCACATTGTTTGCAAGCACTTGTTGATTTTTTCTGCTTCATTTCCACCAACCAAAGTGATCACATCGGAAAAAATCTAGCAACTATAGTAAATATCACCCACGAAATAGAATAAATAAATCATCACTTAATATTAGTTAATAGACAAAAAAAAACATAAAGGGACCAGGTTATATGCTAATCTACCAATGCTATCTTTTATATATAGAAAATCTTAAACAAATTATCTAACAACACAACTAACAATGAAATAGTACCACGTCTGGTCCACGGTCCACACAAACCATGCTATGTTGTTTTTAGATCATGTTAAATTTGTGTTCCTGTTTATTTGATAAAGAAGGTAAACATCTAATAATTATTATCACATGAAAATGGTGTTAAGATTTTATGTAGTATAATAAAGTTCATAAAATCACCTTTGGACCTTGAAACGCCGCTTCCACATCACCTAAATTTGTTTTTTTCTTTTTCATGAACTCAGGTTGTTTGAAACACTTAAGTCATCTTCTGTGAACATATTAAATATATAGCTGCAAACTAAGAATTAGGATGAGCTCGGGACAGTATCGGTACCAACCGATATCGATCCCGAAAACTCCCAATACCGATACCGATCCCGTATCGATACCCAAAATACTGAAACCGAAAACCTCTAAATGTGTGTACCGATACCGAACACCCTTGGTTCGGTACGGGATCGGTATCGGTTCGGTATTCGGTGCAATATGCTCATCCCTACTATGAATTCATTTTATCACATATGAGAAGAAAGAATGATATATAATAGACAAGAATAAGAAGTTAATCTAAACAATAGTGCGTCTTCATAACTGTATTTCTTCTCCTATAACCAACTTAGAAAAACAAATGCTCAATGAGATCTAGAGATCTAAAGAAAAAAAACACAATAAAACATCAGTAATTTTATGAGTCCTTAAGTTCCTCTTCTTGTCTATCTCAAAACAATCAAATGTGCATTACATTCAGGAACAGCCGCACGAACCAAACTATACTGTTTTTTAATCAAACTAACAAGAAACACTATCATCAAAGAAATTAACAACCAAAACTTCCCTTTCAACTTCACTGAATCACTTCGTAATCAAACAGGAAATTTTTCAAAAGAATAACTGACATCAATAACTTCCAGGTCTTTATATATTATAAATTTTGACATAGAAACTGAAACTTTGACTGTGTAGTTATACACCAATTTTGACAAATAACTATAAAAACAAATTTTACGTGTAGTCTCTCCTAGTTAATAAAGACTACTAGTACCTGTACAATTATATAAGTTTAGTAGTAGCTTGGTATTGAAAGTTTCATAGTATATGCATAACACAAACAAGGAAAGCACAAAAGAGAAGCAAAAGATTACCTGGGATAGTATCCTCAACTTACGCTCCTCCCCAACACACATTCCTGGTAGTCCATAACAAGAGATGACATGAAAATTTTGAAACCCTAGAAAAGTACTAAGCTAAACAATCAAAACTTAGCGATCAGCCAACTGCTAAATAAAAAATTATGACAATCAAACATGGAAATTATAGTGTAAATCTAAGAATTTATGGAGAATAAAAGAGTGAAATACTCACTAATGAATAACTCTTCATTCTCATCAGACTATTCTCTATTGACGGCGCCGCCAGGGTTCTTGATTCTGATTATTACCAACTCTTTCGTCATTGTTAATTTAGGATAGAGAAAAAGATAAGAAAGAGTGTTAAAGCATTCACAACATGTGACACCCGTCAATAAATCAGGTCAAGATCCGTACACATTATACTTAACCATGTTATTTCATATGCATATTAGACATTTTTAGCAGTTACTATACCACCCATGGTCTAGCAAAGCCCGAACTAGTGCAGAAATTCAATACATTATCCGGTTACATATACAACACCCGAAGTATCCGAAACAATTAGCGTTGAACAATCGAGCTAATCGCACGCTCAACAGAGAGCAACCGGGTATCCAATTACTACGTACGGACAAAACAACAATACATGTGACACTACTAAATTGGGAGTTACACACTTCCACATAAAACCGAACAATTCACCATGTGTTTGTGACAATTAACACACACCAAAGTCATTAAACAGTACCAAGGAACAAGCATGTGTTACCATAAGTTAATAATATCCAATAACATATGAATAGCCACCAATAACATATGTGTATACCTTACATGATCACTACTGTTGTTACAACTATACATGTTATTAACACCCTAGATCAATCACACACATATGATAAGATCCAATAATCCACTTCCATTGATAATAGACATCTAATTCACTCGATATAACCACATATATCCATGCACAATCGGCCTTATCTACACCTATATATATACACACAACATACCAATCTAGTTAATTGACTTATGGAAACCATGTGTTGGTGTGTGTATGTGTGTGTCTATATAATCGGCCACCATACCCAATCATGTACACAGTTTCATGTCCATTCCTATATCAATATTATGTTGAACAACCCATAACTATGCACCTATATATACACATATACACACGTATGGATATGGATATATGTATTTGAGATTGTTTTGTCTTTCACTTACACCAATATAGAACCTTCCACATTAACACAACACCTGTCCCCAAGAAATAGCCTTACCTCTTTTGTGTAACTAACAACTAACCATCTATCTTTTCTTTCTCAAGATGGCGGCCGAAAACAAGAACAACACACCACCAATTTAAAACTCACTTATACCAAATTAGAAACATAGGAATGATGACTCAACAAACTAACCTAATGTATCATACTCCATTGTGATGGATCTTCTTTCCTAGTCCCTATTCTTGGCCGAAATCAAGCAAGCAAGAACACCCATTAGTGTGCATATATGTCCATTTCTTGCATCTAAATGGTAAGTCAACTTCCTCACACCTCATCCTAGGAGTGCCTAACTTCCAATTATGCATAGGACAAACATTCCTTTTTTTCCTTCTTTTCGGCCAATGATGACACACCCACATAAACACATTGTCAAACATTAATTAACTTTGTCCATATTATGCATGCATAACATTTTAAGACAAATACTCCACACTTTTACAGTTATAGGCCCTTGTTAGCCAACAAAACACTTCCATAGCCTTGATACAATCCTCAATTAGAAGATGTCCTTTGTCTTCCATTCGGCCGAACCCCAAGAAACACCACAACTCACAAGTCTTGTCACCAATGTCAACCTTTTACTCTAGAGTAGAATGTACTATTAAAGACTACAAGGATACATGTATGAGGCTTTCCAAACAATGGACTATATAAGGAGGGTCTTGGATTGGTTTTGATCACACACTTACAATCTCACTCAAGAAACAAACCACTTTTTCTCTCTTTCTTTCCCAGTCTCGGACGAAACCACAACCCCAAAACGCATCATAATTCTGAACCATAATCAACTACCTACAAGCTACATTGAAGGACACGAGTCGAAGGAAGGATCACGAGACCTTAGGACCCAATTCATCACCATCCTTTCCTAGTTAAGTTATTTTACACTCCAACACTTATAAACTTTCATATGAATCAGCCCTCGTCATCTTTCACCCGAACACCACCCTTGTTATTGTGTATAGACTTGTAATCAACTCATGTACTAACAAACACTTTGATTTTAAAGTCAAAACATACAATTATTAGGTCAAACATCATGTAAACACATACACTTACACAAGTACATATATATATATGTTGTATATACCCACGACACAAATGAAAACATATATATATTCAACATACAAGCACACTAGTATAAATACAAGTAATATGGGTCGAGTGCATAACATAGAATCTTTTTTTAGAATTAAAACACATATATATAAAGATCCGAACCTAACTTACATTTTGTGTGGATTTATATACGATTTCAAAGGAAAAGTACCTACACTCACTCATTATCACTCTTTTATACACTAGTTGACATAAGGAAGTTGATTGTGTTGTGCCAGATAATCAGATTTTGAGACAATTAACATTCAAAGGCTTCGGCCATATAACTAAACATATGTTAAGTAGGATCAAACATATGTTGATTCTATTTTAACACTACAATATAATATGACATATTTTAAACCTTTGATATCCTATGATTTCACCACACACGTTAGAATAGGGAATATTACATCACCCACGAGGCCGTGTGGGGCCCGTTTTGTTGACAACGGATACTTTTTTTTAACTCCCGGAATTCACAAAACCGTACACTTTACAAAGTACATATAAAATACGTAGTAATTCTCACTTGCATGAACAATAGCCCACAACTACATGACACAAGGGTCCACAAGTCGAGTGATAATCATAGGGTACCATTTATCGGGATAGTAGCTATTCCACTTTTCTGCTTTACTAAACCCCATCTTCAGTCACCAGGTGAGTTTCACTGCCACATTTTACTGATTTTACATTTTTGGGGGATAAACATGCTAGATTTCTATTACATTACATTTTGGGTGAATTTCTATCATGACTACCATGTAAAACATGAGACATTTCAGTTCATGAGCTCAACAGTCCTCGTACTTATACTTACACTGTAACCATTAGCTAAAAGTAGCCCTGGAACACTTAAATATCTCTATTGGGTTGACACCCCCACTCATGGTTAGTCGCTCTAACCGGTTACATACAAAAGAGTTTTAGTATTCTACTATACATATGTTGTCTTTATTGTACAATGTGTGAGGCACAACTGTCAAGAGGTTTGGTTATGGGACTCATTGTTGGAACAGTAATCATTAGCTTAGGTAGTTCGATTAGTCATCCACGAATTTCGCAAACACGTTACATAGTACATTAAAACCTATGAAGTCACCGACGTTATGTTGATAAATATTTTACGCATTTTTCAGGTAATTAACCATGGAGTTCAGGAACTTGAGAGAGAGGTTTGAGTGCACATCATGGGGTACCATCATCATCATGAGCCAAGACTTAATAACATTTGTTATGTAATATTTTAACATTGTGTCCGGTATTTTTAGAAAATTTACATTTAATTCTGATTACGTAAGACATGATTTAAAATTGTTGGTATCTACTATTATTATATCTTATGTTTTGCTCGAACCTTGTGCTTGAAAACCTTTTGAATCACATCCTCGTGTTTCCACCTTAGCAGGTAATGCGTTTGGTTTCAGTAATTTAAAAAGATGTCAATTTTCCCAGTGCCAAAAACTTGATGTGTCAACTCCAAAACATTGGTTTGGGGGAAAACGACTGATTTTTACTAAACCTTTTTACAGGTTTTAAATTTATAAGTAAACGATAATCACTTAGAAACTAAAACCAACACATAGGCAAAGAACCTGACGTGTGTAGTATAGTATAGTATAGTATTTCTATGGTAAATACCAAGTATCGTATTCTAGAGAACACACTTTCCCCTACTCAACCTTTCATCAGATAACTAATCGAGTTTGTAAAGAGAAACTAAAACGGAGGGGTTTTAAGAAAAATGGTTTTGAAAAAGGTTTTTAGATTTGATAAAATAAAAGGATAAAATAGTAGACATAGCGGATATGCACATCTCGGGGCCCTCTGTATAAGTAGTTAAATTTATTATTAAAATTAATATTTAAGATTAATTATTTGTGAGGAGGATGGGAGTGAACTTGAAGTGTTGACTCCTTGATAGAGAAACGGGGCCACTACTGAATAGTATGCTAAACCTTCCATTGTGCATCCGCATGAAGGTACACCAACTGAGCCCTGCTTTCAGAGTCTTCCCAAACCGCAGTCAAGTCTCTGGTCCTCAAACTCATCTTCTTCTTGCAATGGAGGCTTGACTTCCGACCTAGAACAATGTACACCTCTCTTAGCTCTCGCTTTCCTTGCCAAAGGATCTCTTCTTACAGTCAGTCCTGGTGACATCGTATCCCATAAGTGGGTTAATGATCATGAAGACCAAAGGATCTCTCTTACAGTCAGCTCAGGAAACATGTATCCCCAATGGTTAACGGATTCTTACTAACGAGACCTAGATATAGAACTCTTGTTTTATTTATCTTCAAAAGTGACAGTTTAATATTTATTGATCAATTAAATATAAAGTTGGTTTAATGATTGATGACTTAATAAACCCAACCCATAACCTCCCGAGATGAATGAAACCCTTGACAAAGGTGGAACATAATCTTAAAGGTGTGCAATCCGAATATCACTGGTGCACTCGTAGGGAATCCGCCCATTTCCAAGAATATCATTCAATCATCTGGCCAGAAGCTGATTAAACCTCTAGTTAGTTTATTAATTAAGTTAGGGTTGATTTTAGTTTATTAAGTTAATCAACATTTGAACCTGTCACAAGATAAATAAACAAGAATTAAAAATAAGATAACACAACAAATAATTAAAAACAAACTACTGATAATAATAATAATAATAATAATAATAATAATAATAATAATAATAATAATAATAATAAAAGTCTACAAATCGAAGCGAGTTCGGGAATTATAGAAAGATGCATCCATAAGAATGATCAACATGTGAATATGGCTGCTCATAGACAAGCCTTCCATCTCCTAGTCCTATGTATCTAAGTAATCCTCACGACCATCGATATTTAGTGCATATGCTACTCTATGATCCCATGCTTGGCTAAGATGATCAAGGTAGGACGAGGACAAACCTTGGTGGCTGGGTTAGGATGGCCCTAAGGCCTCCCACAAGACCCCAAGATCTCTGGAAGATGCTTGGAAGTCGACCTAAGATGGCTCAAGACTAGATGGAATGGGATAGGATAGGATGTCTCAAATGGTAGAGTCAAGCTTGCTATTTATAGACCTGCCAGAGTAAGCACGGGTGTGCCCTATGGAGTGGCACGACCATGCCATAACCTTACGTACGTTCTGTTTGTTGCACCTCTGCATGTCTGTACTTCTTGTCTCAAGCACGGGCGTGCCAGGGGTAGTGGAACGGGCGTGCCATGTGTTTCAGCAAGATTTCTTGTCCCCCAAGTTGGCTGCGTTGTCTTCTAGCACGCAGGGCCTCCATGCAAATGTGCATGGGCGTGCTGGGTCTGTCCCGGGCTGGTTTTATCACTATTTATGTCCCGGGGGAGTCTTCAAACATACAGGGAACATGCTACAAGTCTCGTGTCCACAAGAATCTCTGGTTTTTGTCTGTTTTTGCCCGAAAATCTCTTGTTTCCAGCTTGGAGCTCTAGTTTCCTGAGAAACACAAATGGGAATGATTTAAGAACCCAATATTAGCAATTTACGCCAAATTCTATCTTATTATGTGACTGATTATGCAAGTTTTATATGTTAATTTTGTGATACATTAGTAGGGTGTCACAGAACCCATCCCCCAAAAATTTGTGAGTGTATCTCCATATTTTAAAAAGTGATTTTGATG
The DNA here is from genome assembly GCA_030844895.1 of Ambrosia x helenae. NCBI lineage: Eukaryota > Viridiplantae > Streptophyta > Magnoliopsida > Asterales > Asteraceae > Ambrosia > Ambrosia x helenae. The sequence goes on from CM061234.1 coordinate 72,677,799, forward strand.
GGTTGTGAGATGAGGAGAGAGAAAATGTTACTATTCATCTTTATATTTGAAAGCTATTGTTCACTAAAAAAAATTTTACTAATTTTTTGAAATTGGTTGTGAGTGAAGGATAGAGAAAATGTAATGAGAAATGTATGAAAAATATTATTTAATTGAGAATGAAAGAGGAAATGTATTTGTGTTTAGTGTACTTTGGTGGATAGGGATGGAGAATGGGATGTGAATGCTCTTAGGGTTTGAAAAATGGGAGAGCAGTTATAATGAGAAATGTATGAAACATATTGATGCTTTAAAGCCTTATACCATGTGTTTGAATTCCATTCTATTCTCTTCCCCACTATCCTCTACTCAAAAATTTATCTACTATCTCTACTTCAAAACAAAACCTAACCTATGGATCAACAAAATAACTTGGTTGCTTGTTCGAACAAAAAGTCTCGAGGTGCGGATTCGGGCAAAAGGGAGGTGGTTCAAGCAAACGGAAAGGGGGGAGGAGGAGGAGGTTCCAACACACATGTTGAGGCTTCAAACAATCGGGGGGCCAATTCCAACCTGTGATGGGACGGTTCCCAAACTTTTTGTTCGGACGTTTATACCCACATCCAATACAAACTTCACCATATTTTTACATGCCACTCCCACCCCTACCCACAATCTTCACTAAATTTTTATTATGGCCAATATGGTAATAATATATTTTCCCAACCTATTGTTTCATAGCCTATGATTCAATCCGCTCGGCTTGAATTTTCTCTAGAATTCTAATCTTCAATGCTTAAAAAGAATTGATGCACGTTTTATAGATGGATAATATCATTTCAAGTATGAAGAGAACAATATTGGCATAATTACAGTTGGCGTGTTCAAGTAGTAATAAGTTGAAAAATCTCACCATCTAATCTTAAAAGGAAAACTCCTTGGGCAAATATTCGGCAACGCTATAATTTTCCTTTAATCCACAAACATAACGACTCCGCCCCCTCCCCATGTAAAAAAGTAAATTGATGGACATGATTATTAGCTACTATTTTATAAGAGAATAATAGTACATAATACTTGAGATAAAGTAAACTGAGCGACGTTATTACATTACGTATTCTCTAAAAAAAATATAATTGCACGAATAGAAGCGGTGATGAATGAAAAAAATACAAAATTAAAAAGGAACAAATAAATCCAATCAAGTGAATAGAAACTAGATCAAGGTTTTTATTTCTGAAATAATATGAATCAATTAACAAAACAAAGGATTAAAAAAAAAAAAAAAAAAAAAACTATGACTGCGATTGTGATAAAAGAAATTCAAAAACCTTCGCAAAAAGTAAAATTCTTACTCCAGATTATCTAACACAAAGATTAAAATCAATATAAAACATAGATTAACCCTTATTGATGACAAACCAAAAGCGTATAAGGGAAGGAATGTTTTAAAAAAATTAGAAAAGTTAATAATTGTGATTAAATAAAAAAAATAATGAAGAGAGAAGGAAGAGAGAAAGGATTTTTAAAAAATTAAAATCTTGAGAAAATGTCATGTGTCTTAACGAGAGAATGAATAAATTTGAAGTTGGATTAATATATTGAGCGAATCATAAATGAGTTTTGTTTATTAGGTTATAGATATGTAATTAACCAAGAATAATCTGTGACCTAAATTGCATTTCAATAAATATATGTAAATAACCGAGAATTATTATATCAAAATGAATTAGTAACGAAATTTAATGACTTCCTATTTATATTATTATTTCAAAAATACTCTGGCGTAAAAAAAACATTTCTGTCGTAATAAAGATATTAATAAAAATGCATATTTAATGATTTTCTAATTTATGTCACTTTCCTTTTCCATTCTTATTTATTGATTTTTGTTTTTTTAAAGAAAAAAAAGATAGAAATTATATGCTAGTGTCACTTGTCCAAGTGAGGATTTGAATAAAATGGAACTTGGAATAAGTAATTGACATGTGTTCAGACCATGGGTAATGGTTAATGCCCCATAAGTGACATTTTTCGCCACATCATCATCATAATATCTCTTCAAATATTGTGTAATTGTTAACCCCTTTTATTGCTTTCCTTATTTTTCTTCTCTTTTGGCATTATACTAAAAATGCTCCTCCTTCTTCATGCCCCTATATTGCCTAGGGAGATGATGTTAAGGGCGTTATCAAGCTCTTTCATACCTATATAATGCTCATTACACATGGTCTAGTAAGAAGTTTTATTTATTAGTATGCATAAATGTGACATCGACGTTTTCACCTAAAGCTTAATACCATTTTCCTAATCGATTTGATTCCAAAACAATCAACCATCCTCTATTTTCTTAATGCTCGTCCTTATTCTTCTACCCTTTTCCTAAATTTCCAAAACGTGCCCCACACATGGGTCCTTACTCCTTTCCAAGTAAATAGCTTAAGGGGATAGGGTGTCACCCGAATTGTTTACTGATACCCACTATCAGCACGGTAACACTGCCGGTCCGCCGTCACCCAAGATGGTAGTTGTAACATCGCGTTATTTTTACTTTTGCATGTATTTTATATTCTATATTCAACAAATTTTAAGTTCGCCTTTATCTGCTTCTTGTATGTTCTCCTACCAATTCAAAACGAGTCGTCATTATAATTAATCCTATTCAATTTAGGCGTTATAACAATAAACTAATTTAGTTAAGATCTTAATATATATTTAATTTATCTTTAAAAATAAAACATATAAATTTTTATAACAATACTTAAAAAAAAAACGAAAAAAAACGTGATTTGAGTTTGTACTTTCTTTGACTTTTAACAACACCACACTAACATAAATGAATGTTAGTTCTTTGATTTTTTTTTTTTTATAACTTGACAATACTGCAGAAAGAAAAAAATATATTATGACACCTCATAATAATTAGACTTAACCCTCATTAATCTCTTCCTAACCACCCCATTTACCCCACCTATAAATACCACACCTCTCCACCCTTTAACCTTTTATTCATCCTTCTTCTCTCTAATCTTCAAAGTTTTGAGCAAACTTTCTGAAAACACATCAGTAAGTTTCTAAGCTCAAACCTCCATTTCTTTTCTGTTTTTCCTTCTCTTTTCTATCCAAAACACCTTGGAGAAGTCTCTAGGATCTTCCCCATATTTAACCACAGAAGTGTGATAAGGGTAGAGCACCTAAAAGAGGTCCCAAAGGTGTTTGTTTTCTGATTTGTTTTTTATGTCCTAAGATGTTTGTTGTAAAGAAACCAACCGAGTCCACTAACAATCTAATGTTAGAGGGATTTGTGCTATGGTATTGGTTGACTAAGGAGAGCCAAGGCTCATCCAAATGAGTCACCAAACTTTACCTAAACTTCTTGGTTATACTATGTATTATTATAAACTACTTTCAGTCTTCTATCTTATTATCCTATTAATAATCTTTTGGAAGGTTTGTGGTCACACCCTACCTTACCAACTCTCTTGACCCTTCTTGTGCCATGGATTAATCCACACTAGAAAGGGGAAATCCCGTGTCCAAAACCCACGTTTATTCCATAAGCGAAGTGGCTATGACATGAACATATCAATCGGATTCACATTCCTAACCTTATACCATTCGAATCATCTATGATGATTTTGTGCTTGGTCTAACTTATTCTCATGACCATCCGAGTTGCCTTAAAGGCAATTTGTGTTTTGGTTAGCCTAAAAGGCTTGCATGATTCTCTTGAACCTATAACCTAAACTCGAACCTAAGACCCTCTATTCTTTAATTCTAGTTAATCAAGGCTAAACAACTAATCTTCCAAGACTCTCTTTTGGAGCCCTATCAAGACGCACCCAAAGGTGAGTCATTCTTGTCCCCTTTTCTTTTATCACTTTTGGGACCAACATGTATTATATGCAAAACACACTAATGCTTTCATAAACACACATGCTCAATCTATGTTATCTTTCATGGCCAAGCAAATGGCCAAGGTCATACCCGATGTGGTTTGCAAGATCCAAGCCTCCTCACGCCCTCATGGTTCTATTGACTCAAAGATCGAATCCTCCAAAACTACCTCCTTCACCTTTAAGCAATTCAACCTACATCGACCTGACTCTTTCACGGGAAACGATGGTGCTACCGCTATGCTTGAATGGTTCGAGCACATCGAGCTAGTTTTCATCAATAGCGAATGCCTGGAGGAGCTCCGTACTTGTCACGCCACGAGTGTCTTCAAATCAAGGGCACTCGAGTGGTGGAAGAGCGAGAGAGCCAACTGTGGAAATGAAGCCGCTTTAGCTCTACCGCGGGAGGAACTCAAGCAACTCATGATTGAAGAGTTCTGCCCCGCGCAAGAGATTGAGCGACTCGAAGATGAGTTTTGGAAAATCAAGCAAAACAGTGGTGATCACCCAAACCTATACCAATCGTTTCAAGCAACTCCTTATCCTTGTACCTCACCAATTCAACACCACTAAAAGAATCATAGCTAAGTATCTCAAAGGCCTCCCAACAAGTGTTTGTGATATCATTGAAGGAGCCGAACCAACCACCCTAGAAAAATCCATTCGTTTAGCTTCCAAAATCTCGGATAACCAAGTGAAAGATGGAACCTTAACTATCCCAAACACCATCAAAACCGTCAACCAAACCACCACTATTCCCACCGAGAAACCAAAAGAAACCAAAACCTCGTCAACCAACAGCAATAACCGAAAATGCAAGTCTCGAAACCAAAACTATGCCGTTACCACTCCATCAACCGAAGCTCAAGCCCCAACTCCTCTTAACCAAGTGCCTGCCAAGAAACCTTACACCGGCTCATTCCCAAAGTGTAACACGTGCCAATTTCATCACCTAACAGCCTCTGCTTCCCGATTCTGTACCAATTGTATCCACTATGGGCACCTTGTCCAAACTTGCAAAACCGGCCCTAGAACCCAAAACAACCAACCTTAAGTTGTCAACCAACCCCGAGATGCTAACCAACCTCCCCTAGCCATCGGCAATGGCCGTACATGCTATAAGTGTGGTGATCCTAACCATTTTGCTCCTCAATGCACCCGCAATAACCCGGCTCAAGCTCAAGCTCCGCTCAAAATTAACCACCAAGGGGTCGCGCTTTCAACCTCAATGCGGCCCAAGCTCAAACTAAAAATGATGTTGTGAACGGTACATTCCTTGTTAATTGATCTTATGCTTCTATACTCTTTGATACTGGTGCGGATAAGAGTTTTGTGTCTCTAGAATTTGAACCTTTACTTGCTTGTGCACGATCTAAATTATCGAAACCCTTCACTGTCGAAGTCACAAATGGTTGACCCGTCTCTATCGACTTCATTGTCAAAAACTGCACTTTAAGTCTTAATGATCATGATTTATCCATAGATCTAAATCCTATGAAATTGGGAAGCATTGACATTATAGTAGGCATGGATTGGCATGCAAAACATCATGCCAAAGTTGTTTGTTTTGAAAATTTTATCCGTACACCACTTCCTGGTGGCGACACTTTACAAATCTATGGTGAGAAACCCTCAAAAGGACTAAAGCTCATGTTTTGTACCAAAGCTCGAAAATATCTCCGTAAGGAATACGTCGCATTCTTGGCTCATGTGGTAACAACCAAAGATAAGGAAAAAGGCATAAAAGACATACCTGTCGTTTGTGATTTTCCCGAAGTCTTTCCCGGAGATCTACCCGGACTTCCTCCTGCTCATTCTGCTGCATTTCTTATTGATCTCATACATGGGGCTACACCTGTTGCAAAATCTCCGTATCGTCTTGCACCTTCCGAAATTCAAGAACTTGCTAGTCAACTCCAAGAATTGCTCGAAAAAGGCTTCATACGCCCGAGTACTTCTCCATGGGGTGCTCCCATTCTATTTGTGAAAAAGAAAGACGGACCTTTTCTTATGTGTATCGACTACCGTGAGTTTAACAAACTCACTATCAAGAACAGATACCCTCTTCCACGCATTGATGATCTCTTTGACCAGCTCCAAGGAGCTACTACCAAAATCTCATGTAATATAATACACGACTCAAGCCTTGTCTATTCGACAGCGACGGCCACACATAATAGTGCATCAACAATCTCCCCCTTGGACGTTGTTGGCGAATCCTGAAATCTCTTGCACATCTTCAGTCAATGTCACCGATATCCCCCTCAATACATGCACTATTGTATTGAGTAGAAATACAGTCTCTTTTGTGGACCGACCCAGTAATGCACTGCGGATCCTCAGCATCAATACGCAGGAAGTCAACTAGACCACGTATATCATTTGCGAACTCAACCGGCATGCTTAGCTGAATTACATCCAGATCACCTAGTTACGCCAATGTGAAGTCAACCATGTAATGCACTACAGTCTCGTAGCATCAGTACCCAGGGATGTCATCTTGACTAAGTACATCACGTAGAATCCAACTAGTCTGACCTGCAGCCTGATAAGACTCCTGCTAGAAAGATTCCATACTGAATGATCAGATATTCAATGTAACATGTAGGTACCCCCACTCATTTACATCTCCTATCTGCACTTTAATATTTATCGATCAATTAAATATAAAGTTGGTTTAATGATTGATGACTTAACCTCCCGAGATGAATGAAACCCTTGACAAAGGTGGAACATAATCCTAAAGATGTGCAATCCGAAGATCACTGGTGCACTCGTAGGGAATCCGCCCTTTGCCAAGAAGATCATTCAATCATCTGGACAGAAGCTGATTAAACCTCTAGTTAGTTTATTAATTAAGTTAGGGTTGATTTTAGTTTATTAAGTTAATCAACATTTGAACATGTCACAAGATAAATAAACAAGAATTAAAAAGAAGATAACACAACAAATAACTAAAAAAACTACTACTAACAATAATAATAAAAGTCTACAAATCGAAGCGAGTTCGGGAATTATAGAAAGATGCAACCATAAGAATGATCAACATGTGAACATGGCTGCTCATAGACAAGCCTTCCATCTCCTAGTTCTATGTATCTAAGTAATCCTCACGACCCTCGATATTTAGTGCATATGCTACTCTATGATCCCATGCTTAGCTTAGATGATCAAGGTAAGACGAGGACAAACCTTGGTGGCTAGGTTAGGATGGCCCTAAGGCCTCCCACAGGACCCCAAGATCTCTGGAAGATGCTTGGAAGTCGACCCAAGATGGCTCAAGACTAGATGGAATGAGATAGGATAGGATGTCTCAAATGGTGGAGTCAAGCTTGTTATTTATAGACCTGCCAGGGTAAGCACGGGTGTGCCCTATGGAGTGGCACGACCATGCCATAACCTTACGTACGTTCTGTTTGTTGCATCTCTGCATGTCTGTACTTCTTGTCTCAAGCACGGGCGTGCCAGGGGTAGTGAAACGGGCGTGCCATGTGATTCAGCAAGATTTATTGTCCCCCAAGTTGGTTGCGTTGTCTTCTAGCCGCAGGGCCTCCATGCAAATGTGCATGGGCGTGTTGGGTCTGTCCCGGGATGGTTTTATCACTATTTATGTCCCGGCGGAGTCTTCAAACATACAGGGAACATGCTCCAAGTCTCGTGTCCTTAGGAATCTCTGGTTTTTGTCTGTTTTTGCCCGAAAATCTCTTGTTTCCAGCTTGGAGCTCTAGTTTCTTGAGAAACACAAATAGGAATGATTTAAGAACCCAATATTAGCAATTTAAGCCCAATTCTATCCTATTATGTGACTGATTATGCAAGTTTTATATGTTAATTTTGTGATACATTAGTAGGGTGTGACAGAACCCATCCCCCAAAAATTTGTGAGTGTATCTCCATATTTTAAAAAGTAATTTTGATGGGTTGTGAGATGAGGAGAGAGAAAATGTTACTATTCATCTTTATATTTGAAAGCTATTGTTCACCACCAAAATTTTTTACTAATTTTTTGAAATTGGTTGTGAGTGAAGGATAGAGAAAATGTAATGAGAAATGTATGAAAAAATATCATTTAATTGAGAATGAAAGAGGAAATGTATTTGTGTTTAGTGTACTTTGATGGATGGGAATGGAGAATGGGATGTGAATGCTCTTAGGGTTTGAAAGATGGGAGAGCAGTTATAATGAGAAATGTATGAAACATATTGATGCTTTAAAGCCTTATACCATGTGTTTGAATTCCATTCTATTCTCTTCCCCGCTATCCTCTACTCAAAAAATTATCTACTATCTCTACTCCAAAACAAAACCTAACCTATGGATCAACAAAATAACTTGGTTGCTTGTTCGAACAAAAAGTCTCGAGGTGCGGATTCGGGCAAAAGGGAGGTGGTTCAAGCAAACGGAAAGGTTGGAGGAGGAGGTTCCAACACACATGTTGAGGCTTCCAACAATCGGGGGGCCAATTCCAACCTGTGATGGGACGGTTCCCACACTTTTTGTTCGGACGTTTATACCCACATCCAATACAAACTTCACCATATTTTTACATGCCACTCCCACCCTTACCCACAATCTTCACTAAATTTTTATTATGGCCAATATGGTAATAATATATTTTCCCAACCTATTGTTTCATAGCCTATGAATCAATCCGCTCGGCTTGAGTTTTCTCTAGAATTATAATCTTCAATGCTTAAAAAGAATTGATGCACAGTTTATAGATGGATAATATCATTTCAAGTATGAAGAGAACAATATTCGGCAACGCTATAATTTTCCTTCAAATCCACAAACATAACGACTCCGCCCCTCCCCATGTAAAAAAGTAAATTGATGGACATGATTATTAGCTACTATTTTATAAGAGAATAATAGTACATAATACTTGAGATAAAGTAAACTGAGCGACGTTATTACATTACGTATTCTCTAAAAAAAAATATAATTGCACGAATAGAAGCGGTGATGAATGAAAAAAAATACAAAATTAAAAAGGAACAAATAAATCCAATCAAGTGAATAGAAACCAGATCAAGGTTTTTATTTCTGAAATAATATGAATCAATTAACAAAACAAAGGATTACAAAAAAAAAAAAAAAGAAAAAAAAAAACTATGGCGGCGATTGTGATAAAAGAAATTCAAAAACCTTCGCAAAAAGTAAAATTCTTACTCCAGATTATCAAACACAAAGATTAAAATCAATATAAAACATAGATTAACCTTTATTGATTACAAACCAAAAGCGTATAAGGGAAGGAATGTTTTAAAAAAAATTAGAAAAGTTAATAATTGTGATTAAATGAAAAAATAATGAAGAGAAAAGGAATAGAGAAAGGATTTTTAAAAAATTAAAATCTTGAGAAAATGTCATGTGTCTTAATGAATGGATGAATAAAGTTGAAGTTGGATTAATATATTGACGTGTATCATAAATGAGTTTTGTTTATTAGGTAGTATAGATATAGATATGTAATTAACCGAGAATAATCCGTGATCTAAATTGCATTTCAATAAATATATGTAAATAACCGAGAATTATTATAGAAAAATGAATTAATAACGAAATTTAATGACTTCCTATTTATATTATTATTTCAAAAATAATATGGCGTAAAAAAACCTTTCTGGTGTAATACAGATAATAATATAAAAAATGCATATTTAATGATTTCTAATTTATGTCACTTTCCTTTCTCATTCTCATTTATTGATTTTTGTTTTTTTTTAAGAAAAAAGATAGAAATTAAATGCTGGTGCCACTTGTCCAAATGAGGATTTGAATAAAGTTGAACTTGGAATAAGAAATTGACATGTGTTCAGACCATGGGTAATGGTTAATGCCCCATAAGCGGCACTTTTCGCCACATCATCATCATAATATCCCTTCAAAGAATGTGTAATGGTTAACCCTTTTTATTGTTTTCCTTATTTTTCTTCTCTTTAAGCATTATACTAAAAATGTCCCCCCTTCTTCATGCCCCTGTAATGCCTAGGAGGACAGTGTTGAAGGCGTTATCAAGCTCTTTCATGCCCACATAATGCTCATTACACATGATCTTATAAGAAATTTTATTTATTAGTATGTAAAGATATGTGACATCGACGTTTTCACCGTTTTCACCTAAAGCTTAATACCATTTTCCTAATCGATTTGATTCCAAAACAATCAACAATCAACCATCCTCTATTTTCTTAATGCTCGTCCTTGTTCTTCTACCTTTTTCCTAAATTTCCAAAACGTGCCCCACAGGGTCCTTACTCCTTACCAAGTAAATAGCTTAAGGGGGACGGGGCGTCACCCGAATTGTTTACTGGTACCTACTATCAGCACGGTAACACCGTCGTCACCCAAGCTAGTAGTGGTTTCGTGGACCATTTTGCTGGTTCTGTTTACCGTGCTGGTAACCGTTTTTTATTTTGTTTTTGACTTTTATAAATGCTATTTTTTTTTGTTTTAACCGTTTGTTTTTAGTGTTGTTTTATAAATTTTTTTATTATTTTAACCGTTTGTTTTAAAATCTAATTAAATAAAAAGAACATAAAAGAACATTTCATTAAAATATAAAATTAAAACATAATAATATTAAACATAAAATAAAAATACATTAAAACAAAGAAAAAAACTTAAGGTTGGCGCAACAATTGCCATGTCTCGACATGGTCGAAATTGTTGTCGTATCGAGCCTCATACTCATAGTGAGTGAAGTCGATAGCCAACTCGTGATCGAGGTCCGGATCATCCCTCATCATTTGCTCGTAGAGGGTGGTCCACCTCTCACACTTGATATTGAGATCGGCCCACTTCAACTGCATGTCTCGGAGGGTCTTGTTATTGGTGCCAACGTGTTGGTTGAAGTCGCTCAACACGCGGGCCCAAGACCCCTGGGGGGTAGGCCGACCCTTCGTCTCTCTCGAGAGTTGTTGAATCTCCGGGTCGTTTGTGGCGTCCTTGTAACACACCACTAACGTCATCTCTTGTTCATCGGTCCACGGATTCATCTTGGTAGTGTCTTTTTTTAAACCGTGGTAAAGTGTGGCTTTTAACCCCACGGTTTCATCTATTTATATACAAAAATTTGAACAGTAGAACTGTTAAAATTAAAGGTCTGGTCGTTTAGGTGAATTCAATTAAATTCAATCGACGGTTTCCAAGATTTACAAATTAATTTTGCTGACCGTTTGGTGAGACGGTTGTAATAGTATGAATTAAATTTTAAATAATTGTTTAAAAGTTAAAACCGTGTGAAGTTTAAAAAACAAAAAAAAAGTTTGGGTATTTAAATGAAAATAAATAAAAGAATCAGTGGAGTGTTACCTCCAAAAAAACAAGTGTTTCAATGAAGTGATGCGGCAAGACAGGATTGGTTAAAATCAGTTAAGTGAAAAAAGAAATAAGGTAGTGCCCCTCCCCCCCCCCCCTAACAAGAACTTCTAGCCTAGTGATATCATACATGTAGTAACGGTGTTCTGGCTTAAGGATGAGATCAGTACCATATCCGTAACCATACCGGTGTCAAAAATACTGGTACGGAATTTGAACAAAAGTGGGTACTGAATATCTATTGTATGATTTGTTTTTTGGAATTAAAAAAAAAACCATCGCCTATGTCCGCCTAGCTCCGCCTAATCCCTATTCTGCCTAGCCTGACTTTTACAACACTGGATGCAGGTACGCGTGTACAGGCATGGGTAGTTAAAAAAAATCTCATCCCTACTCTCAACCATCATTAATATTATACTAGGTGAAATCCCGTGTGAAAGCACGGGAATACTATATCATATTTTAAGGCATGTTTACTAAAGACAAAATCAAGAAGTCAATCGTCTGTTGTAAGGAAAATTTGTTTAGTAACATCTGCTCCTGTCATAATACCAGTTAATCCGTTTAGTAAGATCTGTTAATGTCTACATAAAACCACGTCTGAAAACACGTGAATCCAATATCTTTTTTTAAAAAAAATATTATCAACAAAATATAAAAAACATAAACAGACCAACTGTTATGGTCTGCTTAGTGAACACCAAATTAAAAAGGCAATCATCTGTTGCAAGAAAAACTGTATTTGGTAAGGCCTGTAGAACAACGAAGAGAAAAATCAACAGACGCAAAAAAAGCTATGTTAGGATGATAACAGATATTAAAAACAAACACTTAATCTTAATCTTCAACTGAAGTTTCATTCTTCTATTTACCAAAATCTGTTGAGTTGTAAACAAATTTGTCAAACAACTGTTATACAATTCAACCTTATTATTACAATAACATAATTTGAATGAAATATTTAACTTCACAAAACTACATACAAAATGGAAGACTTATAAAAGAACAAATCCAAATATCTATAAAAAAAACTGCTTTAATCACAACAAAATTACAATATCTGTTTTACAAACTACATAAAAATACAACAAAACATAAAAAAAAAGTTTTCTAACAACCAAATCCTAGAGAATGATCTTTTTTGCCATTGTCATCGGAACAAAAACAAAAACGCAATCAAAAGCTGTACCGCGACAATGGTTCATATGTATACATCATCAAGTTGAAAAACCCTAAAGATGCAAAATAGGGTCTACATATATAGTAATAATGGATTGATGTTTTTCTTTGATTGTAAGAATCGTCGAAATACATAAATCCAAACTTCATTACCAACGGATTGTTGGTAATCGATTTTCCTTTGATTGTAAGAATCTAAGACAAGATTTGTGGAAAGAAAATTGAACTTAATATCATTATGCATATGGGATGGAGAGTTGTAAATTGAAAATACTTGAAGAAATATAAAGTTGCAAAATGAATATTGTGAATCCCTCCCTTTTTATAGAGTGAATAAACTAACTATCCATAAAGTTGGTTTTCAACATTATAAGTATCAATTCAAGTAAATATAAAGTTGGAACTTACTTATAGGGTTTTTTATAAAGTGCAAGACAATTGAAACACAACAATAATCTATATATATATATATATATATACTATATTAATAAGCATATAGGAAGGGCAAGAATGGTCATTTGCCACTTTCCTAAATTGTACAAGCCTCAAAAGCATGTTGTACAATGGTCTAATGCACTAAAACTTTTAAGCTCTTAAAAGGTTCAAGTTGTAATGCATCATGTACAAGCCTACAATGCAAAGAAAAAAAACACGGGATACACATACTCATTAGGGTTTCATTCATCAAATATTATCCGCCGCCATCAGATATAGTTAGGGTTCTCTCTCTGGTGATTCAACAACATCCCCACGAGTTCACCAGGATTTTCACTAGACCAAAGAAGAATTCGACCTTTGTTAATGGTAAGTCACACTTTTTGTTGATTATGAACACCATTTCATCATTCAATACGCTAACAAAAATAACAGGTTGGTTTTGTTGATTTTGTACAAAAATCAGTTAAATATGTATGGGTTTTATCTATATCTGTTGTTGTACCAATCGTATATTTTTCAAATCTTGTTGATGAGGTTGATGAATATAACATCTTTCTGATATATGTTTTGCATCCATTTTCAGATCTGTAATATGGATAACCTCAAGAAAGGTTTAGTGGGTAACGAATTGAGTATTAGATTCTGGCTCGAGTATTGGGCTGGGTTGGTACTCTTTGTTATGTGTTCCCTGCTCTTTTCAAATTAGAGTTGGATAAGGGGGTCTCAGTTACAGATTACATGCTGAATATTGATGGGAATCAGGTGGTGGCTGGTGCTTGAAGTGAAGGTTTCTTTAATTGCTCAAACCCGAGGTTCAATTGGTGCTTGGATATGGATAACCAGATAGATTATTCAATGAGTGAAGGTCACCAGAAGGTATGTTCTGGATCAAGTTTGTGTATTTTGTTGTGCTCAATAGTGTTTGGTAATCTTTGTCAATTAAGGATTTTTTTGTTGGTTGATTGACAGATTGTTGGTGGTATTGTGCTATCGGTTTGGTCAGATATACTTCGTATTTTTCAGATCTGGAAAAAATTTAGTGCGTTGTGGTGGCTCGATTGGTTGTACATGAATTGTTTTTAGTTTATATTACAAAGTTTGTTTATATACTTTGTTCATTCTTTAGTTATCAAGAGGAAATAGAGTAACAATGAGAATGGGTGCGGTAATGGCAACGTTTATATGTAAATAGATTCTTATTATCATATACATAAACATGGTTCTTTTTATCTTTTAGTTGTGAGAATGGAAAATGAGTTTCTTTTGATGTACACAGTTGGAGACAATTGATGATTATGATGAGTATTGTTGTTATGTTGCATGACTAGCTTGTTGGATTGGGATTGTCAAAGCTCTTCCATTCCTCTTGCACAAAAATATTGTTTCCGGGTTATTTGTCCAATTTCATGGGTTTATTTTTTCAGGTAAATATTTTTTATCATCTTTTGAATCATGTGGATCGCGGATTCTCACATCGTATGTATGTCACAAAAATGCAAAAAACAAATATCATGCACGATTGTCTAGAGGATATGGTTTGGCTTTGTCACCTTTAGACGACACTCCTAAATAAACATTTATTTTAAATATATATTTATTGAAAGTGTTCATCTTTCAGGGTAACATAGCAAATGTAATAACAACCATTCAAGCAAACCGAATCATTGAAGAAGGAACTCAATACATCATCATCTTTTTTGTCATCAGGGGAACTGATACTGAAAACGGAGGTGTGCACATACAAGTATTATTATTGCTTTTATTTGGAGTCTTAATCACACATTTTTATAGTTGTCTCCATCAAGTTTTTTAAGTTAGTAGTTTTTAATCTGTTTTTTTTGTTTGAATTTGCACCCTCCAATGAGGAATGTTGCTCTACGCATATCACTATTTATTAAACATCGAGACTAATCCAAACATGCAAAAACCCTCTTCACTCTCACCGAGATGTGAAGCAAGTGTCCAGACCATTGTGGTTGTCAAAGGCTCATGTGGGTGCAGCATGTTGCCTTGATCCTGAATATGCAAGGCCATTTTACAACTTTGACGTCTTATCACTCTATGCTTTTGGTGTTGTCATGTTTAAGATTTTGTGGGTCAAACGCGTTGAAAATTGTAGGGGTATATTGTGATGTGCACATGCTTTAAAAAATGGGTGAGGCATGCGCCTTGAGGCGCGCCTCATGGCTAAACGCTAAGAAAACGAGTCTGAGGCGCGCCTCATAGGGTTCAGATTGTACATACGCCTCTAAGGGCGGAGGCGCTAAAAAATTGTGCGCCTCATGTGCGCCTTGAGTGTGCCTAGGGTGGTTTAGGGCTGAGATGTTTTTTTTTTTTTTTTAGACATTTTTGGCCAATTATTTTATTTTTGATGTGTGTTTTTGATGGGACAGGGCAAACAATTCCCAATCCACTAAAAGTGATATACTTGACCCGTTAGGGAGATAATATCTTAGCTGAATCGACCTGTTTCCAATTAACTGTTCAAAATTGATAGATGGCTAATGTGTATAAAATAATATGACGTTGAGCATTAACTACGAAAATATCGTCTTTAATTCATATGGTTCTTGCTAACCACCATTCATTTGCATAGTGGAGGCAAAGCGAAAGAGAGACCTAGAGAAGCAAGCAGCTGACCATGGGTTAATTGAGCTTTTGATATGTTAAATACTAGGATCCAACAGATGCAGACCAAGCTAATGGTGTTCGCTTGCTCGTAAATGTTCAAAAAAGTACAGATCAATGCTGATTCATGCTTATTCAAGTAAGTGATCTCCAAGCTTTTGATAGGATTCTATATTTCTAAATTTCATTCTATCAGATATTTATTTTCTTGCTTCAATTGTCTTCATTTACTTTTAAGTTTAGTTATTTTTTTAAATGACGCAAAATCTTTTTATGCTTAAAAATGATCATTAGGTCTGGATATGATTGTTCCCTTTAACATTAATGTCCTTGACTATTATGGTGCTATACTTAATATGTGTTTCAAGAGTAGGTCGTAATCTTTGATAATGAACAATCATTTTATATGAATTCGTATCTTTCGAAATGGGTCAACGGGTTGAAATGATGATTTAAAAATCCTACTCTTCAGCTTTCAACCTGTTCTTGACATGTTATCTTTTGTTAAAATTTTCTTTTCACATTTTATTCGTTAGTTTACTTCTAATTTATAGACATTCTCTCTGTTTTTTATTTATTATTATTTTTTTGCATAAGATGTGCATTAGGTTCAAATTCAATATATATTTTTAGATTCTGTAAGTCAAATACCTGAGTGCATCAGGTTCAAATTCATGGGTAGTGTGTGTAGTTTTTGAAAGCCTTAAAGTCATCTTGAATCGTGTGCTACCATTTAAAAACTAATGACTTTTATGTGACATCAGTTGGTGCAGGGTGTTTTTGAAAGTCTTGAATATGCTTTTTATTATGCTAAAACCCATGGAAGGTAGAGTATCTGCAGTACGCGAAGCTAACATCATATAGAAAACCGATGGTATATTTTTAAAGGTCTATTTCAGTTATGTTTTTTTTTTATTTTACTTTAAAAGCTAATGTTATGTGGGGTATACTGATTCTATTATGATATGTGTAGTGTTTTGGTGAAGATGTTAAGGGAGTCTCTTTTTTAATAAGTTAGGTTTTTCAAGCTTATATAATTTTAACTAACCCACAAGTTTAGCGAAAGTATTATTATGTTTTATTATATAGATCACTAAAACAAAAACAATAGGACGTAGTATGTATTGGTGAAACATTGGTTTATTAAACTGAACATAAACACTATATTTTTCTATAACCATGGAGTGTTTATTTGTTGTATGTGCAGGGCCGGATCAGGAAGGGTGAAAGCCTCTTATATGCTCGAGTATATTGTAAGCAACTAAGCATTTCTTTGCCCAAACTATTGTATAAAACATTTTTAACCATGCATTTTAGATTGCCTAACCCTCTTGCATATAATTATAAAATGGTGTCTGTTAACATAACACACTATTAAGTAGATTATATTCTTAACTACCTAACAACCCTACACCATATGGTCCTGGGATTATTAGTTGTATACAGAAATGGCAAAAAGAATGTTTGCTCTAGCTTAAACGGATACAAAGTTGCTTCTTCCAAGGGGTTTTTGTTAATGTCTTAATGGGTCGGGATGTGTAATAAGTTAGACGACTATATAATGGTTAAAATGAGCTGGATTGGGCGTGGGTCAAAACGGATTGGGTTGGGGTCAAGTAACTGAACATAACAGATTTGGGACATAACGAAAAAGGAATATTGACCTGCAACTTAGTATGGATTTACTGTTACTTTGTAAATCACATAAATTTGATACAGTTCTAATATAATAAACATTCTACAGACTTTTGTTGAAGTGGAAGATTTAGGAGGGCTAAACCAGCTGTTATTGTGCATTCGGCTACCAACCATTAGAAAAGGTACTCCCTATCTCATCTAACTTTTAGTCTCCTTAATTTATGTTTGATATTTAAAACTGGTATAAATGTGGTTTACTTCATGGTAAATGGATATAATGAATACAAATGAAGCTGGTGCAAAAAAATTTAACAGTAAACAAAATTTTGACTTTGAAAGTCAACAAATTATTTTTATTTTCTTATATTAACTAGAGCAAGTGTGCATGTTGCGTTCTTTTAGAGGTTAAAATGTTGTTTTCAGGTATCTTTGGAGTACCGTACAAAGAGTCAGTTGAATAACTTCCTGTTTCCAAGAATCCCAGGCAAGCAATCAAAGCCGAAAGAAACCCATCAAACCGAACTCTGATAAAGTGGATGTAACAAATATGTAGGAGCAAACGTAGTGGGGCGGGGTTTTTCACGCCCCTCCACTTTATGTACATAGCAGCCGATTTTTCATCGTTCTTTAAAATAAAATTTCCACTCAATGTGGTCGGTTAGCTTTGCACCGAGGTCATGATGAACGACTCATCTGAGCCCCCGTTAACTGATGCATATTTCTTACAAGTTTGGCCAATTGTAGTCTGTATGTTATCATGTCGCGTATGTTGCGGCGGCGAGTAAACAAACTATATGTTACATGTGTAAAACCTATGACAGAGATAGATCACATTGATGTTAGTAACTCGAAAAATTTGATCAAAATAAAACAATTAACATAACTTTTCTAAAATATTGTACGAATATGGAAACCATCATACGTCCAATGCAATATGTCACAAAAGGATCACTAAATTAGCGTAAACAAGTATCACACTGTATATCATTGCTCCCGCGGCAACGCGCGGGTCTCCTACTAGTATATATATATATATGTATATATATATATATATACTGCAAAGGGATTAATCCTACATGTCATACTCTTATCCAATCTCTCTTTGAGAGATGTCACATAGGATGTGATGTGGCAACTCTAGACCAATTAAAAAAAGGGAATACATCTGGTTTAAATATGGTTAACCTAATCTATTAAATACCTAATATACTAAATGTAAATATTAAACCTTTATTATTTTCTCTCTCATGTTTCCTCCCATAACTTTTAAACGTTAATATC
This sequence comes from Ambrosia x helenae, assembly GCA_030844895.1. Taxonomy (NCBI): domain Eukaryota; kingdom Viridiplantae; phylum Streptophyta; class Magnoliopsida; order Asterales; family Asteraceae; genus Ambrosia; species Ambrosia x helenae. The sequence continues at coordinate 72,696,161 of CM061234.1, forward strand.
TTTTATATACGATATTTTTTAAAGAAAAAAATTACATCAAATTAACGAGCGTTTTATTATCTCTCCAACGAGTACCATAGTGCTATATAAAAACAGAGAAAAAAAACGACTATTTTTTGTAACCCGACAAGTATTGTGTTAGGTTTGGGATTAGTTTAAAAAAAATTGTGGGTTTGGGTCGGGCCTGGGATTAGGTGATACCCGACCCAATTACCTTTTTTTATATTAGAATATGATAACTTATGGTAGAGATTTGTTTAAAATAAATAAATAATAATAATAATAATATTCATTAATCATATATTGGCAAGTCATTAATTATGTTGTCATATTAGATATTTTATTATGTCATATTAGATATTTCAACCCGAGACGCTATCGGGATAAAAAGACTATATATATATATATATATATATATATATATATATATATATATATTGCAAAGCTAATAATCCTACATGTCATAATATTATGCAATCTCTCCGTTGAGAGATGTCACATAGGATGTGATGTGGCAACTCTAGACCAATTAAAAAAAGGAATAAATATGATTTAACCTAATCTATTAAATACCTAACCTACTAGATCTAAATATTAAACCTTTATTATTATCTCTCTCATGTTTCCTCCCATAACTTTTAACGTTAATATCTTTTATATACGAGATTTTTTAAAGAAAAAAATTACACCAAATTAACGAGCGTTTTATTCTCTTTCCAACGAGTACCATAGTGCTATATAAAAAACGGAGAAAAAAATGACTATTTTTTGTAACTCGACAGGTATTGTGTCGGGTTTGGGATTAGTTTTTAAAAAATTGTGGGTTTGGGTCGGGTCTGGGATTAGGTGATACCCGACCCGAGTACCTGAAACAACATACCCAAATACCCGAACTATATACCCGATCATAAACCATGAATTTTTTAACGCATCACATAACCCCTAGACTAATGCGTTCGATATTTCAATAATTAACTTTTTTTTCTTATTTCATGTTAGTTCTTTTTAGAATGATCGATTACAAACTTCCGTATTCATTTGTAATGGCACTATATTTATACCCCGGCGCAGAGATTTGTTTTTTTATATATGAATATGATAACATATGGCATAGATTTGTTTAAAATAATAATAATAATAACAATAATAATAATATATTTTATTATGTCATATTAGATATTTCAACCTGGGACGCTCCCAGGATAAAAACTAGTAAAATATAAAATAATATTGTTAATAAACTAAGTTCAAATTCGTAATCATTACTTTTGGGGCTTTTTATAACATCTGTTGACTTTTCAACAAATGTTGCCACACAAAATTCTCTCAGTATTTACCAACGGATTGTGTAATCTGTAGAAGGAAGCAAAACCGTCAAAAGTCTTAGTGTAACAACATCTTTTATTACAAAATTAAATTTGTTATTAAAGTATCACTATATAGTGTAACCAATAGATTATTTCAGATTGATAATTACAATTAATAGAAAAAATTACTTAAATACAAATAAAATACCGCGTGAGTTTAATAAATCAAGTTTCAAGGTCGTTATTATTGTTTATCACTCATGACTCCTAATATTCTACACTGAATTTCATTAGAAAACAAAACACTGTTTTATTATATTTTAAGGTCTGTTTACTAAAGACAACGTTAAGAAGCCAATCGTCTGTTGAAAGGAAAATTTGTTTAGTAACATCTGTTCCTTTCACGATAGCAGTTAATAGTACTGATCAAATGTTTAATGCTGAAAGGTGTTACAACCACGAAAAGATAAATAAATACACGGATTAGACCTTTGTTGAGATATCAGATATTAAAAACAAACAGAGGATCCCCTAAATATCAACCCATCTATTTCAAAGTGAAAAACATGTATACTGTCACATATATCTGTTAAATTTCCAAAATTTTCAAAGTGAAAAACAGTTACAAACTCAAATAATAAAATAATAAAATAATATTATTAATAATTTAGTAGTACTCTCACTATTATAATAATTAACATTCAAGCAATATAAATTTGAATAAACTAAATTTCAATATCCTAATGATTATATTTGGTATCTGAGACTACGTTGATTTTAAAGGTATACAATATCTGTTGATTTGCCAATAGTTGTTCTCAAACAACTGTAATCCATTACAGGTTTGCAATCAGACACTTAAATACATATGTTGTAGGAACAAAACATGTAGATAGAAACATTAAAGAATGATATAAGCAAATGTTTATACAGACTTGGTAATACTTAAATTTAAATAAAATCTTCCAAAAAATATTAAATATACAAAAACTAATTATAAAATTATCTTTATTGTTAATATTTTATAGTTTAACAAAGAAAATAAACAATTAAACTTCAAAACACAATTGATATTGGTTGTGCTAACAATAAACAACAACCTTACCTAGTAAATCTCACAATTAGCAAAGCTAATAGTAGGGCCTGGGGAGGGTGAGATGTATGTAAACCTTACCCCTATCCTTGCGGATAGAGAGGCTGCTTCCAGAGAGACCCCCGGCTCGACAACAGACAATCAACAAGCAAACAACCCTAAAATTAATAAAGAGCTACTGAATTTAGAGAAAACGTTGAAAGCTTCACGTAGTAAAACAAATGTTTATATGACATAAAAACAATATAACCCATAAACACCAAAAATACAAGCCACACTTACAGACCTCCTACCGGTGTAAGAAAAAGTCTAAGGGCCTTAACCTTTTTTGATAAAATTTAAAAAAAAAATTGCATCAAAACACAAATCAATTATTGGTCCATCGGTTTCAAAAAAAGATGAAGGCTAACCATAGTGTCAAACAGAATATTCACTATGAACGCTTTGACTTTTCAGGTCAAATAAGGCAAGCTTCCATTTCCATATGTCTTCGCTGAACTTTTCATTTGACCATATGTTTTCCAAAAGAAATGAAGAGGCCATCCATTGTTCACTTGATATGTTAGTAGCAATGACTTGATTAATTTTCAAGTTCGTTTTCCGAATGTGATGTTGAAGCAGTCGTGAAGCACCTTCAATTAATTCAAGAATTTCCTGCTCTTCGTCCTCTTTAAAACATTCCAAAATAACTTTCAGAACCTCTGTCATTTGGGACCATTTGTTGTTGCTGGAATCCATCTTAGTAATAATATCTTTATAAGATTGGTAAACCTATGGAAATGTAGAAGATAATGCTTAAATGGAATGTTATAGGAAGAAGTGAAAATCGTATTTTATAGTAAAAACAATGCATTAACTATAATGAATCTATTAACTACAATCCATTAACTATAATTAATCTATTAACTACAATGCATTTTTATTAATGTTGAATACATATTGTTTTAATTTGACTATTTTCCCACTGAAGTAACTCTTCAAATTCTTTTTTTTTTACATTCCAATTTACTGACAAACACAAATACTATCTACCAATATTTGTACAAATATGGACGTGTGATGTTTTACATTTTTTTTTATCTAAATGTGCACTTGAAAATATTGTTTTTTTATATAAGTGAGTAAAGATAGTAAATATAAGTATATTATTTGTGTATATGAATAATTAATCTTACTTTAGTTGCAATATATTGAATTCTTCCACTTGAATATATTTGAAATATATGAATTAAAAATATTTGTATTAGTACATAATTTGGTAAAAAGACTTTGTGATTAGAAATGGTTATATAAAAACCATTCCCTAATAACCGTCCATCTAAATTTATTAACCGTGTGGTAAATTGTATTTATATTAATTTTGAATTTAAATCACCAGACGCATAAAAAGCTCTGTTGGCATAACAGATATTAAAAATAAACACTTAATATTAATCTTCAAGTGCAGTTTCATTACTCTATTTACCAAAATCTGTTGACTTGTAAACAAATTTGTCAGACACATGTTATACATTTCAACCTTATTATTACAATTCCATAATTTGAATGAAATATTTAACTTAACAAAAGTACATAGAAAATGGAAGATTCTAAAAGAACAAATTCAAATATCTCTAAATATTTGCATTAACGAAACTAGAATTACAATATCTGAGTTTACAAACTACATAAAAACACAAGCAAACATAAAAAAGGTCTTCTAACAACGAAACCCTGGAGAATGATCTTTCTTGCCAATGTCATCGGAACAGAACATAATCAAAAGCAGTACCACGAGAACAGTTGGTATTTAAACATCATCAAGTTCGAAAACCCTAAAGATTCCAAATAGGGTCTGTATATAGTAATCGAATCATATTTTCCTTTGTTTGTAAGAATCATTGGAAAACATCAATTCCAACTTCATTACCAACGGATTGTTGGTAATCCATTTTCCTTTGATTGTAAGAATCTTTGAGAAGATTTGTGGAAAGACATTTGAATGTAATATCATTATACATATGGGATGGAGAGTTGTAAAGTGAAAATAGTTGAAAAAATATAAAGTTGCAAAATTAAGATTGGGAATTCCCCCTTTTTTATAGGGGGAATAAAGTAACTAATAAACTAACTATCCGTAAAGTTGGTTTTCAACTTTATAAGTTACATTTCAAGTAAATATAAAGTTAACACTTACTTTTGGTAACTCTCTCAGTATTTACCAACGGATTATGTAATCAGTAGAAGGAAGTAAAACCGTCAAAAGATTCAGTGTAAAAACATCTTTTATTAGACGATTAAATTTGGTATTAAAGTATCACTATATAGTTAAATTATAAAAACCTTTTCAAAATTTGTTCATTCAACTTTATATTAAATTGTTCATTTTTATAATAGTGATAATTATATTAAATTATTAATAATATTATTTTATTATTTGAGTTTCTAACTATTTTTCACTTTGAAAATTTTGCAAATTTAACAGATGTGTGACGGTACACATTTAATAACTGTTGTTATTAATTTAATCACGTTTATATTACCTGTATTTTAATAATATCAGTAAAAAATAAGTCTGGATTATAATATCAACTGCACATGTTAACATCTGATTGGAAAATTGAAATGGATTACAGTTGTTTGAGAAGATCTGTTCACAAGTCAAGATATATTGTATAACTTTTAATTCAACAGAGGCTGGATTACCAAAGTTGTTATCATTTTTAATATTCCATAAATATAATATATTATTTTATTATTAGTGGTTGAAAGTAATATCATTATTATGCATATAGGATTGAGAGTTGTAAAGTCAAAATAGTTGAAAAAATATAAAGTTGGAAAATTAATATTGGGAATTCCCCTTTTTTATAGGGTGAATAAACTAACTAATAAACTAACTATCCGTAAAATTTGTTTTTAACTTTATAAGTTACATTTTTCAAGTAAATATAAAGTTGGAACTTACTTTTGGGGCTTTTTATAGAGTGCAAGATAGATATATAATAAACATCAAGTTTAACATTAATATTTTTCAATAAAAAACCATAAACATTATAAGAAAAATAACTACATTGTAATAACATTCATATTTGAAAATGCAATCATATAAAAACATTTAAATTTCATCATCTTCATCACTTGGGTTTTATATCATTCAAACTTATTATTGCAATTACAAACTCTATCAGTTTTTTAAGTATCATAATTATAATTTATATCCTGTTTACAACATCTGTTGAGTTAACAACAGCTGTTCGCAAACAACTGTCGTTCAATTAAAGTTGCAAATCTATTCATTGATGGTTATGCTTCTGCCACTGGTAACCAGTGATGAAGCAAGTAACAAATGATTTTGAAACTTCTGAAGACACGGGAAGACTATCTTTTTTTTATCATATTTTTTCTTCTAAATTTTATCATATTTTTTTTAACACTTGTTTAACATAAAATAACCATCTGTTTCAAGAAAATCTTCATTGATCAAACCTATCTTCAATGTATTGTATATTCCCGTTAAAAACATGTTTTGAGCTGTCATAGATTGTGAAAAAACTACAGTAACAATTACACTTATTATTAGAATTCCTTAATTTTACTGAAAATATCCGAGTTACACAAACATACAAGATACAAAATACAACCAAAATATTACGAAAGAAAACTATTTACAAAACATTCAAGATAGAAGTATTCTAATTAAAAGAAACGACAATATCGATACAAAAGCGAACTAATACCAACTAACAAATTTCCTCTAAGTGCTCTTCCGGTACAATCTGAAATCATGAGATCATAAGTTCGAGGCTTGTTGTAGAATCTCGAACAGTGGAGACTAACTACAGGCAAAACACAAGAAAAAAACAAAACCAAAGAAGACAAAAATGAAAAAAAAAAACACAAAAACAACACGATAATGCCTCTAACTCTTCAAGAACTGGAAACATATTACTCACCTATACACACATCTCTTTTTAAACAGGCTCAAGATGTCATTTTGATACAAATAACATTTTTCTTTGATTGTAAGAATCTTCCAATAACACCAATTCCATCTTCATTAACAACGTAACGATTTATTAGTAATACATTTTTCTTTCGTTGGAAAAATTTTCGAGAAGACTGATAGTAGGAAATTTGAAGAAAATAACATTATGGCGCACGTATTGACGGTTGGTTTCTTTTTCGAATGGTTCAAGAGATATATAAAGTTGCAAACTGAAATGACGATTTGCTCGCCTTTTATAGAATGCAAAAAAAAAAGTTATCTCTACTAAAATAATAATAATGACTTGTTGGACCCTTACGTCAAGTAAAAAACAACTACTAACACCAATAATAAAATAATGTTTTATATTTATTATGGAATATTAAAAGTGATAGCAGCGTTGGTATTTCCGGCCTCTGTTGAGTTAAAAAGGTATACAATTTCTGTTAACTTGTCAACAGATCTTATCAAACAACTATAATCCATTACAATTTTCCAATCAGATGTTAACATGTGCAGTCAATATTATAATTCATACTTATTGTTTTTTGATATTATTAAAATACAAGTAATATAAACGTGATTAAATTAATAACAAAATTTATTAAATGTGTACCATAACACATCTGTTAAATTTGCAAAATTTTCAAAGTGAAAAACAGTTAGAAACGCAAATCATCATCATCATCATACTCAGTTAATCCCACCAATAGCAAAGCTAAGGTAGGGTCTGAGGAGGGTAAGATGTAGACAGCCTTACCTCTACCCCGTGGGAATAGAGAGGCTGCTTCTAGTGAGACCCTCGGCTCGATAGTGGTTTTGTATCAAGCCTTGGACATAAGGTACATAACACTTAGCAATCGGGACAACCCGATTGGTGCATGTAACCCCTTGTCTTTTGGCTATCAACGCTACCACATGATGCATGATTAACCATCCATCGTTTTTAACGTTATTTTCACGAAATTAGTAAAATAACGTTAAAATTAGTGCAACTTTACTTTTGCCCCCTAGGGCCACACATATATACATTATATGCGCAGAGCCGTAAGCAGGGCTTTGTTAGAAAACGCAAATAATAAAATAATAAAGTAATATTATTAATAATTTAATATTATTATCACTATTATAATAATGAACAATTCAATATGAAGTTGAATGAAACAAATTTGAATATAGTAATGATTAACTTTGGTATTCGAACCTGATCTGTTGATTTGAAAGGTATCCCATATCTGTGTTTCTTTTTGAACTGCATTACTTCTATATATATATATAGAAACCATCTAGCTACTGGAAAGCAAGTACAAAGGAGACAAAACACAGCCCCAAACTAGAGGACCACAGACAAGCAACACCACCAATTACACAAAATTGGAAACATTAAAGTTCGCCCAATCATCCCAAGAAATTGAGTGACCATTGGCTCTATGACGAACCCACAAAAATGCCTCCTCTTTAATCGCATCCACCGTACGCTGAACCGGAATAAAGTTACCGTCGAAAACCGCCGCGTTCCTCGCTTGCCAAATCTTCCAGCTTGTAGCCATAGCAACCATGAGAATAAGCTTCCTCCATCTCCTACTCCCCGTCACTTTCAGCACAACTTGCAGCAAATCTTCAACTGAATCCATCCTAGGAGGCCATTGAACGCGTATCCATCTAAAAATACTCCACCATATGCTTCTAGCAAACAAACATGAAACAAAAGTGTGGTTCGCATCTTCGTCTACCACGCCGCATCTGTCACAAAGAGTATTAGTAACCGGCACTCCGCGACCAACCATCGCCAACTTTACAGCAACCTTACCACTACTAGCTCTCCATAGCAGGAAGTTCGCTTTTGCCGTAGCCCAAGAATTCCACACAAACAGAGGATCAGCATTGTCTCCATTCCTAGCCACATCCAACTGTTTTCTCACCTCCTTAACCGAATAACCCACCCCCTCTTCATTGACCCATTTCCACGCATCATTCCTGGACGCCAGGTTGATGTTATGAAGCATACCCATTAGCTCTCCGACAGCAATCCACTCCTGCTGCGAAGAGGGCTCATTAATCCAATTCCACCCCCACAGAATAACATTTCCTCTATAGCGAATATGATCCGCCACCGACCCATTCTTGTCTTTCGCAAGCCGATACAGATTCGGATACATGTTCATCAGCGTGCCATTGCCGAGCCAGGAGTCTTTCCAAAATTTGGTTCGAGAGCCATCCCCCACAGTAACTTTGAATCTATCCGAGACGTTTATACCCTCTTTATTAAATTCTGCACCCATGGAGACAATGTCTTCCAAACACCGGTTATAGACTTATTAAGAGGAACCACCAACTGGTTGAACCTGGATTTATGCAGCGAGCGAATTACCACAGCCCACAGCTGCGTAGTATCCCATATCTGTTGACTTGTCAAATATTACTATCAATGCTATAATTGAACCTATAGTTAATGGTAATGAAAAAAAATATTATATAAATCAACCATCGTTTCATTTGCATTAAGGAGAAATAAGTTTATAGGTGTGTATCAAACGTTATCATTCTAATAGTGAAAAGTCAGTTTTAAAGATACGCGGTTACTTTTAAATTTACGCGGTTATCAAGACTTATATATATATAGGGTCAGGATCCTGTACAAAGTACATTTTTCGTGAGAAGTGTGAGAAGTATTAAAAATTGATACTTAGGCATCATTTTTTGAAATTAGTCGTGATGTTTTGGATTGTTTTGCCTATAAAAACACCAAACACAGCAATTAAAAACCGAAAACAATGTATTTTAGGCTTAAAACTTAAAACACTATGCTAAGAACATTAGCAGTGTGTTTTAAGCGTTAAGTAGTGTGTTTTAGCTGTTTTTTAAATTTAATGACTATAATACATTGTATTGTGTTTTAGATTGTTGTGTTTGGTGTTTTTCAAGTTAAAACAACCTAAAACATCATTCCTAAATCCAAAACATGATGTCTAGATGTCAATTCTTAGTCCTTCTCACACTTCTCACGAAAAATGTACTTTGTACAGGATCCTAAACCTATATATATATACACACATATATATATATACATATATCCTTATACATTACCGGTCAAAGTTAATCACAAAGCATTGTAAAGATTCACAACCAAAACTCAACCAAAGATGGCACAAGTTGTTTACTAGGCATTTGATGAGTTCCGTCATCGTTATATGGTCGATACGAGTGATAACACGCATTTCATATTTGGGTCAAGGAAAGCCATCCTAGAAATGGATGAAGAATTCCAACGGAAAGTTTTTGAAGTTGGAAAAAGAATTAATCTTACTTGTTTTGAAGAATTCAGATTATTCGATAAGTTAGATGTCAAGTTTGGAGAATACGAAGAGGAAGAGCCGCTGCATGTGGTGCGGTGGGTTTACGCTGAATCGGTTAGTAGGGCATCAGTCAACTTTCATGATGGTTCAGTACAAATGTACTATCAAAATGAGATAGTAAAGTCCAACGCTTTAGAGTTCCTGCAGGAATTGATAGAAGTTGGGATGGCTAACGTTAATCGAACTACAACAGTGTTGGATCTTAAATGAATGATTCGATCAAGAATAGCGACGTTTCAGGAGGAAGCTGAACATAATGTAATGATATTGCCTGCATCTGATGATTAGTCATCAGACGAAGAAGATGAAGATTAGTTCTATTATGTTTAATTTATGTTTCGTTTAACAACGTTTTATTCTTTAGTTTGTTTTATATTATTATGTATTTTTTGTTTATAATGAATAATGTTGTACTGGAGAATTCAAATCTAACATCAAATGTTTTCATATTAGAAATAATAAGTAATTAATAACCTACTAACTGAGTGAAGAGGATTGTTCTACTTATAAATGACAACATTTTAAAAGAATGATCGGTTTACAAGTCAACATATGTAATGAAACAACTGTGATCCAATACAATTTTCAAATTACAAAAAACCACTAATCTTCAGAAAACTTGCAACTGATCTTGCTAATACATTAATATCAACTTTGAATATAACATGTCTTTACACACCCATCAGTCTTCAAGACATATTTCTTTCTTTGACTGAAAGAATTTTCAGAAGATCAACGTTGAAAGATCAACATACTCAAGGTGCTTCCTCACATACTCTGCTTTCTAATAGAACAGACAAAAACATTAACGTTTGTACTTCAACTACAAACCTTGAAAACCAAACTAAAGAAATAACAAATTCAACAAACATACATGTTGACAACTACAACAGCCGGAACCACAAACACGACAGTAAACGCAGACGTCTTCCTCAAAAGATAAGCATAGTGACGTAAAAGCATAATCGCAATCAATGTCTTGGCTGACACCATCTGGAAAAACACTTGATTGCTTGAGCTAACACCTCTATTTGTTAACGGTAAAATATTCACAAAAATACTACATCAACCATGACTCAAATTAATCAAACACACAATTTGAATAGACAAAAACTAAGTAGCATTAATTAAACAATCACATAAATGGCTTTATAGAAGCAAACACATACCTATCTTGACTTTGACGCTTTGAATCTTTTGTGACACCCGGCATATTTGGCTTAAACATTTTAGTAACACCTAAGTCTACCTTAGCGAGAAACATTTATAAACGGACTTAACTAGGTTAGTTGAGTCGGGTCAAGTTAGGATTGTCCAGGGTTCAATGATCTGAAGGATCATTGGGAGTCGTTTTGGGAATACATGTTAGGACAAAGAGGATTGGTGAAACCACTTTTGTAAACCTAAGTCTAATTCACTTCTGTCAAAAATATTCTAAGTATAGAACTACTGAAGAAAGAAGACAAACGTACTGAAGAAGGATTCTACAAGTACTGAAGAAGAAATGCATCAGAAGTTCTAAAGTTCAAACCAGACAGTTCACTAAAGAACTACTGAAGACAAACTACTCATCAGTAGTTTGTCCTTCATCAGCACTTGTTCAAGAATCTTTCCACCGCCTTATGTTTCAGTAGTTTATTAGTTTAGTATTACTTTAACTTTTTGTACGAGTTCCAAGATTGCAACTTGTTGCAACTTGTTTCTGAACTTGCTTTTTGGCAAGGTTCATGTATATGTAAAGTCTATAAATAGATGGGTTCATCCCTCTGTTTTAGACATTGATTTTTAATATACAGAAATCCTTCAAAGCTTATCATTGTTATTTCCATTTCATTTACTGAGAATCTGTTTAAGTATTCATTCTCATTCAATACTTAGATTCTCATTAAATACTTGTCTTTAGTTTTCTCAAACATCCAGGGGGAGTAATAACTCCTGTTGATAAGTGTAGCTTTAACTTAAAACATTCCGCTGTGCTATAACTGATAAAGAACTTGCTAAACACTTAAGTGTTCACTAGCAAGTTCATACAAAGAGCAATAATGATCCAACAATTGGTATCAGAGCACTGGTTTATCTGATCACAAATCAATCTAACACATTGAGAATCAGACACAGGCTCTTATTGATATTCAATAAAGGATTAAAAGTTCACTTTTATCAACATCCATCACTTTAAGAGATATTTGACAAATCAATACTCTTTAAAATGGATCCTCATAATACTGGTTCTGCCAATAAACCTGCTATGCTAGTAAGAAATGAATACAATATCTGGCAAAGGAGAATGGCACATACCTTATCACAGACCAACACAGGTTGCTGGAAATCTGTGATATATGGTCCTCATAAACCAGTAAATATCAATCTTGAAACTAAAGTAGAAATACCAAAAGACCCAAAAGACTATACAGATGATGATTTCCTAAAACTTGAGCTTGATGCTAAAGCTTTCTCTATGTTGGCAATGGCACTCCCAAATGAAATCTACTCTGGCCTATTACATTGTGATAGTGCCAAAGAGCTTTGGGACTGCCTCAAAGAACAGTTTGGAGGAACTGAAGAAGTGATTGCCAACACCAGAGAAATCCTGGCTCAACAATATGAAACTTTTGCTCACAATAATGGGGAAACTTTAACACAACAATTTGAAAGATTCTCCTCATTAATATCTGAGCTAAAATTAAATGGTCAGACCTACACAACTGTATCTATGCTTCATAGATTTTTAAGGTCTTTACCTGAAAATTGGGAAACATACTCTATAGTCTTAAGATCTTCACCAGACTTTAGCTCCCTCACTCTTACAAAATTACATGGGAGATTGCTAACTTTTGAGAGAGAAATTGATCAAAAGAAAAAGATACAAAGTTCTGGTAAAATAGCTGATGACTATCTACCAGGTAGTACAGCACTATTAGGACAAGACTCACCAACTTGTTCAAATAGTTTTGGATCTTTTGACCATATTGACATAACTGCTGGGATCTCATCTGAAAGATCATTCCCAGGTTATGACAATGATGATTTTAGTCAAACTGCTGATAACATGTGTTTTATCATGGATGATTTAAAATTTTTCAGCAGTGATGACTTGGAAGAAATGGATATTCTACACCAACTGGCCATGTTGAGTATAAAAACAAACAAATTTTACAGAAGGTAAGGAAGTAAATTTCCAGGACTCAACAGTTCCACAAAAATTGGTTTTGACAAATCTAAACTTAGATGTCACAAGTGTCAAAAGTTGGGACACTTTGCTAGAGAGTGTAGAAGCTCTAGCTTTAACCAATCTCAGTCTGGAAATAATTTTAACCCTAGTTATAACAGGAATAATGGAACACAGGGGAGTGCACAGTTTGTACAGGCACAAGCTCCACAAATCCAATATGTGCCACAAGTACAATATGTACAGATGCCTGCTCAACAGATGTAGAGCCAACAATCAATCCCTCCCTTTCCAGCTGCTCAACAACCTCCACAGTCTCAGCAACCCTCACAACAAAGTTTATTTACTTCAGGGTATGTTGACTGGAGAAGTCTTCCTTTTGACACTACTGAGTGTAACCCTGATGCAGACAACAAGATGTTTGACATCAACTGGGGAGAGCCTGACAATGGCAGAAAGAACTTTGCCTTGATGGCATTTGAGGGATGCACCTCAAAATCTGCCTTGTCACAGGTATCAAAAGAATCTTTGACAAAACTTTGTTCAACTTCTTGTAAAGAATCTTTTGCTCTCATAAGAGAGACTAATGTGCACTTACAAGGTAAAGCAAATGACTTGGAGAGAAAATTCACTCAGATGAAATGTGATTTAGAAAGAAAACTTGCTGCAAAAACAAAAGAAGTTTCTAAATTAACTAACAATGTTATTGAAACCCAAGCACAACTTAAAATCATGATAGATGACCTAGGAAATGTCAGAAAAGAGCTTGCTGACACCAAGGTCACTTGTGAAAAATGGGTTGAATCTTGTAAGGGGTACCAACTGTTGCTAAACAAACAAAGTGCTTCAAATGTTTGGTTTGGTATAGGGTACAATCACACTGAAACACCAACAGATTTTTCCCCCAAAACTACTAAAGATGGGAGAAAAATTGTTTCAGGTGAAACTTCTGAAGAGAAAGAATGCACATCTTTCCATGAAAACTTTCTAAAAACTCACAAAGAAAGTTCTTCAGAAGTACTGATAAAATCTGACTTTAAGCCATCAGTAGTTTCATCTACATCAGGAGTTGAGAACCTGAAAACTACTGATGACCTAAAACCAATCAAAACAGTCAGAAACTTGTCTTTAAAAGAAAAGACAAAAGAATGTAAAATATGTGGTCTGTTCAACCACAAGACATAATTTTGCAGATACAGAAAAGGTATTCAGTACAACAAGAAAATTCAACAACTGGTTGTGGGAAAACAAATCAGAAATGATTTTGTAGAAACTTCTTCTCCTAGGAAACAACAACTAGTAAACACCTTTTCTCAGAAAAAGACAAAATCTCAACAAAAATCTTTTTCTCAAAATTCTCTTTCAGTAGTTAGACCTAAATCATCAGCAGTTTCACAAACTGCTGAGATTAAAGATCTCATGAACATGGTACAACTATTGATGACCAAAGTTGATGGTGGTCCTCAAAAGGATACCACCATTGCTCTTAATGAAAAATCCATTGACAAAAAGACATGGATTCCTCAACTTGGTCAAGAACAAACTGTAAATGTTCTCAAGAGCAAACCCAAAGCCAAACTGGCTTGGGTTCCCAAATCTAACTAATTTGTTATCTTGTGCAGAGAGTTTCCAGGGGCTTAAATAGCATTTGGTATGTTGACAGTGGAGGCTCAATGCACATGACTGGATGCAGATACCTGATAAACAATTTTATCAGTCAAAGAGAAGGATCTGTATCCTTTGGGTACAATGCTAAGGGATATGTGCTAGGACATGGCAATGTCTCCTCTGGCAAAATACAGTTTGACAAGGTCAATCTGGTTGAAAACCTTGAGTACAACTTGCTAAGTGTGTCTCAAATGTGTGATAAAGGATATTCTTCCTTTTTCACAAAGACAGCATGCAAGATCATATCACCAGAAGGCCAGAAGTTGATAGAGAAGATCATTGAAGATCATACTTTGTTGATAGCCAAAAGATGTGGCAATGTCTATACAGTGGACATTGAAAAGGACAAAGTACTGAACAACACTGCTTGTTTCTTCTCAAAGGCATCAACTTCAGAGACTGGTCTCTGGCACAGGAGACTTGGCCATGTGAATTTTAAAACCATAAATAAAGTCACAAAAATGGGCTTGGTCAGAGGTCTACCTTTGAAAGTATACCAGTGTCAAGAACACTGTGTATCCTGTTTGAAGGGAAAACAGCATAAGTCCTCCTATAAGTCTATTGAAATATCAAAAACAACTGCATGTCTTCAACTACTCCATATGGACTTATTTGGGCCTGTAAAAATCATGAGCCTTGGTAAGAAGAAGTACTGCTTGGTCATCATTGATGACTATTCAAGATTTACATGGGTATTCTTCTTATTTTCCAAGGATGAGGCTGCTGAAATCAAGTTCTTCATTCTTCAAGTAGAGAAATAATATTCTCTGTCTGTCAAAGCCATTATAAGTGACAATGGGACAGAGTTCAGGAACAAAACTCTGGATGAATTCTGTTTGTCTAAAGGGATTATTAGACAATTCAGTGTTCCCAGAACTCCTGAACAAAATGGTGTAGTAGAAAGGAAGAACAGAACCTTAATTGAAGGAGCAAGAACAATGTTAGCTGATTCTGGCCTACCATTATACTTTTGGGTAGAAGCAGTTAACACTGCATGTTATGTTCAAAATAGAGTCCTTGTCATCAAGAGACACTCCAAGACTGCCTATGAAGTTCTTCATGGCATAAAGCCCCTTATCTCCTTTTTCAGGGCTTTTGGATGTCAATGTTTCATTCTAAACATTAAAGACTCTATTTCAAAGTTTGCTGCCAAAGTTGATTCAGGTTATTTTCTTGGTTATTCTTCCACTAGAAAAGCCTACAAGGTTTTTAACTCAAGAACCAAGATAGTAGAAGAAACACTGAATGTCAAGTTCAATGAGTCAAAACACACTCTTATTCCAGCACATCCTGCTGAACTTTTTGACCTTGACAGCTTTCATTTCAGACCTGAAAAGACTGTTACTTCATCTAAACCTACTTATTATGGTGATCAGAGGTTTGATGATGAGGATCCAACACCATGGACTCCTCAAACAGTCATTAAGTCAACTTCCAAACCATCAGAAGTTTCACAAACTTCTGATTCAACAACTGCTGATGTACAAACTCAAACATCTGCTTCAGCACCTACAACTACTGAAGACACTGAAACTGCTGAACCAGACATTATAAACCTCAGTGGTTTGTTTGATGACGTACAAGAGCCACCTACACCTGTCAGTGGTTTACAACAACTGATTAAACACAAAGATCATCCACTTGAACAAATCATGGGTGATATTGCATCAGGTGTTCTTACAAGAAACCAGCTTTCCAACTTTTGCCTCTTCTCAGCATTCATTTCTCAGTTGGAACCTAAAAAGTACCAAGAAGCCCTCAAAGACAACAATTGGGTGCAAGCCATGCAAGATGAGTTGCTTCAATTCAAAAAGCAACAGGTTTGGGAAATCTGTCCCTTACCACCAAACAAGCAACCAATTGGCACAAGATGGGTTTTTAGGAACAAACAAGATGAGGCTGGTATGATTATAAAGAACAAGGCAAGACTGGTAGTACAAGGTTACTCTCAAGAAGAAGGAATTGATTATGATGAAACCTTTGCTCCAGTTGCAAGGCTTGAAGCCATCAGGTTATTTCTAGCCTATGCCATTTCCAACAAAATCAAAGTTTTTCAAATGGACGTTAAAAGTGCATTCTTGTATAGAAAAATAAAAGAGGAAGTGTATGTCTGTCAGCCACCTGGGTTTGAGGATCCTTCTCATCCTGAGTGGGTGTACAAGCTAGACAAAGCTCTTTATGGGCTCAAACAGGCTCCAAGAGCCTGGTATGAAACACTTTCTAACTTTTTGCTCAAAAATAACTTCACAAGAGGCTCCATTGATAAAACTCTTTTCATAAAACATGTTGGAAATCATGTCTTACTTTTTCAAATATATGTTGATGATATCATATTTGGTTCAACAAACACAAAACTGTGTGATGAATTTAAGAAACTCATGCAATCCAACATTGAGATGAGTATAATGGGAGAACTGCAGTACTTTCTGGGACTGCAGATTAAACAACAAACAAATGGAACTTTTATACATCAATCAAAATATGTTAAAGAATTATTGAACAAACTTTCTTTACAAGACTGTAAATCATGTTCCACTCCCATGACACCAACCACACAAGTTGAACCAGATGATCAAGGAAAACAGGTTGATCAAACCATGTATAGATGTATGATAGGTTCCCTTTTATATCTAACTGCTTCTAGACCAGATATTATGTTTTCAACATGTGTCTGTGCTAGATATCAATCAGCTCCTAGGGAATCACACCTCATTGCAGTCAAAAGAATCTTCAGATATCTGAAAGGAACTCTAACACTTGGAATTTGGTATCCTGCTTCAAGCAATACCAAGTTATCAGCCTTTTCAGATAGTGACTATGCAGGGTGTAAAATGTCAAGAAAATCAACATCTGGTGGTTGTCAATTCTTGGGAAACTGTCTAGTGTCCTGGCAATCAAAGAAACAAACATCTGTTGCAACTTCAACTGCTGAAGCTGAATACATTGCAGCTGCAAGTTGTACATCACAGATACAATGGCTCCAGTATCAACTTCTTGATTATGGAATCCAAGAGACCAAGACACCATTGCTTGTAGACAGCAAATCTGCCATTAGCATCATTCAAAATCCTGTTCAGTTTTCAAAAACTAAACATATTGAAATCAGGTATCATTTCATAATAGATTGCTATGAAAAAGGCAAGATTGAAGTGAAACATGTAGCAACAGCTAATCAAATAGCTGACATATTCACTAAACCCCTTGACACATCAACATTTCAGAAGTTAGTATCCATGCTTGGGATGCTAAATTTGTAAGTGTTTCTTTTTATTTTTCTGCACATATTTTCATTTTTCACTTACATCTGTTTTTAAGTCTGAAAACTTTTGAAAAACAAAAAGAGAGAAACTACTGATGAACAAAACATCAGTATGGGAATATTTTCTGAAAAATGATTAACTTCTGATAAAATAACCTTCAGAAGTTATGAATAAAGTATTTATAAAACATTCTCATCAGTTGTTATCAAACTACTAAAGAGAAAGTGGGAACTACTGATGATAATTGTTCTTCATCAGCAGTTTGGTCAAAAAGGGTAAATCAAACTTTTCCCACATCAGAAGTTTGACCTAGGCGGTTATAAAACTTCTGATAAATACCTTTTCCAACACTTATCCTTTCAAAAAGCAAAAATTCCCTCCATCTCTCTCACAAAACACTCTCAAGACCTAAACCTGCAAAAGCACTGTTCGATCCACACACACACAAACCACATGGCTCTAATACTGAAACAGGGACACAATCAAATAGGCTACTTCAAAAAACTTGAAGCCTGGTCCCAATACGACGAAATCATTGATTTGGTCGTCAAATCCCAATACTTCACCGCCCTCACCATCGACCCTCCAATCCATACTGAAACTCTAAATGAGTTCTGGGCAAACGCAGCGACATTGATGGTGAACGACAAAGTGATCTCCCTCAACTCAACCATCCAAGGGAGAAGAATGGCAATCACACCGGCTACTTTGGCGATTAGGCTGGGTTTGGATGATGTAAACGCCCCAGATCAATTTCCAAACTCTCAGATTAACCTAACCATAACAGAGTGTGGTTACCAAGGTACTCTCTCACATGCTACAATTTTTAAGAAATATTTTGAACCAAAGTATAAACTGCTGTTTCATTATATTATTATGTGTTTGAGTCCAATTGCTGGATCTTATGATCAGATGCTCTCAACTTTTCAACCTATTTTTCATTCCATAGTAAATGAAACAAAATTCAGGGCATCATCACTTTTCTTTAATGAGTTGGTGTTACATCATCTCAATACTAAAAAGAAGTTTTTGTTGTACCCAAGATTTATTATGCAATACATAATAAAAGAACTTGGAGAAGAGGTGCTTGTGGGTAAAACTACAACTTTAAACCCTTTGTCCTCACAAGCATACTCAAGGCACAACAAACCAGCTGCCTGGCCAGAAGATGACCAAGGGGAACCAGAAACAGTCCCCATGGAACCCTCATCTTCCAAACCTACACCCCCAAAGGCCAAGAAACCCAAGCAACAAAAACAAAAACCCACCAACCCAAAAAGAAAGGCAGTTGTGACACCCGGCATGTTTGGGTCAACATTTTATAAACACATAAGTCTACCCTAGCGAAAAACGTTTATTAAACATACTTGACGGGGTCAGTAGAGTCGGAACACAATCCGTATTGTCCAGTCCAGGGTCCAATGATTCGGGAGATCATTGGGATTAGTCACACACACACACGATACGAGTCCCGTTGTTGGTGAATTACATAAACTAATTAAGTGTATGTGTAGACTAATTGTTGTATGGTGGATTATATGCTTAGATGTGTTTAAATGATATATAGATAATCATCCATGCTTAAATATGTTAAACATAGACTAAGGTTGCATGCTCGTATGTTAGGGTGTGTTAAAATGCGTTAAACACGACAAATTGGAAAACTAGAAAAACTTGAGTCCTTGTTCGACCAATCGAATGGGCGAACCTGGACAATACTCCTCGTTCGACCCTTGTAAAAGGGGCGAACCTGGGATATGGAATTTAAAGAATTTCATTCGACCAAGTCAGGGTACGTTCGACCCTGTGAAAGGGTCGAAGGAGGGTACATTCGCCCAGGTAAAAGGGGCGAATGTGGACATAGTATAAATACCACACTTTGTCATTTTTCACCATTTCACAAACCCTAAACGCCTCAAAACACTCTCTAGCAAATTTAAACATTGGGGAAGGAGTTTTTGCCCTTGTTTTCTATAATCTAACCTACAAACATCTTCTACACAAAGATCTAAGGTGTGTTCTTCATTCTAAATCATTTTTAAAGCATTTCACTTCGTTTTCATTAAACCCCAAGAGTCCAGATCTGATTCAAACATGTTTTCATGAATAAAAACCTTCCTAATATCTTTCTAAACAAAACCTATTCATAAACAATGAGTTTTCATACAAAATAACATGTGTTAATGGTGTTTTATGTGATGTTATGCATTGTTTGATGATTGATTGCTGTATAGATGTTATGACAATGATCTAGGACTGTTATTGATGATGATTTATGATTGAGATAGGTTACAATTGATTATTGGTGATGTTATGTTCATTTTGGGGATTTTGGGTTAGATCTAGGGCTTGTTCATGATGATAGTGATAAGGATATGATTGGGGGATTTATTGTTCATGATAATCTAAGTATATTAAGTTGATTATTGATTGATTTCATAAAGTTTCCTAAGTGGGTAAAGATTGCATGCGTTTGATGTGACATCTCCATAATTTGCTATTTCGGGTAACTCGTAAAACGGACGGATTTCGGGATAAAATTGGTAGGGTTATGTAGGAATATGTTAATGATAGTTGACTGCTGTGATTGGTAATGTTTCGTGATGTTTTCGGACCGTTTAGATGCGTTTTGGTGCGTTTTATAAAATGCTGATGAAAACGGGCGAACGTGGAATAAAATTGGTTCGAATGGGCGAACGTGGAATAAAATATGGGCGAACGTGGAAAAACGGGCGAACGTGGGAAAAACGGGCGAACGTGGGAAAAACGGCGAACGTGGCTCAAACGGGCGAACGTGGAACAAAATGTGGGAAAAACGGGCGAACGTGGCTCAAACGGGCGAATGTGGAAATGGGAAAACCACATTCGACCATCTGATGTCCGGAATGAGATTTTTGATGCAAACTAAGTGTTTTATGCTTGAAACTTATGTGTTAAACTTATGTGCATGACTAATTGATGTAATGGGTCACCAACGGGATGTCGGGTCGGTCTGGGATGTCCGGTTAACGTTTAAACACACTTTTTAAAACACGTAGTCAAGATCTAGACAATCGGGGACTAGTTAGCCTTCGGGTTAGTAGTCATCACACTTATGTAAACTCATTGATAGGTTGTCATTAGTTGGGATTATCATACACGTGTTGGAATTCTAGTTATCAGAAGACGCACTCTAAGGTGAGTTTCACGGCCCCACTCTTTTACTGGTTTTACATTTTCGGGGGAGAAAACATGCTGTGTTCTTTAAATGCGTTTTAACTATGTTTTCATAAAAGGCGATTCAACTAAGTTTTCATAAAAGGTGTGTCAACTACGTTTGGGTATTCATGAATTCATTGGGTTTGGAGTATTCATTATGTTTTCACGTATTCATTATGTTTTAGAGTATTCATTATATTACTATGCGATCTTTGGAAGTCCCGGGGAGAACCATGAATGTGCGGGGATGCACAACGGGGGAAATGTGGATAGCGCTATTTGGGCTTGACCGGCCCCACTCGTCGACTGGAGGTCGGACGGGTGCATGTTGTCTCTTAGGTATTCAGTATTCAGTATGCAGTATTCAGTATTCAGTACTCATTCGGGCACGTATTCAGTATTCACGGTATTCGAGTCCAGTAATGGTTTTCCAATCGCAGTAGTAACAGGTATTCATATGATTTGCATGCATGTGGTCTGGATTGATCATGGGTATTCATTTGGGAGTTAGTATTCATTGGAGTCGGTATTCATTAAAAACCTGTGAACTCACCGGCATTATTTGCTGACGTTTTTAGCATGTTTGTCTCAGGTCGCTAAGGTAGCAGCTGTCGATAGGCGCACGGAGTCTCACGGCGTCTAGGATTCATGTGCATCTCATTTAGTATTTTCAGACTTTCGTACTTTTGATTTCGTGTTGTAATAAAGTTTTACGCTTCCGCAGCGATGGATCATTTATGAAAACTTAATGGTTTGCTTATGTCATTTTTTTACGTATCATATAGATGTCGTTTATTGTGACCGTTGACTTGGATCCTGGTGTGTCACGCGCCTCGCGGTAAAACCCCGCATGTGGAAATTTGAGGGTGTGATAGATTGGTATCAGAGCCAATGGTTATAGTGAACTAGGACTACATGTAGAGTCTAGTCTATAGCCGAGTATCACACACGTTAGACGGTCACACATAGTTACGGGTCGTGTCATTTGGTAAACATACTAACCTTGTCGGGGTGTCAGTGTCCTCATCACACGGTATCACATTATCCATCTTTTTTTATTCCTACCTGGGTTCTATCTTCTTCTTCGGGTTTGAAGATGAAGGGGCTTATCGCTTATACTTGGCAGTAGTGTACATTGGGGTGGCTTCGGCACATTCTTGAGATCTTTCCGGGTTTTGGATATCTCCCCTCTATGCTCTAATGTACATACTTGCCTGCACACACACTATCATGCACTAGTACTTGTCATAGTACACTCCTGAGTGACTGTTCACTTTGGGATCTTCGTGCGATAACAGTTTCTTTTAGGAATGTGGGTATCGGGTGATTTGAAGTTCTAGCTAGGAGCACGCCTAGAGGACCATGTAGAGCGATTTGTTATTTCGGGTGCACACGAAATCATAAATCGAAATGCATGAAAATCTTGGTGGACTTCGTGTTCGGACTAATGGTCATGCTGGAACCACGTTCTGAATTCGTTTGGTCACTTGTAGCTCGATCTGTTAGTGATTTTGAGTGTCTTGTCTCATGTTTGGTAGAACATGTCTGGTCGCGCTGGTGGACGTGCTGGTGGACGCCGTGGTGGCGGCGGGGGTCGCAATGGCGGTGGACGAGGTGGTGGGAACATCACCATGACTCAGGCGGAGTTGGAGAACATGTTGCAGCAGCAGTTGAACGTTGCGTTGGCTGCTTTCCAGGCTGCTCAGCAGACCCTGGGAAACACTAATCAGGTGCAGTCTGGGTGTACCTACAAGAAGTTTATGGACTGTAAGCCCCATTTCTTTAATGGGACTGAAGGGGCAGTGGGTCTGCTCCGGTGGTTAGAGAAGATCGAGTCGGTGTTTGCTATGTGTAACTGTCCTGACGCTGATCGTGTCAAGTATGCTTCTGCTACTCTAGAGGGACACGCCTTGACCTGGTGGATCTCCACCACTGCGAATCTTGGCCTGGGTGAGGCCAATGCTATGCCGTGGTCCGAGTTCGTTCAGATGTTGCGAGCGGAGTATTGCCCGAGGGACGAGATCATGAAGTTGGAGCATGAGTTTTGGAATCTGAAGATGGTTGGGTCGGAGATCGAGGAGTTTACTGCTAGGCACAACGAGTTGGCTGTGATGTGCCCCGGTTTGGCTACACCGGAGTACCGGAGGATTGAGCACTACGTTGCTGGGTTAGTGCCGGAGATTGCTGGGCTTGTTGCCGCTGCTGATCACACTACTATGTTGGCCACTGTTCGGGCAGCTCACAAGCTGACCAACATGAAGGTTGCTGAGGGTGTTCTACCTCCGAGGGGTGCTGCTGTGAAGGCCCCTGCGGACAACAAGAGGAAATGGGAAAGTGCTGGAAAGAACATTGGGTCGTCTCAACAGCAGGTTAAGAGGCAGGACGTTGTGGGAGCATCATCTGAGCAGAGGACTGGGGGTTATACTGGGAAACTCCCGAAGTGTGGTGAGTGTGGATTTCATCATACGGGTGATTGTGAGAAGTTTCGCTGTCGTCGGTGCCAGCGTTTTGGTCATCATGCTAAGGACTGTAGGACCACTCTTCAGCTACAACCGGCACAGGTCACTACTGCTACTACTACTACCACTGCTCCTCAGGGGAGGCAGGGATGTTATCACTGTGGAGAAACTGGACACTTCAAGCGGGATTGTCCTAAGCTGAAGCAAGGGACTGCAGGTGGTGCTGGGAATGAAGGTGGCGGTCGAACTACTCGTGGTCATGTCTACATCATTGGCGCTAGGGAGAACCAGGAGGATCCTGACACTGTTACTGGTGAGTATTCTTTTCTTGATTCTCGTTATACTTGTATTCATTCTCATTCACATTGTTTGGCGATTCGTATTCATTGTGTGCATTCAGTTTGGTATTTGGTCATCGTTTTGCATTCATGGGTCTGATGTGGGTCCTCTGGAGATGCTACTTGGATGGTACCGGTGTGTCATTTATACCGATCACAGTAGTCTCTAGTAGGCCTTCGATCAGGAGGATTCATTGTTTTGTATTCATTTTGGGGAGGGCGGTTACCCGGCATAGAGTATTCGTTGATATCATCTTTCGTTCGTGGTTATCATTTCGTTTGTGTTCTGGGAAACGTTACTTGGGTTAGGTCGACACTCATTACTGTCGAAGAGTGAATCTCGGGGTGAGATTCCTTTCAACAGGGGGATGATGTGACGACCGGGAAAATTTTTCTTTTTATCGCTTCGTTCTCTTTGACTTCGGGAAATTTTCGGGACGAAAATTCTTTCAACAGGGGGATGATGTGACACCCGGCATGTTTGGGTCAACATTTTATAAACACATAAGTCTACCCTAGCGAAAAACGTTTATTAAACATACTTGACGGGGTCAGTAGAGTCGGAACACAGTCCGCATTGTCCAGTCCAGGGTCCAATGATTCGGGAGATCATTGGGATTAGTCACACACACACGATACGAGTCCCGTTGTTGGTGAATTACATAAACTAATTAAGTGTATGTGTAGACTAATTGTTGTATGGTGGATTATATGCTTAGATGTGTTTAAATGATATATAGATAATCATCCATGCTTAAATATGTTAAACATAGACTAAGGTTGCATGCTCGTATGTTAGGGTGTGTTAAAATGCGTTAAACACGACAAATTGGAAAACTAGAAAAACTTGAGTCCTGGTTCGACCAATCGAATGGGCGAACCTGGACAATACTCCTCGTTCGACCCTTGTAAAAGGGGCGAACCTGGGATATGGAATTTAAAGAATTTCATTCGACCAAGTCAGGGTACGTTCGACCCTGTGAAAGGGTCGAAGGAGGGTACATTCGCCCAGGTAAAAGGGGCGAATGTGGACATAGTATAAATACCACACTTTGTCATTTTTCACCATTTCACAAACCCTAAACGCCTCAAAACACTCTCTAGCAACTTTAAACATTGGGGAAGGAGTTTTTGCCCTTGTTTTCTATAATCTAACCTACAAACATCTTCTACACAAAGATCTAAGGTGTGTTCTTCATTCTAAATCATTTTTAAAGCATTTCACTTCGTTTTCATTAAACCCCAAGAGTCCAGATCTGATTCAAACATGTTTTCATGAATAAAAACCTTCCTAATATCTTTCTAAACAAAACCTATTCATAAACAATGAGTTTTCATACAAAATAACATGTGTTAATGGTGTTTTATGTGATGTTATGCATTGTTTGATGATTGATTGTTGTATAGATGTTATGACAATGATCTAGGACTGTTATTGATGATGATTTATGATTGAGATAGGTTACAATTGATTATTGATGATGTTATGTTCATTTTGGGGATTTTGGGTTAGATCTAGGGCTTGTTCATGATGATAGTGATAAGGATATGATTGGTGGATTTATTGTTCATGATAATCTGAGTATATTAAGTTGATTATTGATTGATTTCATAAAGTTTCCTAAGTGGGTAAAGATTGCATGCGTTTGATGTGACATCTCCATAATTTGCTATTTCGGGTAACTCGTAAAACGGACGGATTTCGGGATAAAATTGGTAGGGTTATGTAGGAATATGTTAATGATAGTTGACTGCTGTGATTGGTAATGTTTCGTGATGTTTTCGGACCGTTTAGATGCGTTTTGGTGCGTTTTATAAAATGCTGATGAAAACGGGCGAACGTGGAATAAAATTGGTTCGAATGGGCGAACATGGAATAAAATATGGGCGAACGTGGAAAAACGGGCGAACGTGGGAAAAACGGGCAAACGTGGGAAAAACGGGCGAACGTGGGAAAAACGGGCGAACGTGGCTCAAACGGGCGAACGTGGAACAAAATGTGGGAAAAACGGGCGAACGTGGCTCAAACGGGCGAATGTGGAAATGGGAAAACCACATTCGACCATCTGATGTCCGGAATGAGATTTTTGATGCAAACTAAGTGTTTTATGCTTGAAACTTATGTGTTAAACTTATGTGCATGACTAATTGATGTAATGGGTCACCAACGGGATGTCGGGTCGGTCTGGGATGTCCGGTTAACGTTTAAACACACTTTTTAAAACACGTAGTCAAGATCTGGACAATCGGGGACTAGTTAGCCTTCGGGTTAGTAGTCATCACACTTATGTAAACTCATTGATAGGTTGTCATTAGTTGGGATTATCATACACGTGTTGGAATTCTAGTTATCAGAAGACGCACTCTAAGGTGAGTTTCACGGCCCCACTCTTTTACTGGTTTTACATTTTCGGGGGAGAAAACATGCTGTGTTCTTTAAATGTGTTTCAACTATGTTTTCATAAAAGGCGATTCAACTAAGTTTTCATAAAAGGTGTGTCAACTACGTTTGGGTATTCATGAATTCATTGGGTTTGGAGTATTCATTATGTTTTCACGTATTCATTATGTTTTAGAGTATTCATTATATTACTATGCGATCTTTGGAAGTCCCGGGGAGAACCATGAATGTGCGGGGATGCACAACGGGGGAAATGTGGATAGGACCGGCCCCACTCGTCTACTGGAGGTCGGACGGGTGCATGTTGTCTCTTAGGTATTCAGTATTCAGTATGCAGTATTCAGTATTCAGTACTCATTCGGGCACGTATTCAGTATTCACGGTATTCGAGTCCAGTAATGGTTTTCCAATCGCAGTAGTAACAGGTATTCATATGATTTGCATGCATGTGGTCTGGATTGATCATGGGTATTCATTTGGGAGTTAGTATTCATTGGAGTCAGTATTCATTAAAAACCTGTGAACTCACCGGCATTATTTGCTGACGTTTTTAGCATGTTTGTCTCAGGTCGCTAAGGTAGCAGCTGTCGATAGGCGCACGGAGTCTCACGGCGTCTAGGATTCATGTGCATCTCATTTAGTATTTTCAGACTTTCGTACTTTTGATTTCGTGTTGTAATAAAGTTTTACGCTTCCGCAGCGATGGATCATTTATGAAAACTTAATGGTTTGCTTATGTCATTTTTTTTACGTATCATATAGATGTCGTTTATTGTGACCGTTGACTTGGATCCTGGTGTGTCACGCGCCTCGCGGTAAAACCCCGCATGTGGAAATTTGAGGGTGTGACAGCAGTTCAGAAGGTTGAGATGCCTGAACTTGCTAATGTGCAATCTACACTTGATAAAGATGTGACTGAAACATCCTCTCAGTCTCATCCATCTCAAACCCCACCAAGAGCACCAATAACAATCCTTTTCAAAAGAAAGAAATTCAAGAAAACAATCCCAATAGACCCTTCTTTTGAAACTGCTGAACCCATAGTCCAAACTACTGAACCAGCACCCCAAACTTCTGAATCAGAAAATGAAATTGCCAAGCTTCTCTCTGGGCTAAAAGAGATAATCCCATCCGAACATGTCAGTCCCCAACAACCACATCAAACAGGGGACATAGCTTCAGAACTTGACATGGATGTGGACACTCAAAGCCCTAACCCAAGAGATGAGGATGAACCAGGATCTCTAAGCCCAAACTTAGAAACTCTAGGTACATTTGAGGCTGCTACTACTCACATACCACCCAGTGGTGGATCTGAGGAAAGAAGTAACATTGCTAAGACCTCATTTGTGGCAACTACTGATGAAGGCTTAATGCCTGGGGTAGGAAATCCTCTAAACCAAGAAAAAGAGGTACATGAGACAACTGAGTTGGGCTGAGCTCATGATGTAACTGATACTGTCCTCATTGAGGATGTAATCAGGGATTCAGATGATTCCATTGATTTGGATGATGATTCACAACCAAACATTGAATTAACGGCTCCTAGTGAAGGTCCTGCACCTGGTGTATCTAAGCTTAAAGAGCTGGTCACACCAGATCAGGTTAAAGTCCACTTGATCCCTGATTCCCCTAAAGTGGCATCTTCTGTACAGCAAGAAGATCACCCCAAAACACACCCCTCACTACAAATGCCTACCTAATTCCATGGGTCAACAAGCATAGACTTGAACCAACTATGCAGCCCAGATGGTCCCTTATACCATATGATGAACACACTTATAACCAATCACTTCAAAACCTACACAGCTGCTTTGGAGCTGTCAGTCAAGAACCAATTTGAAGTGATCAAGACAAAAATGAATTATCTGTCCAACAAAATTGACCACAATTAAAAACAGATCACCATTCTCACTGGTACTTTCTCTCAACCTTCCAAACTTGATGAAACCAAAAAGGGGGAGAAAATTAGGGAACCAAAGGAGTCATTCAAAGCCAGAATAAAAGCAAGAGTGGCTCTCCAAGAAAGAGAACTCAAAGACAAAGCCAGAAGACAAAAACCGGCTCAACAATTTGGTGTCTCTGAACAAGAAATTGAATAAGCTGAAACATCCCATGGCCATAATGAAGAAACTTCTGATGCTGATGAAAGTTCTGATGCTGATGAAAGTTCTGATGATGACTCAGAAAGTACTGAAGACAATCTTTAGTAGTTGACAAACCTTCAGTAGTTGTCAACACATCAGAAGTTAACACTTCCAATATACAACCATCAGAACAGCCTTCCAAACCAGTTGAACAAACTCAACCAACTCCTGTTTCAAGGCCTACAACTACCACTACCACAATGACTGTACTAAACCCTTCTCCAATCTCTGAATCAAAGGAACTTCTTGAGAAGAGTTTAGTTGCAGCCCAAAGAAAAGCCATGGAAGATCAGGTATGGAATACTTTGGAAGCAAGGAATGACTTAAGCTTCAATGAAAAATTACAAGCTTATGGAGCAGAATTACAAAGGCAGGCTAACCTTGAAAGAGTTGCTGAAGAAGACAAAAGACAACAACTGATGTCTTACATTACAAAGAACAGCAAGACTAAAGCCTTTTCACTGAAAGGACTCTCCATGGATGAGCTGACAAGAAGAGCTCAAATTGTTGCAGACAAACTTGCAACAAATAAAGATGGAAAAGCCAAGAGAGCTGAGATAATTGAAGAACTGGTAGTAAACAACTATGGTTCAAAAGCTTCTGTGTCAAGATGGAAAGAAGAAAGACTACTAGACACATACAAGAAGTACAACGCTGCCAAGGCTGCTAATCCAGAGAAGTTCAAAACTTCTGAAGTATCAACTTCAGTAGTTAGAACTTCTGGTGTTACAAGACCTGCTACCAAGAAGAAGAAGACAGAGGACAATACAAAGACTGACTTCAGAATGGTACTACTAGAAGGAAACACAGTAGTCCATTCAGACTTTGATATTGAAGAAAAGCCTCTGTTAACACAGTTCAGGGATCCTTCAACATTTGCTTACCAAATCCAGAAGACTATCACAGACAAACTGCACACTAAGGTAGTTACTGAACATCATTTTCCCACTTTCAAACTACCTGATGTGATGCAACAGGAAGATAGAAGTGAATCCCGCCTGAGAGTCACTGAAATTGAAAACATCCAACACTCAGGAACATCCCAAGGGACCAGCATGGTTCCCTATACTTCAGACTTTGACAAGTCTAAAGTGCTGATCATCAGATGGTCCTTTACTGATGACAACTCAGTATTAGTGACAAGGAGAGATCTTACAAGCAAGGCCTACAAGTCAATGAATGAACTGAAGAAATTATCAACTCAGGACTTGCTTACAATTCAACATCTGGAACCTCAAAAGGGATCTCTCTCTGATGAGCAGCTTAATCAATTGAAGAATTCCATGTTCAAGGAGATATGGAAGATTGTGAATGACAGAAGAAAACAATAAATAATTAGAAAAGGTTTTGGCTTCATCAATCCAGGGGGAGATTGTTAGGACAAAGAGGATTGGTGAAACCACTTTTGTAAACCTAAGTCTAATTCACTTCTGTCAAAAATATTCTAAGTATAGAACTACTGAAGAAAGAAGACAAAAGTACTGAAGAAGGATTCTACAAGTACTGAAGAAGAAATGCATCAGAAGTTCTGAAGTTCAAACCAGACAGTTCACTAAAGAACTACTGAAGACAAACTACTCATCAGTAGTTTGTCATTCATCAGCACTTGTTCAAGAATCTTTCCACCGCCTTATGTTTCAGTAGTTTATTAGTTTAGTATTACTTTAACTTTTTGTACGAGTTCCAAGATTGCAACTTGTTGCAACTTGTTTCTGAACTTGTTTTTTGGCAAGGTTCATGTATATGTAAAGTCTATAAATAGATGGGTTCATCCCTCTGTTTTAGACATTGATTTTTAATATACAAAAATCCTTCAAAGCTTATCATTGTTATTTCCATTTCATTTACTGAGAATCTGTTTAAGTATTCATTCTCATTCAATACTTAGATTCTCATTAAATACTTGTCCTTAGTTTTCTCAAACATCCAAGGGGAGTAGTAACTCCTGTTGATAAGTGTAGCTTTAACTTAAAACATTCCGCTGTGCTATAACTGATAAAGAACTTGCTAAACACTTAAGTGTTCACTAGCAAGTTCATACAAAGAGCAATACTGATCCAACAATACACTAGTACCGGGTCCCGTTGTTGGTGAAATTACATAAACTAATTAAGTGTATGTGTAGACTAATTGTCGTATGGTGGATTATATGCATAGATGTGTTTAAATGATGTGTAGATAATCATCCATGCTTAAATATGTTAAACATAGACTAAGGTTGCATGCTCATATGTTAAGGTGCGTTAAAATGCGTTAAACATGACAAATTGGAAAACTAGAAAAACATAGGTCCTGGTTCGACCACATCGAGTGGGCGAACCTGGAAAATACTCTTAGTTTGACCCTTACTGAAGGGGCGAACCTGGAATGTGGAAATGAAAGAGTTACATTTGACCAAAATAAAACACATTCGACCCTATGGAAGGGGCGAATGTGGGTACGTTCGCCCAGGTGAAAGGGGCGAATGTGGACTAGTATAAATACCAAGCTTTGTCATTTTTCACCATTTCACAAACCCTAACCGTCTCAAAACACTCTCAAACGATTTTAATCACTAAGGAAGGAGTTTTTGCTCTTATTTTTCATAATCTAACCTATCAACAACATCTAATCAAGAATCCAAGGTGTGTTCTTAATTCTAAACCTTTTTCAAGTATTTTAATTCGTTTTTATCTAACCCTAAATGTCCAGATCTGTTCTAAGGATGTTTTTATCAAT
Organism: Ambrosia x helenae; assembly: GCA_030844895.1. Taxonomy (NCBI): domain Eukaryota; kingdom Viridiplantae; phylum Streptophyta; class Magnoliopsida; order Asterales; family Asteraceae; genus Ambrosia; species Ambrosia x helenae. Next base: position 72,727,242 of record CM061234.1, read on the forward strand.
AAAAACCTTTTAAACTTCTTTCTAAACCTAAACCCTATCATTAAACATAGGTTTTCATATCAATAAACATATGTTAATTATGTGTTATGTGATATTATGTGTTGTTTAATGATTTACTACTGTGCTAATGCTAGAAACATGATCTAGGGCTGTTATTGATGATAGTTTAGGATTATCAAAGGTTATAATTGGATAGATGATGATATCAAGTCTAATTTGGGAATTTTATTGAATCTAGGGCTTGTTGCATGTTAGTATTATCAATAAAACTATTGGGGGTTTTCGATTACATGATAAACTGAGCATTTTAAGATGATTATGGATTGATTTTGAAAAGTTTCCAAATTGGGTAAAGATTACATGCATGATGTGACACTTCCATAATCTTTGCCATTTTGGGAAAGGGCTGAAACGAATAGGTTTTGGGGCATAATTGGTGGGGTTTTGTAGGGATAAATTATACATGCTCGACTGCAGTGTTTGATAATGTTTCGGGATGTTTTCGGATGTTTTTGAAGCGTTTTTGGAAAAAGTAATCTGTCAGGGTCGAACCTGGGTACATTCGACCGGTCGAATGGTCGAATGTGGAATCCCAGGGTCGAACCTGGACAGTTTGGTCGAATCTGTTAAAAACGATCGAAGGTGGCTTTCCAAAGGGTCGAAGGTGGGTTAAAAACGGGCGAAGGAGGATTAATCTTCCTGGTTCGACCCTATTGATTCAAAAATGAGATTTTTGATACAAACTAAGTGTTTTATGCTTGAACCTTGTGTGTAATCTACGTGTACTTGATTAGTTAGGGTAATGAGTCACCAACGGGATGTCGGGTTGGTCTAGTGTGTCGGTTGAACACTTAAACACGTTTTAAAACATACTTGGTCACGATCTGGACAATCGGGGACTAGATAACCTTATGGTTATTAGTCGGAACACTTATGTGAACATTTTGATAGATCTCCGGTAGTGGGATTATCAAGGGCTTGGCTTTCTATTATTTACTGAAGAACGCAACCTAAGGTGAGTTCACGGCCCCACTTTTACTGCTTTAACTTTTGGGGGAGAAAACATGCGCTAAACTATTTTGGTAACATATGTCATACTATGGTTTCAACTTTGCATTGCTATACGATCTTTTAAAGTCCCGGGGAAAACCATGAATGTGCGGGGATGCACAACGGGGGAAATGTGGATAGATCTATTGGGCGTGACCTGCCCCACTCGTCGGCTTGGAGGGCCGGGCGGGTGCATATTGTCTCGAACTTGTAACATTGGTAACATGCTGAACATTCGGGCTGAACATTGCTAAACATTGCTAAACGTGTCTAGTAATGGTTTTCCAATCGTAGTAGTAATAAAACATATGCCTAGCTAGCGTACTTGGTAACATTGGTATAGTATGGACATGGTAACGCTTTGGTAACTATTTTTGGTAACATATTGAACAAACCTGTGAACTCGCCAGCATTATATATGTTGACGTCTTTTTGACATGTTTTTCTCAGGTCGCTAAGGTAGCATCGGTTGGATTAGGCGCACGGGTCTGCATTGGCATCTAGGCTTAGTGGCATATTTTAAATAAGTGTCTTGAATATTTTGGAACACAGTTTTGTAGTTGATTAAATCTTTAAATGCTTCCGCTATGTTTTAATGGTTGATAACCAAGTTTTGAGTTTACGTATTTCATATAGTGTTGTTTATTGTGACCGTTGACTTGGATCCTGGTTTGTCATGCGCCTCGCGGTAAAACTCTGCAAGTGGAAATTTGAGGGTGTGACATCTTCAACTGTTGGTAATGATACAACTAATATTATCCTTTGATTGTAAGAATCTTCCGAAATCAACAACTTTATCAACCTAAATACTCTGGTTGCTAATGGAGCAGACAAAATATTGACGATTATTGAAAACCAAATGGATAAGCTTTATTGTTATTTATGATCGATTAGAATTTGTTTACCTAATACTTGAATCCTTCGATGTGAACGTGAGTGTGAGAGAAGCATCTGTTATTATGATTTAAGAATTTAAGAGAAAGCAGTAAAATATTTGAGAGAGAGAGAGACAGAGACGTGATACCTTTATATAGTTGTGTAATGGGGTTTTGATTTTGAAATTTGAATTTGAATTTCGAGCTCAAATTTAGAAGTAACAGTCGTATGAACCTCTGTTAAAGCAAGTGGCAATATTTAATTAATGTATTACAAACCGCTGTTCAGCCAAGCGCTGTGGAGGCAAGTGGCATAATTTAATTCTATTTTTAAGCTAAAGAATGACATCACTTTTATCATCAGCAAAGCATTGCTAGCCTATCTAAGGTGTTGACACGTCAGCTTTTTTAGTGATTTCTTGTATCACTCACGACTCTCCTATTATAGAAAGTATAGATATTATATTGATGTGAATTGTTAAAGTCCATAGATGATGCACCTTAGCATCTTCAGCTTTACAAGTCCAGTAAACTTGGTGTAAGAAGATCAAAAAATAGTTTGTTTGTTTAATAAAGCACACTCTAAAATCAAACTCGAATCATTTATGATTTTAACAAAATGATCTCAAATATGATGAATTTGTCACATACACGTTAAGGGTGCTTTTGTTTGTTTAATGTCATCGCAATGGGGTGGGGTTGCGGTGTTTATGGCAACGGTAGTAATCACAACGGTGGAGTGGTAGTGTAGGATGGGATGTCAGTTAAGGCTATGACATCGGTGACTACAAGGTTGTGTCAGGTGTAATGCACATTGGCGGTAGCGATGATGTGAACGTCAATGAGGTTATGGCTATGGTGTTAGGTGTTGGTTCTGACGATCATTTTCCAAGAAAACTCACTAAGAATAATATTTAGATTTCAATCCAAACAACCCCTTACAAACTACTCACGTTAAAAACTATTTACAAACTAAACACATTAAAAACTAGAATCCAATTCCAATTTCAAAAATAAAAAATAGAAACATATCAATAAAATCAAATTCAAATTTTGTTGAATTCAACACACCCAATTATATGATTACTTCTTTACAAAATTTCAAATCAACTATAACCACAAAATTTCAAAAGGTTTAAAAAAAATCAACAAAGATGTAAACGCTAAAACCTTAGCTACCATACACTTTTTGTATCTCACTTCCGCTCCAATTCCCTAGTCCCCATCAATCTCTTTTACGAGCAAATGTTACAAATATTCTTATATTTTTAAATAACATAATTTTTAAGGATTAAACCTTAGACTTCTCATCTAAAAGACATGTGCATTTACGAAGTAGGCTAGCTCTACATTGACAGTCTCCATCAATCTTTTTTTGTAACGGCTAAAATCACAACATACTTGCTTTTTATAGGATTTGAACCCATAATCACTTAGTCGAGGGATACACCACTTTACCACCATACTATCACCTCAGAGGTAGTCCCCATCAATGTAATGTGTTGACTTCAGCCATTGACCCAAAAATCAAAAATCGTCGCTAAACTCCATCCCTACATTATTGACATTTTCTAATCCATTGGCCCCCTCTTTTTCCTTTTGTTTTTTTTTATTTATTTATTTTTATATTTATATTTATTTTATTTTTAATGGACCCTCTTCTCTTGCTTCCACACACACCAATCGAAACCTAAATCCCATAAATCAACTCTCTACGGTTTTCCTTTTATGCTTTGTATCCATTTTCGTCACAAATCTTGCAGCTTGTGTTTGGTTCGTCGCTAAAAAGGATTCTTTGGGGAAAAGTGGATGCTATGAACCTGGACGGTATTCAAGCTAGATTTCCATAAAAGGTAAAATATTACTCTCTTTACTAACCTTTTTCTTTGTCTATTTTATATTTTAATGGGTTTTTTTTATTATTATTTTACTCTACAAGAGAAATCTAACGGTTAACGTTCAATTTATTAGCTAGTTTTGTAAACAATCTATATCTATCTATCTATATATCTATATCTATATATATATATTGCAAAGAGATTAATTCTACATGTCATACTCTTATGCAATCTCTCATTTGAGTGATGCCACATAGGATGTGATGTGGCAACTTTAAACCAATTAGAAAAAAGAAATACATATGATTTAACCTAATCTATTATAATCTTTAACCTAATATATTAAATACTTAATCTACTAAATCAAAATATTAAACCTTTATTATTTATCTCTCGTGTTTCCTCCCATAACTTTTAAACGTTAATATCTTTTATATACAAGATTTTTTAAAGAAAAAAATTACACCAAATTAACGAGTGTTTTATTATCTTTCTAACGAGTACCATAGTGCTATATAAAAATCGAAGAAAAAAATGACTATTTTTTGTAACCCGACATGTATTGTGTCGGGTTTGGAATTAGTTTAAAAAAATTGTGAGTTTGGCTCGGGTCTGGGATTAGGTGATACCCGAAACAACATACCCAAATACCCGAACTACATACCCGATCATATACCCATGAATTTTTCAACGCATCACATAACCCTTAGACTAATGCGTTCGATATTTCAATAATTAACTTTTTTTTTCTTATTTCATGTTAGTTCTTTTTAGAATGATCGACTACAAACTTCCGAATTCATTTGTAATGGCACTAGATTTATACCCCGACGCAGAGATTTGTTTTTTTATATTTGAATATGATAACTTATGAAAGAGATTTGTTTAAAATAATAATAATAATAATAATAATAATATATTTTATTATGTTATATTAGATATTTCAACCCGGGACGCTCCCGGGATAAAAACTAGTTACATATATATTGTTGTTTATTTATTATCCAAATGGTACATTATGTTCTTTTTCTTTCATTTTCACTTATTTTGTCCTTTATTTTCTCAATTTGCTACACCATCTATCCTTTAGCCTAACTAAGTTAACGTTCACTTTATTAGCTAGTTTTGTAAACAAAATTACATAGATTGTTCTTTATTTATTATCCAAATTGCACATTATGTCCTTTGTCTTTCATTTTCACTTATTCTATTTTTTATTTTCTCAATTTGCTACATCATCTATCCTTTAGCCTAACTAAGTTAAAAAAGTTTGTTAACTTTATTTTTTAACTTTACACTTTTAGCCCATGTAGTTTTCCTAAGCCTTAACTCCAAATAAAACGACGAAACTAAGGCACAACATGAAACGAAATCATAGGGCTTTTAAACTACATCAAATTCCGATCAAAACAATAATTTTGAAGTGAAACCATTGATGAAAAACATATATTGTTTTTACAAAAACTCATTTTATATATAAACATACACACATATATATATAACCGAAGTTAAGCGAATTCACATCAAACATAACCCGAAAAAACATGAAGCCTGACTGAAACTTGTTAAAAACTTATATCGAATCCAACCCATACAAACCGGATCGAAAAAGGGGTCAAAACCCGAACCAAACTTGACCCGCGTTAACAAAAACGGATCCTACTCATTCAAATTGCACCCAAACTCGGATCTGAGCACACCCACCTGTTTCTAGATCCAAATCGCACTAACATCTGCGAACTTTAATCCAAAGGAACAACAAAGCTTTGATGTCATCAACGAGCTTAGGCCCATTAATGGATTTGGCATTGACGACTTTATCGTTCCTTAACTTCCAAATGTATTACACACCACGAGAAATATAGCACGCATCAACTTCTCCAATAAATCCCAAACCTCGAAGGCGTATATTGTGGGGGTGTTACACCATCTAGAGATGGAGCTCAAAACAAACTTAGCCAACTCACAAGAGATGAACATGTGCTATTGTGGTCTTACACATAATCGGGATTGGAAACTATTATTTATTTGGTCGCTAATAAATATATAAAGTTTTAATCAAAAGAATTACTTTATGATTAATATTCTTTTTGTCCACATAAATTAAAATGAGTATTGTTAGATATGGTGAAGTTAATCTACAAATACCATATTTTGTGATAAGTGTAAGAAGGGTTAAGAATTAACATGTTGGCATCGTGATTTGGACTTAGTCATGATGTTTTAGATTTTATTGTTTTGTAAAGAAACATCAAACATAACAATTAAAAACACAAAGCAATGTATTCTAGGCTTAAAGTTTAAAACACACTGCAAATGCAAAGAAAGTTAAGCAGTGTGTTTTAGCTGTGTTTTAATTCCATGATGTGTGTGTCTGTGTATGTATATATATATATATATGTATGTATAATACATTGCATTTTTGTTTTAAATTGTCATGTTTGATGTTTTTGGCCAAACAACTCAACAAAATATGATGTATTAATATTAAATTTTAATCCTTGTCACACTTTTCATAAAAAATAACTTCTGTACAGGAATCCAAATCTTGTTAGATACGTGATTAAATTCAAATTTTAGTAAGGGTTTTTTTCTATGTTAGAATCTTCTACTTGTTAATTAAGTATATTTTTTTTCTGAAAAATATGATTTTTATAGTCTAATGGTATACGATTTTTACTCCCTGCTAAATTACATAAATTTATCACCGTGTTTATGATTGAAACCAAAAACTTCTACTAAAGGCAAGAAACTCTATGACATAAGTATGATTAAGATCCGGACCAAATTTTGAACAAAAATGACAACAATACACAGATTCACGTAAGAACTGATAAGGTTCGAAGAGAGAGAGAGAGAGAGAGAGATTTCAAGAGTGGTAAGACCGGATCTGATATCATCATTTCAAAATCATTTGATTTCTTCATCACCATCGTTCTTCGTCGTCATCACCGTTTCAGATCTTTAATTTCTTCATCATCATCATCGATCAACTATCGTACATCATCATCATCACCTATCATTGTTTATCACCTATGGGTGCTTCATCCTCGTCTAGATTGTTGTTCTTTGTTTGGGAGAGACAGGAGATTAGTCTGGATTTTGTTTTCAAAAAATAGGAGAGAGAGAGAGAGAGAAAGCTTTTAAAAGAGAGATAGGAGAGAGAGAGTTATTATGATAATGAAGTTGTCATGATGATGTGAGATAATAATATGGATTAGACAAAAATACCCTTGAATATAATATACACTAAACGCTTGTGTGTCACTTGGTGATAGGCCTAAAGGTGTTCTCAAGTTCTCGCAACTCACACGAGTTCTCAAATGATCCGGATCCTTATATATATAGGTTTAGGATCCTGTACAAAGTACATTTTTCGTGAGAAGTGTGAGAATGACTAAGAATTGACATGTAGACATCATGTTTTGGATTTAGGAATGATTTTTTAGGTTGTTTTAACTTGAATAAAAACCAAACACAACAATCTAAAACACAATACAATGTATTATAGTCATTAAATTTAAAAAACAGCTAAAACACACTACTTAACGGTTAAAACACACTGCTAATGTTCTTAGCATGGTGTTTTAAGTTTTAAGCCTAAAATACGTTGTTTTCGGGTTTTAATTGTTATGTTTGGTGTTTTTATAGGCAAAACAATCCAAAACATCACGACTATGTTCAAAAAATGATGCCTAAGTATCAATTTTTAATCCTTCTCACACTTCTCACAAAAAATCACTTTGTACACGATCTCGACCCTATATATATATATATATATATATATATATATATATAAATATATATATATATATATATAGGGGCAGGTTCAAATACAAAGTAATACAAACGTGCGAAGGATGCGAAGGCACTCTTGTACATGATAATTACGTAATGTTTTCATGAACATACAAAAACATTACGTAAATATCATTACTGCAAAATGTCTTATTTGCTCCTTGATGTGCAAACCAGATATTTTCTAAGTTTGGGCTTTTTTTTAATTATGATTAAAAGTATTTTTTTTTTCATTATATGATGAAATAACGAACCCATTCAAACGTATACCATTATGATTTTGAGTTGTGTGGGACCCTATTATGATCTTGTAGGCATACATTAAGATGGAATACGACTATGTGTGTGTGGTGTAGGAATCTAGGTGAAGTCAAAAATAAGGACTTTGGTATTTCACCTTTATGGGCGTAAATATTCACATAAATTCTCATATATAGTGTCTGATAGTTTAACTATGTACAAGCCAATGACCCCAGCTTAGTTGGGGAGAGGTGGGAGGGTTTACTTCTTAGGAAGGTTTCTGTCTGAGAGAGGTACACAGTTCGAATCATAGGGCCAGCAAAAATACACCCCTTAACGTTGAAAGGGCTTATGCCCTCAGGGACGATGCGAAAATGGGGATCTGAAACAGGGTACGGAGATGATGTCCTTAGTCGATCCAAAAAAAAAACTATGTACAAAATATTATGCTAATGCACCCAAAAAAAAAAAAAGCTAAATTTCAACAAATTAGAACTATTGCATGACCAACGACTTAATTGCACAGGAAAAAACATCATTAAATTCAACAAATTACAAGCTAATTGTATCAAATTTTTAGTTTCTCAAGTTTGATTTGAATTCAAATTTGTGTTCAGATTTATAACAAATAGAACTCAATATAATAAATGCAAAAAAAAAGTCATTTTAAAGAAACCTAAATCAGTAGCAATATGTACAACAAAATCCAACCATAAAAAAAAAAGACCGAGAACGGAATCATATAGGAGACGCATTACTCAAGGGAAGAATTTATCTCCATATGCACAAACTTTCTGCACATATAGAAGCAATACAACATAAACACCAAACCAACTCTAATTGATGAAGAGCATAACCTAAAAATCAATACCTAGCTCTGATTGAGGGTAATTGTATGCATCATCCCTTTAAAGGGTGTAGTAAAAACCCTAATTTATGAAGAACATGACTTGATTAAGCTATGGGGGATGTAGACATGAAAAAGTTCATGTCTCCATGCCACCTAGGATGCCAACTCATCTACCTCAATTTTTCTCTTACTTGAGACATGAGTGGGGTGTAGAGACACCACAAGGTTCATGTCTCTTCCATTATTTAATTAATTTTTTTTAAAGGGGTGGGTTAAACGTACCCCTCCTTGTTACTTGTCATACCCCCCTTCGTGAAAACCCACTTTAAAATTTGTCAATTTCCCCCCTATAATTTTTTCACATTTATCAAATCGTTTAGCACACACATGAATATTAATTTAACGAACTTATCAATTCAAATATTGTGTTCTCATGATCCATCAAAACAATTCTAATATTTATATTGATGAACATATAATAATTTCAACACATAGTCATTGAAAAATATAATAATTCCAATGATCGTAAACTACGATGTGAAAATATAACCTATAAACTACTTCCCTAAGCAAATTACCTTTCAAGGTTTTATTCTGTTCTCTATATCTATTAATATTAATTATATATTACACATGCAGGTCTTTGAATTGATTTTGTAAATTTATATAATATATTAATATTATATCACAAAGATAAATATTATAAATCACACGTACACGTACAGATCTCGATTGACTTTGAAAATTTGTACAGTGATATATATATATATATATAGATTATATATATGAAGTAATATATATAAATTTAGATTATATATCTGAAATTATGAAAAAGGATCTTGATAATCTTTATAAAATTATATAAATATAAATTCAAAAGATTTATGTAATAAAGTTTAGCAAAAAAGAAAGTAAAACATTAAATTTGTATTATACAAAAACTTGAAAGGGGGAGTATATTTAGTAAAAATAATATAAAAGGGGTAGCAGCCCCCTTTTTAAATTTTAAACAATTTCTATTTTTTTTCTGCTTCTTTCTTGTATTATTATAAAACTAATAAATTGTTATGGCCTCACGCTTTCAATTGTAAAAAAATAGAAAAAACTCAATTTTTCAAAGAGTAAAAAGAGAAATAAAAAAGACACAGGGGCTGTTTGGCAAATGTTGAACCAGTAAGTACTGAATCAGTAAGAGGTCTGAATGGGTAAGAGGCTCTGAACTAATAAGTGCTGAACCAGTAATGGTTGTTTGGTTGTATGTCTGAATGAGTGTGCAAATGACTATTTTATCCCTGTAACAATAACACCTCGATAGCTTAGAAAAACTCACTTAATCAATAAAAATCATATTATTATTATTATTATTATTATTATTAAAAATCCCACCTACCCACTCCCATGATCTCCTTTTATTACTTTCTTTTTTTCTTAAACCCACTGCCCACACAAGTCAAAGAAACTCACACCATCACCAACACCAACGTTCCTCTGTCTCTGTCTTTCTTTTTCTTTTATTTTCTTTCTTTTTCTTTTAACCTACATAATAACCATAGAAGATGGAGGAGCAGGAGGGCGGCGGTTGGTTTTTGTCGGAGCAAAAGGAGTGCGGCGGTTGGTTTTTGTTGGAGCAGAAGGAGGGGGCGCTTGGTTTTTGTCGGAACAGAAGGAGGGGGCGGCGGTTTTTGTCGGAGCAAAAGGGGAGCGGTGGGTGTAGGGGTGCAGAGAAGGAAGGAGATGGAGGAGAAGAGGGAAGGAGGTGAGGTGTGAGGAAGAAGAAGAAGATAAGAGTCCAAGGGGTAGAGGAGTCTTTGTTTTCATTCAGAGTTTGTGTAAATCTGAATGGCACCATTCAGAGGTTGCTGTTTTCCAACCAAACAAACAGAGCCTTTCCAAACAGGGCCCCATACTTCACTCTTATTTTGTACTTCATCTTCTTCACACCTTCAAACAAAAATATCACAGACCCGCCTACTTTCCTTCAATCCTTCATCTTCTTCCTTTTTTCACTCCATATTATTCTGCTTCATTTCTCTTGCAGGTCATCTTCTTCCCTTCATATGCTTCACGTTTATAAACAAAAAAAGAGAGAGAAAAATCAATGATTGGTCCGTCCCTTATGTTTCAGGGGGGACGGGAGGACGGGGCATGGGTGGGATGGGGCGGGGGCGGTGTTTGCGTCTGGGACGAGGCAAAAAAGGGTGGGACGGGGGGTTGGGGCGTCTGTACACCCATCAGCCTTATCAATACCAATGTGATTATATTCGAGATTTCTTAAGCCAAAGAAGGGGGATTCGTTGACTGTCGGTCGGTCCTACCGCTCTCTCTGTCACATCGCCATTGTAGAGAGAAACATGAAAGTGGATATGTGTGATTTGATGAGACATATGAGAAATACAAGAGTAGGATGCTGGCAGGACAGAGAAAGCGAAAGGGCACGTAGGCTGCTTAGCTGAGCTGGTAGAACCATGGTGAAACATAGCGGAAGCGAGCATATAAAAAAACAACACAGACCTAAATCACTAAACTGCCCCTTAAATGCATGCAAATTACCAATTGCCCCTATATATTGTTCATAAAGTTTAAAAAGTAAGGTAATGTTTGGTATGATGGAATAGAATGGGGAATGGAATGGACCATTACGAGGTAATGAAAAATAGTGTGTTTGGTTGGTTAAAGGAATGGAATCACCCATTCCACAAGGCATTCCATTCCCTCAAAATTATTCCATCCATCCCCCATGTTTTTTTTTCCATTCCATCCCTCATTCACCCTTTACTAACAACACCATAACCCACCACCCACCACCATCATCACCACCCACCATCGCTACCGCCACCACCCACCACCACCGTGACCACCCACCACCGGCGTCCACCACCTATCACCGTCGCCACCATCGCTGCCGTCACCACCCACCACCGCCGCCATCCAACACCAACGAACGCCGCCCACCACCGTTATTTACCTACCGCCGCCTCCACCACCTGCCACCGTCACTTACCATAATTTTCTTTACCCACCACCACCGCCTCCTCCTCCCACCACCGCCACTACTCACCACTGTCACCCACCATCACCGCCATTCACCTCCACCCATCGCCACTGTTGCCACCACCGACCACCGTCGACGCCACCACTCACCACTGCATTCGCCACCACCCACTAGCACGCTACAAACACAAACCACCACCTACCATCACCGCCACCAACCACCACCCACCACCGCCACTACTCACCATCGTCGCCCGCCCACTATCACGACCATACACCTCCACCTTCTACCGCCGCCACCCACAACCGCCGCTACCGCCACATATCACCACACACCATCACCTCCACTGACCAACACCCACCACAGTCACTTACCAACGATTTTATTATTTTGTCTTTTCCTGCCTATCCAACGACACAAAGTATTGTTTTGTTTTATTTCCACATGGCAACCAAACAAGACAAGGAATGGTAATGATCCATTCTATTACATTTTCCATTCCATTACCTCGTCCATTTCATTCCATCATCCATTTCATTACTCCATACCAATATTTTTTTGAACATATAACTACATTAAAACAACGGCCGACCGTCAACAGAGGGCCGCCACCACAGGATTACAATATATACATCAGATAAACCAACCAATCTTTCCACTCTAAGTTTTTAAAACTAGAGCGATTTTTAAGCCAGAAAAACGACATCGATTTAACTAACATAACCACCTCTATAACTTTAGCCGAATATCCTTCAAAAGCCTTTTTGTTTCTTGTTTTCCATATAGCCCAGCACCCGATCATCAAATACCACGCAGAATTCTTTTGTACCATTTTGTTTGTTTTCCTCGGCTTGACAGCAGCATCAAGTCCTTTATATTACCAAAGTTTGGATGAGTAATCTTGCACCAGCTCCAAATACCCTGCCAAACTCCAAACGCATACCCATAATTAACAAACAAATGGCCTGCATCTTCCGGTTTAGCTTCGCATAAGGGGCAACCGATGTCCTGTATCCCAATGTTCCTATTAACAAGCACCAAACGGGTCGGTATTTTTTCCATCTCAAGTCTCCACATTAGGATATTCACTTTATTTGGAACCCAAGAAACCCAACGCATATCGTTTTTGCGCTGTAAGTTACGGCCCAACTGCAGCATTTTTTTCACACTCGCAACAGAAAAAACCCCATCGGAATCTGCCTCCCACACCCATCTATCTTTATCTCCTGTAAAGAGCACTTTTGAAAGCATATCACGCACATCTTGCAATTCGGATATTGTTTCCACTGTAGTAGCTTCTATTCGCCAATCTTTATTTAAAATCATACCTTTATTCGCATCCAAATGAATTCTATCTCTCAATGTACAATTTATGTTTACTTCCTTCGAAAATAGGCCAGGCCATCTGTCCTTTAATGGAACGCACCCGTACCAAATATCTTTCCAAAATAGCATATTTTACCCATTCCCAATCTTGCCCTTGATCCAGAATTTGAATTCTTTACCATTGAGCACCAATTTTTCCAAAAAAAAAACCAACAATCTTTTTCCAGCACCCAGCAATCTTAACAGGGAGTAAAGCCCATATGTTACGACCACCATGAATATCTAGGATTACCTTTCTCCACAATCCATGAACATCGGTTTTATATCGCCACGCCCACTAAGCAAGTAACGCTGAGTTAACATCTTCAATTTTTGATATGCCCAACCCCCCCAACCTTCTTTGGAGTCGTTACAATCTCCCATGAAACCCAATGTAATCCGCGCCCTTCCTTACCCCCCACACCAAAGAAAATGTCTTATCATTTTTAATAGCCTCGATAACCGCTACCGGCGCCTTATATAATGACAAGTAGTAAACCGGGAGACTAGATAAAACCGACCTGATCAATGTAAGTCTACCTCCAATAGAAAGGAGATTAGACTTCCACAATTGTAGCCACCCTTTAATAGTCTCCAGCACACCACTCCAATTCGCAATTCGGGTCATGTTAGCACCAACCTTAATTCCTAAATAATCGAAGGGAAGCCTCCCAACCTTACAACCAAGGATATTCGCCATGCCAATCAACTCATCTTCTATTATACCCAACCCAAATAATTGAGATTTATGTAAATTTATTTTTAAGCCCGAGCACATAAAGAAAACCCGAAGCATGCGATCAACATTCTTCACATTCTCCTCATTCCATTTTCCCATAATCAATGTGTCATCCGCGTATAGCATATGGGACACTACCGAGCCATTGTTACCTATCTTAATCCCTTCAAAAACCCCCCACATTACAGGCTTGCTCAATCATCTTAGCCAACGCTTCCATGACAATTAAGAACAAAAACGACGATAATGGGTCACCTTATCTAAGCCCTTTTTTACAATGGAACTCAAACGTTGGTGACCCATTAACCAACACCGCTGAATATGTCGACTGAAGTATACCTTTAACCCATAAGCACCATTTGGAAGAAAACCCCATTTGATCCATAATATTAAGAAGGAATTCCCAATGCACATTATCATACGCCTTCTCAAAATATATCTTCATTAGAAACACTTGCTTTCTATTCTTCTTTAGCCAACCAATTAATTCATTTAGCACTAGGGGACCATCCAAGATAAACCTATCCTTCAAGAATGCCGACTGAGACTCTGAAATGACATTTCCAATAATCTTTTTCAATCTCGCCGCCAAAACCTTCGAGATGATCTTGCTGATAACCCTTACCAAATTAATAGGTCTGTAATCCCTTAGACCCACTGGTGTCTTCGTTTTAGGTATCAGAGTTATGTGCGAGGTGCTGCACTCATGTCTGATAACTCCAGACTCAAAAAACTCTTCGAACATCTTCACAAAATCATCTTTAAGGAACCTCCAAAAGTGTTTAATGAACCTGAAATTAAACCCATCTGGGCCTGGAGCTCTATCTGATCCACAATCAAAAGCTGCTTCTCTAATTTCTTCCTTGGAAAATGGCCTTATGAGTTCCTCTGAGTCTGCTTCAGCAACCTGTTTTAAGTTTTGACACAAAAGAGTGGGTCTATGGTTAACATATTCATGAAAATGTTTTCGGAAGAAAACCAACACCTCCTTTTTTACTAAGGAAGGTTTTGACACCCATACGCCATTTACCATCAACCCCGGTATAGCATTAACCGCCTTTCTCCCATTAATACATCTGTTGGGTCTGCTGACCTGGAGAAGAACAGATGATTAGAAAGCCAAAATATGCTAACAGTTGATCCTTTCAATAAACAGTCTTTACAACTTACTTCTCCCAAAAGACTGCTGACTCTAACAACTGTTCTATCCAAACAACTGCTATGACAACTGCTGATACAAAGGACTGCTGAATGAACAACTGATGAAGAACAACTGCTGACCAACGGTCTGATGAAGAACAACTGCTGATTCAAGTACTGAAGACTAAAGCACTGCTGAAGCCAACATCACTTAGGCTTCAGCAGAGGATACAAGACCATCAGAGTTTTCCTACAACAGTTGTTTACTATCAGTGCTTTCAATGTAACAGTAGTTTGTAATAGGCAGATGTTTTATGTTTGTTATTCTGTTAGAGGTCACTGTCTTAGGTGACGTCAGCTTAGGTCATCAGTGGTTTAGGTCTGTCTATAAATAGAACAGTGCTTGTACTATTCTATCGCATCACACACACAAACATTCTCTCAGACAAACACTGTGTGATCAGGCTGAGGGGGAGTATTTGTACGATTGTAATCTTTTAGATAAATGAAAGCATTCGATCTGAAAACATTTACTCTCTTGTTTTGATTAACAGTTTATTATTCCGCTGCACTTTCATTCTATATTCATTTCACTTTTATCATATTTAGTTAAACATAATCAAAACAATCAAACTCAGATCCTAACAATTGGTATCAGAGCTTGGTCAATTAAATTCGATTTGACAAATCAATTTAATAATCAGCTCACAATTATTGATATTGTTTGTCTGTTGGATTGAAAACAGAGTAATAGTTTAATTTCGTTTCAACCATTTTTAAACAGACTTTGTTTTTTGAAAAATCAGAGAATGGCTTCAATCAATCACGATCCACATAACACTGGCACGAACAACAAGCCACCGATGCTTGTCAGATCTGAATACAATATCTGGCAACGTCGGATGAGCCATGTTCTAGCTCAACAGAACACTTGGTGTTGGAAGTCGGTTATCTTCGGACCACATGTTCCGACTGTGCCGAGTACTGAAGATCCCAAGGTGTTTGAGCCAAAGAAACTTGAAAACTACTCCGACCAGGATTTTCAGAAAATTGAGTTAGATGCTAAGGCCTTCAGTATTGTGGCCATGGCTCTACCCAATGATATATATGTTGGGTTGTTACATTGTAACAGTGCAAAGGAGTTGTGGGATGCACTGAAAGAACAGTTTGGTGGGACTGAGGAGGTTATTGAAAACAATCGTGAAATACTTAACCAACAATATGAAACATTCAGTCATGTCAAAGGAGAGTCATTAACTCAACAGTTTGAGAGGTTTAATTGTTTAATTAGTGAACTAAAATTGGTTGGTCTTACTTACCCTCATTCAACCTTGAACCATAGGTTTTTAAGATCACTACCAGACAAATGGGACACTATTGCTATTGTGATGAGAAACTCAATTGGATTTAAAGACCTATCACTGACCCAGCTTCATGGTAAGCTCTTGACCTATGAGAGAGAGCTTAACCAGAAAAAGAAGCTCCAGGACTCTGGAAAAGTGTCTGATGACTATGTATTTGGGAATACAGCACTTTTGGGTCATGATGAGGTGCCTGGAAACACTAAGGATCAGAGTTATGATCATTTTATTGACATAACTTCAGGTTTTAACTCAGGTTTTAACTCTGATTCTTATTCACCAAACTATGCTTTCACAGCAAGTGGTGGTGATATCCAGGCATCTGACAATATATCCTTTGAGTATGATGACCTGAAATACTTTGACCCTGATGATTTGGAAGAAATGGACATTATGCACCAATTGGCCCTTCTCAGTGTAAGAACTAACAATTTTTACAAGAAAACTGGGAGAAGGTTTCCAGGGTTAACTGGCAGATCTAAGGTTGGGTTGGATAAATCAAAGATAAAGTGTTACAAATGTCATAGACTTGGTCATTTTGCTAGGGAGTGTAGGGGTCAACATGGTACACCTATGATCACCTATCCAAATCAAAGACCACAGACCAACACTTATCAGAATTCCTATAATGCCCCTGGACCAAATGTGC
Source organism: Ambrosia x helenae (assembly GCA_030844895.1). Classification (NCBI taxonomy): domain Eukaryota; kingdom Viridiplantae; phylum Streptophyta; class Magnoliopsida; order Asterales; family Asteraceae; genus Ambrosia; species Ambrosia x helenae. The sequence goes on from CM061234.1 coordinate 72,744,139, forward strand.
AAAACACTGCTCATTTTGCACAGTCCTCAACCACTGTTCCTGTCCAGTATGTCCAAACCACTGTTCCTCAAATCCACTATGTGCAAACACCTGTTACTCAAGCACCTGTGCAAACGACTGTTGCTTCATCCTCTGCTCCTGCAGAGACCAGTCAACAGAGCTTCTTTACACAAGGCTTTGTTGATTGGAGCAGTCTACCTGATGAGTTAACAGATGAGAATTTTGCATTAGTTGCCAAAGCTGAAAATGAACCAGAAAACTTTTGTTTCATGGCTATGGTTGATGAGATTGAATCTGAGGAGGTGGTGACTGAATCTGATGTTGTGACTGATGATGTTGTTAATGAGGTTGTTACAGGTGAAAAACCTGAAGAAGAGGTTGTGAATCTCTCAGATCCCTGGGGTGCATCTGATGACTGTGAGTGCAAGTGTGATTGTGCATTGATGGCTGCTGCTAAGGTATCTCCTCAAATTCGTAAAGAGTTGTGTTCTGACAAATGTGTAATTGCATTTGCTAACATCAAAGAGGTGAATGAAAACCTTAGAAATAAAATTTTGGATGATGAAGTTAAATTTGAAAAACTTTCAAAAGATTTAAAAACAAGTTTAACTGTAAAAGAGTCTGAAATAAGCAGCTTAAAACATGAAACAACCATAACCAAAGACCAGCTCCAAACTATGATAGCAAAATATCAAAGTTGTAAAAGTGAGCTTGAGTCCACCCAAGTTGAATGTGAGAAATGGGTGGAATAATGTAGAGGTTTTGAGATGCTACTCAACAAACAAACCAAAAGTCATGTGAAGTTTGGTTTTGGTTTTGAAACCACTGCTCCAGCTTTTGAAAACACTGACAAAAAGAGTCAAAAGTCTGTTGAGGTAATACCAACAAACCTGCAGGGTCAAGAGATTAAAATCACTGAACCAAATGGTAAGAAAATTGTTCTTGAAAAACCAGAAGGTTCCTCATCTTATACTGAACTTGAAAAGTATGAATTTAAACCTACCTGGTCTGATGAGTGTGATACTCTTGAGAATTTTAAACCTGTTGATTTCAAAACACCTGAGGGAAAGACAGCTCCTCAGGCAAAAGTCATTCCCCTGGCAAAAGTCATTCCCCTGAAAAATCTTCCAGCAGATGCTCAAACATCTGCTGAAAAGAAGGCTGAAAAGGGGAAGAAGAAAGAAAAGACTGTCAACTTGTTCTGTGATTTCTGTGAAAAGAAGAATCATGTCACTAAAAACTGTTTTCTTCTAAAAGCATATGACATTAACAAAGGAACAAGTGAATGTGATTCCAAAGCCAAATGCTCAATATGTGGGAAAAAGAATCACAAGACCAAAGAGTGCTTGTATCTCAAAAATTTTGATGTAAAAATACAAGAATACAAAGCTAAAACTCTTGCAAACCCTGTGGTTAGTACTTGAAAAGGAAAGCCCAAACAGACTTTCACCCCTGTCCAAACACCTGTTACTAAAAGGCTTGAAACATCTGCTTCTAGAGATGTCCAAGTAACAGATGCTCCACCCTCAAGCAAATACCCAAGAGGTTATGGTCAACCACCATGTCACAGTCTGCCACACGTTTATGAGGAGCCAAAAAGACCCTCTAAACCAAGAGTGAACAGAAATCCATATGGGTATTATCATCTGTCAGGAAGTGATCAAACAACTGCTGCCCCAAGTGTTGACATTCAAGCACTGGCAAATGGTCAGCAGCAGTTGTTGAACTTAATTCAAAAACTAGTCCAAACCACTGATCACCTTCCAAAGCTTGAGTCTGAAAGGTCTGAGGACCCATCCAAAGCCAAATTGGCTTTGGACACTCACCAAAACTAATCCATTACTGATGTGCAGGGAGCTTCTGCTTGTTTAGATAGTCTTTGGTATGTAGATAGTGGAGGCTCCAGGCACATGACTGGATGTAGAGCCCTTCTTCTGGACTTCTTGGCTCTTGGAGGGGGTGATATATCCTTTGGTAATGATTCAAAAGGTAAGGTGTTGGGGTCAGGGACTGTACAAGCTGGAAAACTCAAGTTTGAAAATGTCAATCTTATTGATAATCTCAAGTTTAATCTTCTGAGTGTTTCACAAATGAGTGACAAAGGTTATGGCTCATTTTTCACAAAGAAAACTTGTAAGATTATTGGGCCAGAAGTGGTGAAAAAGATTGATACCATTATTGCTGAGAGCAAAGCACAACTTGTTGCTCATAGAAGTGGCAATGTGTATGTTGTTGATATGTTAAAGGACAATCCTATGGCAAATGTCTGTTTGTTTTCTGCTGCCTCCACTAAGGAGACAGAATTGTGGCATAGGAGATTGGGTCACACCAACCTTAACACTATCAACACACTCTCCAAACAAAGCCTTGTCAGAGGTTTACCATCAAAAGAATTTAAATGTGATGAGCATTGTGTTTCCTGTTTAAAAGGGAAACAACATAAAAGCTCTTACAAATCCATTGATGAGTCCAAAACTAGTCAGTGTATACAATTGTTGCACATGGACTTGTTTGGCCCTGTTAAAATCATGAGTCTAAGAAGAAAGAGATTTTGTCTTGTCATAGTTGATGATTTTTCTAGGTTTACATGGACTTACTTTTTACATTCTAAGGATGAGACTGCAGGTATATTGAAGGACTTTGTCACCAAAGTTGAAAAACAATATGACTTGCCAGTAAAAGTCTTCAGGAGTGACAATGGAACAGAGTTTAAAAATAAGGAGTTGGATGACTTCTGTGTGTCAAAAGGGATTGTGAGGCAGTACAGCATCCCAAGAACACCAGAACAAAATGGGGGTGGTTGAAAGGAAAAATAGAACTCTTATAGAAGCTGCAAGAACCATGCTAGCAGATTCTGGTTTGCCACTGTCCTTTTGGGCAGAAGCTGTAAACACTGCTTGCTATGTCCAAAACAGAGTTTTGATCAACCCCAGACATCAAAAAACTGCTTATGAAATTTTGTTCAAAATCAAACCATTAATTTCATTCTTCAAAATCTTTGGCTGCCCATGTTTCATTTTAAATCTCAAAGATTCCATTTCAAAATTTGCAGCCAAAGTAGACTGTGGTTATTTTCTGGGATATTCTTCTACTGCCAAGGCCTATAAAGTGTTTAACACAAGGACCAAGACAATAGAAGAAACTCTGAATGTAAAGTTCAATGAACTTTCATCTCTTAAAATCCCTGCAAACCCTGCTAAACTATTTGATTTAGATAAATTCAAATTTGAAGATATCACTGTTAAAACTAACAATGCAGGTATTCCACAGTCTCCACAACAAGATTACAGAACAGATGTTGTGATCCCCAGTCACTACAAAATCTATTCTGTCTCAGAGGAAGCAGCTGTTCAAAACAATTGTCAAAACTCTGCCACAGCTGAGTCAACCACTGTTGGCCAGTCTTATCCTCAAACCACTGCCTCACCCTCACAACCACTGACCTATCATTTGTTGACAAAAGTCAATCATCTGTTGACAAAACCACTGCTACTGAAACCACTGCCACCCAAAACACTGAAACCACCCAAAACACTGCTTCCCAAACCACTGTACCCAAACCAACAAACACACCTGAACATACAACCACCAAACCTACATCACCAGTCAAATCCCAAACATCTGCTGGACCTACTAAAAGGCCAACAGATGTTAATCCAACCACTGCTACCAAATCACCATCCCTAAAATCATGTACACAAGGAAGAGAAAATCAACCTTTGTTGTACATGATGAAAACATACACACATCACCAAACACCACCTCAACTACACAATCCACTCCTCCTATCACAGCTATTCCAATCTCATCATTCTCACCACACACATCCAAATTCAGATCCCATAGACCACCACCAACCATTACACCATTGGTTGTTCAGTATCCCCTTGAACTTGATCTACTCAAGGGGGAATTACAATCCTTCTACAATACTGAACAGCCATCAGACAGATCCTTCCCATCTCTCCCAAACTTCCCTGTTCCCTCAACATTGATACTTATCTGAAATACAAGGGTGAACAGGTGGATGCCATCATTAAGGAGAAATGCAAAGGGCAGGATGACAGGACTGCTCAGGGCATCCATTCAGCAGAGCTTAACAAACTCAGAAGGATTGAAGACTTTGCTAAGACCCTGAGCAACTCCATGTCCTCCATGCCTCTCAGTGGTGACTTGGAAAAGGAGGTAAGGGATTCTCTTCTGGAACAGATCATGGCAACCAAGCCTTACAAAGCAACCAAGAAGCAGTTTAATGGTTGGACCACACATGCATTAAGAGAAGAACTTCTCAGAATTGAAGAAATGGCCAAAGACCCCAAGGCTAAAGTCTCTACTCCTAATTTTGGCAAAGGCAGAGATCCAGTCAGAGCCTTGAAGTTTAAAAGGATGAGGCAAGAGATAGTAGCTGCCAACTATGGGGAAATGAGGTCAGTCTCTAGATGGTCTGAGCTAAGGCTGGTTGAGACATACAAGAGTCTGGAAGAAAACAGAAAGAAGGATCCCAGCCTTCCAAGAAAACCTGTTTACACTGATGAGCCAATGATGAAGAGACCCCAACAGACCTTTACCTTGGACAGCCTACTTGACACCTCTGATCTATCAACTGCTGCAAGAAGACAGTTCAAGAAACAAAAGGAAATGTCAGAAGAAGATCAGAGGAAGTTTGCTGATACATTCATCAAGGAAGGGCTCTTCAATCAAGTACATTTTTTCTCTGATCCTACAACAGAGAAACTCAGAGAACTCATTGGAAGACCTCCATCACCCAACTCATCCAGAATAAAAATTCATCTCAGCAAATCCACTGACTCAAAAATTCTAAAATGGAAAGTCAACAAAGACAACCATGAATTGACACTGCTCAGGTCAGATGGAAGGGTTCAGAAGATTAGCATGGATGATGCTTACAGTCTATGTACAGAAGATCACCAAACATTGCTGAATCTGGAACTTGAAAGAGATGAAGAAGACTTGTTTGCTCTGAACTTTGAACTACAATTCAAAGGTCAAATCAGAGAAAGTCTGATGAGGAATAAAGATCAATAAATAAAGCTGAGTTTTGGCATCATCTGTTCTAGGGGGAGATTGTTGGGTCTGCTGACCTGGAGAAGAACAGATGATTGGAAAGCCAAAATATGCTAACAGTTGATCCTTTCAATAAACAGTCTTTACAACATACTTTCCCCAAAAGACTGCTGACTCTAACAATTGTTCTATCCAAACAACTGCTATGACAACTGCTGATACAAAGGACTGCTGAAGAAACAACTGATGAAGAACAACTGCTGACCAAAGGTCTGATGAAGAACAACTGCTGATTCAAGTACTGAAGACTAAAGCACTGCTGGAGCCAACAACACTTAAGCTTCAGCAGAGGATACAAGACCATCAGAGTTTTCCTACAACAGCTGTTTACTATCAGTGCTTTCAATGTAACAGTAGTTTGTAATAGGCAGATGTTTTATGTTTGTTATTCTGTTAGAGGTCACTGTCTTAGGTGACGTCAGCTTAGGTCATCAGTGGTTTAGGTCTGTCTATAAATAGAATAGTGCTTGTACTGTTCTATTGCATCACACACACAAACATTCTCTCAGACAAACACTGTGTGATCAGGCTGAGGGGGAGTATTTGTACGATTGTAATCTTTTAGATAAATGAAAGCATTCGATCTGAAAACATTTACTCTCTTGTTTTGATTAACAGTTTATTATTCCGCTGCACTTTCATTCTATATTCGTTTCACTTTTATCATATTTAGTTAAACATAATCAAAACAATCAAACTCAGATCCTAACAACATCTATGGAAAAAAGCAGTATTATCATCTCCCATCGAAGCCCACCTAACCCGAGACTTTTGAATTAAATCACTTTGTTTCAACAACCTCAATCTCTCTACCTCTTTCTTACTCTCCTCCCAAACCCATAATTCTTCTTCCTCGAGATCCCTTTCTTCTAACCTCCTTTCCAGTTTCGCCACCTCCTCCTTCAAACTAAAAATGTCTTCTGTCTCTTTTTTATTTGTCTCCGTCCACCAGGATTTAAGGGCCTCTTTTACTGCCATCAATTTAAGTTTAATCCTAATATCTACCGGACCTTCATGAAATAAATGGTAGGAATACTCTCCGAACACCCCCCAACGTTCTTCTCCGCCCCTTCAATGTTCTTCTTTTCTGCTCCGGCCAAGTCCGCCCCGACCACCGGAGATCCCACATAGGTAAGTCAGTCTCATCATCTCACACACAGGTAACTCTCGACACCCCTCTCTCTCTCTACACCTCCCTTTTTCTTTCATTTTTCTCCCATCTCCGACCACCGGTTATACCCGCAAAAACCGACAGACGTCTCAATCAGCCCTCTAGCACCGGCATACCTGCGAAAACCTCTCTCCCTTGGCTAATTTGCTCCCACCTCTGACCACCGGTCATACAAGCAAGCACCGGTTAGACCTGCAATCACCAGCGGACGCCTTAAGCACCGGCGAGGTGTCTATCCAGCAAGGTTGTCCGGCGACAACCCTCAACCAAAACCCAGGTGCACTCGATCCTAAGCGTAACTATCAAATATACACATATTAAGGTTCCATTAAGTGGTAAAAATCATTTTGTGTTTTTGACTATATATACAGTTTGCAAGCATCTTTTAATATAGCCTACATATCCAACATATTTATAAGAAATTCGTGACAACATATGTTCGATATTGCTAGATACAGTGTTTAGTTAAATACATAGTTGTTTTACTTTGTAGTGATTGGGTATTACTGTCGTATCTTGGGTGCGTGTGTGTCCTGTTGTTTGTGTGGGTGATATACTGCAACCATAGAAGATAGGAGTCGTCATGTTTACTTGAGATCGTGTCCAAGGAAGAGAGGTGTAGGCAAAGGAAGGGTTAGAGGGTATAAGTTGCGTGTTGCGTCTTGGAATGTAGGTACTCTTAGTGGTAAATTGTTGGAGGTGGTAGACACACTCAAAAAGCACAAGGTAGGGATAGCATGCCTACAAGAGACTAGGTGGAAGGGGCATAAAGGGCTGAGTGTAATGGGTACAAATTAGTGTATTCGGGGTCTAATGGGGCAAAGAATGGGGTGGGATTTCTAGTGGCGTTGGATTTGTATATAAATGTGGTTGAAGTGGTGCGACACAATGATAGGATAATGGTATTAAGGTTGGTTCTGGGGGTGAAGTAGTGGCATTGGTTTGTGCATACGCACCTCAAGTGGGAATAGGGGACCAGGAAAATAGAGACTTCTGGGAGTGCCTAGACGGGGTTGTGAGTGCTATACCGGTAGGGGAGCGAATCTGTATAGGAGGTGATTTTAACGGCCACATTGGCAAGGATATCGATGGTTTTCCAACAGTTCATGGGGGTTTTGGGTTTGGTGTTAGGAACAACCCGGGTAGGGACCTTTTAGACTTTGCGGTGGCCCACAACTTAGGCATTTTAAACTCGTTCTTTAGGAAGAGAGAATCTCAATTAATTACTTTTAGCAGTGAGGGTCGTAGCACTCAGATAGATTATATTTTGATGAGGCAAGGTGATAGACGATGGTGGAAGGACTGCAAGGTTATACCATGGGAGGCCGTAGTGGCCCAACACCGTCTACTGGTGGCAGATATAGCCATGAGTGAAAGAATTGCTAGGAGGGAGAGAAGACTGCGACCTAGGACCCGTTGGGGTAACTTGAAGGGCGATAAGAGTTTAGTTTTTCGAGATAAGGTCATCTCCAGATTATCAGCTCGACTTGAGGGGGACACAAACCAAATGTGGGAGGATGTGGCGACCACAATTATCCAAGTGGGGCATGATACTCTAGGGGTTACTTCAGGAAAAGTCGGCAAGCATAAGGAGTCCTGGTGGTGGAGTGAGGATGTGAAAAACAAAATAAGAGATAAGCATACGAGTTTTAGGGAGCTTTGGGGTGCACTGATGAGGAGAATCAGGTGACTTTGAGGGAGGCATACAAGAAGGCCAAGATGGAGGCGAAGAAGGCAGTGACAGAGGCTAAGAACACGGCATATAAGAAGATGTACGAGCGCCTGGAAACAAAGGAGGGGGGACATGATATGTTCAGGATTGCAAAAGCTAGGGAGCGTAGGAAGCAAGATTTAGGGGTAGTTAAGTTTATAAAGGGAGAGGATGGGCATGTTTTAGTCAAGGAGGATGACATAAAGCTAAGATGGAAAGTGTACTTTTACGGTCTTTTCAATGACGAGATGGCTCACTACCAGGAGAGCGACAACCCAACTACCCAAACGCCACAACGAAATCACTGTTACTGTCGCCGTATCACACAGGAAGAGGTGAGGTCAGCACTTAGGAAGATGGGAAAGGCTAAGGCAGTTGGCCCGGACAACATCCCGATTGAGGTTTGGAAGTGTTTGGGAGAGGAAGGAGTGCAATGGCTAACTATTTTCTTCAACCTTATATTTAAATCTGGAAGAATGCCAGATCAGTGGAGGAGTAGTGTTGTAGTGCCTATATATAAGAACAAAGGAGACGCACAATGTTGTGGGAATTACAGAGGAATTAAGCTGCTGAGTCATACTATGAAACTATGGGAGAGGGTAATTGAGACTAGGATTAGAAGAGAAACCCATGTTACTGTAAACCAATTTGGCTTCATGCCAGGGAGGTCAACTACAGAAGCGATATACATACTAAGGAGCCTGATGGAAAAGTATAGGGAGAAGAAACGAGACCTCCATATGGTGATCATTGATCTGGAAAAGGCCTATGATAGTGTACCTCGTAAACTGATTTGGGATAGTTTGGAGGCTAGAGGGATCCCGAGTAAGTATGTTGACATTACTAGAGATATGTATGATAGGACTGAAACTAGTGTTCGTGCGCCTGTAGGAGATACTGATTTCTTTCACGTGGAGGTAGGGCTCCACCAAGGGTCCGCGTTGAGCCCGTTTCTTTTTGTGGTTATCCTAGACGAGGTGTCTAAGTCCATTCAGGAGACACTACTGTGGTGCATGCTTTTTGCTGACGACATTGTATTAATCGCGGAAACTAAGCAAAGTTTGAATATGAGGTTAGAAGGATGGCGATTAGCTTTGGAGGGAAAAGGTTTAAGGATTAGTCGCTCTAAGACGGAGTACATGCACTGCGATTTTAGTGGGACAAACTACGAAGATCGCACCCAGATCACCATTGAGGGTCATGTGGTCCCGCAAGTAACTAAGTTTAAGTACTTAGGATCGTTTGTCCAAAGGGACGGAGAGATTGATAGTGACGTCGCACATCGTATTCAGACTGGATGGTGTAAGTGGAGAGCAGCATCTGGAGTTCTGTACGATAAGAGGTTCCCAACTAAACTAAAGGGAAAATTTTATAGGGTTGCAGTTCGACCTGCTATGATTTATGGGACAAACTGTTGGGCCATCAAAAAGACACGGTTACGAAAGATGGAAGTGGCGGAGATGAGAATGTTGAGGTGGATGTGTGGTCACACTAGGTTAGATCGGATTAGAAATGAGGTTCTTAGGAAGAGGTTAGAAGTGGCTAACATAGCAGATAAGATAAAGGAGGGAGATTAAGATGGTTTGGACATGTGAAGCGGAGATATACGACAGCCCCAGTCAGAAGAGTGGAACACCTCACGGTGGAGGGAGGAGGAGTAGAGGCAGACCCAAATTGACTTGGGTCGATCGGATTAGGCAAGATTTGTTAGAATTGCACCTCTCTGAGGATATGGTCCAAGATAGGAATTCGTGGAGGCTTAGGATTAAAGTTAAAGATTTCTAGGATTTAAGATTTCTTAGGAATTAGGGATGGTCTCTATGCATGTATATATATATATATATATAAATATATTTGTATGTTATATTATGTTATACATTCACTATTTTTATTTTATTTTATTTTGTTGTTTTTGTTTTTTTTTTGTTTTTTTAGTGTTTTGTGATTGCCTAATTATTCATAAATATACAGTGTGCATTTGTTCTTTTCGAGCCGGGGGTCTCTCTGGAAGCAGCCTCTCTATCTCTAAAGATAGGGGTAAGGTTTGCCTATATCTTACCCTCCCCAGACCCTACTAATAGCGTCGCTATTCGTGGGATTTCCTGGGTACGGTTGTTGTTGTTGTTGTTATCTGCCGGACCTTCATACATAGAATTTTGGAGAGCCTCTAAAACCACCTCCTCACATCCCTCCCTTCCCAGCCAAGAATTGAACCATTTGAACGGCTTAGGACCATAGTTAGAATCAACCACGATCAAAAGCAGGGGGATGTGATCCGACAGATCCCTCAGTAAGGCCCGTAGACATGCGCCAGGCCACTTATTAAAAAATTCCTGACACACAAGCACCCGGTAAATTTTACTCATCTTCAACCCTGCCCAATACCTGTCATGAAAGTAAACTTGTTCCCCCTCATAAAATACTCATGTAATCCCGAATCATCAATAAAAGTATTAAAATCCGAGGCACTCCCTTTGTTAAAGTTTGAATTTTTTCGTTCTTCAGGCCATCTAACAGTATTAAAATCACCAAGGAAAAACCCACTTCCCCATTGCCCCCTCCATCAATCTTTTCAATTTATCCCATAAACCCTTTTTCTCCAACAGTTTTTGAGGGGCATAAACGTTAACCACGTTAACTACTGACCCGTCCTCCACTAGACTTCCTGAGATAACCAAGAAATTCCTATCTTCGATACTGGACAACTTGGTAAACTTTTTTGGGTTCCACATACTTATTAGGCCCCCCGACTTTCCCACCGCACCGACCGAAGCAGCCCCAAAACCTTTATGACCCCATATAGAAGAAAAATCGAAAACCTTTTCATCAGTTAACAATGTTTCTTGTAAAGCTAAAAAAATCCACACTAAACTCTTTAACCAAACCCTTAATCCAAGACACCTTCCCAACCTTCCCAATACCTCTAATATTTAATGTCAAACAATTTATTTCAAACTGTTTGTACCCCTTCACCCACTATAGTGTCTCGAACTAGAGTCTGAAAATTACCAGTTGTGCTCCAATTTTATTCCCAAAAGTGATGGCGTCTACCACTTCCTTGTCAATTAAATTCGCCTCTTGACTGTTAACCATGTCTTGCTTATCCGCAACCCATGGTTCAACCTCGTCGTTCCCGATCTGTTCTTCTTCTGTACTATCTTCGGTCCCATCTCCATCGTTCCCTAAAGACCCCTCTGCATAATTTTTCATAAGACATTCAAAGGAGTTAAAACTGATAATTTTGTTCTGGCCTCTAGACTTAACAACATTACAATCCAGTCCTTTGATAATTGGGTCTAGCCCAAAAGGATCATCTTCATCATCTAGTTTGGACACCTTACTGGGCCTCTCATTGCTACTGTTGTAGGCCTCACTAGGAGACTGGCCCAAATTTTGTTTAATAACACATTTCTTTCTTTTGAGGGCCCTGTCCAAAATTACTTCACCACAATTAAAATCCAAATTAACAGAATGTTGACCATCATTCCCATGCATAATTACGTCCTCATTATGGTCTCCTTGATTCTCGCCAATAGCTTCCATATTCATAACCGTTTCCACACAATTTTCGGCCTTATTAAATTGATTCCCCGAGATTTGCTCATCCCCATTAATGTCAGACGCCGGAGTAAGGTCCGGTTCAGATTCCGGCATCGGACTACTCGGAGAACCGTCTCCCGTGTAAGAGTCATCATTGCTAGGCCGAACAAGGAAGCCCGGAAACCAAACGTTAATTCAATTTGAAAATTTAAAAACCTAATTCAAAATTTTTTAACACCTTAATTTCACTTCACCTTGCACTTGCAAGGATTTGAACTCACAACCTCACATTTGTAAGAGGGGACACCATGTAACACCCCAACCGATGGCGGAAAAATCGAGGTGTCACGTATGAATGATTGTTCAGTAGCTCATGGTAAATAATAAGTTTCAATAATTAATTAAATAAATTACATACATTGGTCTAAAAGAATTTGTACATCAATTGAGAAATACTAAATACAAATCTTCAAGCATTAACTCTAATCTTCAAGCAAAGCTATAACCTGAAACATGTTAAGTTTGAAAATATTTTGGGTCAACAAAAGTTGGTGAGATTTACATAGGTTTGAATAAAAATCTTGTACAATTTGAGTGTCATGGCTAGTCTAGTCCATATGTGAAAACATACTATCAGGTAAATCGAGTGCATAATCAACCCTTGTGACTAGAATACTGTGGTCCATCCCATACGCATATGGTTCACTCGATTATGTTATGTGTTCGATAACAATCACCCACGCTACCTATGTAGGAGGTACACGTATCCGGGTGGGATTGTCAGTCCAATAGAACTATCATTGTATACCGTCAGCTGATCAATGTTAATGATTATGCTAGAATAATGTGCTTACCCTAGTAATGTTTAAGACATAATGCAACATAGAATAACACATAGACACTTATGATTGAATTGTAAATTGAATGTTGTAACATGTTTCACCCCAAAATAGTGAATGGAAAAAGGGGCTATGTAAACTCACCTGAAGTGCATCATGAAAAATAGCAAACAATGTCTGAAGCTGGATTAATTGAATCTCTTGTGTCCTATTACAAGTAAATGATACCCTTAATTCTAATGCAAATAAGCTTGTTTCGTTTCTTGGCGGTAAAGATAGTTTATTAAACTACCTAGGCTCGCATTAAACGCACGCGCGTCTTAAAGTGTGTATGACTTAATGAACCGACAATAACTTGGTTTGGAATCACGAAAGTATATGCGTATTATTAATTTATTAAAATAAATACTTTATTATAGTATTCAAAGTCGTGTCTTGAAATTATTGCTAAAGAAACATTTTGGACAATGAAAATAATATTTGAGTAACTCGACTTGAATGTTAACTCGTTTCGTAGTTTGGATATTGTGTATGTACATATATTATGATGAAGTAATGTTTGGATAGAATCTATTAGTAAAATGTAGCTTTATTTACACGAAATTATCTAAGCGTCATATACGTTTATATTTTAAAAAAACAATTTGGGCAGAGTCTCCTCTATTTTTGTAAGAAACCATATATATATATATTTTTTTTAAAACTCAATGGTATTTCACAACACGCAACATTATTTAACTACACCTTTAAACACGATGAATAGTATAACTTACTAGAACTATAATAAATCTAAACTACACATTTTGATAAGTATTATGTCTACATATATACTTTAACACTTAATTATCCCCGCGACGTTAAGTATATTATAAGTTAGTCATTTTTAGTTCATTCAAATGATTAATAAGATAACTTTTAGACACAAGTCGGTTCGGTTCGTTATAGGTTTATAATATTTATATTTATATACATAACCAATAAAACGCAAGGTAATTAGACTAAAGACACGGGTGCGCATTATACCTTCCGAAAATAGACTCGCGAACCGACACGTACGCGCCTCGAACTGAGCATCAACAGATCTGACCATGTTTGACCGTGATTATCATTGACCAGCCTTGACCGAAATGAAACATAGTCGAATCTTGACCAATCTGTCCTACGATAACCGGGTTTAACCCGAAGTTAAGGATCGATGAGCGACTCCAAACATTGAAAGAAGTTCAAGGTGAAACTGAAACGAAAATGAATTTGCTCGGGGACTAACCGAGTCATACCTGAACAGGGACGGGGGACTTCAATCGGAATGAACTCCGACCGGTCACCGCACCACTCCAATCCTGCATAATGCCCAACGCCGCTACCCCTCCAAGACCGCTACCCCGACCACCACCGGTCGCAACCATCTGAACTCAGACCTAAAGGAGATAGGTTTCGTTGCTATGTGCCGCTCCTGTCGCGTCATCCACATAGTGCCGCCACCCATACTCGTTCCCGTAGCAACCCCATAACCAAGAATCCAGATCTGAACGAATGGTCTGGGTCTGACTGAGTCCGAATACGTGGATTAAGACCCGACCATGGCTATTGCAGGCGAAGAGCAGGGGGAGAAGGAGGTATGCGGTTCGTGTGGGGGTTGTTTGTGGTGTTGTCGGCTGACAGGTTCAATCAGAACCCCAAGTCTGGTCATTGAACTGTAACCAGGGGGAGAGAAGGAAGTAAATGGGTTTGAATAGAGTGGTGGTCTGGTGTGTGGCTACCGCCACTTATCGAAAGGGGAAAAGAAATTGTGGTGGTGATGGCTAGGGTTTAGGTTGATGAAGAAGAAGATGAGATGAGTTAGGATATTATATATATATATATATATATATATATAGGGTTTTGGTGTAGGTTAAATAGACACCACGTATACGAACCAGTTACCGACTTGAACTCGTTTATTCCATTCATCACGACACCAATTATATTACGTGATTTGTTTATATAAACCGATTTAACTTTGAGTATTTGGACTACGTAATCAATATATATATATATATATATATTGTCGCGTTTAGAAATTTACAAGGATAAGTGTCTGTTTACGAGCGTGTTATTATTTACAACGCGTTATTTGGCAAATTTAGATAATTAAATTTATTAATGAAATAAAAAATGTATTTCTTGTTAATGAGATGTTATTGTTAATGATTCTACGAATCGTTTTATGAATAAATAAATAATAAAATTATTATTATATTTATTCGGGAGAAGCGGGACGTTACACACCATACCACTAAACCATGAGGTCATGGGTTGAACACTCTTAATATTAGTTGTCGATAACAGAAGAACTTAACCATTAAATACATTTCAGTGGCAAAAGTATCCTCATGTGATTTTGTGAATATCCACACAAGCAACAAAAATCTAATTCATAAACCTGGCCTAGGAATAAAATGTTAATTAATACGTGGGTTGGCCGAATGGGTCTGACGTGGGCTGCTCGGTTAAGGACGTCAGAATGGACGTCGCTGATGCTTTATACCAATCGGATGGCTCGGGGTTCAATTGGTCCTTCTGGGCACCTCTCAAATGCGTGTATCTTCTGTGGAGAGCTGTTCAAGGACGGGTTGCAGCTAACTCAAAGTTAAGTAAAACAGGCGTCAATATTCCCAACTCCATGTGCAAGCGGTGCAGCCTCTTGGTGGAAGACGTGGATCATGTTTTTGTGGGTTGTCTTTGGGCGAGGGCCATATAGTGGAATGTGCTTAGATGGTTGAGGATCGACTGGAAGGACGGCGCCCATTCGCTCACTGATATGGTTTCATATATTGTCAACAATCCGGGGTCAAACAAGTGGAAAAAGCTGGTCTACGCTGTGGTGATTGCGACTGTCTGGAGAATCTGGTTCGCAAGAAACAAGATGGTCTTTGACGGGGTCTTCCTTCCTGTGAACGTGACAACGGACCAAATCCGCGACGACTCTTTCATGTGGCTGAACAACCGGGCAAAGAATAAGGGGATTGGCTGGGATAAATGGCTCAACTTCGATGTGATTGAGCTTTTGTAATTTTCAGTTCTGTTCCTTGGTGTTTTTTTTTTTTGTGTTTTTTGGTGTATTTTCCCAGTCCCTGGCTGACTCTTTATATATATATATATATATATATATATATATATATATATATATATATATATATATATATATATATAGGGGATGGTTCTAGAGTAAACCTCAAATATTTGAGGAAACTCTATAAACCTTACCACAACCATTGATATGATCAATGGTTGTGAAGCATGGTCCCACCTTCTCTCTCCATCTTGACTTTAATACTAGAGTTTAAATGATATTATATTAGGAAAAGGGTATAAAGGTAAAATAGATTCACCTTCTCTCTCCATCTTGTCACATTCTCTCTCCACCTTTTCATCTTCTCTCTCCACCTTTTCTCTCTCCACCTTCTCTCTCTTACTTTTTTCTCTACCATTTATTTCATATATTAATTTAAAGATCCAGATTTATTAATAACGTATGCCACACGAGCCCTTTAACACATGTTACTTGGTCTCTTCAAACAAACTCATTTCACAGACATCACTAACACGTGTAATTGGTTCAAATAATTATCACGTTAATTTTGGAGTAGTATAACAACATAAAAGAATACATGTATATAAAAATTTATTGCAATCGACATTGAGTGTAACAAATTAATTTCATATAAATCTAAACAATTAAAAAGATGATACAAAACTATTATAAACTAACAAAAACACATGAAACTCAAAATTATGCTTCATTCTTTAATAGTCGTCTTCGGCGTTATGCTTCATTCCTTATTAGGCATCTTCAGCTTCATGTTTCAATCCTTAGCACTACATCTCTAGTCGATCCTTGTGCGGAGTAGCCGACTTGAACTCCGGTGGTTGTTCATAGATACTCCTACATTAATTATTTTTAACATGTGTTAGCATCACTAGAAAATGTTAACTGGGTCAATTTGGGTGTTAATTGGACATATATAAACATGTGTTAGCATCACTAATACATGTTAATTGAATCATAACACGTGTTAGTTGGGCATATACTAACAGGTGTTAGCATCACTAACACATGTTAATTGAACCCTAACAAATGTCAACTGTAATAGATTCATCAGTAGGCACTATATACACCCTTTTTAGTATCACTAACACATGTTAATTGAACCCTAACACATGTCAATTGGGATAGATGCATCAGTAGGCACCAATACAAACATGTGCTAGAATCAGTAACATGTGTTAATTAAACACTGACACATCAGTAAGAACCAATACAATATTCAAAACCTTTACCAAAATCAAACCTTACTTTAATATATACAAATACATACATTTTTATGAAAAGATATAAACAGTCAAGTTATATTTGAAAAAAAAAAATTTTAGTGATATACCAAGTTATATTATGCAATAAAAACACATTACCCCAAGAAACAAAAAAAAAGTTAATTAAACTATTAGAAACAAATTAAAAGTATACCAAGAAAAAATAAAACTCATTTGCTATTTAACACATGTTAATTAAACCCTAACACATGTTAATTGAGATAGATTCAGCTCCTAATTCAGAACTAACAGACCTTAAACAAAAAAATATGCAATAAAAACACATTTACCCAATTCAAAAAATATGATCTTTTTAACATCCAATCTAACATAAACAAAAAACTAATAATAAAAAAAAATCAAAAAGGTTGACATAAGTTTTTTTTTTTTCATTTAAGCATTTGATCAAATACTTGGTGTGCAAACAAACTATCCCCAAAACTGTTTTTATATTATAAAATCATTATCACACAAAGCTAATAAAAATGTAAAAATGAAACCATATTTTAATAATAATAATAATAATAATAATAATAATAATAATAATAATAATAATAATAATAATAATAATAAGCTATAAGATTCAGATTGCAATTCTGATAATCAAATTCAACACACAAAGCTAATAAAAATGTAAAAATGAAACAATACCTGCAAGTTTAGTGATGACGGAACATAGTGAAGAAGGAGATGAATACATGACATAACCAACAACTTCTTCATTGATTTACAAGTAGAGCAAACTACTGTTCTTTTTCTTTAACTCGTCATTGAAAGATCGTGCGAGTGATTCGTGTTTGGGGAAGATCTTCTTCTCTAGCTTCACTATTTCGTCCACTACTTTAGCCAAGCTTGTTGACTTCCTCACGATGATGGTGGTGGTTAGTGTGGTCGATGGTAGTGTGGAAGTGGTGGCTGCTCATGGTGCTCATGGTGGTGAGAGGATAGGTTGAGAGAGATATGATGGTGAATGAGAAATGATGAGAGAGAAGGTGTATTATATAGGGAGGGGGGAAATTATTCAAACTTGAAAAGGGGAGGAATGATAAAATTACTTAAATAACCTTGATAATATAATATTAATGGGTGATGTGGACAAATATGAGCCAAATATTGGGTTTGCTAAAGTTTACTCATTTTAGAGGGTTTTCTATGGATACTTCCCCTATATATATA
Source organism: Ambrosia x helenae (assembly GCA_030844895.1). Classification (NCBI taxonomy): domain Eukaryota; kingdom Viridiplantae; phylum Streptophyta; class Magnoliopsida; order Asterales; family Asteraceae; genus Ambrosia; species Ambrosia x helenae. The sequence continues at coordinate 72,762,014 of CM061234.1, forward strand.
TATATATACATATATATATATATACATATATATATATAAAACGTTTGCAGTTAAAAAAAATATGTGGGATAATCATGTCACTATTATTAAGGTACAAACACTCATTATTTACATCTCTCATTGAATGACATGCCATACCTAGCAACCTATTACCTGATTTTTTTCTAAACGTGTTAATGAAAACTTATTTATCAGAATGAGTGTTTTGAAAAATATTTACTAAAATTGGTGTTTCTAAAAACTTATGTTTTCTCACTCCTAAATTTATTGGGTAAAAAGATTGATATTATTTTTAACGACAAATTTTATACCATCTTATTTCCACTAACTTTGCATTGGCAAGGATTTGAACCCATAACCTCACATTTGTATGGAGGGACACCATACCACTAGACCAAGAGGTCATGGGTTAAAAAAAAGATTGATATTTAAATATGTTTTTTTTAAATCTGATAAAACCAACCTCTTGGCATTGATTTGATTTATTATTTTGTTTTAATGGCAATGAACCACGTGTCAGCCACCGTAACACCGAGCGCTATGGTCAAGGTCGACTACTCGACCGCCGCCAGCCCCTTGGCTCTTCCAGATGCGCGAAAACCCGACCACCACCCGTTTGAAGGCACGACAATGGAATAATCGGTAAACCTCGCCTCCCATCTGAGTCGAACCGGTGCCACCCGTATTCGCTATTCACCAGAATGCCGCGGAAAATAATGGAGAGAATGAGAATTACATCTGGGTCACAAAGAACATTAAGTATTTTCCCAACTATTCCACTACTACCTCATTTGGTTTCTTAACTATTATATAACAAACTTTAACCCATGACCTCTTGCTTTAGTAGTATGGTACCACTCACTCCTTATAAATGTAAGGTTGTGAGTTCAAATCTTTGCAAATGCAAGATAAAATGGAATTAAGATGTAATAAAATTTGTCGTTCAGAAAACCTAAATTTTAAGTAGCAGTTTTTTCATCCAATAAGATTTGGAGTGAGAAAATGTAAGTTTTTAAAAGAACACCCATTTTAATGTAAATGTTTTTAAAACACTTATTCAATAAATAAGTTTTCTATCCTACACCTATTAAAAAAAAAAAAAAAAAACTTCCTTTAACACCTTCGATACATTATACTTTTTCATTGCATGGCTTACAACTTCCATTCAAAGTGCGTGATAGTTCTATAAGAAAGTATACAACATTCAATGCCTAAGGTACAAGTCTCGTCTACAAGCTCTTGCACCACCAAAGCTCTTTGGATTTTATTTCACAATTTTGTTTGGATCACCAGTTTCTAAAGTCATGTGTAATGGGAGGGTTTGATAGGGCTTTATGGATTTAAATATTAATAAAGTAATATGATGATGGTCTTTTTTGAAGAACAAAACATCTATATATATATAGCCAGCAAGAGACTGGAAAACGAAAGTACACAACAAACAGAAAAGGAGCTGCAACAAAACAGCAGCCCAAAAACAACCAATCACAAAATACTAGAAACATTAAAAATGATCCAGTCGTCCCACGATAAGGAGAGCTTCTTCGCTCTATGCCGCAACCAAACCAAAAGACTCCTCTTTGATCGAATCCAGCAAACGAGTCACCGGAACAAAGGTCGCATCAAAGACAGCCGTGTTACGAGCCTGCCAAATTTTCCACGCAGCAACCATGAAAACCAATTTCTTCCAAATCTTTGAGCCAGGAGCGTTTTTAATACATTCAATAAGATCACCAACGGAAGACACATTATCCGGCCACGGCACACGGATCCATCTAAAAATGTTCCACCATGTACTGCGCGCGAAAAGGCACCCAACAAAAACGTGGCTGCAATCCTCCTCTTGATAACCGCATCTGCTACACAAGACGTCCGACAGTTGTATACCACGCGCCGCAAGACCCAGTTTCGAAGCCACTTTACCATAAACAGCCCGCCATAACAGAAAGTTTGCTTTTGATGTAGCCCAGCCATTCCAAATAAATTGTTGCTCTACATCGGACCCAACCCGAGCCGCCTCCAAATCCCTTCGAACCTGCTTGACCGAGTAACCCAACCCGTCCCCATTAGCCCAACTCCAGACATCTTTTCCAGCCCCAAGGATCAAATTCTACAGAGAACCCATAAGCTCACCCACCCGAACCCATTCTTGAAACGTATTAGGGTTCGTAATCCAAGCCCAACCCCAATGTATTACCCTACCCCTGAAACAGATGTGGTCCGCAACCGATCCGTCTTTGTATTTTGCTAAACGAAACAGCTCCGAAAACGAGTCTTTAAGAGTCGCATTCCCCACCCATTTGTCTTTCCAGAAACAAGTCCTTAACCCATCCCCCACCACAACCCAAAGTTTATCCACAATATCAATACCTTCCATCAAGAAAACGTCCCCCATGGAAGCAATGTTTTTCCAAATACCCGTGTAAGCGTTTCTAACCGGAACAAGAGTATTACAGGAACTTGAATGATGAATGGACTTAACAATCAAAGCCCAAAGTTGATCCAGTCATCTTTTATTCTCCACCACTACTTTGCTAACATGGCGAGATCGAAATCCCGAATACTACCAATGCCACACCCTCCAAGAGCCTTTGATTTAATAAGATTATCCCAACGCATCCATCTAATCTTATGCCTTGTACCAATTTTCCCCCACACAAAGTCTCGCCTAATACCTTCAAGCTTTTAATTATCGCTTTTGGAGCTTTAAAAATCGATAAAAAGTAAGAAGGAAGGCTGCCAAGGACCGACTTCGCAAGAGTAATTCGACCGACAAAGGACAAGGAATTGGCTTTCCACAAAGACAATCTAGCTTGAAACTTATCCACTACTGGTTTCCAATTTGCCACTCTATTCATATTAGCTCCAATTGGGATTCCTAGGTATGTAAAAGGAAAGGATCCGACTTTGCAATTAAGAATCCGAGCCAAACTCTCCACCTCCTCCTCTTCAACCCCAACCCCAAATAGTTGGCATTTATGGTGATTAATCTCCAAACCCGTGACTAATTGGAGACATCTAAGGAACCGACTTAGGCTTAACACATTAAATCTACTCCATTCGCCCACAAACAACACGTCGTCCGCATAACAAAGATGGGACACACGAGGGCCACCATTTGGAGTCAAGACTCCATGAAAGAGCCCCACATCCACTGCCCTATTCATAAGCATAACATGAACTTCCATCACAAAAATAAATAAAAAAACGGGGAAATTGGGTCACCTTGACGTAGACGTCTCTTCAAAGAAAATTCCTTAGTAGGAGAGCCATTAACCAAAGCCGACGCCTTCCCCGACTTGAGGCATCCCTTAATCCAATTGCACCACATATCCAGAAATTTCATATCATCCAAAACCTTTAATAAACACTTCCAATTAATCGAATCATGCGCCTTCTTAAAATCAACTGTAAGGATTAACATCTTTTCTTTAGACTTCTTCTTCCATGAAACCAACTCTCTAATAATGAGAGGATTGTCCCAAATACATCTCCCACCATCAAAGGCAGCTTGCGTAGGGGATATTAAAGAGTTCAGACATAATTTCAATCGATTTGCCAATACTTTCGCCAAAATTTTATACATAGAGCTAATACAGGAAATTGGTCTAAAGTCACCAACACTTTGTGGGTCAGTGGTTTTAGGGATTAAAGCAATAAATGAGGCGTTACAACCTGTGGATATCAGCCCGGAAGAATGAAACTCATTTAGCATTCGCATAATAATCGGCTCCAAATCCCTCCAATAGACCTTGAAAAATTTAAAAGAAAATCCTTCAGGGCCTGGGGATTTATCCCCTCCACACTCCCGAATAGCGAATCTCACTTCCTGACCCCGAGAACGGGACGACAAGACTCGCGGCCTGAGCATCCGATAAATACTTTAACCCCACATTAGAAAAAAACCGGTCTACTCCTAATGGGTTTAGAAAACTGTTTTCTAAACCATCTCCAAATTTCCTCTTTAATCTCAATCAGATCCCTGACCCAACCTCATTTATCCGAATCCCATTTAATCTACACCTTGCCAAGTTAATTTTTATGAATTTGTGAAAATACTTCGTATTCTCATCGCCTAAAGAAACCCAATTTTGCCGAGCCTTCGCAATCTCCAAGTTTTTCACTTTAACTCTTAATGCGGCACAAAGTTGCTTTTGAATGGTAGACAATGGTTTTGACTCGGCAATTTTCTCCAACATGTCAATAGCTTCAACCGACGCCATCATTTCCTCCTCCTCTTTACTCTTAGTCGTCTCCCTCCAAACCATTATATCCCGTTTAATACTCTTCAAAGTCTTTAGAACAACCACATCAGCCTTCGGATGCTCTGGAAGGTTAGACACATTATTAAGAATAATCTAGTTCAATTCCTTTTGTCCCACCCAACTATTGACCATTTTAAAAGGAATAGGGCCAAAATCTTTATGGTCACACGATAGAAGCAAAGGACGATGGTCCGAGTAACCCCTACTTAGCACCTCCAGGATGGCTTCAGGCCACCTACCCATAAAACTTGTGCAAACGAAAATCCGATCCAATTTGCTAAGCTTCTCGCCGTTATCGCACATATACGTAAATCTACCTCCAAGCATCTGGTATTCCAACAATCCAGCGGTGTTAATAAAATCATTAAAATCCGCTGCAGCGTTAGCAACAAACCTAGAGTTCATCCGCTCCTCCGAATTTCTAACCTCATTGAAATTCCCCAGAATAACCCAATAACCATTCCGTTGACCCATAACCTCAATGAGATCAGCCCACACCGATCTTCTACCACCAGGATCTCTAGGACCATACACATTCATAACATTAAATCTAACCTCCTCCCTTTTGACCCACCCAGACACCAGAAGGAAACTTCTATGTTTGACCACCGAATCGACAACAAAGATATTCGGGTTCCAAATAGAGAATAAACCTCCAGATGTGCCCATAGCCCCAACAAAGTCGAACTTCAATGGGGAACCGTCCCAAAACCTACGGCAATCCCCATCCGGCATCACGGCTTGATGAGACTCCTGAATAGCCAAAAAGGAGAATCTGTGCTTTCTTTTCAAATTACAAACCCAACTCGGTTTTTCACAACCGATAATCCCCCTAAGATTTAGAGATAGAAAATTCATAGTGAAGCCGCCATCTCCAGATCCCCTTTTACTAGCTTCTTCACGTGATTTTCAAACCTTGATAGACTGATACCAAGCCCTTCACCAAACTCAATAGTGGCAGCCACCTCCTTCTCAAAGCTTGAATTATTTCTATTGTCTCCATTAGAGCCGATAACCCGGGTAACCGACTCCATGGAAAGATCTTCATTCAAAGTCCCCTCCTCCCTATGGATAACTGTTGTGGAATTAAGTTGCCAAATAAATTCGTCTAACCCAAATGGGCCAGGATCCTCGTTTAAGTCAATTAAAGATACTTTCTCCTGGTGGGCCATATCCTCCACTTGATAAAAATGTTTTTTGGATTTATTTTTGGGCCTTAAAGTAATACAATCCAGCCCCCCTTATTACGGTCCACCTGTGTCTCAATAAAAGGAGGAGAGCCCACCAGGCTAGGCCCATTATCAATAACTCCTGGGGAATGCTCTGGACCCACCTCCACCGGTTCCTCAATCCCAGCGCCATGCATGCATGCATGCATGCATGCGCCGCCACAATTGAAGGATTATGCAAATTTCCAAGACATGCCTCTTCACCTTCCACCCTTTCAGCATCACCGTCTTCCCCAACGTTCTTGCTCATCGGAGTATTGACACACACCGGGGACTCCGGTTCATTCTCTTCCAAACGACTAAAGTTGAGAAAGCTTGGTGCCCAATCCTCATCGACTTCACAGACCCAAGCAGAGATAACTTGGCCTTGCCATACCATTTGAATATTCCTATTAAACGAAGTCCCTGAATACACGATTATCGCCATTTTATCAAAAGAAAGGTTTCCATTGCTGATATCCGCTACCGAACGCCCTATAAGACAACTACATCTTTCACTGATACGATTGAAGACGTGTCTATTCCAAAGATTAACCGGCACCCCTAACACCTTGATCCAGGCCAAACGGTCAAACACCGGCACAATGTCGTCCCATATGTATCACCGATTAAACCAAACAGACCACAAATCATACTCCGAGTTTAAGAAACGTTCAGCCCCCTCTACAGACTTAAAAGTAAGCATAACCTTCATCCCTACCAAGTATCTAACTTCAACCCCTACGAGAGCTTCTTCCCACAGCAGGTCCTTTAAATTTTCCAACAGACCCAAATCTTTGACCTCACCAATAAGAGATTTAAATTCCCAACTTTTCTTTGCCAATGTTGAGAGTGGTGGTAAATGGATTAACAATTCTTCCTCTTTGTTGGAACCGTCCCCAGAATCATAGGTCTCCTTCTTACCTTTTATTGCTTCACGTGGTTCCAAGACACGATTACCCAGCCTGGTGAAAACCGAGTTAGCATTATTTGGAACTTGAGCCGACGTCTTCGATCCATCTCTATGAAACTTTGCAATGTTCACCTCTACCACAACCCCATCAATACGAACCTCTCTCAGCTTCATCAACCAGCTCTCCACATCCTTAACTCCGGAGAATCTGATAAACCCAAACCTATTTCCACCACCATCAGTCTTTCGGGGGATGAAAGCATCTTCAAGATTACTGATGTAAGCAAATGCCTTCCAAAGTCTATTTCCGGTGCAATCAGCAGGAAGATTGGCTACGAAGAACGAAACGCAGCTTCTAAGCCACTCTTCCCTCGATTGAAACTTCCTCTCCATTCTCTTTTCCGATTTGCTGACCACCTTCTGCCATTGTCTCCAATTGTTCGCCTTTAGTCTCTTCTGCTCTTCCTCTTTTCGTTGCTTCAGTCTTTGGTACTCTTCTTTGTTTTGCTCCAGTTGCCTTCTTTGAAAGTCTTCTCTCCGGTGACCCATCATGTTCTGTGTTGCTCATGAAATTTGTGTATTGATTAGAATTTTAAAAGCACAAAGTAAACCGTGCACACACCACTATGTAGAAATATGATGATGCTGAAATTATTGAATAATCATTGCTTAATCATTGTTTCATATTTAAATATACAAATTTAAATAACAAATAACATTTCATTAAATAAAAAACATTACAACAACAACAATAACAACCTTACCCAGTAAATCTCATAATTAGCAAAGCTAAGAGTATATGGGGAGGGTGAGATGTAGGTGAACCTTACCTCTATCCTTGCGGATAGAGAGGTTGCTTCCAGAGAGACATCCGGCTCGACAAATACTAAAAAAACGAAAAATTAAAAATACTTAAAAAATAACCAATACTTATAGATTATATTTTTTCTCGATTTATATAGCCTTGCGTTTCAAACACATTTCCAACGTTTTGCCAGTTAAGTGGTCGTGTGACTTCGAGTAAAACTCAAAGTCGTGTTCAAATTGCCAACCCCTCATAAGCTCAACCACCTCTTGGTTGTCTCGGACACGTTGAGCCCCGATGTCGCGTATGTCTTGAAGGCGTTGGTTTATCTCGGAAAATGCTTGACTCAACTCGGCGACCCTGACGATAACTTCGTTCTCGTGGCTCGAGCAGCCCTTCGACCGGGCGGATGTAGCAACTCTTCCGCCCCTTCCTCCCCCACAAAATACGGATTTTCTTCGACGTTTAAGTCGAGTTTCGACCATCGGACGTTGGCGTTTCAGGATCAACCGACTTGGAGGTTTTGGACTGCTTTGTAGGCCTCATATTTCTAGACCTAGATGAAGAAGTTCCAATCGTCGGGCAGACGATGGTCCATTTTGAGCTATTATATAGGAGCCTCCAAACCATCAAGTACTGTAAATTCCCATGTGTGGCTTTATATTCTTCCAAAGCCGCCTCCAAGATCATCTCGTCGCCATTGCCGCTTTTCCATCTGAACTTTGTGCGTTGATAAATGGCTTGAAAGTTTGTGCATTTGTTGTTAATATCGCTCCACTTGCCCAGTATTGAATTCGGGGCCCAGTAATTTCCCCTACCAACGAGACCAAAAAATATTCCCTGACCGTCTTCAAAACTCACCTTTATTTTGGTAGTTTGCTAAAAAAAACTAAACCAAAAGAAAATATATAAGTGCGCGTTAAAAAAAGACTATGTATAAATTATAACAAAAAATATATATCTTACAAACTATGAGATCCTCCGATACGTCAATCCAGGCTCGGGCTAACGCGTACTCCTCTTCCTTGTCCCACAATTGTACGTTTTTTCGTGCGGGTTTCGGTTTCTTTCTTTTTATGTCAGTGTCTTTGTCGCTCCGGCTCCTCGTTGATCGTTTGTGTCTCCAGAACAAAATTGGGCTCTTTTTGCCAAGCATGTGAGGACCCAGACATATGAGATGACCCAAAGATTTGCGATGACCCGAAACCTCCCATGTTGAAGTTATATGTGTTCGGGTCCCATCCCATGGGTTGGTCTAAGAGGTTCATAAAACCGGCTTGGTTTTGAACCGAACCCGGAGCAACGGGTTGGTTAGTCTTGCCGCTTGATTTAGGAGGAACGAAACCGCGATTGAATGGATTTATGGTTTAGAGGATATAATGTAATGAATTTATTTAAAATGAGATGAAATGTGTAGGAGGATAAAATGTATTTGAATGGTATGTGTTTATAAAATGGGGTAGGAGGATAAAATGGTGTATGATAAAATGTGTTTATAATATGTAGTATATATAATTGTTTTTTTATTTTAAACCACATTCGACCGTTCAACGGTCAAAAACAATGTCTCCAACGTTTGAATTTGCAGCTTCTTCTCTCGCGATAGCCATCCTGTGAACAATCATAGCGCCCCTAGAACGCCGATGGGGACGATGTTTCTTATGCTATGGGTGGCTATCACGCCCCCTCAAACCCCACCTACTAAGCTTGATCTAAACTACTATTTTCTCTTGCCGGATTAGATATTACATCCAAAGCACATAGCAACAAAATACTATTTTCTCTACTTGATGGAAAATGATTGATTCAAAATATACCTTTCCGGATTCCTTTATTTGATTAATTTATTTTGAACATTTATAACTTACTTTACATTATTTATAAATTTACAATATCATATATCTATCTATTTGTACCGTATATAATAAGACAAGCGTGTTTTAAAATATCTAAAAGTTAAAAACTTTTATTTTTGTCATTAATGCATAATGCATAACCATAAAATAATCATTCAAACACTTTTACACTTTAATATCTTATCTTATTTACGCTTTAGTTGCCTCAACTTTAATCAACTTTTACTTATTTAAATTATTGTTACATCGTTCCCTTTGTTTTAAGGCAACTAGCCCCACGATTTTTAAACGACCATAATTTTTCATACGTTAATATTTAAAAAAAATAAGGCCCGCTTACAACTTTGCGCATATAATGTATATGAGTGGCCCTCGGGGAACAAAAGTAAAGTTGCATTAACTTTAACGTTATTTTACTAATTTCGTGAAAATAACGTTAAAAATGACAGACGGTTAATCATGCATCAGGTGGTGGCGTTGATAGCCAAAAGACAAGGGGGTACATGCACCCGTCGGGTTTGTCCCGATTGCTAAGTGTTATGTGCCTTATGTCTAAGGCTTAATATAAAACCACTATTGAGCCGGGGGTCTCACTAGAAGCAGCCTCTCTATTCCCACGGGGTAGAGGTAAGGCTGTCTATATCTTACCCTCCTCAGACCCTACCTTAGCTTTTGCTATTGGTGGGATTAACTGAGTATGATGATTGATGATTGATGATTGATTTAATATTTAAAAAATAGATAAAACGAGCATTTTATTCCCTTTAATTTGAGTATAGTATTGCCAATATTTTTTTTTATTTTAAAAGGCGGATGTGTTATGTGACCAAGATCGGTTCAACCATTTTTGGGGCCTAAAGCGAATTTTAAATTTGAGGCTCTTTTAGCTAAAAGAAAGTTCGATAATTTGCTTTCATACCTGATATTTTTCTAGATTTGAATTTGTGCAAAAAAAAAACAGAAGTAAACAACTTACCTAATCAATTTATGTATTTGAGCATAACAGAGACCACAGTCGAAAATCATAACATCATCTTTGCTAGTGCGGGAAAAATGAATCAAAGTCACAAAAGAATACTTTACTTAATCGGCTTCCACGGTATATTGATTTCTTTATTTCCTCAATATGACATTTTGACAAACCTGATGCTTGGGTGTTGAGTGACTGCCAATACGCTACGATGTTAAACCAAGTTACAGACTGCAATGGATAATTTATATAATTGTTAATGGATGCATGAATTGTGATTGTAAAAAAGAATCAATTATAAGTAGAGTCATGACAGTTAATTTAATAAACACTAAAGATAGATGATATAAAACAAAACCCAGATTACGAGACATAAAAAACATCCTAAACTTGAAAGCAAAATATGAATATCAAAATCTAAGTATCATTTGTGATTGTGATAATATAAACATAACCAAATTTTAATAATAATTTTTATTTTCGATCTCAATTTTAATCATATATGAGTATCAATAAAGATCTAGCATTTTTATTAAAAACATGAAGTCATCATCTACATTATGTCATAAATTATTTGTATAATTCGTAAAATTCAAAAATACCAAGCTGAGTGGGAAAGGTTAATAGATTATCAATTTACCTTCAAGGGACGCGTAGCAAATTAACAATTTTAATTGACAATTTCGAATGAGCTAAGTCGCTAATTACAACACCTTGGATTTTGATTTCAATATCGATTTTGATTGCATAAGAATCAGGGCAAGAACGCAACAAAAGATAGTTGGACTTCGAAAATTGTGATTTTACGAATCAGATGTATGACCTTTCATTGTTACAACACGATTCGATTTCTAGTCCTCACTTTTCTACTTTCATTTTTTAACTTAACCTCCTTGCCTTTTTAGGGAATGAGCTATGGTCCAGTACTACACAAATAGGTCCAATACAAATTTAAAATAGCATCTTAGACTGGGCCCTAAAAAGATAAGGCAATAAGCCCATGCTTTAGTAGACTTATACGTTAGCCAAGGTTTGGTTTTAGTTATTAACAAAACTAACTTAACCAGAATGAAAGCTGACAATCTAATCAAATAAACCGAACCAATTAACTGATTGGTTAATAAGATTATTTAACTGATGACTTTGGTTTTAGTTGAAGCTAAAACTGAATTGAATCAAGCCACTAATACCCGTAGAAGTGGATGTGTTCCTCGCTGCATCATGCATGCACCCTGCTAGTATATATAGTAAAGAAACATGGGTGGGACACATGACACTTGGTGAGGCTATCATCCCTTTAATTCTCCAAATCTATTAAAGTTGTATTTTTTCTCTCTCTCATATGCATTGCATATGAACTTTCCTCACGATTTTTAAATGTTAATAACTTTTTTGTACGACATTCAAATAAATTGCACCAAATAACGAGCGTTTTATTATCTTTCTAACGAGCACCATAGTAACAATTTTTAGTGGGTTTTTGTTCATGTAGAAAAAAAAACACAATGTGTTCAGGTAATTCATTAACATGTCTAGGCATCATGTTAAGATATTATATATGTTTTTGAACCTACTATTATATATAAGAACCCGCTAACTACTTATATATTCAAAGATGTAGGAATATTGATTAGTGTTTCTAGGAATATTGATTACAAAGGTTGCTAAACCAGTTAGATGTAGCCTATGATTCTCAGACACCAAGTAAATTTCTAGCTGATAAGTAATAATTAATCACCCTACCATGCACGTCTCTTAGATCATTTTTAATATATGTAAATTGAAATCGACTGACATGTGGTGATTATTGAATTAGATACCTAAATTATGTATGAGTAGAGAAAATAATTGAGAGACACGAAAAATTACCATCATACAATCTTTTTAGTTGATAGCGGTTAGATCATTTTTATTTATTTTCAAAATGGATCTTCACTGCTTACCTATTGGTTGTTTTATTCGGTGTCACCCAAGGTGATTGATTTTATATCCATAATAAAGATTGAACATGTATGTCATTCTTTCACATATACTTACTTTACACATTCGAATCGCCTATCATCATCATTTGATACCAATTTGGTTGTTTTATTTTTCAGGTTCATATCACAGCTTTAAAGTGTATTGAGAAAGTGACAAAGTGGTACAGAGACTTCACTCGAGTAATGGGTGCACATGTAGAATTAGAAATGAGTTTTATGAGTTATCGAGTGTTGATCCTTTAAAAAAAATTCTGAAAAAAAAGTCTATTCCTTTTATGGTACACATATTTTGCCACTTCATATTAGATTTATCTATCCTGGGAAGCTCCTGCTAAAGGATAAACTAGTATAATAATAAAATAAAATCAGAATGCTATAACACCATGTTACAAACACAAAATAGATGAAGGAAACTGATATGATAAAAGAGACTTAGTAGAAGTTCAGGGGCCAAAGTGTAATTGTTGAAAGTTTTTTAGTGGTAGTTAGTAGTTAGCTAAAAGTAATATGTGTCTGATTGTAATAGATAATAGTAGAGGGACCAATTGTGTAAATGTGTTGACAGTTGTGTTCGTTAATAAAATGAGCGGGAAAGCTAACTACCCGGGTTAGCTTGTTATTGGATAAACTCTCTCTCTCTCTCTCTCTCTCTAGATCCTCTCTCTAAACAATTGAGCTCTATCATTGGTATCAGAGCCACCGACCCTTGCCGGAGCTCCTGAAACCGTCATTATCACCACCATCCACCACCAATCACCTCCATTCAACCACCGTCGACCACCGTCATTTTTTGTTTTACTCTGATCATCTTTTTCTTCCTTCATTTCTTTCATCCATTCGTTCTTTTCTGTCCAATTCTTCCTTCAATTCTTGCAATCATTTGTTTGATTTTGTTCATTCTTTTTCATTCAATCATTCGTTCAGTTCTGTTCATTCTTTTCATTCAATCATTCGTTCGATTATGTTCATTTCCATTCATTCATCCATTCAATCTTGTTCATTTCTTATCCTAGATTAATCAATCGTGATTAATCTGTTCTTGATTTGATCAATTTGTGATTGAATCATTCCTTGTAACCAACAATTTCAATCAATTCAAACCATAAAAAATGTCAACCAGTACTCGGTAACAAGATATGGAAAAACAGATCAAAGAAAATCAAATGACCATTGGGAAGATGGAGATTTTTGTACAAGATCTTCAAGCAAACCCCCAATTAATCAATGAGAACATGCAAACAATAGCTACTAGTGCAGAAGAGAACAAAGCTGCATTCATGCAAATTTAGTTACAATTGCAATAAGTCCTGGATAAGATCACAAGTATGGAGACCACCAACATACCAATTTGGGTATATGGGCACTAGAAGGTTGTTCATTCAGTTACTAATGCACCAGCAACATTTCAAGCCTTAATGAACCATACTTTCAAGCCATTTTTGAGGAAATTTGTACTTGTATTTTTTTGATGATATCTTGGTTTAACGTTAAGATATTGATCAGCACTTACAACATTTACAACAATTTTTTGAAACACTGAGGCAACATCAGTTGTTTGCTAAACTTTCAAAATGCAGCTTTGGAGGGGCAAAAGTGGAATATTTGGGCCATGTTATAACCAAAGATGGAGTAGCTACTAATCCTTTAAAGATAGAAGCAGTTGTGTCCTCGCCAATTCCCATGAATGTTAAACAACGGAAGGGGTTTTGGGGTCTCTCGGGTTATTACAGAAGGTTTATTAGATCTTATGGGGTAGTTGCTAAACCACTTACTGATCTATTAAAGAAGGATGCTTTTAAATGGCCTGAGAGTGCACAAAATTCTTTTTTACAACTCAAGAAAGCTTTGAGCTCAGCACCTGTTCTAGGACTACCTGACTTAAATAAGACATTCATAGTGGAAACCGATGCTTCTGCTATGGGAATTGGAGTAGTTCTGATGCAAGATCATCATCCTCTTGCTTTTATCAGCAAAGCACTGTCCCCAAGACAACAGGTAATGTTTATGATAGAGAGTTATTGGCCATTCTGTTAGCAGTAAAACAATGGCATTATTATCTTATCAGTGGTCACTTCATCATTAAAAATGATCAAAAAAGCCTCAAACATTTACTAGACCAGAAAATCACCACACCCTTACAACACTCTTGGATGGTAAAATTGATGCATTATGATTTTGAAATTCAATATAAGAAGGGTACGGAAAATATGGCTGCTGATGCTTTATCAAGGTTGCAGAGTTCTTCTGCCTTGTTTGAGTTGGTTGTCTCATCTTTGGAACCCTTGTTGATTCAAAAGATTAAAGACTCTTGGAAAAATGACTTCAACTTATAGTAGTTGATTCAAAATGTGGGCTCAGGGACAAAATGTGGGGCTCAGGGACAGGAAGGTCATTATAGTTGGGATGGGGTTCTTTTGAAAAGGAAGAATATTCTGGTGGTTGGCAATGATTCTTAACTAAGAAAGGAAATTATTCAGTATTGTCATGACTCACCTATGGGTAGTCATTCTGGAATCCAAGCTACTTTGCAAAGATTAAAAGGTCTATTTTACTGGAAGGGGCAGTCAAAAGGGTCAGAGGGTTTATCAGAAAGTGCCATGTTTGCTTGCAAGCAAAGTATGAAACTGCAACATATCCTGGTTTGCTGCAACCTTTTCCATTTCCTACTTGTATCTTCTCTGATATAAGTATGGATTTCATCATTGGGTTACCCATTTCCAAGGGCAAAAATGTCATTTTTATTGTTGTGGACAGATTGACAAAATATGCTCATTTTATTGGTATGACCCATCCTATTTCAACTACTTCATTTGCACAAGCCTTCATTGACAATGTTTATAAGCTCCATGGGTGGCCAACTACCATTGTATCTGATATCGATTCAATATTCCTAAGTAAGTTATGGCAAGAATTCGAAAGGCTGCAAGGAATTGAACTAGCCATGTCAACTGCATACCATCCTCAAAGTGATGGTCAAACAGAAGTGGTCAACAAGTGCCTTGAAACATATTTGAGATGTATGGTTCTCCATTATTCTAATTCATGGTACCATTGGTTATCCTTGGCTGAGTGGTGGAATAATACCAACTATCACTCATCTATCAAGAAAACTCCATTTGAGGCTCTCTATGGTTTTGCTCCACTAATCCATGTTCCATACATTCATAGGGACACTTCTGTGGCCAGTCTTGACTCTGAAATGTGTTCAAGGGAAGAGGCATTGACTATATTAAGATCCACGTTGCAGATGTCTCAAAACAGAATGAAGGAGCAAGTTGACAAGCACGGGTCAGACATGAGTTTTACTCCGGATGCTTGGGTATATTTGAAGTAAAGACCCTATGTGCAGGCTTACCTTAGAGGTGCAACATTCAACAAAATTTCTCCTAAGTATTATGGTCCTTATTTGATTATTCAGAAGATAGGAGAGGCTGCTTACAAACTGGATTTGCCTAATGATTCCCAACTACATCCAGTCTTTCATGTTTCTTTGCTAAAACAAGCTCAAGGACCACCTACAAAGATCACTCCTTTGCCTAAGGCTGCAAGATTCTCGTTGAAACCTCTTAAACTTTGAGATCACAGGATGATAAGGCAAGGAAAGAAGGCAGTGGGACAAGTCTTAGTTCATTGGGAAGGACATACTGCTTTGGAGGCCACTTGGGAAAACAAACATGACTTCCTGCTTCGGTTTCCTGATTTCCAGTTGTAATGTGATAATACTACCTTGAGGACAAGGTCTGATTTGGGGGGGGGGGGGGGGATTGATATGATAAAAAGGACTTAGTAGAAGTTCAGGGGCCAAAGTGTAATTGTTGAAAGTTGTTTAGTGGTAGTTAGTAGTTAGTTAAAAGTAATATGTGTCTGATTGTAATAGATAATAGTAGAGGAACCAATTGTGTAAATGTGTTGACAGTTGAGTTCGTTAATAAAATGGGCGGGAAAGTTAACTACCCTGGTTAGCTTGTTGTTGGATAACCTCTCTCTCTCGATTCTCTCTCTCTAGATTCTCTCTCTAAACAACCGAGCTCTATCAGAAACATGTTAAGCTAGGATTGTTCAGATAGGATTATTTGGTGCATTAACTATGTATACTTATGCGAATTTTTGTAATTGTATTTTTTTTTAATTAAAGAAATTTTTATTCCATGACTAAGAAAATTACATTAAGATAGCGGGTAGGTGGGTAACAAGCTGCGCATTAACTATGTAATTGTATAACTCAAATTTTTAAATTTTAGTAGGATTTTCATGAATCATACCAATATTCTCTCAAAAAAAAAAAAACACCAAAAATTTGCATTGTCATTGTAGAATTCTTGTCCAAATCGCTAAGTTGTTTATTTTTTATATTTAGTTTTGCATAGAATAGAACAATAACAGTTGTAATTTGCGGTTTTGTAAGTATCATTTGTTTTAGTTAATGAAAACAAATGAATATTGTTCATATTTGACTTATAAGGTTGAACAAGTCATATTTGGTAAGCTTGAAACATTTTAATGTTCTTGGGCGATAATGAAACATGAAGATCATTATCATGAATGTCCAAAGGGAACAAAACCGAAATCCGTGTGTGCATGCTCGACGCGACATTGAAAACAAACGATGCGATAACGATCATTTTGGTTTAAAACTCTAGTTTTGTACCATGTGAATGCTGCACTTTGTCAACAAATGTAACATGAACAATGAAAGGCTATATATTTAGTCAAATGTTTGGATCAATCTAGCTACTTTTGATTTTGTGTTATTGCCTAAGACAAAAGGGTAGACTTACTATTGAGATTCAAATGTTTGACTTTTATACTTATATAATCTTTCAAGTTTCTTCACTTGTTATCATCATCATCATGCTTTGTTTTTCTTACTTGTTGTCGTAAAACAGTCAAAATGCCTGATCAAGTCGGCAAAGATCATGAGATGAACCGGACGTTGCAAGATGGTGACACGCTGCCAAACGGACCTTACATTCACAAGATTTGTGTCCCTCCAAAACCTGACCTCTTGAAAGAATTCAAAACCACGGTGAAGGAAACCTTTTTTTCCTGACGATCCTTTACGGACCTTCAAAGACCAACCAAGATCTAGAAAGATCATCCTTGGCGCGCAAGCGATTTTCCCTATTCTTGAATGGGGAAGAAGCTATAATATCACAAAGTTTAGAGGCGATCTTATTGCTGGACTCACCATTGCTAGTCTTTGTATTCCACAGGTAAACGTACCCAGTAAAATCTCAATCATATATAGCAAGCTATACTTCTTGTTTCTTAATTAATATATTACATTAAGTAACACAATATATATAGTTAGTTGTATCTAAAAGGTTTATTTTCAGGATATTGGTTATTCAAATCTTGCAAATTTGAAGCCACAATATGGATTGTGTAAGTGTTTCTTTCCTTCATCATCTATTTGTACGTACGTAGTTCAGTCTTGTTAGGAAGGACTAATAATAACACGATCAAATTGTGTGAGCACATTATATATATGGTTATGGTTTTGCATGTGATACTTTAGTTTTTTACTCACCAGCCACAAAAATTAATTTGTTTGATGTTTATGTATAAAATCTGATAATTTTAAACAAGTAGATGAGTTGGATTCCTTAGGTAAAGAAGGAACTGTAATGATGACCCCTTGACTAGCTATTTTTTGTTTTTTTGACAACCTTGTGTCGACTCTTGTAGACTCTAGCTTTGTACCGCCTCTAATCTACGCGTTTATGGGTAGCTCCCGAGATATAGCTATTGGGCCAGTGGCCGTGGTTTCTTTGTTACTTGGAACGCTTGTTCGACGTGAATTTGATCCCAAAACTGAACCAGATGAGTATCTTAGACTTATATTTACAGCTACATTTTTTGCTGGGATCACTCAAGCAACTCTTGGAGTTCTTAGGTAACTGAAAATTAAATATACTTTTTTTTTTTTTTTTTTTTTTATTCAATCATGATTATATTATTTGAATATTACATTTCCAAGTCAAAAGGAAGTGTTAAGACACTGCTACAAAAGTAAACCGGGTATTAGATAAAACTGCTTGCTTACTGTGTTCCAAACTAACAATGGTTTAATGGATGATCAGATTAGGTTTTTTAATCGACTTTCTATCGCACGCGGCTGTTGTTGGTTTTATGGGTGGAGCTGCTATTACCATTGCCCTTCAACAACTCAAGGGCTTTCTTGGAATCAGCACCAAACATTTCACAAAGGAGACCGATGTTATTTCGGTTATGAAATCCATTTTTAAATCCGCTCATCATGGGGTCAGCTTACCCAACCCAACCCAACACTCTTTTTGTAAATGTTATGTGAAGGAGGTTACATTAATTAATAAAAGAATCGCGATTTTTGCAGTGGAACTGGCAGACAATTGTTATTGGAGCAAGTTTCTTGGCATTTTTACTAGTCGCAAAGTACATTGTAAGACATACATACATACATACTTACCAAAATAATAACTACTTCTTTCTTTCTTTCTTTCTTTCTTTCTTTCTTGCATGATTTTAAACGTGAAACAGGGAAAGAAGAACAATAAACTCTTTTGGGTGCCCGCGATTGCACCTTTGATCTCCGTTATCCTATCCACGTTTTTCGTGTACATCACACATGCCAACAACCAAGGTGTTGCAATTGTAAGAATATGGTTTTGACTTTCATGGTCTGTCATGTCAAACTACTTAATTTTCTAAATAGAATTGTGTAAAGATGTTTAAATGCAAGTACAACCAATAATTACTACACAAACACAAACAGGGTTTATTATATATTGAGAAAAAAAAAAAATTAAACTGTGAAACTATATATAAAAAAATTTTAATTTACCAAACACAGGTTTGACTTTCATAGTCAAACTACTTGATTTTGTTATAACAGTTGTATGAAGAAAGGAAAGATTAATAATTCTAACAAAAGCACAAAAACAGGTTGGTTTATGTACACACAGGAAGAAACATTATAAAAATGTAAAAGTATAATAAAAAATTTAAATTTGCCAAACATAGGTTTGACTTTAAAAGTCAGTCAAACACTGTTTCATTTTGAAATTATTATCATACATACATACATTAATTTGCCTAATTTGTTTTGGCAGGTGGGAAAGATTGATAAAAGAATCAACCCTCCTTCACTTGACAAAATCTATTTTTCTGGTGACAATCTACTCAAAGGATTTCGAATAGGCATTGAGGCGGGCATGATCGCGTTAACAGTTAGTTTCGAACAATCATATAATGTTTGATCATCACATGACATTGACATCTTATTTCATAATAATCTGCCAGGAAGCGGTTGCAATCGGAAGAACATTTGCTTCAATGAAAGATTATCAAGTAGATGGAAACAAAGAAATGGTTGCATTAGGAACAATGAATGTCGTTGGCTCGATGACATCATGCTACGTCGCCACAGGCTCCTTCTCTAGATCAGCTGTGAATTATATGGCTGGATGCCAGACCGCGGTTTCAAACATTGTGATGTCGATTGTAGTATTACTAACGCTCAAATTTTTAACACCTCTTTTTGAGTACACCCCAAATGCGATTCTGTCTTCCATCATTATATCAGCTGTCATTGGTCTGATCGATATCGATGCTGCAATTTTGATCTGGAAGATAGACAAATTCGATTTTGTGGCGTGTTTGGGAGCATTTCTTGGTGTAGTTTTCAAATCTGTTGAGAGGGGTCTTCTGATTGCTGTAAGGATTAACTCATCTTGAGCTCGCTTCGATTATTTTTGCCAGACTGGTTCCGGCTCTGTGTATTTGAACTGCTTTCATTTGAACCAGCCTGTACCTGTCGGTCTGGAACTGCGCTTTTAAACTTTTAAAAAAGTTTTGTTTTTTTTTTTTTTTTTCTTCCAAATATCATTTAGTGATCCATGTACTACTTACTTTATAGTTTATATATTATTCATATAAATAAATAAATTATTTATGATGGCATTTGGGCCCAACCATTGAACTGGTTATGAAAACATTGTTTTTAGGTCAATTTTGAGCTTTTGTTTAATAAGATTGTTGAATCAGGTGGCGATATCTTTTGCTAAGATTCTTCTGCAAGTTACACGCCCACGAACCGCGCTTCTTGGGAGGATTCCGATGACCAGCGTGTACCGGAATATCGGACAGTATCCAGAAGCGAATAAAATTCCGGGTGTTGTAATTGTTAGGATTGATTCTGCTATTTATTTCTCAAATTCAAATTACATCAAAGAAAGGTACAAACCATCGGATTTTAACTATGTATGTATGTATGTATGTATGTTTCCATCCTTGAAAGCTATAATTCGTTGCAGGATATTAAGATGGCTAGCTGAGGAAGAAGATAATCTAAAAGCAGCAACTTTTCAACCCAAAATTCAGTTCTTGATAGTGGAATTGTCACGTAAGAAAGAAGCTCTTCTATTTCCTATAGTCGTATTTGAATATTTAATGAGCGGGGCGAATACTTTGTTTAAAGAGTGTTCTCTAACTGCAGCGGTTACTGATATCGACACAAGTGGAATCCATGCCTTGGAAGAGTTATACCGTAGTCTGCAAAAGAGAGATGTCCAAGTAAGCAGCAGCAATACTGTTTATAATATTACAAGTAAACGTGCCAAAACCAGTTGAGAACAAAACATGTAACTACTACACATATCATCAACTCATTTATTATACGTTAACAACGGATAAAAAGTTTTCATAATAATTTCCGCAATTGCGTGCTAAAACAATAATATTTTGGTTTGACAGCTTATTCTTGCGAACCCGGGTCAACAAGTGCTAGACAAGCTATACGCCTCAGGTTTCCCCGACTTGATTGGGGAAAACAAGATTTTTCTCACTGTTGCAGATGCAGTTCATTCATGTTCACCAAAGCTTGATCACGAGGTCTGAGTTGTTGATCCAGAAAGTGCAAAGCCCAACAAAGATTTGTATAATTAGTTAATAAAAGGTTCACAAATACTCAAACATAGATATCGCAAATACCGATTACAGAAAAGACTACAATGAATAATTATTTGATATGATTGGAAATGTGTGATTTATTTACAAAAATATTCAAGGAAAATAAATATTCTTACATGTAGTAGTTCTAAATAGTATACATTGCCCGAATGGCTTCTCATTTAGCCGGCCAAGTCTCAATGACACGCCGGAGGTCTTCAATTAGTTTACTTTTAGTTGCTGGATCCACCTGAAACATAACAACAAAACGACATTAAAAACAATCTTATTCTCGAATTGCAAAATGGTGAAAGGAATGTAGTCAAGATGCAAGAAACAACAGTTACCTCTTGCAGAAGTGCAGCAAGCCCTGCGGTAAAGCTTCCAGATCGGACGGTGAACCACCAAACTTTAATAGCTGATTCGAAACCTTCTGTGTACGTAATGTGGCTAACTTATCAGTGTAATTAGACGGGTCATCTTTCCATGTGAAAAACACATCATCGTCAAGCCAAACTTCTTCCGTCTTCGTGGCCAAAAACCATTTCTTGATCATATCATAAGCAGCATTGTAGGTAAGCGTGTCACCAGCGGCATCACGTGTGGTATTTATTAAAGAAGCTTCTGCGAGCCGACGGCGGAGCCTTTTGTAGAAGAAAAACCGAGAAATGTTCCAGTCAACAACCTTTTTCACCACGCCTTTTTCAGCCATTCGGAAAGATGTGTCATGAAGCTCCGCGAACTTGGTGGCGATCTGAGTGTAAATGGGCAGAAGTTGCTTCTCACGGGCTTTTATCTGGTCGGTGATTGTTTGGTCGTATTTTGTTTCTTGTAATTTTTGTTTGAGGTTTCGGATTTGCGGGTCCAGTCGGTTCATACATTCTAACAATTCCTTGTTTCGGAACTTAATTTCAATCATACCTTCGGGTTCAAGAACATTTCCTTTTGCGGTTGTTTCTGCATACATTTCTATATGGTCCGAGTTGATTCGACTGTCAACAACCACCCACGCGCCGCCACGAAGCTCGCCGGTTTTCGGGATGTAAACGAAAACCGGCTGTTTATACGTTCTAAGGTTCTCAACAATTGTCGATCCCGCCTGTAAAATTCCTTCAAAAAGATCCCGTTGACCAGCAGAAAACCCCCGCCAGTTCGCCATGATGAACAGCGGAAGCTCTTCGCGGTTAAAATCCATTAAAGCTTGAGCAGTTTTGCTAGCAGAATCAGGGAACCACACCTGCCCAGCTTGCGGGACAACACGTTCGTGTGAGTCGAGCTGCCCAGGATCCGCAGGTATTATTTGCATCACTGTTTGCGTCTCGACCGCAATAACCCCTACAGGGATCCCACCAAGTTTGGCCCGGCCCGTTACAACGGTCCTAGCCCAACCCTCCAACGTTTCCACAAAACTGTCTCTATCGAAAATCCCTCCTAACCATTTCCCATTCCCATCCACTGTACCACAAACAGCCGCACGAGGATCACACGAGTTTTCAGGCTGGTACTCCACAGGCCGGTCTACCGGGTCCACTGCTGCCAAAACAGGAAGCGGGCCACCAACATACGGTGGAACAAAGCTCAACCAATTTATGATTGCCATAACGCCTTCCAGATCGTCAGAAACCGTTAAATGAACAACACCGTTTGTCCCCATGATCTTCGGCCCTCCAAGTTGCATTTGCGAGCTGTAAACCTCTCGGCCCAAAAGCTTGTTCAGGGCCGAAAACCCGGTCAAGATTATTGGTTGGTCGGTCCGTTGTATGCACCTCATTCCCAAACGGGCCAAATAAGCTCCTATCCCAACGGTTCTTCCCGTCACATATGTTAAGGTGAACGTTTCTTTATATGCTTTCGAAAACGCACCAGCAATGGCCCCGCTACCGCTTAAATTCTCAACCCCTAATCCGTCTTCCTTTCCTACAATTGTATCAATAATCCATCTGGTTTCACCACTCTCCAGACAAAATTCATGTGCAATCACTGACGATTTGATTCGACTGTAATCTTCAGGAGTTAGGTACAAATACTGGAACCCTGAATCAGGGTTCGATTCATCGGACCACCCAATTCTAAAGCAAGATCTAACCTCCTCAGCTGCCCCAATTCGGGCCCCCGAGTTCGCTGCCAGGTAAATGAGTGGCAGTTTCTTGGAACAGGCAAGTTCGGTGACCGCCTCGAAAAACGCGTCCTCAATCGGGCCGAAAGACCCATTTTTAAACGTGACATCGTTTGCAACTACCAAAATTGTCCTTCCATGAGGAAACTCAGGTGTGCAGAGGTCCATGGTCCAAGCCACCATGCCCGCATTGTTCTGGCCCGGCTCACGGTTTATTTGCACAAGCGGTGTACCCCATGAGCCTCTCGGGTCAGCAAATGCGAGCTCTGTCACATTTACAAGCTTACCAACGGGCTTGTTGACACCTGGGAGTTTCAATGACCATATATTCTCAAGGGCTGCTTCAAATGCCTGCGGATACAAAAGCAAGATCCGTAAGAATTAACCATAATCCAAGTTCGAAAGGGCAGAATGGTAATCTACTACTTTTAAATAAAAGAACATGCATGCATTAAAAGTAGAAGGGCAATTTTACCAGTGCAAAGTCATAGCAGTAAGTAGTATTGCTTTTACGGGCCAAAAGACGTTTCTGATCGAGTAATTTCAAAGGCTGAAATGGTGTGTTCACAGATACACCATGTAAGGGGCTTGATGTCGAGGTAGCATGATAAACTACCTTGTGTTCAACATTATCCTCGATTTCCCGATAGACCTAAATGAAAATCGCAGAGAGTAACATTAAGCATGTATGAGCAAAAAGAGTTTACCTATTGTTGAAATGTCTAAAATGGCCTTTTAACTTACATGTACAATACACGTATGACCGGTCACATTAGTGACCACCACCCTCCAGGCACCATTGGCTTGACCAGAAGACACCATGCGAAGCTTAACCTCCCACTCAAAAACACCTAACCGGTGCATTTTTATACCAACCATTGTGTGTATCTCACGAGCCAACTTCACCAAAAGTGCCTCAACCACACCCTCTTCGGTCCCAGAATCTACGTCAACTCTCCTGCACACAAACACAAATACGTGATTTGCACACTTTTTAAAAAAAATAAAAACCTACTTCCATCTAGAGGTCACATTTCCATGTTCCACACTACCACAGTTACTTTCAAGTTTCAAGTGCAAATTGCATATTTGAGAGGTGTAAAAAAACTAGGGGTGTAAACCGACAGAGCCGCTTGAGTTTGGCTCATTAAAAGCTCGAATCAAACCAAGCTTAAACAAACCCGAGGTCAAGCCTAAAACTAAGCTCTTTAATAAATGAGCCTGAGCCTGAGCTCAAGCTGAAGGTTCATATGCCGAGCTCAGATAGGCTCGCAACCCTAAATGAGCCTATTATTTATATAAATATAATAATATAACTATGCGATGCATGATAAAATATATATACACACACACACAATAAATGAGTCGAGGTCGAGGTCGAGCTTGAAAACTTTCTGACGGTCCAAGCTTTAGCCCTGGATAATAGAGCTGGAAACGAACCAAGGGCGGCTCGCTTATACCCCTAAAGAAACAAAAAGAAAGTAGGAATGCTTACTTTGAAAATGGAACAAGATCATTTATTTGTAGCTCATTTAAGACATAGAGGTACATATGAGCATGATCAGATTTGACAGTAGCATTATGAACATGAAGTTCCAATTCTTCCATGGCAGTCACTAAAGATCTCAAAATACTCCTTGATGTATAAGATAAAGTCAACTGAGACCGTGGACCCACAACTTCTGAATCATGGTATCCCGAGGGCGAAAACCATTCTTTTGTTGGTTGTCTTACAAGTGCTCGAAGAAACATTCTGCGAACCGGAAGTGGTTTCGCATCAACCGTATACATGTGCCATTGTTTGTCGCGCGATGGAGTGTACTGTATATTCTCATAGCCCTTCAGTTTATCCTGAAAAAATAACCAATTTATAATACATGGAAATTTATATAACTTTTCTTCTAATATTAGGGAATATGTCATTAAATGGTAATCGAATGTCCCCGTTGTTCACTAAGTCTTTAAAAGAGGGTCGCTGCACCAAAATTGTAATTTAGCAACACAACAAAACTGGTCACTGAGTGTGGATAAAAATGCCAAGATATATAGTGACATAAATAATTTTAGACCTTTCTGGAAACTAATACTTTTTTACCGAAACCTTCTAAAATTATGAGTATTTATAAAATTTACTTCTCTTCTAAAATGTGTCGCTATTGCAACACTTTAATGTGTGTTACTGCAAAGAGTTAGGTTGCATAAGTTGACACGGCATACAAAATGCTTAAAACTGCTGACATGGCATCCAATCATGTAAAAACGATAACGTGGAAGCCTAATGTGCTAAAAGCTGACTCGATTTCACTTTTTGTGGACATTTGTCCTTAGTATTATTACTATTTAAAGAAATGGAAACAAAATGAAGCGTGCTATGAGTACAAACCAGTTCAAGGTAAATAGATAATGGAGGTTCCACATGGCGCAATAATGGCTCTTCGACATAATAACGATTACTTTCTGACCAATGAAATGAATGTCTCATTGGGCCCCTACCTTCGTCTCTTTGTATTATACAACTTATAACATCATACCCTGCGTTTTTTAGACTCGAGCTTAGTTCTTTGTCCTTTAATATTTTTGCTAACCGATTGACTCTTTCTTGGGCCTGGTCCTCATCACCACTGCAGTTTATAAGAAAATATGCGCGTATTAGTTAATATCAAATATATAAATATAATTTGGTTTCAATTCTAGAGATAATGAATTTTTATAAATTGATTTATAACCAAACATGATGATGTTGACTTGTATGGTCAAACCTGTCTTGAAGCAAACTCATTTGGTTGTTGATGCCGGCCAATGCAATGTGCATCATGTTACCATGGTTAGTAATAGTATGACCTGCTGACCCAGTGTGAATCGTTTCTTTAAGAGCTGCACTTATCACATCGGGCAAAAATTGAAGAGATTTAATAATAACCATAGCTCCCCATTTCCTATCAACCAATGGTCCAGAAGCATTCAATTCCTCAGTATGCCCTTCCACGAATTGCCATGATGCAATAAGTCCCAATCTGTGCCATTGCATTCTAACACTCCCCTTCACCAGATATGGCTGATATAATCTTCTAACATAGGTCTCAACAACACGCCTTTGAAGGGTGTGATCACTATGGTCAAAAAGACCAACAAGGGCATCTTCAACCGCCAAAGGAGCACTCACGATATCCTCCATTCTTTCGTTAATTGCACTTTTTCTTTTAGGGGTATCGATATTCTCACCTTCTTCGGTAAACATTTCTAATTCAGATAGACTTCTTGCAATACTTGAACGAAGTTCACTTAATTTAGTTTGTTCCAGCAATTGACTTGCCTTCAATGCTAACTGTTAAATTAATGATAATGAAGTTAAATATGCCAATAAAAAAAAGTAGTTAGTTAGAGCCTTTGAGTATGTTAAATGACGATATTGACCTCAGAATAACTTGTGTGGTTGAGTGCAGAAAACCGTATGAGTTTCTCTCTATAAGGAGCTGGATTAGGGTAGACCAAATGCTCCATCAGTCGTAGTATCAGCTTGTTTTTACTCCTAACTCCCTGTTAAATTTAAAATATCGACTTCAGAATAAATTTTATTTAATATTAATAAGTGGAAACATAAAACCAGAAAAACTAGAGACGGCAATTTCAACCCATTTACTCATGAATGGGTCGAGTCGGGTTCTGCTTTAAACGTTCAAAAGGTACAAGGCAGAACAAAATCTTAAAAGGACATGTTTCTAGCGCCTGAACTTGTGAAATACCTACCAAATTGTATCTTTTTACTGTACACATATCACCTATATCTTTTTAAAAAAACTGGATTATTATTGAAATAATAATTTGTATATTTCATCATATTTGACTAACAAATTATCTAAAACTTTTGAAAACAAAAACATGTTTCAGGTCAACTCAACTCAACCCAACCCAACCCAACCCAACCCAACCCAACCCAACCGGTATCAACCCTTAGCAAAATGGCAAATTTTGACCCGTTGACAAACCCATCCCACAGTCCATTTTGCAACCTCTAAAAATAACATATATACCTGATGGGAAAGCACAATGTCAACAATCCTCAAGAGATCTTTGTTGTATTGGAGTCGTAGACGTTCGATTACATCAGCCTAAAGAAAAAAATTTCATTTTACATTTAAGAAAAATTTACTCAACATGAAAGAGTATGATGTTAAAGTGCATGCAAATTAATTACTTATAAGAGCATTATGTGTAGACATGATTCACAGTAATAACATTGCTTTTGCATTCGTTATTTGTTTCACCATGGAAATTTGAAAAAATAAATATGATACTATAAAGTTTATATATGAAATTTTGCATTTTTTATACTAATCAGTTAAAAACTTCACCTGAATATTGTCACTAAATAATTCTTCAACAGATAAATACTCTTCAAAAAGAGCATGAACAATCCCGCGTGCATGACTCTCTCTACCACCGTCATATGACTTAACGAGACTCATTAACGGTTCAATGAGTCTTTCCTGGGCCACCTTCTCTTTTTCTGAGCAAGATCCGAGGTGAGTCTGTTTAAAAACATGACAAAACAATAGTATAAATAAAAATATGCAAAAAAAGAAAGAGAGAGGTGGTTGCTTTTGATCATAAACTAACTTCTAGAATGTTCCGTAAAACTTTGGCGGGGAAGTCGATAGCTTGTTGAGTGGAAATTCCTTCGTACTCCTTAAACTTTGATTCTAGCTGAAGATAATAAAACAAAAATTGAAGTTTTAGCAAAATATGTTATAATATATTAAATTTTTAATATATAAATAAATAAGAGAATAAGAAATTTTACCTTGTTTCTTAGATCTTTATCAAGTCGATTTGCTAATACTGCGAAGCATTCTTGCCATTGTAGGAAAGGAAGCTCCGGGCTATCCAGACAAAGAAGCAGATTTTGTACAACCTAAAATCAATATATAAAAAATTTCAAGAAAATAAGAATACTATGAACTCCTTGTGACCCATTTGACCCGTCCCCCAACTAGCTATTTTTTCTCGCTTGACCCATGTTACTGCCCACACAACTTGAAGGATAAGGTTGACTTCTTTAAATGAAAAAAAACGATTACATCATCAATGTTGTCATCATAGCCAGCAAGAATCATCCGAGCAGCATTCAGAGTTGCAGCACATTTCAGATGAACTTTATCTGAAATGGCGGTCGGTGGGCCCAGAACAGGAAAGCTTCCAGGAAAGGGCTCTGCTTTTCTTACAGCTGACGGATCATCAAGATCTAGTCTTGCTATAAGCTCACCAGCCTACATATAAAAACATTCATATGTTCAAAATTTAGGACAAAAAGTGCATCCCATGTATGCATGCTGTATAGAAGATAAAGATATGATTGTATTATGGAGAGAATTTGTGTAAACAACAAAAAATCGAGCACTGACGTACCAATATAATATTTGTAACTGAAACAATTGGGAAAAATATTAATTGTAAAAAGTGACTCATTATGCCTCTAAATATCTTAGATATTACCTTTTTGAAAAAGTTAGAGTTATAAAAGTATAAAGAAAAAACAACTACAATGCCAAAATTTTACTCAGAAAAGATGTCCATATATAAAAAAATAAATAAATTAAATTCTCATGTAGATTCAGAATTGATTTTTCATTAATGTTCGTAAAAGGAAATTTTTGTATATATTTCGCAAAAACAATAAATATTAAGAAGATATTTAAATCTAACCTGCATGGCTTGACCTTCGGACATTTTAAATTGTATAACTCCAGAAGCCGGCGAAAGAAGTGGCATACACATTTTCATCACTTCAACCTCAACATAAGGTGTGTCAGCATCAACATGGCTACCATCAGACACTAAGTATCTTAGAAGCTTGCATGGCGTTTCTGCCATCAACTTGGAAGGATCATGATCATTCTAACAACAAATTAAACCAAATATAGAACAAATTAGTGGATAACAAACAGATGTGGGATAATGGGCGGGTATTGGTCAAAAATGGAAGATTGTCTAAACGAGTCCGTTTGGATTGAAATGAGGGTTTTATATTTTTTTTAATGCAATCAGGTGGTCTAATCACATTATGCGTAATAGATAAACTACAGATGACTTTCAACCTAATGGATCCAACTGACCCGTCTCGTTTTAGGCTAAACTTTTTTACCCATTAAAGATAACATATGACCTAAATCAATCAACTCAAAAGTAAATGCATAGAAACAGCCACATCTATAATAAATAATAATAATAATAACAACAACAACAACAAAAAGAAGTAGTTGTTGACACCTGAAGCAAGCAAGTTCGTCCATCAATTAGGAGTCGAGTACCGGCAGCTTCTTCCTCTGCATATATAATATGGCTATTTCCATCCAACTACAATATTAAATTATCCAATCAATATTATATAAATATAGGCATGTGGCAAACAAATGTGTAAATACATGTAAAAATGTAACAAATTTGCATGACTGTAAAAATTGTATCTTTTGATTTTATTTATGAAGCAAATCATGTATCCCATACCCATAGGACTTTAACTTGAAAAATAAACAAAAATGTTTACCTGCATTAACAAACCCCCGTCGCGTAGAGTATGTATTTCTGCTTCAATCTCAGAGTGATTCATTTTTAATCTGTAACTTCCTGGTCCTTTTTTTACCATATCAATCTTACAAAAAACAAACACATAAATTAGAAGAAAAATAATAATTAAAAAAAAACAGAGATCAAGAACAGAAATTTATGTTATTACTTACCGTGTACTTACTACCCTCAATATTCAAAGAAACTTGAGAGTTGACCAATGATATATGCTTCAAGAAAAGAAAAAAAAATTAAGCAAAGGGCATTCTGAGGTCAACATAAAGGTCAATGCTAAGTCAAAATACCTTAGGAGGGATTTGACCCTTTTCAAGATAACCAACATAGTCAGAAACCATGAAAGCACTTCTAGCAGCAGCTTTCTGAGATCAACAAAAGTCAATGATAAGCCAAAGTACCCTTAGAAACCAAAAGGTATTATTATTAAAAAAGCACTTACATAAAGAGCTCCACCAACTACTGAAAGGTACCATGGGGGCCTTTCTGCTCTAACCCGCATAGCAATTCGGCTATCTAACCAACCTGTATGGATTTTGTTTTCGCTATAATCCGGAGCCTACAAATGTAGAAATAATAATAATAAAATTATTAAGTGTAAAAGAATCAAAATCATAAAGCTAATGTACAAGAAATAAAGAATTTGTAAATTTAATCAATTTCTCAATATGAAGCATGTACATAAGTAATTCTGTAAAAAAACGTATGTAATCTATTAACTTCATGACAGTCGACCCGTCTCAAAATTTGTCTACTTTTCTTTTTTAATTTGTATCATAATAACTGTCCTGTTCTAGAAATGAAATGTTGTAATTTATTAGTTTTCTAGTTTCACCCTTGATTACACTTATCTTAAAATTTTACCGTATTTTAAATGCATTCAGGGTAAACTGGCACTCTGCTGATTAAAATCTGATTTGCTTGTGCATTTCTTAAATTATGGAGTACTTTTTGTAGGCAATAAAATTTGGAACAAAGGGAGCAAAAGAACCAAGATGCTCACATGTAATAAGTCGATTGTATAATCAACATTAGTACGGATTTCACCACGAATTTGGATTTCTTTCAACCCAAGAACCATATTTGCAATGGCCAGTGCTCTTGACTCTCCAAATGCAAAAACATGACCTAAAGCGTACAAAATAATAATTAAATAAGATAACGAATGCTTTAGCAAAGAATCGTGTAAAGCCAACTACACCAGCAGTATGACTGTTAAAAACTAAAACCAAACAAGATTCAGTTTTCTTACCAAATTGAGAATCTGAGAATTCATGAATGCCTCCTCCGGACTGCAATTTTCAAATAAAAATATATTTATATTTTTGAATTGGGAAATTGCATCAAAATATGTAAATATAAATTTACCTTGACAGAAAAGTATGCCCACACATTTGGCTTGCTTTTGAAACTAAGCTCCTACAAA
This sequence comes from Ambrosia x helenae, assembly GCA_030844895.1. NCBI lineage: Eukaryota > Viridiplantae > Streptophyta > Magnoliopsida > Asterales > Asteraceae > Ambrosia > Ambrosia x helenae. The sequence continues at coordinate 72,793,062 of CM061234.1, forward strand.
AGTGCAATTCAAGTCAATATGTTAGATAATGAAAACAAACCTTTGGGCAAGTCATATAATCCTTCCAAAACCTCAACATTTCATAAAATCATATTTACGATTTCAAAACACTAAAAATATCATATGTATGCATCTCATAGAAAGTAAAATATAACAGCTATTTATAACAATCAGTTCCACTTTATAAAATAGCAAGCAAAAAGAACATTATGCACAGAAAATGACCAACGTAAGAACGCTGTTTGATAATTTGTTTATTTAATGAAATGAACTTTTAGAAGTAACTGATATTTTTTTTTATTTGCCTCATAATGTAAGAAATGGTATTTTAGTGTGTTGAACCGGCAAGTGTGATATTATAAAATTTAGAAAGATGTATTTGAAATCCGGAATTTTTAATAAGGATAAATATGAAACTAAGCCATTTATTAATGGGTAAAATAGTCTATTCACAAACCTGAACTTTCCCACTTGTAGGCTTAAAACCATCATCTGGATCCTCACTTGTTACACGTACTGCAACACAATGACCCTTTGGCCTAACTGACTCTGCTTGGTCAAAGTCGAACGGGGTTGCAAGAACTGATGTTTTTCTCCAAGCATCATACCCTCCACTATTTTCCTTCCCATAAAATCTTCTTATTTCTAAACCAAAACCACATGAACATAAAAACATTCAAAAAATAATAGTATACAAAATAAATAGCTTTAGTTCACAGTTGACTTTTCAAACCATCACAGTTGGCTTTCATTATTTTCTGCAACTTATAGTTTGCTTTTTAAGATTTTCATGATGGTTAGCGATAAAGAGCTTAAGTATGATGGTCAGCAAAAAGTTAAACCATTTGTTTCAAGTTGTGAATAATTTGGATATATTTACCAGGAACTTGCCAAAGAGGAATTCCCATTCCAACTGCAACTTGTGCTGCCGGTAGATTAACTTCCGCTATCCACTCTGTGACAGGATGCTCAACCTAAAAAAAAATTATACCACTTTATTTCACCATTTTGTGGGTTGCAACCATATATTATACAACAATAATATACAAAGAGCTTTGTGATTCTATGATGTGAAATATCGTTTTGAATTAATCAAGTATTTATAGAAGTAGAACTGAGTTCAAGTGCACCTGTAAACGGGGGTTAAGCTCCAAAAAATAATAATCCCCAGTTTCCATACTATACAAATACTCTACAGTTGCAGCTCCAACATAATTAACCGATTTCGCCAATCTTCTTGCTGCTTGCTCAAGCTTCTTAATTGTATCAGGTGGAGCTACGGTAATTGGACCCTCCTCGATAATCTTAAAAAAATATAAAAAATTATATTAAAATCAAGATTTGTTATTTTTTAGAAAGACTGCGATTCTCAGACTACCTTTTGGTGTCGTCTTTGAACACTGCAATCACGACTATGTAAGGCTGCTACATTGCCATGCTGATCACACAGTAGCTGAACTTCTAGATGCCGGCTCTGGTTTTAAAATAATATTTAAATAGTGTTATAATAAGTTTTAAGTCACACATTAAGATCAGATGAGTTATTCAAACGTTTTCTCACCTGAGAAGCAACTTTCATAATGAAAATAGGGGAACCGGGCACTTCACCTTGAACTTGCTTGAAAAGTGCCTTGACTTCTTCATCATTATGCACCTAAATTAACAAAAATAAATAAGTGCTTTGAGGTCAAAACTAGTTTATTGACTTTTAAAGGTCAAGTTGAAGGAAACAAACCTTTCTTATGCCTTTGCCTCCTCCACCCCATGATGCCTTAATCATGGCCGGATAACCCACAACTTGACAACTGGCAATAGCTTCTTCAGTTGTATACACACAAGCTTTTCTATACACATCATCTGGAATTGTGACCAAACAACTTTCCACTGGAATTTTCACCTAAAAGATGCAATTTTTATTCAATAAAAGGTGTAAAGAAGGGATTTTATAAAGAATAGGAGTAAAGATGGCTGTTAAAGATAATATGTGTCTTTTAAAAAAAATGAGATTAAAAAAAATAAATAAATAAAATAAAATAAAAAAAATAAAAAAAAATAAAATAAAGATGCAGTTTTTAAAAAATAAGTAGCATTAGGAACCAGTTTTTTGAAAAACAAGAGGTATGAAATGAGTTTTTTTTTTCTGAAAAAACTAAAAAGGACCGACTATAAAAGTGGCAAAACTTACATGAGAGCCACTCCATGGAAGTGTTGGCACATCAGCTGCTTGTGCAATCAACGATGAACCGATTTTATCTCCTAAAGCTGCCATGGAAGCAGCAGGTGGCCCAAGAAATATAATTCCTTTAGCCTCCAATGCATCTGGTAGTTCCGGGATTTCAGATGCATGACCCCAACCAGGCCAAACAGCATCAACATGTGTTATCTCAGCAGTCTGCAATCATTAAACATGATGTAGGTAATGATTTTCCTCAAAAGTTAAGCATTGCAATATCAATGTTATAACTTAAGGATATAGTTAGGTATGTCAAAGTAGGATTTTTCATCAAAAGTTACACACATTTGTAATTTCGTATTAATTACAAAATTGATGTAGTCCACTTGAAAATTCATAGTAAAAAATACTTTGTAGAGAGCAAATGTAATATTTTAAGGACTTCTGAATAAGTGAAGGTAAATCCAACCCTTGTTTAGTGACCGACTTCTTGAACCATCATATCTGACTTATAGTTGCAGGAATGAACGTTTATAAACAGATAATTTGACCGAAAAGTCAAAATAAGACTGTTCTAAAGAACAATGGTTACTTTGCAATAAAATGGCGTGTATGGTGGTTCATAAAATACATCAGTTGATGCCTAAATAAATTATATATGTATGAAACCTATATACCTCCACAATGAGTTGCACGTTTGCATAATTATTATTATTTGTACCACCTGGGACTTCCACAAATTGATCAGCAATTCTAATATGCTCTGCATTTATCCTCATATCCTCCGGAGTCGCCATGGCTACCAACAAAATTGCTTTTTCTGAACCAAATGTTTCATAACTCCATGTTCTCACACTTCTTATAAACTTTACGGCCGCCATTCCATTATTCGCAATCAAGATGCTATGAATCGGCTTATTTCCCCCAAGAGCATAACAAAATTCATCGATAGCAGATCTACTTGCAGAAGACCTCAGCGAAATCACACCATTTATGTTCCCATTACCATAGTTAAAACTTCCATTTAGTGGCATCCTTTGAGCTTCTAACATGTTTCCACTGCCATATTCAGCACAAAATATAATTATAATTAAATAAATAAATAAATAACTTAGAACAGTCTTATTTTGACTTTTCTAGTAAAAAAAAATCTGTTTTTTTTTAACTAATTATCAATTAATTTTACCTTCCTGAAGCAAACTAATATGTCAAACCTTGAATACTATCAATTACTAATTGAGCACAAATAAATAAATAGCTTTAGAACATGTTTCCATTGCCAAATCATATTTATCAAAAACCATCGCCTTGACCGCCCAGGCGACCAATTTCCTAAAAGTCACCAGATCCCGCTTTTCCCTCCTAGATAAAAAAGCCACGGTCTAATTTTAAAAACCTAATCCCCTGACTAATATAAATGTCAACAATACTCTTTTTTAAATATATTTGATTTTTAAAACACTTATAGATATTGAATTATTCTTCAATATATAAACACCAAAACTCATTGATTTACCATCAACTGATTTTGTGTGCTACGTAGTTATCAAAGGCGTGTTAAACCTTTTAGCAGGTATGGCTAAATCAGCCAGCCAGCCAGTTTATATTTATATTATTTTATAAGATGATTGTTATTTGTAATGATTTGGTGATTTTTATTTTATTTTTTTATTTGTGCGATTCTTTTCTTTTTTTGCGCCTTGAGTGCGCCTCAAGCCTTTGATAACTATGTGCCAAATTGAGCACAAAATATAAATAAAATAAATTTAGAACAGTCTTGTTTTGACTTCTCTAGTAAAAAAAAAAAAATAAACTGTTTTTTTCAACTAATAATCAATTAATTGAAGCAAATTAATATGTATCCTATCTAATCCAGAAACTGAGTGAACATGACATTATAATTTTCTTGGTCAAACAAGGTGATTTTGACTATCAAAATTCATAAGATTTTTATTTATTTATTTATTTATTTATTTATTTGTAGGAAAAATCAACAAGCAAATGAAGATAGATCACTGACCCAATCTAACTAACAATGATCCATCCATGAGATCAATAAAGTTCTTCAATTCCTTAAATAACCCTAGTCCGAAACTCAATTACTATTATTCATTTGATCAAATAAACTCATACCAATGAAATTAATTAATTAATACAACTGAAGTCATCAAAAGATCACCCATGAAATAATATTCTTTAAAATAAAAAAAAAAAACAGAGCCAGCCATTAGCAGTAAAAGGTGAATTGAAGTTGAAACACAAAAGTTGGAGTTGGAAACTTAACAGACAGAAACACAAACCTTAAACAAGTCAAAGATCAATTGAAATGAATCCTCCTTTAAGTGAAGAAGAGACCAGAGGTGAAAGAAGAATAGAATAGAATAGAATAGTCAGATGAAGTGTTTGAAGAGAAGAGAAGAGAAATGGGTGAATTTAATTGAGTGTGATTTGGTTGGTTGGGTGTTTGGTTGGTTTTTGGTGAGCGCCTTAAATGTCTGTCTATATAAAGGCTACCCATCCCTATGGCCCCATCACATCTAACAATATTAATATTAATATTAATAATATAATATCCATCAATGTTTCTCTTTACGTGAATCTTTTTTATTTGAATAATAATAATAATGACATCATGGTTGTAAAAGGAGGCCAATTTCAATTGTGTATGTATTCAACTTTCTCAGCGGAGCAACAAAGTATTATTTGCTTTGCTTTGTTGACTTCATACGGGGACAATCATATCAAAGTTGATACTTCGTCATTTATGTATTTTCCAACTTTCTAAACTAGAACAAAAATACTTTTAAAGCGGAAATTGTGCTTTAATTTTCTAGCTGATGGTTTAGGCGCAGATTTCAGCTAGATTCTCAAATTATGGAGAGTTTCCAGCCAAATTTGTTAAATTATGGCTAGATTCCAACCAGATTTCTACTTTTATCTAGGGAAAACTACTTTTATACGCTAATAAATCAATATTTTAAAACTTTTGATACTGTGTAGATGAAAAATAGTATTGTTTTAATATATATATTTACTTTATGTTCTTTGTTCGCTTTTTTTTGCGCATCACGCCTAGGCCCCAGGCAATGCGTATGCGCCTTGAGTGCGCCTTTGATAACTATGGAAAATATATATGCTACACACATGAGGATACCAAGTTAGCACTGAGGTTTATGAGATGGAGAAGAAAATTAGAACTCGATATGGGCCATGCATGTGTATCATGAGTAACGTTAAGTGGAGATGTTAGTAGTCAAAGGTGTGCGTGCCTCTAGGTGCTAACGCAAACAACAAAAGCTAGCGTATTGAGTGTGGCAATGAAGGAAAAATATACTGTAGATGAAATTATACAACACATCTAATAAATTAAATACCTTTTTATTTATAACTACAAAAACAAAACATTTACCTTTGCCCTCGATGGTCCCCTTCTTCTCTAAAACAAAGTGTTTGATCCTGCAGAGTAAGAAAATTTTAGCTTTTGTTAAATACATACTAACATAAATCAATTTTGTGAGGTATATATATAATATGAAAATAAAATTTTTCCAACATCATCGTTACAACTCAGTGGCGGCGGGGGCCGAAAATCACGGAACCTAAATTTTTTTCTATCGGTTGGGACCCGGACTCGATTCATATAAAAAGAAAATCGTAAAATTTATAAAAATAAACCTTGGCAAAATGTGACACCTTGTGTTGGAATGCTCCAAACTTTTTCTTCTCCTACAATTTGCAAACCAGAAAATAATAACATAAAATGATCAATGTTATAGGAGGTTTTCTTATATATATAGAATGTGCATCATAAACCTTAGCAAGGCTGGCAGGAGGTGTGTTTTCGACGCCTGTGGTGACGAAACTATTTGGAACAACAACCCGCAGATAGTAATCTGACCTCATAATTCTCTTCTTCTGTTACAAAATGTAAGAATGTGAGTGAGTGAAACAAAACAACAATCAGCTAAAAATATATACATATAAAAAAATATATAGGGTTTTCATCACATCATCAGCTGGTATGGCTGTTGTCATCTGCTGGGAAAAGTTGAGTGCCTTAAAGTTCATGGAGGCGTTTAGGGTTCTAGGAATTGAGACTGGTTTTAATATATATATTGTCTTAATTAATTTATGATCACCAAATCTTCTTAACTCCTTTTGTGTTTGATCTGTAAAAACTCCTGATTTTATGGAAACAGTTTGACCAAAAAAATATTAGAGAATATTTGGCTTAATAGAGTGAAATTGAGTAATAATTAGTTAATTACCAAAAAAAAAAAATGTTTTGTGTGAATTATTCAAACCTAACTAGTTTGATTTGAGGCACATATAAACATTAAGGTTTAACTTTTTTTACTAGATTAACTTGTTACAATATATATATAGGGGAGGGTTATCTTGAGAACGCTAAATATTGTGAGAACCGTGAGAACAAGTAAACAAATCAATCAAAATCAATTTTTTTTAATACAAACCTAATTATAATCAAAATACAACATTAATAAATGAATTTTCTTTCCAAATAATTCATATTTTCTTTTAAAAACATTTTCAAATTAACTTTTTACACATGTGTAAATTAAACAGTTTACATATGTATAAACAGTAAATTTACACATGTGTAAAAACAAATTATTTTCGTATACGTTTGAATTTTTACGCGTAAATTGTGTTTTTGAGATTGTATTTTAGTAATAAAGACAAGTGTAAAAAGAAATTTTGAATTTGAATGGTTTTAGATGTCGTTCTCACGGTTCGCATGAAATATAGGTGTTCTCAAATTAACTTTCCCTTATTTATATATATATATATATATATATATATATATATATATATGTGGGCTAAGGTTATATAGAAAACCCTTGTTATATGGTAAACTCTGGAAACTCTAACTTCCCGACTTTTTTTTATGAAAAAAATAGGGTATGTAATATACATTTTTTTAAGCATTTTGGGCCAAAAAAATCGAAAAAGCGCCGAACGATTTTTTTTTTTTTTAAAAAACGTCTTCTGTTAACACATGGTTAACACATGTTTTGTTTCGCTTAACATGTGTTAGTCGAAAGTTTATTTTTTTTTTAAAAAAAAAAAAAGTACTCGGCGCTTTTTTAATTTTTTTTGCCCCAAAATGCTTAAAATCATGTATATTACTTGCCCTATTTTTTTCAAAAAAAAAAAAATTGGGAAGTCAGAGTTTCCAGAGTTTACCATATAAGGATGGGTTTCCACAATATCCCTACCCTATATATGTGTGTATATATATATTAAATAACTAGCTTATACCCTGGGAGCGTCCCGGGTTGAGAAATCTAAGTAAAGTGAATAAAATTAGGAGTATCTAAACTATAAAAATGGCATCTATGTATCAACTTACATTAGATACTTTTTTAAAAAGAAAATGCCAAAATATCCATTTCACCTTACAACATCAACACCTAAAACAGAATATTAAGATCCCAAGCACTTCAAGGGGACAAAGATTGTTTAGCATCAATACATTCAGTCAAAGGTCTTTAACTGCATACAATAAGATTTGAGCTATTTCAGAATATGGTAGAAAAGGAAAACATAGCAATTACCTGTTGGAGTTTTATAAGCCCCAAATCTGCAAGGTCTTACTGTTGTCCTTTGTACATCATCTAAAATGTCCACATTATATGCCTGTGCACAGATTATAGATACCAACTCCTTAGTAAATATGGAACGGTCATCAGAGGGTTTGAAACATAAAGACATGTTTTATATATATGAAAGATCTTATACAACATTTTAGAAACCAGTTTGCAGCTTTAAAAATCCATATACAGCTAATTGTTATCATAAAAACTACTGGATTACCAATCATGTATGTGGTTGGTTTCGAAATAACAAAGAGGGCAACGGATTCCGAGCCTAAAAACCACAGCGGCTTGTGTTTCAGCATTAAACGACAAAGAATAATCTCTCTCATATTATCCATAATAACATACTCAGGAGTAAGTATATCAGAACCACTCTCTTACTATCAATATGGTGCACCTAAACAGCATACCCAAAACACAAATTCAACAACAAATCAACATTTTAGAAACCGGTTTGCAGCCTTAAAAATCCATATACAACTCATTTATTATTATAAAAACTACTGTATAAAAGATTATTGTAGTATTGCTTTGCTGCTTCTTTACTAACTCAAGGCTTAGCTATATATTAAACCATCATCCGTAACACAATATTACCTTCTGTCTCATCTGCTCTTGCTTCCCAATACTGTCCCCTAACACATTCCTAAGCTCAACATCATTCTTTGCAGCATCTTTCAACACTCTGTAACCAACAAACTCACATGAAATCCTTTGACCTAAAATCCTCCTTTGACCTAAGACCCACTTAATCTTCCTTTTACCTAAAATCCTCTATCATCACCTTCAACAAACTCACGAGTAATAAATACTAAATAGTCTGCTTGGTAAATTTATAATTATAATAATAATAATAAATTACTTAGCCCAAGAAGGATAGTTATGAAGGCGATCATATTCACGTTTCCTCGTTTCTTCTCGAACCTTAAGCAATCTCTGTCCTTTAGCCATGGTACCTGACCCTCTGACGTCATCAACTACAGAACCAACGTCATCAGCGTTGTTAGTAGATGATTTTGCACTAACGGTGCTGATTGTTGTTCGTTTTTTTTTTTCTAATAACGAATTTAGGTGTGATTCGAGGAAGAAGGTGGCTTCTTCTTTGGAAGCAGAGGTTATGTTGGAGAATTTTTGGATTATTGATTCGGATGAAGGGATAGAGGAAGGTTGGATGGTGGTTTTTAGGGTTTGGAATGGCAGGAGGGAATATAGAGGAAGAAGGTTTGATTGAAGTGATTAGTTTTTTTTTTAATACTCAATGTTACATGAAATAACACATGGCACACTAAAAAAGGAGAATGCCTCTTTGAGTGTCATGGTTATCAAAATGGCTTTAGTTTATTATATATATATATATATATATATATAGATAGATAGATATAGAATAGACATAGATGTTGCCTGCAGTGTTAATATTGTAAGCCTGATATTAATATTAGTGAGATAAAAAAAAGTTCTATTTATTGATCAATGGTATGATTTGTAACTTTTTTATAAAATTGTCTTTTATAAAAATATTAGGAGCTAGTGGAGTTTTCATCATGTAACTTGAGGTTGTTTAAGTTAAATAATACAGTATAAAATTTAAGTTTGAAGTTGGACATAGAAAACAATTAAGTTTGAAAGGTATTAAGAGTTGAGGTGGATATTACGAGCTAGAGCTTGAATATGTATGTTATGTTTGTGGATGTGTATGTTTGATGTACGTTCGCTTGAATCGTCAAAAAGTTGTTTGGAAAAAAATGCGTAGACCTCACACGGTGGATCCATTGTCTAGTTGAATGTCCGATTCATGTGATTCTTCAACTTTTGGAATTTGATTATTCCTACTTTAATATATTAAATGTCACTAGCTAGAAAGATATTCAAAGGCTAGAACTACATGAAACTTCTACCAAGTTATACATATTGATAACTAGATTATACCTCGTGAGCGTTCTGAGTTGAGAAATTTAGTATGATACATCAATTTTACATATGAAATAGACTTATGTATAACTCTAATATTAATATCTAACCTAAAACAAATTAACAATGCACAACTCTAATGCTAACACCGAACCTAAAAGAATGTAGAACTTTAATGTAACTCTAATATTAACACTTATCCTAATGACTAAACAAATGTACAATTCTAACATACTAATATTGATGCATAACTTAAAACAACGTATAACTCTATTAACCTATTCGACTCTGGTTGAAAAAAATAAATTCATATTTACTGATTTAAACATAATTAGTGACTTGTCTATACATGATTAATGATTTACCTGAACACTTTGTGTTTTTTTCCTGTATCAACAAAACCGCACAAAAAAATTTCTCCGTTTTTTATATAGCACTATGGTACTCGTTGGAAAGATAATAAAACGCTCATTAATTTGGTGTGATTTTTTCCTTTAAAAAATCTCGTATATTAAAGATATTAACGTTTAAAAATTATGGGAGGAAACATGAAGGTGAAAAATCCAATTTTGTTTTTAAATTAGTTTTTTTTCTAAAATATCTCAATGCCACATGGGATGACACATGGCACATTCAAAGAAGAGAATGTCTCTTTGAGTGCCATGTCATTAAAATGGCTTTGGTTTATTATATGTATAGATTAAGACATGGATGCAATGTAACAATTAAAAAAATGATAATACTAAAAGGCCGGATGAGTGTAACAATTGTTCAATAAAATTATACAACACTCAAAATCTTGAGATATATATATATATATATATATATATATATAGCATACTTGTCAAAAACGCGCCTAGGCGCTAGGCTCGAGGCCCACCAAGTGCGCTGCGCCCTTTGAGGCGCGCGCCTAGGCACTGAGGCGCACTATCAGGGCTGATTTTCGGCCAAATTCAGGCTAAAAGTTGCATAAACCTCTAAAACATCCTAAATGAGTCATGAACAAGTCCTAAAAGCCCTAAAACATCCTAAACTAGCCCTAAACGAGCCTAAAACATCATTAGAATCCCAAAAAAAATGTATTTTATACTATGCGCTTAATTATAAAAAGCCGTCGTTTTTTCTGCGACTTGCGCTTAGGCTCCAGGCTCAGCCTATGCGCCTTGAGTGCGCTTAAGCACTTTGACAACTATGATATATAGTCAAGGAGTAAACACGAAGGGAGTTTCTATCTGAGATCAAACTCAACGGGGGCATTGCTAAGAGCATTCACATCAAGTCCTGTAGTTTTGTGAGTGTCTTCTGTATATTTTAAAAAGTGATTTAGGGTTTGTGAGTAAAAGAGAAAATATTATTGTTCACTGGTAAATTTTGGGTGGCACTGTTCTTCTTCATTTATTTTTTTAATATTATTTTATAGTAGTTGTAAGTGGATGAGAGAGAAAAAGTAATAATAAAAGTATATTATTTATTTGAAGAGCGAAGAGAAACTAAAGTGGTTTTTATTGTAATTTGATGAATTAAGATGAAGAACCTGATGCGAATGCTCTAAATGCTAGAATAGGACCAGCTGATTGTAACTTCAATCTTTGCAAAATGCTTGATGAGAAAGAGAGATTCTAACTCTATTCTTTTATAGGGTTGGGTTATCCTATAAATGTGACACCCGGCAAACTCAGGTTAGTAACGTTGACTAAACTAGTAAGTCTACCTTAGCGAGTCATGCATATTACGTCCTTAACGGGGTCAGTCGAGTCGGTATGATGATTCTGGGAATCATCGGGAGTCGTTATGATGATCCGCGGGGTCATCGGGAGTCGGTCCATAACCATGGGTACAAGGATCGGCGATTCGTGGAATCGCCGGGTTTAATGCACACACGAGTCTCGAGTCCCGGGAATTGGTGAACGGATGTAAACGTGTTAGTTATCATGCATTATATGTTTGAAATCATTACGTGACTTATCGGTATGTGAATACGTGTTTAAATATGTTAAAATAGTGTTTAACGCGCCAAAAACTCGTTCCAGCACCACAGGGGCGATTAGGAACCCCTAATCGCCTATATATGGGGCGAGTAGGGAGTGTTATAGGCGATTGGGACCTAATCGCCTGATGTTCCATGCGATTAGGCTCCCAGTCGCGTGACATGCTCTGCTAATCGCATGAACAGCAGAGTCCGGGTCAAAACACCTATAAATAGAACCCTTAACTCCCCAAACACCTCTAGAACAACCCTAGCTGCTCCCAAACCGCCCACACACCTTGAAACACCTCTGGAACTCTTTTTGCTACAAAAATCACCATCTCCAAGCTTACACACCTTCCTTTAACAAAACCCAAGGTGTGTTCTTCATCCCTAACCTTTGTAAAGTTGTTATTTTGAGTTCCCCAAAGTTCAAGACCTTGTTTTACCAAATTGTGTCTTTAAAAACCTTTCAAAAGAGTCCTAAACCAAGTCTACACCTTAATGCTTGTTATATGTGAGGTTTACATGCATATGTTGGTCTTCTTGGTGATTATAACATGAATGTTTCCAAGATATGATTGTACTTCTGCTATGTAGAGATTATTAGGAAGGTTGTCTTGGAATTTTAGCCATTATTGTGGTGTTTTGAAGAAAATGTGTATTTTGACCCATTTGTATGTTCTTGAGGATTTAGGATGATTATGGTATGATTGTTGATGCAATGTTGTTAGGATTCATACTAGGAAGATGTTAGATCAGAGGTTTGATGATTTACATGTTTGTAGAGGTTGAAAACTGATTCTTTCCATTTAAGGAAAGATAAGGTTGGTAGGTGAAACCTAGTACTTTGCCATTTTAGGAAATAATTGCATAGAACATGCTAGATCAGTGATATGTCGGGGTTTTTTGCTTGAAATGGGTTGGTAAATGATTTAGGTTTGATATTGGGTGTTTTTGCATGTTTCGGATCTGATTTGGAGGGTTAAACGCGCGAAAATCCGTTACACAGCAGCAACAGGCGATTAGGAATCCTAATCGCCTGATGCCATGCGATTATGCAGACATATGGGGCGATTAGGACCCTAATCGCCTCATGCTTCATGCGATTAGGCCCCTAATCGCCTGTAGGCTGATGCCTACTCGCGTGTGACCTTCCTAATCGCATGTACTGCTGTCGTGAACGCGTTTTGACATCCCGGAACACGATTTGACACCTAGGAACATGCTAGGAACCCCGGGATACACCCAATGACTTAGTAAGACGTGTTCGGACCTGTTTATGCGTTAATTGGACATTATGCTAGACTAGGTGAACTCTTGCGCGCATTAAGTGTTTAATTGCATATGTTGCATGATGTCTTGCATTTATCTAACACGTGGAATGTCGGGTCACCAATGGGATGTCGGGTCTTGTCTGGCACGGTCGGTTTAACAGTTAAAGGTGTTTTCAAACGTTTATGGTCACGGTCTGGACATACGGGGACTAGTTAGCCTGCGGGTTATTAGTCCAATACTTATACACATCTTATGATAGGTCGCCGCTATTTGGGGCTATCATAACATAATTACTTAAATGTTTTCAAGTAACGCAATCCAAGGTGAGTGTCACAGCCCCACTTTTACCGTTTTACTTTCGGGGGAGAAACATGCTACTTATTTTGATTACTCATCATAGATCATGTTATACTATGGTTATTTCACGTACTATGCGGCTTTTACAGAAAGTCCCAGGGGGGAACCATGAATGTGCGGGGATGCACAACGGGGGAAATGTGGATAGATCTATTGGGCCTTACAAACCCCACCCGACGGCTGGGAGCCGGGCGGGTACATATTGTCTCTAATACTTTGGGGGTTACCGAGGCATCGGTAATCCCGTCCGTCTGGGCTGGCTTCAACACTTATACCGGTTTAGTAATGGATTCCCAACCGCAGTAGTAGCAATACTTAACGTCTAGCTAACGTTCTCATAACATAGTAGTAACGGGAAATGATCTTACCGAACTTACAACAACACTTTTATGAAAGAAAACCTGTGAACTCACCAGCATTATATGTTGACACTTTTGGCATGTTTTCTCAGGTCGCTAAGGTAGCAGTCAATGGGCTAGGCGCACGGAGTCATGCACAGCGTCTAATATTTTGAAGCATATTAAACAATGTCTTTGTAAACAATGATATGTCTTTTGGTTGTAAACAAGAATGCTTCCACTGCTGGTTTACAGCTCAAAGCATGATATTTTAGTTTTAAATATAATTATGAATGCATGTTTGTTGTATGTTTATTGTGATCGTTGACTGAGATCCTGGTGTGTCACGCGCCTCGCGGTAAAAACCCGCACGTGGAAATTGAGGGTGTGACAGATTGGTATCAGAGCCAACGGTTATAGTGAACTAGGACTGCATGTAGAGTCTAGTCTATAACTGAGTCGCACACACTAGACGGTCACAATTAGTCGAGTCTTAGCAAGTGGGTAACAATATGACTTGTCGAGGGTGTCGGTGTCATCGTCTACTACGCTACATCACCTATTTATTCCTTATCATCTTATTTCTTGACTCAACCTTACTGTGATCCGATGGCGAACGATATACTATTGAACTTTCTTGACGGCGGTGTACATTGGGGTAGCTTCGGCGTACTCTTGAGATCTGTCCAGGGATTTGGACATCTCCCCTCTATGCCCTAATGAACACGCCCGTTCTTATGCATACTATCTCATACTTATACTTATGATAATACCATGATTTGGCGCTAGTGTTCGGTGACTTGAACTTCAAACTTAAAGCGCGCCTGGAGGACCATGTGGAACAGTTTATCATGTCGGGTGCACACGAGATCATAAACTGTGATGCATGGGATCCCTGGCGGACTTTGGGCTTGAACGGATGGACCCGAGCTGGGCTCTGTCTAGTTTCTTGAAATTCCTAATGGGTTATACCACGGGCGAGCCTAAATCTTTTGTTTCATGTTGTGACAGAAGATGTCGGGAGCTCGTGGAGGTCGCAGAGGCGGCCGTGCTGGCGGTCGTGCTGGCGGCCGTGGTGGCGGCGGTGGCCGCGGGAATATTAATATGACCCAAGCCGAACTGGATAACTTAATGTAGCAGCACGTGAATATTGCTCTGGCTGCATTCCAAGCCGCTCATAATGCTATGGGTGGTACGTCGATCCTCACCTATTCTACCTTGTTCTGGGGTACTTTACCTTTTCTTGATTCTCACCTACGTGTCTGTTCCAGGTGGTGCTGTCAATCCTCCTCCATCCCAGTGTTCCTACAAAAAGTTTATGGATTGCAAGCCCCACAACTTTAGTGGCACTGAAGGGGCAGTGGGACTGCTCCGTTGGTTGGAGAAAATCGAATCTGTTTTCTCGATGTGCAGCTGCCCGGAAGGCGACCGGGTGAAATATGCTTCTGCGACCCTGGAGGGTCAAGCTTTGACTTGGTGGAACTCCACCACCCAGACTATGGGCATTGGGGAAGCCCACGCTATGCCCTGGGCGGAGTTCATTCAGTTGCTGAAAAATGAGTACTGCCCGAGGGATGAAATCCAGAAGCTTGAGCATGAGGTCTGGAATCATAAGATGGTGGGTTCTGAGATTGAAGCTTACACTGCTAGGCACAATGAGTTGGCGGTGTTGTGCCCCGATCTGCACGCACCCGAATACCGAAGGATTGAGCATTATGTTGCTGGGTTAGTACCGGAGATTGCCGGATTAGTTGCTGCGGGTAACCTCACTGTTTATTCTGAGGTGGTTCGGTCGGCCCACAGGCTGACCAACATGAAGGTGGCTGAAGGGGTCTTGCCTCCTCGAGGCGCTGCTGTGAAGACTTCTGATAGTAGCAAGCGGAAGTGGGAAACTGTGGGGAAAGGCTCGAGCTCAGCTCAGCCTCAGCAGGTGAGGAAGACTGATACTGGGGGATCGTCGTCTGAACGACAACCGGGGGTTTATGCTGGGAAGTTGCCGAAGTGTGATCGATGCAACTATCATCACACCGGTTCTTGCGATGATAAGGACCGTTGCCGTCGGTGCCATAAGATTGGGCACCAAGCCAAAGATTGTAGGTCCAACCCTTTGGGGAACCGAAACCCGTCGGTCACACCAGCCCTAGCCCCTCAAGTCGCTGCTCCCCAGGGAAATCAAGGGAAACAAGGGTGCTATAACTGTGGTGAGCTTGGTCACTACAAGCGTAATTGCCCCAAGTTGAAACAGGGTGAAGCCGGGAAGAATGGGTCGGGTAATGGAAACAATGGGGGCGGAGGCAGGAATGCTCGCGCCTTCGTGATTGGTTCGAGCGGTGCTCGGCAAGATCCTGACACTGTTACTGGTACGTTTCTTCTCGATAATCGCTATGCTACGGTTTTATTTGATTCTGGTGCCGATAAGAGTTTTATATCCCTTGGGTTTAGTCAATTGCTTGATAGGGTACCTACACCTTTAGAGGCTAAGTACTTGATAGAATTGGCTGATGGTAAGAAAGTTGAGGCGACGCACGTCCTTCGGGAGTGTCACCTTGAGTTGTCGGGTTATTCCTTCCCTATTGATCTTATGCCGGTGTCCTTGGGTAGTTTCGATGTTGTCGTGGGTATGGATTGGTTGTCTCTGTATCATGCTGAGATCGTTTGTTTTGATAAAGTCATTCGACTTCCTCTCCCTGATGGAGAAATTCTGTTGGTGCACGGTGAGAAGAGCGGGGTCCCATTGAGTATCATTTCGTGTATGAAAGCCTATAAGTATCTTCGGAAGGGGTATTCTGCCATTATGGCACTTGTTTCGGTTTCGTCTGAAGAAGAGAAGAAGATTGATGATATTCCTGTTGTCCGTGACTTTCCCGATGTATTTCCCGAAGACTTACCTGGTCTTCCGCCTTATCGCCAGGTCGAATTTGGTATTGAACTTGCTCCGGGTGCGACCCCTATTGCCCGTGCCCCTTATCGTCTTGCACCTCCCGGGATGCAGGAGTTATCGAACCAGTTGCAGGAGCTGTTAGAGAAGGGTTTCATCCGACCTAGCTCGTCCCCGTGGGGAGCCCCTATTTTGTTTGTCAAGAAGAAGGACGGAAGCCTACGGATGTGTATCGACTACCGGGAGTTGAATAAGGTTACCATCAAGAATCGCTATCCTCTTCCTCGCATCGATGACTTATTTGACCAGCTTCAGGGTTCTAGTTTCTATTCGAAGATTGATTTGAGGTCGGGGTACCATCAGTTGAGGGTTCAAGAAGCTGACATTCCGAAGACCGCCTTTCGAACTCGCTATGGCCATTTCGAATTCTTGGTCATGCCTTTTGGTCTCACCAATGCACCTGCCATCTTTATGGATCTGATGAACCGTGTTTGTAAGCCTTATCTTGATAAGTTCGTGATTGTCTTCATTGATGATATTCTAGTCTATTCCAAGAACGAGGTGGACCACCAGGAACACTTACGTCTTGTTTTGGAACTCCTGAGGCGGGAACAGTTGTACGCCAAGCTTTCTAAGTGTAGCTTCTGGTTGCGTGAAGTCCAATTCCTTGGTCATGTTGTTAATGAGAAAGGAATTCACGTTGACCCAGCTAAGATTGAAGCCATTAAAGACTGGGAAGCACCAAAGACGCCATCTGAGGTGCGGCAGTTCCTAGGCCTTGCAGGTTATTACCGTCGTTTTATTGAGGGATTTTCGAAGATCGCTCAACCCCTCACCTCGCTTACCCAGAAGGACAGAAAGTTCAACTGGGGTGATTCGCAGGAGTCGGCCTTCCAGTTGTTAAAGGCTAAACTCTGTTCTGCTCCTATCTTGTCCTTGCCTGAGGGTACGGACGATTTTGTGGTTTATTGTGACGCTTCTATCCGGGGTCTTGGTTGTGTGCTGATGCAGCGCGAGAAGGTCATCGCCTATGCTTCTCGTCAGCTCAAAGTTCATGAGAAGAACTACCCCACCCATGATCTGGAATTGGGTGCGGTGGTCTTTGCTTTAAAGATTTGGAGGCATTACTTGTACGGTACCAAATGCACTATTTACACCGATCACAAGAGCCTCCAGCATATCTTTGATCAGAAGGTGTTGAATATAAGACAGCGTCGCTGGGTCGAGCTTCTTAATGATTACGAGTGCGCTATCAAATACCATCCTGGCAAGGCGAATGTGGTCGCAGACGCTTTGAGCAGGAAGGAAACGGCTAAACCTCGTCGTGTTCGAGCTCTTCAGCTCACTATCCATTCCGGCTTACCTGATCGAATCCGTTCAGCGCAGCAAGAAGCTTTGAAGGAGGAAAACCTTAAAGCTGAAACCATGCATGGTGCTGATAGCCACCTTGAACTCAGGTCCGATGGGTTACATTATTTCGCTGAACGTATTTGGGTTCCTTTATTTGGGGGCTTGCGGGAGCTCGTTCTTGATGAAGCTCACAAGTCCCGGTACTCTATTCACCCTGGCTCCGATAAGATGTATCAAGACCTAAAGATACTTTATTGGTGGCCGAACATGAAGGCGGACGTGGCTTCGTACGTGAGCAAGTGCTTGACCTGTGCCAAGGTCAAGGTCGAGTATCAAAAGCCATCCGGCCTTCTGCAACAGCCTGAAATCCCCGAGTGGAAGTGGGAGCGGATTACGATGGACTTTGTGACCAAGCTCCCGAAATCGCCCAGTGGTTGCGACATGATCTGGGTAATTGTCGATAGGTTGACAAAGTCTGCGCACTTCCTCGCTATCAAAGAGACCGATGGTCTCGAGCGTTTGGCACGGTTATATCTCAAGGAAGTGGTCTCTCGGCACGGGGTGCCTGTCTCTATTATTTCTGATCGTGATCCTCGGTTCGCCTCTAACTTCTGGAAGTCTTTTCATAAGGCTCTGGGTACTCAGTTAGACATGAGCACAGCCTATCATCCGCAAACTGACGGTCAAAGTGAGCGGACGATCCAAACGCTAGAAGACATGCTCCGGGCATGTGTGATCGATTTCGGCAAGGGGTGGGAGAGTCATCTACCGTTGGTGGAATTCTCTTACAACAACAGTTACCATTCTAGCATCAAGGCAGCTCCGTTCGAGGCTCTTTACGGGCGGAAATGCCGGTCTCCTCTTTGTTGGGCCGAGGTGGGTGAGAGTCAGCTCACCGGCCCGGAACTTGTGTACGAGACTTCCGAAAAGATCGTACAAATCCGTAACCGCATGGCAGCAGCTCGGGATCGTCAAAAGAGCTATGCCGATCGTCGTCGCAAGCCTTTGGAGTTTGAGGTTGGCGACAGGGTTTTGTTGAAGGTATCTCCGTGGAAGGGCGTTATACGTTTTGGGAAGCGGGGCAAATTGAATCCTCGGTATGTGGGACCGTTCGCAATCCTGGAACGGATTGGACCGGTAGCATACAGGCTTGATCTGCCGCTGAGCTCAGTAATGTTCATAATGTCTTCCATGTTTCTAATCTGAAGAAGTGTCTGGCGGATGAATCTTTGGTTGTTCCTCTCGAAGAGATCAAGGTAGATGATCGTCTACGTATCGTGGAGGAACCGGTTGAATTCCTTGACTATAAAATCCGTAGCCTTCGCCGGAGTAAAATCCGCATTGTTAAAGTCCGTTGGAACTCTGATCGTGGACCGGAGTTCACGTGGGAACGGGAAGATCAAATGAAGGCTAAGTATCCCCATTTATTTCCTAAGCGCGCGTTCGAATCAAGACATGTCTCTGCTGAAGCTGAATGAATCTCGGGTCGAGATTCCTTTCAACAGGGGGATGATGTGGCAACCGGAAAATTTTTCTTCTCTTTCGTCTCTTCCTTTTTGGCCTTGGGCAATTTTCGGGACGAAAATTCTTTCAACAGGGGGATGATGTGACACCCGGCAAACTCAGGTTAGTAACGTTGACTAAACTATTAAGTCTACCTTAGTGAGTCATGCATATTACGTCCTTAACGGGGTCAGTCGAGTCGGTATGATGATTCTGGGAATCATCGGGAGTCGTTATGATGATCCGCGGGGACATCGGGAGTCGGTCCATAACCATGGGTACAAGGATCGACGATTCGTGGAATCGCCGGGTTTAATGCACACACGAGTCTCGAGTCCCGAGAATTGGTGAACGGATGTAAACGTGTTAGTTATCATGCATTATATGTTTGAAATCATTACGTGACTTATCGGTATGTGAATACGTGTTTAAATATGTTAAAATAGTGTTTAACGCGCCAAAAACTCGTTCCAGCACCACAGGGGCGATTAGGAACCCCTAATCGCCTATATATGGGGCGAGTAGGGAGTGTTATAGGCGATTGGGACCT
The DNA here is from genome assembly GCA_030844895.1 of Ambrosia x helenae. Taxonomy (NCBI): domain Eukaryota; kingdom Viridiplantae; phylum Streptophyta; class Magnoliopsida; order Asterales; family Asteraceae; genus Ambrosia; species Ambrosia x helenae. The sequence continues at coordinate 72,812,984 of CM061234.1, forward strand.
AATCGCCTGATGTTCCATGCGATTAGGCTCCCAGTCGCGTGACATGCTCTGCTAATCGCATGAACAGCAGAGTCCGGGTCAAAACACCTATAAATAGAACCCTTAACTCCCCAAACACCTCTAGAACAACCCTAGCTGCTCCCAAACCGCCCACACACCTTGAAACACCTCTGGAACTCTTTTTGCTACAAAAATCACCATCTCCAAGCTTACACACCTTCCTTTAACAAAACCCAAGGTGTGTTCTTCATCCCTAACCTTTGTAAAGTTGTTATTTTGAGTTCCCCAAAGTTCCAGACCTTGTTTTACCAAATTGTGTCTTTAAAAACCTTTCAAAAGAGTCCTAAACCAAGTCTACACCTTAATGCTTGTTATATGTGAGGTTTACATGCATATGTTGGTCTTCTTGGTGATTATAACATGAATGTTTCCAAGATATGATTGTACTTCTGCTATGTAGAGATTATTAGGAAGGTTGTCTTGGAATTTTAGCCATTATTGTGGTGTTTTGAAGAAAATGTGTATTTTGACCCATTTGTATGTTCTTGAGGATTTAGGATGATTATGGTATGATTGTTGATGCAATGTTGTTAGGATTCATACTAGGAAGATGTTAGATCAGAGGTTTGATGATTTACATGTTTGTAGAGGTTGAAAACTGATTCTTTCAATTTAAGGAAAGATAAGGTTGGTAGGTGAAACCTAGTACTTTGCCATTTTAGGAAATAATTGCATAGAACATGCTAGATCAGTGATATGTCGGGGGTTTTTGCTTGAAATGGGTTGGTAAATGATTTAGGTTTGATATTGGGTGTTGTTGCATGTTTCGGATCTGATTTGGAGGGTTAAACGCGCGAAAATCCGTTACACAGCAGCAACAGGCGATTAGGAATCCTAATCGCCTGATGCCATGCGATTATGCAGACATATGGGGCGATTAGGACCCTAATCGCCTCATGCTTCATGCGATTAGGCCCCTAATCGCCTGTAGGCTGATGCCTACTCGCGTGTGACCTTCCTAATCGCATGTACTGCTGTCGTGAACGCGTTTTGACATCCCGGAACACGATTTGACACCTAGGAACATGCTAGGAACCCCGGGATACACCCAATGACTTAGTAAGACGTGTTCGGACCTGTTTATGCGTTAATTGGACATTATGCTAGACTAGGTGAACTCTTGCGCGCATTAAGTGTTTAATTGCATATGTTGCATGATGTCTTGCATTTATCTAACACGTGGAATGTCGGGTCACCAATGGGATGTCGGGTCTTGTCTGGCACGGTCGGTTTAACAGTTAAAGGTGTTTTCAAACGTTTATGGTCACGGTCTGGACATACGGGGACTAGTTAGCCTGCGGGTTATTAGTCCAATACTTATACACATCTTATGATAGGTCGCCGCTATTTGGGGCTATCATAACATAATTACTTAACTGTTTTCAAGTAACGCAATCCAAGGTGAGTGTCACAGCCCCACTTTTACCGTTTTACTTTCGGGGGAGAAACATGCTACTTATTTTGATTACTCATCATAGATCATGTTATACTATGGTTATTTCACGTACTATGCGGCTTTTACAGAAAGTCCCAGGGGGGAACCATGAATGTGCGGGGATGCACAACGGGGGAAATGTGGATAGATCTATTGGGCCTTACAAACCCCACCCGACGGCTGGGAGCCGGGCGGGTGCATATTGTCTCTAACACTTTGGGGGTTACCGAGGCATCGGTAATCCCGTCCGTCTGGGCTGGCTTCAACACTTATACCGGTTTAGTAATGGATTCCCAACCGCAATAGTAGCAATACTTAACGTCTAGCTAACGTTTTCATAACATAGTAGTAACGGAAATGATCTTACCGAACTTATAACAACACTTTATAAAAGAAAACCTGTGAACTCACCAGCATTATATGTTGACACTTTTGGCATGTTTTCTCAGGTCGCTAAGGTAGCAGTCAATGGGCTAGGCGCACGGAGTCATGCACAGCGTCTAATATTTTGAAGCATATTAAACAATGTTTTGTAAACAATGATATGTCTTTTGGTTGTAAACAAGAATGCTTCCGCTGCTGGTTTACAGCTCAAAGCATGATATTTTGGTTTTAAATATAATTATGAATGCATGTTTGTTGTATGTTTATTGTGATCGTTGACTGAGATCCTGGTGTGTCACGCGCCTCGCGGTAAAAACCCGCACGTGGAAATTGAGGGTGTGACAATAAATGCTAAAAAAATAAAAAGGGTGAGAAATCATTAAAAAATAACACGTGTTTAAGAAATAAACAAGTGGGAAGGGTAATTTTGTCAAAAAAAAAACATTATACACATGCAAGTTACATACTATTTTCACCCTCATTTTTAAACATTCGTAACTTTTTTATACGTTATCTTTTTTTTAAAAATCTATCATAAAATCGAGCATCTTTTGTCTTTATTGTAGGATCGATTTTAGACAAAGAAACGTTTGATCTACACGAGTACTGATCTATCAGGTGCGGAAACCCCAATAGTCATGCAAAATGATGAAAATTGTAATCAATACACGATAATATCCTTTTCAAATGCTTTCATTAATCTTTGAAGTGTTTATAACTGTTACAGACTTAGAATAATGAAAACACAAACTTTAACGTGAACTTGATCACACACACAGGACACACACACAACTGACCAACTCTATTAACTACCTCTAACCAACAGGGGCATATATAGCCAAGTACAACTGGTATGCGGCCGCATACCTTGAATTTTTTTTTAGTGTATTTTATAAGCGAAAATCCTGATCGCACCCCTTGAAAAACAATCCTGAATCTGCCACTGCTAACCAACCCACATATATATAGACAAACTGATTCGACCTTTCGTGGGTTCAAATCAAGTCTTTCGACCTTTACAAAGTACGAATCAAAAACATAATCATTCGTTCGACCCTTCAAGATTTGGTTTGACCCTTTGATCACCCGAGCCAATATTCCATAATACACTTTAACTTTAAATATTTGGCATTTTCGTCTTTAACAATTCGAAAGCTACAGACACATATATGAAATATGTATCTACAAACTCCCCTTGTCCGTAGCTCGGATTATTTGTTCTTGTTCTCCCTTTCAACACCTTGCAATTTTTGTTTTGCTTTCAAAGTCTTTACTGGTTCTTTAACTTGTATAGGCTTCTTCAACTTCAATGCATACTTTCCCAGCAACCCCTTGTAACGGTGGTTCAAATATGGATCGACCAACAGTAGTCATCTTCCTCTCTGTTTTGGTGGATTTGGTGAAGGTTATACAGGTAGTCATTGGTGGTGAGTGAAGATGATGGTGATGGTAGGTCTGAACGATGGTGATTGTGAAAGTGTTCGGGTTTTGGTTTGGTGAAGATTGTGAAGGTGTTCGGTTTTCGGTTTTTGGTTTGGTGAAGATTGTGAAGGTGTTCGGTTTTTGGTTTGGTGAAGATAATGGTGATTATTATTATTAGTACTACTACTACCGGCGGTTTGCTTCATTTTTTTTAGTTAACTTTTGATCAAATGCAAAGCTTAATAATGTTAGCGAATTTAAAAGACAACAGTGACGATGGTTACAGGAAGAAGAAGATGAAAGAATTATTATTATTATTATTATTATTTTATTATGAGAGAGTGAGAGAGAGAGAGAGAGAGAGAGAGAGAGAGAGAGAGAGAGAGAGAGAGAGAGAGAGAGAGAGAGAGAGAGAGAGAGAGAGAGAGAGAGAGAGAGAGAGAGAGAGAGAGAGAGAGAGAGAGAGAGGAGAGAGAGAGAGAGAGAGAGAGAGAGAGAGAGAGAGAGAGAGAGAGAGAGAGAGAGTGAGTGTGTGTGTGTGAGTGAAAGAGAGAGATATATAGGGGGTGAGGTGGGGTAAGGTTGATTTTTTAGGAAAAATAAAGATTTTTTATTAAAATTTTAAATTGCAGGTAAAAAAACAAAAATACCTTTGATCTTAACGAGATTTTTTAACTGGGTTAGTGAAAAGAACGAAAATAGCAAAAAAAAAAAATCCCAAAAAAAAAAAAACTTGTTTGTAGTGAAGTGACAAACTGAACCAAAACTGAGAGACGAAACTCTAAATACAAATAAATTTTACACACTTCATTATTTAATTTTTTTACCTAATCGAGTAAAACTTTTCCTAATTGAGTATATTAATGCTATACAATAAAAAACGTAGTTGTGATGATTATATAAGTTACATAATTAACATATATAGGTTCGTCATTATTACTCTTTGTGATTTTATATGTATGTGTTAATGTAACTCTACACATGAATATTTGTGAATAATTACATGTAGCATGCGTACGTAATTATGTAATACTTGTGCGTACTTATAGCGCGAACGAACTTACACCATGCCCAGGGACACATGTTGTTTCCTGATGGCTTTAATCGCTTTGTGCCATAAAAACATTTTATACACGTTAACTCATATCTCTCCCTTCTTATAATATGTAATAATAGAAAATTTTAAAGAAAAACATAAAGATGTAAAACATTTTAACAACTTTTTCAACAGAAGTGTCTCACATTGAAAAAAAAGAAAAAGAAAAGTTGTTATGAAAAATATATAGATAGCATGAGGTCGATGAAACTATGAAGTAGGTAGAATGTGTGGCTAAGTCTAAAATTTAGAATTTGGATGGCAGGTTCCTTGACCACTAGTTAGATGACCAAACCAACCTACATCCTCAAGTTGAACAACGAAATCATCCATCTACATGACTACTTTTACTCAACTATTATAATAAGAAATTTAAATATTTTAGAACCGCAAATAAATAGAAACGTAATGTAATCACATGATTGTAACAGCTTATGGAACTAGTAATTTTGAATTTTCCTTTTTTTTTTTTTGTAATTTTTTCAGTTTAAATATTTTTGTATTCTTTTCACAAGACAGTTTATAATACTATTTTTTTTTCACATGTACCTATTATATATAGATACAATTGCTAAAATTTCATGTGAGACACCATTACTGTAGCTACATGTCATTTCATGCTACAGTGCTTCATTTTTATTGGGCGGTTGTTTTGCTTTTTTTTGGCCGATTTCTTTGTTTGACTAAAACATTATTTTACTTAGTAATAATAGGCTTGTGTTAAATATACCAATGAAGAGGATTAATATACCAATTTAGTCAAACTTTAATGATAGGTATGCATTTAATGATAGGTAGTCATTTAATGATAGATAGACATTTACATTATTATACTATTAATTATTATTTATATTACTATTTCCTATCTTTTTTTATTTACAATTTTATATTTTGTTATACTATTATTAATAATATTAATACCAATATTAATAAAAAAAATAAATTAATCTTTCATAAAAAAATATAACTAAAGACGAAAGTGCAAAAGTTCATTATAAATAAACAACGATACGAGTCTCTAATAAAAAAAAAGTAAACATGCAAACATTAAAATACTTAGTCAACTAGATCGACAAAACCACTTTCACGGTGACAAAGTTGAGTATACAGTTCTAGACGCGACCTATACATGGTTTCCCATCTAGTTGTAGACTGGCTAATGTTGCGAAAATTCCAATAAGGCGTGATAGTAGGCATTGGGTACCCTCCTTGTAATTCCACCATGACATAATGGTTCTCATCATTAACTAGGGTAATTGTAAGAGCTCTGTGATGTTGAATCTCTTCTGGACCACTCCAAAACAGGAAAATAGTTGTACTGCCTGACATGCTTAAAGAATGGACGATTACACCAAACTTATTGGCAATCAGAACACTTGCCTCAGGCATTTTCATCCAGTGTACTTCTGGACAAGGTGACCTAAAGAAGCATAAGTCTTAATACAATGAATTTATATCCCTAACAAAAATGTTCGCGTAGATATCATATCGACTTTGTAACTCTTCTCTCATCATTTGTCGAATGTACTCATAATATCTATCTTCATCAAGTCCAAGGCAAACAGCTAGTGCTCGATATCCACAATTTCCATCGCCTTAACATTTTGTAAATTTGTTATGTATGGATGTAAAAAAGGAGTCGGAACCTCAAGTTGAGAGCTTTTTTTGAAACATAACCACGCAATAGTGTGAAACATCATAGATTATGTTGATGAATGCGGACAATTCTGCTACTTTCCAAGCTTTCTTTAATTGCTGTTTGTTGCGACTTCACGATTCAGTCAATACAATTCACAAATCTATCCAAACTAGAATTTGATCCCTCCAAATATTTTTTTTAGCTTTGCATGCTGACTCTCTACTCTATTTGTTGTGTTATTTTCAAAGTTGAGATGCTGATCAATCCAGCAGACACAAATCTTTCCTTGTATTCGTTCAACCAATTTTTATTTACATATTCTAAAACACCTGAAAATCAAAATAAACTGGTAAGAACTGTGTATATAGAAGACATACGTGGATATTTTATCAACATTGACTCCAGTTGCTTGTAATTTTCTGTGTAAGATTCCAACGTTGTAGAATTTTCTAGTAACTTCCATAACGAAAGAAAATTTTCCCAAGCCTTTAATGACCTAAAAGATTGCCTGCATTTCTTAAAGAGGTTCTGCTCAATGTGCCACCTACAAAGCAAACGAGCAGCATCCGGAAAAAACTTCTTTGCATGCATTCACTAGTGCCAACTCTCTATCTGTGACTATAACACGCGGGTACATGCACTTGTCTAGTGTCAACTTTAAACAGTTTAAGACCCATGCATAGTTAATTGTCTTTTCATTATGCATAAAGGCAAAAGCTATGGAAAACGTATTGCTAGTTGAAGTTACACCAACAACCTAAAGGAAAGGAATATTATAGTGGTTCGTTTTGTAGGTGACATCTATAAGCAACACGTGTGGAAATGCACGCCAAATATCAAACGACGTCGGATGAACGAAGAATAAATTTTATAACTCGTTACACCCAGTTGTAGTAATTTCATAAACATACCCATTAGAGTGCAAAATGAACAAGAGAACCTGCATTTGAGATTTGCCTACTTGATCGACCATGCGAATTTTGTTGCGTGCGTTGTAAATAGTCCTGAGTGTAGACACATTACTTAAATTCCGCTCCTTAACTATTGCTAGAATATCACGTGGTGCCACATTCATCCTTGTCAAATCTACAACCAAATTAAATTTATCTTTGGAAAGTCGCTTTACAAATGGATGACCCTCCATTTACAGTACAGATTGATGATTATGTTCATCACATATCACCCTTAAGGTTCAACAATCATATACATTTGAATATGTTCCTTCTAATTCGAATGGACAATTAGTTTCTTTGGTGCCGGTAACTTTACTTGAATCTTTAACTTTATATTCGCCGCTACGATCACATTGGAACACAACCTTATACACGAAACCACATGGTCTTTTATTTGATCTTTTTTTTTCACGACAACAACACCAAGTGAGTATCCCAACTTTTGTACCCAATCCACCAATGCTTCACGAGACCCGAATGCCTAAAAATGAATTTTATTTGTGTCAACATTTATAAGTAGTTTTATATTTACCGTGTAAAATAATATATTTATCTAATTATATATTTTTTTCTTTTGACGAAATTAATAAAAAAACACAGTTGAAATGCATTCAAATATATTTTTTATTTGCATTAAAAAAACACAGTTGAAATGCATTCACATTGAAGTCCCGAATGCCTAAATATATATATTTTTTTATTATATGTATTCAAATATATCAAGTTGAAATACCTTTGACGAAGTTATATTATTTCTTTTTACGAAGTTGAAATATCAAGTTGAAATATATTATTTTTAGTTATTTTTTTCTTTTGACGAAGTTATATTATTTTTTTCTTATAATTTGGGTATGAGGAGATGATTGGGACTTCACTATGAGTGTTCTTAAAGTTTTGGTTTGACGCCATAATTTTTTCTTGAAATGAAAGAAAAAAGATGAAGAGAAAAACAAGATAACACAACACCTCATAAAACTTTGTGAATGCAAAATAAAAGTTGAAATACCTCCTACATGAACATGAAACAATAAAATAGAAGTTGGTACCTGATTAGTGACAAATTCGGGTGTCCTCATAAAAGAATCACCTCCTACGATTGAATTGTTTTCGCTAGAAATCGACATCTACAAGAAATTATAATAAAAGTTTGTGGTGGTAGCCATAGTCATTGTACAAGTTGCTATTTATAAGAAGATTACTTATGTGCTTTTCAAAAAAAAAAAAAAATAATAACTTTAATCCAACTAACTTATTTAATAAATTATGTGTTTTCAAAAAAAAAAATTAATAAATTGATTGAAGAAGTGTGCATTGAAAAGCCAATAGCATTTAATGTAAGTAAAAGATTTGACTAACTTGGTATATTTAACAAAACCCGTAATAATACCTTCTTATTTTCTTTTTTTTTTGGCGGCTTCTTTCTTTTGATTAAAACGTTATTTTACTTAGTAATACCTTTCCTATTTTGTTTAGTAAAATAATTAATAAACGTCTTTGTTATCACCTAATTTATATGGTAGTCTTCAAATAGCTAAATGTTTTTTTGGTTGTAATCGGCAGCGAAGTTTTGTTCTCGAATTAGTGGGGATCGGAGTCAATTTTTTTCGCTCAGTAGGGAACGGAAGATGAAATCGGTATGGGCCGGAATCAACCCGGACACAATTTACCTACGAAAATCGCAAGATTCTACCATTTAGATGCATTGTAATGCGCTTTGGGTATGTTCAAATTCCGTATACTGGAGTGTTATTCTTTGTACAATGATGGTATATTCGCATGTCACGCATATAACAAAGGCTTGCAAGCACCAGGTTGTCGCCGCATCGCGCGACACGCGTAAAATACTAGTTTTTCACAAAACAAAAGAATCACGTTTCTTGCCCATGAATTTATTCTTATATGATACTTGACAATGACATCATAATTTATTTAAATAAGATATCGGTAAGTTACTTATTTAATTAATATAATATAATATAATATTAATATTAATGTTTATTGCAACAACAGCCATTCAACACCCTAGCAAGTAGCATCCACAACCACCACCGTCCACAACCACCACTCAACCACCTTTCACTAACCATGCACACGCTATGATCATCATTCATCAACCATCGGCAATCACCACAAAATTAGCGAAAATATAATATGCTTTGTCACTAAGCTTGCACGGAGTGGTGTCAGGTTAGTTTCTGGATTATGCTGGAAGCAGTAGCCTACCTAGATTAATGGGTTTGGCATGCTTTCATTGGTGTTGCTGATTTCCTCAATGTCCTCGGTTCATTCATCATTAATCAACAAGATAAATGGAGTACAATACAAGCATGAGTATTATCTTGTTGATGAGATATACTTATGTTCAGGGCCATTTTCGAAAACACTAAAAAACTTTTGGGTCTCGGGCAAAAAAAAAAAAAAAGTTGGGCTCAAAATTTTGCAAAGAAGAATGAATTAAAAAAAAAAATTTGAATATAATGCTAGAGCCAATGATTGAACTTGAGACCTCTATACTAAATAAGCATGGTTTTTCCAATTCCACTAAATAAACTTTAATATATAAAAAATAAATATATATCCTAAATATAGAATTTAACATATATACGTGTATATTTTTAAAAACAGTTTGGGCCCATTTATGGGTCGGGCCCTGAGCTGGTGACCACCCGGCCCATGCTCAGGGCCGGCCCTGCTTATGTTGGGTGAATTTTGTTAATACTATGTATGTTTGTATAATTAAGTTATATTTTCGGTGGATCTAGTTAATGCCTTAATGTATGTGAATTTGATCTTATTCAAAAGTTAATATATGTCTATTTGTATTTGTTTCCGTTCATGAACACTTCTTTGTGTTCATGAACACTTGTTTGTGTTCATTAATGTTTGTTTGTGCTCGTGTGCGTTCATGAACAAAATTAACAAACGAACGAAACGAACACAAGTGTTTTCTTAACAAATGAACACGAATTTCGTTCGGCAAATGTTCATGAATTATTCGTGAACACATAATTTCCTTAACAAACGAACACGAACAAAGCCTTGTTCATGTTCGTTCAGTTCATTTGCAGCCCTAGTCTTTAGCCACCAAGCTTCCAAACTGCAACGTGTCATACACTCATGAATAGGTAAATCACATAAAAAACCTCATCTCTTTCTCTCACCAGGCACCATCATCACCAGCCTCTTTGGCGACTTCCATAGGCAACACTGTGGACGGCGTTCGCCTATCACCACTAGCTTTCTCTCACAAGGTAAGGACATTTTGCTTCTTTACTTTTGTATTGATATTTGATTCTTTGTTGTTTTGATTACCTGTTTATTTTGATGAATAATATTTCCCAGTTCGGTGCACGGTGGTGACCCTCATCGGAGACGGTAGAAGGTAATGAGTGTAACATTTGCATGTTTCCTAGACTTTGATGTATTTGCATTTTAGTCCTCGTACTTTAATCGTTTTGAATTCTAATAAAAGTTTAATTTCGTTGATCGATATATCTTTGTTTGGTTGTATTGCGTTATTAATCGTAAACGTGCAATGAATCGTAACTTAAACATGCTGTTAGGACATTTGAGCGAATCTTATCATTTTAGATTCTATTGCGATTTTTATATATTTTTATTTTTAAAGAAAATATTTTTAAGTTCAAACGTATAATAAAATTGTTGGAAGATTTTGAAAAAAAAAAAGTTAAGGTTTTAGGTTGGGAAGTTTTAAAACATAAGTATATTATGTAAACTTGTAAAAATGTTTATAAAAAAATTAAAGTTTTTAAAAGAATAACACATTTTAAGTTAACTTGGTTAGGTTTTTGTAAGATCCTAACCCGTAAACATGCGATTAATACTTAAACTTGCGAGTTTAGGCCTCATATAAAAAAATCACCCCCGATTAAAACTTTAATCTCTATAAACGACAACTCATTTAAAGACTTTGATTTGATAGAAACATTCAACTTTACATTTTTAGGTATTACAAACCTATACTAAGGTTTGTGTTTTAAACGGGGATCTATTGTGGAAGCGTATGAGTGTTCGGGTGTGTTTGACTCACCTCGCGACTTGATCCTTGCTCTGGGACTTTCATCTAGGGTATATCTAGTGTCAAGCATCGAATAAAGACACTTTAAATGATTAAACGAGGTTTAAATATGAAATTAAAGCATTCAAGTTATATATGAGGAAGTTCATGTTTACTCGGTCGGGAAAGCATTTGACCCATCCGGGCTGACATGCTGGAACTTTAAGATTCATCTCATCTCAGAACTGTGACCCGGCCAGGTCAGCATTTGACCCGCCCGGGCTGACGTGCTGGATCTTTACTAAGGCATGAATGCTTATGCCTTCACAAATCCAGCCTTTCACTACGGCGTTTTTGGACATCCGAGACATACCCAAGATTATTTTAGACTTGCATAGATAAGTTCTAACAAGATATATTTCATTTCTCTGTTTTGACCCATTAGAATCTACATAGTTCGGTTTTAACCGTTTTGACCAGTTAAGGCCGTAGGTTTTACAAAACATTAGTTAAGCATTCAAGAATTATAACAACCATATTATCAACCCATTGAACACTTGTTTAGCTAAAAACATCATCCGGGTTGTTTATTATGACACGGTTCTTAGATTTAATCTTTTCAGAATTCCCAAAATGCCCTTATAGGCAAATATTTCAATCTAGCCACCCGTAGGCGATACAACTTGGTTACCACCCATTGTTTTCGACTCATTAACATGTTTGAAAACCTCTAAGCCTTTGCGGACTTAGTATTTCACCAATTTCATGAATTCACCATTTTAAATCACATCTAAGCGCATTAGTGCGCATTAGACACATTTAAGGAATACGACCCCCCCCAATTTGGCACCCACATTTCATGTGGGTGGTTTTCATCCACTTTTACTCGCCCATGGTCCTACTTTTCACTACAGACTTACCCGATAGCGTTGGCCACTTCGTATATCATTTGGATCATGTATATGATCCATTGGCATCACGTGTCCTTTTCGTTCCAATTCATCAACCTATGAAAATCCTCAATTTACACATATTAATATCCTGGAATCCAAAAGGTTTCCCACCACCAATCGGCCCTTCAACATTTATAATATCCACAATACTCAGGATTAATTCATGAGGTCTAAAGAATCTAACATCTTGATTTATTTGACCCATCTATTTCAAGTCCAACAATTACAAGGATTAAAAATGCAAATACAATAGAGTTCAAGGACTAATCTTGCCAATGCCATAAAGTGTCAGGGGCACAAATGTTACAGTCTCCCCTACTTTTAGAAATTTCGTCCTGAAATTATTTTTCGCCCGAAGATTCTGGAAATAGATGTGGGTATTTAGTCCTCATTTGATCCTCTCATTCTAAAGTGAACTATGGACCTGGTTTAAACTCCCAACAAACCTTGACAATAGGAATATGGTTGCGCTTGAGGGTCTTGACGTCATAATCCAGTATTTCCACGGTTTCTCGATGAAACGCATCGCTTCATCAATCTGGATGTATTCGAGTGGAACATGGAAATTTTCATTAGCTAAACACTTCTTCAAGTTTAATATGTGGAAGGTGGGATGAACGTTGTTGAGTTCGGCTAGCAGATCTAACTTGTAAGCCACATTTTCAACTTTTTCCAAAATTTTAAATGGGCCTAAATATCTTGGAGCAAGCTTTCCCTTTTCCCAAACCGAAACATTCCTTTCCAAGGTGAAACCTTGAGAAGAACCATGTCACCAACTTGAAATTCCAAGGGTTTGCACCGCTGATCAGCGTAGCTCTTTTGCCTACTCTGAGCCGCCGGCAAGGACCCACGAATAAAAGGAATTTTTTCCGTTCTCTCCTGGACAAGTTCGGGACCGGTAATCTGAGTGTCACCGACCTCGCTCCAACACATAGGATAACGACATTTGCGACCATAAAGGGCCTCAAAAGGTGCCATACGGAAACTGGCATGATAACTATTGTTATATGAAAACTCAACCAAAGGCAAGTGTGAATCCTAATTACCACCAAAGTCTATGCCATAGGCTCGAAGAATATCTTCTGGTGTTTGAATAGTACGCTCCTTCTGACCATCTGTTTGAGGAGGGTATGCTGTACTAATTAATATTTAGTTTGGTTCCCAGTGCGTCTTGAAGGGTTTGCCAAAAACTAGATGTGAACCTGCTATCACGATCAGAAATGATACTTAAAGGAGTTTCATGATGACTAATGATCTCGGCAATGTATATGTTAGCCAATTTTTCAACCCAGTAAGTCTCAAGGATGGGCAAGAAGTGTGCGGATTTGGTTAAACGATCCACAATGACCCAAATACTATCATGACCTCCGGTAGTGCGGGGTAGTTTAGTATTGAAGTCCATAGCAATGTTCTCCCATTCACACATGAATCTTTGGTTGCACAAGCAAACCAGATGGACGTTGATGTTCAGCTTTGACCTTGGCAAAAGTAAGGCATTTAGCCACGTATGGAGCTATGTCCTTCTTCATACCGGGCAACCAATACATGGGACGCATATCCTGATACATTTTATCGGCACCAGGGCGAATGGAGTAACGAGACTTATGAGCCTCGTCCATGATGAAAGTTCTAAGATTATCACGATCGGGTATCCAAAGACGATTTGAGAGATAGAGTAAACCATGTTTCGTTTCCAAACGATTTTTGGCTCCACAAGACATTTCATCATACATGTTGCCTTCGGTGACCGAAACATGTTGGGCTTCATAGATTCGAAGTTTGAGATCATGGGCTTGAATGCAATTAAGTTGGGTGCATTCTTTACGACTGAGAGCGTCAGCAACAACATTTGCTTTTCCAGGATGATAACGGATCTCACAATCGTAATCATTTAGAAATTCGACCCATTGTCGTTGACGCATATTTAGATCCTTTTGATTGAAAATATGATGAAGACTTTCGTGATCAGTGAAGACCACACATTTTGTACCATGAAGTTAGTGTCTCCAAATCTTCAATGCGAAAACGACTGCACCGAGCTCAAGATCAAGGGTGGTATAGTTTTAGGCATCACAATATACCACGAAATCTTCAAGACTGCCAGGAAGATAAAGAATAGGGGCATTGCAGAGCTTTTGTTTCAAGGTTTGAAATGCTTCTTCCTGACTAGGTCCCCACATGAAAGGTTTATCCTTATGAGTCAAAGAAGTGAGTGGGACCACGATCTTTGAGAAATTGGCAATGAAACAACGGTAATAACCAGCAAGACCAAGAAACGAACAAATTTTGGTAGGAGATTTGGGTGCGATCCAACTTTTTATGGCTTTGATCTTAGCAGGGTTTACGTGTGTTCCTTTGTAGTTTATTGCGTGACTGATGTGCCGAGAAATTAACATGTTTTATGCACATATTTCCACCCGTTTTGCACCCAAAATCGTGCATTTATCTTATTCTTATCATGATTTATCTTTCTTTGTTGATAATTGCAGGATTTGAGGTCGAAAGGTGAAAAGAAGTGAAAAACGGCACTAAAAGGCAAGGATTTGAAGACTTTGAAGCTGCACCAGATGCAGGACAGCCGTGTACCTGCCCCGGATCAACAAGTCAACATTTCCAAGTCAACAAGAGGTAAAAAGTCAGCTTTGCCTGCACAGGCATGCCAACACATGTGCACGGCCGTGACATTTAACATATGCTCCCCAAGACTCCAGCAGACCAAGACTGACAAGCATTCATGCAATACCGGCCTGCACGGGTGTGCCACACCCTTGGCACGGGTGTGCACCACCTGGAAGCCAACAGATTCTACACGAAAGGACACTGCAACGATACCAGCTGTCGAGCGTGGGCGTGCCACAATAAGGAGCACGGGTGTGCAAGATCTGATTTGCTTATAAATAGAGGCCTCCACTCCACACTTTGATCATCCCATCCTACACCAAAAACCAACACTTCTACACGAAGTTTCAACCATCTTTGGGACTTGTGAGTGTCCTTTGGAGCCTGTGATCACTCCATAAACACCACATTCGAGAGAGAAACAACCCGAAATCACCCAAAACCACTAGAAATCTCTTTACAAACCTCACCATGTTTTGTACACAAAAGCAACCTCGTGAGCCTGTTGTATCAACCATGCTAGGCTAGATTTCTCTTGGTGTTGCTAGGGTGATGATGGAACTTGGTATGAAATAAATAGTTTACGTTTTGTTTAAAGTGGTGTTTTGTGATCTTAATAATTATTCTACTCGAAACTCTGTTTAATAAATTAACTAGTTAATCACTTAGTATTTGGTCTTGTGGGTGTTTTGATAGGAAGTGGATGGACTTGTGAGTGTACCCGCGGTGTGTAACAACCCGCGCACTTGCAAGCTAACCTAATTCCACGAGTAGTGATTAGCCCATTTGTGGATAAAAGTATATACACTTTGTGGCTCAATCCCCTACTATCAAAATCTCATTTAGGGTCGGTATGGTCTTTATACTTGGTCTTAGTGATAAGCCAAGACTTGATTATATGACTTAGCTTCATTGTCTATGTGATAGCTTTGGCGCAAATAAAGAATTGGTGAACCCGTGTTGGAAAAAACCGGTCTTTATTTTCTTCCATTAGTATACCGCCGCACAATTAGTAATAGGCTACTCACTTTTTGAAAAATTAATTAAGTCAAGTAGGGGATGCACGTGTTATGGTTAGTCACGACTCCCCTATGATATTAAGTGGTAGCTTCTTCAGTCATGCTTCGGTCACCGACAAGTTATTCATAAAAGTTTAGAGTCGTTAGATGTCTATATCTATAACACCCCAACCAATGGCGGAATCATTGGGGTATCACGTAGTGATGATTGTTCAAAAGCTCATGGTACTAAAATGTAAGTTTTATTAAATATAAGTTGATTTACAAAGATTGCAATTACAACATGTCCTAATGAACTAAACTGATTAAATTCATTCTAAGCCCAGAGTCCTATGTGAAACATAAAGCAATACCTGAAATATGTACGAAAATAATTTTGTCAACATATATAATGTTGGTGAGCATACTTAAGTTTGTATACATATAATATAAGTTTAAAGGAAAAGATTTACAATTCATGTGTCAAGATTTATCAAGGCACTATGTAAACACGTAGTAAACAAACATGATAAAGTTTAACGAATATGATTCACATAAAGCATCCTAACACGTTTCACAATGATTTGAGCACCGTAACATGTGTTACGTCTATTTGAGCATTTGAGCAGCGTAACCTAAGTTACGTCTATTAGAGCACCGTAACCTAAATTAAGTCTAGATAACGATTTCAAGCATTTGTTCATTTGAGCACCTTAACTTTAGTTAAGTCTAGATAATGATTTCAAGCAACCAATGTAAGTAAACTACGTTTAAGTCTAGCATAAATCACTAAGATAATGAGACACATATATGAATTGTAAACGTATAAAATTTTATGGGTAAGTGTATGTGTAAGTTTGTATATGTGTACATGTTTCACCTCAAAAGTGTAAAAATTGAAAAAAGGGATAAGTATACTCACAGTTTGCGAAAGCGATCAAACTCCAACTTAAGCTGTCGTGAGTTAAAGAACTGGGAATTCCAAGGAATTCTACCTATAACGTTTATGATTACTAATAAGGGAAATGTCTAAAAAAAAGTCTAAGGCATCTGGGTCTAAGGCATTAGGGTTTCTAAGGTGATTTGGGGAATTAGAGTTTTACGATAAATCGAGTTAATACAAAAGTTGCATCTCAAAAATAATATGACAAAGTTTACGACTGTGATTAGGTAATATACTTATTACCAATTGATTATTTAGTTAAAAAGTAGATCCAAATATTTGGGCAAAAGAATTAATTTAACTGCTTGAATTATAATTGCAACTAACACTACAAAAATTGTCATGTAGTGACACTCAAAAAATGTCATAAAAGGTCAAAAAAGTGCCGCACACTAAAAAAGTGTCACTAGAAGTACTAGCAATAAAGCCTTTTAGTGACACTTTTTCAATATGCCGCACAAAGTTTTTTGATTTTTAGTGACACTTTTTGTTTTGCCACAATATAAGAAAGACTTTTGTGACACAACGTTTGTGCCATTAAAGAGTAATCAAAGTTACATATTTATACTAGCTTTAGTGGCACTTTTTTGCCACAATATAAGAAAAAAAAACTTTTTATGGCACAAATTTTGTATTTACTAAAACATATTTATTTACAATAGAAAATATAAATTACAAGTGTGATAAAAGTGTAAATGTAGAAATCATGATATTATAACAATGATAATAAGTTCGATCCAAAACGTTACATATTAAGTAACATATTTCAAATTACAAATGTTTGCAAGAGGAGTCTAAATGTTCTTTTGGGTGGGAATTTCACTTTCATAAAGCATAGCTCCAAAGCTTCTCATGATAACTACCCTGCCATCAAAAATCATATAAAAAAACATTAATGTTGATTAAAAAAAACACTACCGGTTCTTTGATTTATGAAACCCAATGTTCTTAATTAAAAAAACATGTATAAGAAAATAGCCTAAAATCTCAACAATTAGAACATATACTATGCAACTATTTATAATTGTCTCATCTAATGGTTCATGCATGTAATTAGCTACTAGTGGCAATGTATGTGCGCAGTGGCGGATCCAGGATTTTTTTTCCTATGGGTTCCCTTTTTCGTTGCTCATAATTTGGACCGGGTAGGGTCGGGTTTAGTTTTGAAAACAATAGACCAATGTGTAGCAAAACATCATAATTTCACCCGTTTACCTTTAATGCATAAAATCCAAAGTGTAGCCCACCTTCTACTATCTATAGTTCTAAAAACCTATAGAACATGCCATATACTACCTTACTATATTTTATAGTTTCCATACCATCAACAAAAAAAATACAAATAATTGCACCAAATACTTGAAAGAAATAAGAAATAAAAACTTTACCTCAAGAGAAATCAAGTCTGGAAATTAGCTGAATCGCGTCTGAAATTGCCTAAACTAAGTCTGAAATCCTGAATTGCACATATTCAAGAACCTCCATGTGTTACAACTTTTCAATATGACATTATGAAACTAGCATCATTATTAGTAAATAGTTTATTTAACTAGTAATTGAACCCGCGCTACGTGGCGGGGATAGTTGGACATGCTTTTATATATACATACTACAATTGTTTCTAAGATAGAGATGGTAGTACATATAAGTCAACAATGTTGCCTTGCCAATATATCTATATTTTTACATCTTGTGTGTATGATCTAGTTTGGATCTAAAGAAGGATTCGTCTAGCACCTCATACCCTTTGTCACGACATTGGTTGGGGTCCAAACTGACCATTAAAGACAGATAGTTGGCCATGCCACCATATAACAACCACTAATGTTTGACACTGAGATTGGTGTGTGACTTTGGTTTTCTTGCTTAGGCCTTCTGTGCCAAAAAAGAAACAAATTGTTATACAAATTCAAATTGATAAGCTATTATATATACCATATTTGAGTTCCTGTTCGTTGGACTCTCTAACCCATGAATACGAACATTTAACATCATTAAAGTTCAATAAATTTATAAGAAAAAAATACGAATATACCACAAACAACTACCATTGGTGCTTAATATTGCTTGTTTAAAAACGTCTTACCAGATGTTTCAAAACCTTCCCTAATCTACTAAAGCTAGCGTATTATAGTTTTGTGTCAGCCGTATACATCAAGCATCCTGTTAATAAGTGTTCAGTATTCTCTTATTTAGTTTCGCACCAATCACACAAAATATTCTCAACATAAATGCCTCGTTTTATCAACGCAACCTTTGAAGGTAATCTATTCAAAACAGCTCGCCACATAAACACATTACATTTTCTAGGCACCCACTTACTCCCCTTGAAACATGGTCGTTCACTAGCTCCCGATCCTCGCAGCCACGCTTTTGTATTCGCAACGGAAAAAATGTTATTTGTGTCATCCTTCCATTCCCATTCATCTTCAACATCCACAAGAATTATTTCGGACAACAACCCTTCTATTTCTTCACGTTCTGCAAGTTCTGCAGCCGTGTCAACACGACGTTTCCATTCCCATCTGATGCAGGCCATAACTGCAGCTGCAACGACTGCATGATGCCGCGTTCTGCAGCGATCAGCAACAACAGCCCTTTTCTTTGATTCCAACAGAAACAGATTTGGAAACCTGTCTTTCAGCGGGTCTAGACCTAACCAGCAGTCTAACCAGAAACAAATTGCGTAACCGTTCCCAACCTTTCCACGAATCATACTATAAGCATCAACCCCTTCCACCTTGCATCTATTCCAAAATGACACACAGTTATCCAAACCCCTTCTATGTTTTTATTAAAGGCGTCGGTCCCCACCTTCGGCTAGAATCATGAATCGCCTCTATAACCCGCCTCCATAGAGCTTGTCGTTCATTTTGAAAGCGCCACAACCACTTCAAAAGCAGCGCGTTATTACTCAATTCTAATTTAGTCACTCCCAAACCACCTTCTTTTATCGGTTTGGTAACCACTTCCCACGAAACCCAATTCATCTTTTTAACTTCATCCTAACCACCCCATAAGAAACGTCGCATAAAGCTTTCCAACTTATCCACCACTTTAACCATATATAATGATGTAATTGAGATGTACAATTGGCTAGAAAATCAAAATAAGAAAAATATAGCAACCTGACTTTGAAATTACCTCAACAATCATGTTCAACTTCTCTATTAACATTTTGCAACACCCGTGAAAGAGCACAATCTGTGGAGGATCGTTTTGTCAAAACCAAGTAGTTTGATCAAACAAGTCTACCAATTTAGGTGCGGAATCCCTAAATCAGTTACGAAATGATAAAAATATGAACAAAACACGCAAATCACCTTTTAATCTCCATTTCATTCATAAACACATTTGATTAAGCTTACAAAACCTTGTTTACAATGAAATAATAACAATTCAGACTCAACTAGAACCCTAGAGAGAAACACAGGTCGAAAGAGGGAAACAAATGACAAAAGTTAACATTAAAATCTAATTTTCAGTTTATATAGGCCTGCACATTCGCCCCCCGTAAGGGTCAAATGTGCAGGTTCGCCCCTTTATATGTGCGAATCAGCACATAGCCCTACAAAATTCTTCCTTCGACCTGTATACTCCACCTTCGACCATTTCCAGTTACCTTCGACCCTCTTAAATCCACTTTTGACCCTTCGACATCATCAAAACATATTTCAATGTGCAATCCAATAGCACTAGTCGCAAAACGTGTATCAACAAACTCCCCCTCGACTATTGCTTGGATTGCCTTCGCTCTTCGTCCATCCGTTTATTCATCAGTTTGATGCGCAATAAGGTCTTCTGCTCTTTTGTCATGACTGGTTCAAAAGTTTGTTTCGGTTTCTTCTTTTCTTTCGTAGTCTTCACAAACTTTCCAGTTTCTTGTCATAGTCACATCCCGCATTAACATACCAAGCGAAACACAAGCATACCACCCGTTGGTATTTCAGAGCTTGTTCGCTATCCTTCTCTTCACAATAGATTGGGTTGTAATACAGCATAATAATGTCTTCGTGTGAGCAGTTTATCAACCACATTGGATCAAAAATATGTGTCTTTTTGAATTCATCTCTCCCATCCTTCAATAAGATAACATCTTCTGCGGTCTTCCAGTCATAGTACCACCACATGAAATCTTTTGAAAAATGTTGTGGAATAGGCATCAAAGGAATGTGTTTCAGTACGGTCGGTGGTTTATACTTCAAAGTCACCTTGTTCAACCTAGTAATCTGATCTTTGATCTTCTTATGAACAATCCTTTTAGGATACTGTGGAGTGAACACTTCCCATCTCGTTCTGCTCTCTCTAGCCATGCGATCTGCAAAGTAGCCAACTGCATCATTGTTTACAGTTGCACCTGACAAAGTATGTCGGCAGACGTCGCGTACAGCCCAGCAAGGTAGTGTTTTGATATCATGGAATCTGTTGAAGTACAAAATTCCTTTTTCCCACTTCACTGCAACACACCTTAGCTATCTTAGGTATTTCCAACCTAGAGCTCTTCCTTTGAACAGTTCGTTGTGAAATTTATAAAAGCCTCCATAAATTTCAGTCTTCGGTCGGTTGACTTCCTTTTCTTTCAATTTTCTCAACAAGCTTTTCAGATCGTCAGATTGTTCAACATTTTGTTTCTGACTTTCTGAGTTCTTGAAGACTTCATCAACGAATGTCTTACTCTTTTCACGTGCAAGTTTCTCAGCTTGGCTTAACATTTCTTCAGAAAATTCAGGAAATGCAGAATCTCGTTTGTCTTTGAAATACTCTGGATATTCCTCACTGGTAATATCCTCCATCTCAACATCTTCAAAGACTGGTGTATCTCTATCATCAGAGTGATTTCCTGCTTCTTTCTCAGGAATGTTAGGAATCTGATCTTTCAACAATATACAACATCTTCTTATCATTATTTCTCAACTGTTCAATCTCTTGTCGTTGCTGGTTGATAATCCTTATCATGTCTGCAAGTTTCTGGTTCACTGCATTCATCACATCACTTGATACAATAACCTTTGGTGTTGAAGCCTCAGCAACAGGAGTCTTTTTCTTAAACTTGTTCAAGACTCTTTCCATAGCCTCATTAAAATCTTCTGTTGGATTAACAGTTTTCTCAGCAACATATTTCTTCTGTTTCTTTGCTGCTGGGGATGTTACGGGAGTAGCAGATTTAGAACTAGAAACATTAGGAACTTTCTTTCCTGCAATCAAGATTTCAACTTCTTTTGCTCTCTTCTTCTTTGGTTTTTCTATCTCATCTGCCTTTGATGTCTTCTTGTACATAGGCTTCTTTTGGTTTTCAGCAACCATCGGTGATCCACTAAAATCTTCTACACCAATACCAAGACTCAGATCTATATCGTCCATTACAATCAGACTCTTCATTCTCTGCTCATCTAAAGTCTTGTTGAGACTTTCAGACTCACCAGACACAGTGGCCTTGGGCTTGGTTTATTTTACAGTCTCTTCAGCAGAATCCCATCTCTCTTCTTCTCGAGTCTCCTCAGAATCGGCAGACTCTTCATCAACTAACCTTGTACCTTTCTTAGCCATACTCTTCTGTATTCTTGATGTTTTCTTTGGAGGTACAGCCTCATCCTCCTTTTCCTTACCCTTTCCTTTCCCACTCTTTGCACCAACATTCACCACTTGTCACTTTCTCTCTGCTTCAGGATTAACGTGAAACAAAGGATCATCGTTATCAGATTCATTGTTCGCATTTCTAGCCTTATCCAAACCTGGATCCTTTTAATCAGGATTGATCAAGTGTCCAAACAAATTCTTCAAGGGTGGTATTTCATTTTCAGGAACCCCTTTGTAACCCTTCATCCTTATCAAAGTATTCAAGCTCATATGATCTTGAACTAAAATCTGTGTCGGATCTTTTCTCAGCTTCTTGTACTTCTGATCAAATATCATCTGTAGGAATCTGGGATATATCAAAAACTTCTTGTGCTTCAAACCTTTTAATGGTTCAAGCATGTGATCTAATATCATCCCGGATACATTAAACGACTTGTTCAGAATAAGAGCTACCATTAACGAACTGATGTTCTTCCTCATTACATCGTAGCCACCACTAACGGAACCAAAGACATGCAACATCACATGAGCTAAGTATTTGAACAGTGGGCACAGTTTGCCTTTATGCAAAGCTCCATCTGTGATTGGTCCGTTGTACTTCATTCGTAGGAAGCATTTCCTCTGTTCAATCCATGATAAACTTCTTGGATCAGTCGGCTCATCTTTCAATCTCAATGCTTTGCGAATATCACTCTCTATCACTATTGCCAGCTGCCCTTGAATGTTGCTAACAATAGCTGTCTGATTGTCCCAATAATCCATTCTAGCATTCTTCCAAAAATCTACATAATGATCTTTGTAGATAATGGCAGGTGTGGCTATCGCATCAACAACTCTGCTACGCTTCAAAAACTCTATAATTCCGGTGAATTCAGTATGCTTCTTGACATCGCCAAGAAAAGCACAACAGTTGTGAGCCTCTTCAAACGGTAAATCTTCTTCGGATTTCTTTCCATCAGCTTTATCAGATGATCCAGCTAGAATATCTATCTTTTGAGGTTCTGCCATTTGAAATCATGCAAAAATGAAACATGAAAATTCAATAAAAACGGACAAAATTCGCAAAATTGAAAATTTGGTTTTTGGAAGTCCACATTCGACCCTTCGAAGGTTCGAATGTAGAAAATCCAAGGTTCGAAAGTGGAAAACAAGGTTCGAATGTGAAAATCTTTTTAAAAATTGTACATTCAACCTTTATTCCACATTCGACCCTATGAACAAGTCACCTTCGACCGAAAAGCCACATTCGACCTTTCTAAAGTTGTCGAACCTGACTGTTCATATGACCAATTTTACAGAAATCCAATTTGACCAGCTAAACATGTAATTTACATTTGTTTGCCTACTAACATGGCCGACTAAGCTTATTAATCAATCAATTGTGACAATTGTTTAGTTATTGACTGTTTTTCCCAAAAATTAGGGTTTAACAGTTTTTAATCAATCAATTAAACAATCTAATATGTTTTAAACCCTGATTTTGTTGTATTCTCCCCCTAAAACATTCAATGACTAAATCCTAATAAAAATTATATCAATAACAGTCTCTAAAAGGCCAAACGATTCAGTTCTAGGGTTCAAACACAATTTCAATGAATCTGACTTTGATACTTGATGATTACCTGTAAATTTGATATTAAAATGATCAGAAATGTGTAAGGATCAATGTTATAAGGTCTAGAAAAATCAAGCAACAAGGATGTGTAATCTCAGAAATTTGAATTTTTTTTGAATGAGGGTTCGAACGTGCAGACTGGCATATATAGGCTCCACATTCGACCGTTTTATCAGGGCGAAGGTGAAACTATTTTCACATTCGACCCTAATGAAAGGCTCGAAAGTAGAAACAGGGTTCAAATGTACAAAATACACATGAACACTCACATTCGACCGTTTTAAAAAGCTTGAATCTAAGGAAAAATTCCACGTTCGACCCATCGAAGGGGCGAATGGAGATTGGAATTTTTGAACATTTTACCAAATCTCAACATCGAATCCCGTTCAATCTTTTTCACATCTTTTAAGCATCCAACATTCATTATTTCACATTTAAAAGTCACAAAACTCAAATGGTTCATCAAGTTTTAGAAAACGACCATCAATCACCATCAGTTATCAAAAATAACTCAGAAATATAAAATCTTTTTGGTTTTTCTGAAATTTATGCTAAAACACACCTAAAATCTTTGAGTTTTTTTTTTAAATTTTGAAGAAATGTAAAATGCAGAAATGTAATCATAAAACTTAAATGTTTTGTGATTTCCGGTAAGAGGATCATATCAGTTTTTGAGAAATCTGATCAGACCGTTGATCTTTAGTGTTTATTATCATTAAACTCAATGTGTGATCTAGCAATTGCTGATATTGTTATCCACATAAGCTCTCATGCAGACTTTTATGCAGTGTTTGATACGATTATCTATAGTATAAACAAAATTGTCTGTGGTTCCCACGCACACGACATACTCCCGTATCAAGGAATAATTGTACAAAGACTCATTGTAACACGTGATTATGCTTTCGTTATCTGTAATTTTACAAGGTATTGAGGCACAGAGGTGTACAGGTCAGCAAATCAATGCTGCAAAGTAACGTATGCACTCTACCAGGTTGAGGGCTAATATCAATCATGATTTTCATCAATGATTGGATACGATGCATTAGATAATCTTTAATTATCATCATACATGTGAAGTTCCTCAATTTGGTAACTTTAGGTTTTGGCATTAAAGCTCTTTTAGCAAGATACCCTGTCTGATCTAGGTCCGTAAAACCTTACGACAAAATATCAGAAAGGCTATCCCCAGATAACTAGTAACATAACGACCCGAAACCTCTGAATTTTGTACAAATACCCTATCAAATGAAATTACGGTACTAAGACCATATGCCAATGAGGAGTTCATCCGCATAACAATTTGTTTGATATGTATGTATCTAACACGCAGTAAAAGGTCTAGAAGCCTACCAGCACATCACATTGACTCAACACACGGCTTATATAACATTTCAAATCTTTAGCATGTGTCAGATCCCCACTGATGTACTATCATTTCCTCTTTTATTCCAGGAAAATCATTTTGTGTTTTTCTAATTTTTATGGTTTTTTTGGATTTTTCAATGTTTTTGGATTTTCTGAAAATCTAAAACTCCCCCTAAAATGTAAAACATATTTTTGGGTTTTTGGATTTTTGAAAAACAGTAAAAACTAAAAGTAAAAAGTGATAAACAGAGGTGATGATCAGTCTTGTTTCTCTTTTATACCGTTAGCTTTTAATAAAAATTCAAATCGAGATCTATCGAAAGCTTTGGTAAAAAGATCTGCAAGTTGGTAATCAGTGTGGATTTTGACCATATCAATCAACTCTTTGGTATAACAATCTCGGATAAAGTGATACTTAATCCAAATATGTTTAGCTTTTGAGTGATTGACCGTGTCTTTAGTTAATGCAATTGCGGCTTCGTTGTCACAGTGAATAGGGGCTTTAAGAAATCGCAAACCGTAATCGACCATCTGTTGTTGAATCCACAGAACCTGTGAGTAGCAACTTGAAGCTGACACATATTCTGCTTCACATGTAGATAGAGCGACTGCCTTCTACTTCTTGCACTGCCAGGTCACGAGCCTACTCCCCAAAAATTGACATCTACCATTGTGGATTTGCTGTCTTTATCACAACCGCCCCAATCTGCATCACTAAAAGCAATTAGGTCAAAATTATCATCATTAGGGTACCATAGTCCTCTCGACGGACAACCCTTCAGATATCGTAGGATCCGTTTGACAGCTGCAAGATGACTCTGCTTTGGATTCGACTGATATCGTGCGCAGAGACATGTGGCAAACATTATGTCTGGTCTAGATGCGGTGAGATACATCAGAGATCCGACGATTGCTCTGTATATAAAAAGGATCAGTCAGCTCCCCCTTAGCGTCAACTCCAATCCCATGATTAGGTTGTATTGGAGTATATATCGGCTTTGATTCTTCCATATGGAATCGGCTCAAGACTTCAGAAACATATTTTATTTGGTGAATAAAGATCCCCGTTGGTCTTTGTTTCACCTGCAGACCGAGGAAAAACTGCATTTTTCCCATCGCACTCGTCTCGAACTTTTCCTACAACACTTTTTCGAATTCTCTGCACAAAAGTTCGTTAGTAGATCCAAAAATAATGTCATCAACATAAATCTGGACGAGAAGCAAGTCATCCCCCGTTCTTTTGGTAAACAGAGTGCAATCTACCAAACCACGTTTGAATCCTTTGGATAGTAGGTACGTGCTCTGATCCTCATACCATTGACGTGGAGCTTGGTGCAACCCGTATAGTGCTTTGTTGAGAACGTAGACCTTATCCCGGTGGATAGGATCTTCAAAGCCTGGAGGTTGACCTACGTATACCTCTTCCTTGACGACACCGTAAAGAAACGCACTCTTAACGTCCATTTGATACACCTTGAATTTCTTATATGAAGCAAACACTAGAAACATACGAATAGCTTCTAAACGTGCCACAGGTGCATAAATTTCGTTGTAGTCGATTCCTTCCACTTGATGAAAACCTTGAACTACCAGTCGAGCTTTGTTTCTCATGATTACGCCTCTGTCATCCTTTTTGCATTTAAAAAACCATTTGGTTCCAGTTTTCTTTCTGCCTTGAGGTAAACCTGTTAGTGTCCACACTCCTAGTTTCTGAAACTGCAATAACTCCTCTTGCATTTCCTCTACCCAAGCGTCATCCAAAAGAGCATCCTTGTATGTCCGCGGCTCAACCTGCGAAACATAACAAGCAAAGGACCAGTCATTCTGACATCCAGATTTCTGAATTTTTGCATATAAAGCTAAAGCGCCAAGATTTTCCGGTGAGTTTGCATTCCAAAGTTGTCCTCTAGTCATATTAGAGCTTCCAGGATCACCAATAATCTGCTCGAGCGGGTGAGTACGATGAATCCAAGATTCCGGATGATCAGGTACTTGAACTCCCGTTTGAGTAGTCAAATTCTCTGTCGAATTCAGATCATTACCCAAGTTGGATGATGAAGCAACATTTGGATTTGGGCTCATTAGAGGTGTCTCTGTTGCCTGTTCTGGAATAGTTTCACTTGTGACTTCATCATCATCTTCCGATTCTGTTGAATTAAGAGTTGTGGAAGCTTCCTGGAAAATTTCCTCTTCTGCTGCAGGAACGTTGGCATCATTAGAAGCTGTTGGAGGAGTTACAGTGATCGGACGCACCAACGGTGATGTTACTTCATTTTCACACTCATAATAAAGTCTTAATACAGCCTCTTCAACCAAGTTATCTAGATTGAATGATTCAAAGAAGTCTTTGTAATCAAACATCCAATCTGGACCGCTACCCTGTACATTATGAGTATACCATTGGACTTCAATGTTAGCCCACTCCTCTACCTGATGAGTTCGTTTGTTGAATACCCGTTTGAGCAGGGTTGCATACCCAACAAAGAATCCTTCTTCAGCTTTTGGTGCAAACTTCTTAGACGGATTAAGCATAGTACACGGTGCTCCAAATGGTTCTAGATACTCCAAATTAGGCTGTCGTCTGTTCAACAGTTCATAAGAAGTTTTGCCAAACTTCTTCACTGTTAACACACGATTCAGTGTGTAACATGCTGCGTATATGGCTTCATTCTAGAACATTACTGGAAGATTAGAATCCGCAAGCATTGTTCTCGCCTCCTCAATTAGAGTCATGTTTTTCCTTTCTGCGACATCGTTCTATTGAGGGGTATACGGAGCACAGTATTCATGATGAATTCCTTTATTTTCACAAAGAGCATCCATCTGTGCATTTTTGTACTCCGTCCCATTATCACTCCGAATTCTTTTGATCTTCAAACCATAGACATTCTCTAAACGAGTGAATAGAACTTTCAGATTGTTAAAGGTGTCGCTTTTATATTGCAAGCACATTACCCACGAGAATCTGGAATAATCGTCAGTAACCACAAGACAGTATAACTCTCTAGCATGACTTTTATGCTTGACAGGTCCGAATAGGTCCATGTGCAAATGCTCAAGCGGCATTTCAACAGAGTTTACTTTCTTTGGTTTGTGGGACTGTTTGTGCTGCTTTCCCTTCTTGCAACTCACACACTTGTCATTTAGATGAAAATGTTTGACAGTTACGCCTTCGACAAGCCCATTCTTCACCAGATGATTTATTTTTCTGAGGTGAATGTGTCCCATCCTCCTATGCCACACAATAGATTCTTTTTCTGTAGCCTTGGAGAGGAAACACGTTACTTGGCCGTGGGTTGTCATCGCTTTTGACATATCGAGAATGTAAAGATTATTCACTCTCGGTGCTTTTAACATAATCCACTCTTTCGGAATTACAAATCCGGGTTTGAGAATATAGCAAGATTTTTCATCAAAGTGTATAGAAAACTGTTTTTTTTGCAGATTTGGCTGACACTAAGCAGATTATAATCTATCTGTTTCACATATGAAATCTTTTCAAAACTCACAATCCCATTACTCACACTTCCCTCCATAGTGATGTAACCTCCTTTATTCCCAGCAAATGCTACATAACCGCCATTTATGTTTCTGATGTCGAACAGCAACGACAAATCCCCTGTCATGTGACCAGAAGCTCCACTATCAACAATCCAAAGACTGCTAACAGGGCCAACTGAAGCTCCCTGCACATATCAAGTAAAAAGTTAGTTCTTTCGGGGGACCCAAGCCTGTTTGGTCTTGGGTCTTTGAACATTCAATTTCAAAGATTCTTTAACACAAACATTTGAATCTGAATTGACCTTTTTCTGATTAATCAAATTCTTTTCACATTCAGATTTTTCATTTGCTTTTGAAGTTGAAGCACCTTGAGAACCCACCGGTGACCAAGATTGTTCCGAACGTTTCAAGATCCTGATTTGAGATTTTGGGATCTCAGTCGGTTTCATTACTTTGTTCTTAAACGAAACCTTATTAGTTACCTTCTCTGATTTAACAGAGGCTGGTCCAACCGATGATTTAACAACAAGTTTTTGTGGAACCTTTTGTCTATCAATAGTTGTGTTCACCACTGGTTTCTTTAAAGGTTTTTCCATTGCTATCCGGTTACGACGATCATATGCAATCTGACGATTATCCCTCTTTTGAAAATAACGGCTTTGATTATAAAACGGTGCTGGTTGAGGGACAAAACGTCGTTGTGGATAATAGTGATTGTCGACTGGACTTTGATATTTTTGCTTCACTTCAACTTCGTGCCTCTTATGCCTCACGTACGGGCAGTGAGCAAGTAAATGCCCTCTCTCCCCGCACTTAAAGCGTGCACGGTATTCTTCAAACACGTTCTTGGCGTTCGACTTTGCATAAGAAGTGATAGGATATTGGTCATCCACACACCTTCGTCTCAAACTCTCAAGAGCTGGGTCCTTTGAGTAAGTCGGCTCAAGAAAACTGTTTGCCTTTTCCTTTGGCTTAATAAACTCAGTGACATGAACCTTAGGTTCTTTTGGAACATCCAGATAAATTTTCTTTAAGATTTCTAGAGGTACATCATTGGTCTTCTCATGCTTAGGGAACCAAATAGTACTCTCCTGCAAGATTTTCTCAATCTTTGAGTAATTGGCAAACTTTATCGGATATTCCTCGTCAGAAATAATCTTATCGGATCCTTCCATCCGATAAAATACTTTGACGGGTTTGTCACTCGGTTCATTCTTATCAACATTCTTAACTGACTGATTCACTCGATGAGCATTTGCCATCGGATGTAAAATCTGAGAAGGTGATACCGGTTCATTGGTAATAATGTGATTTTCAATGGGTATATCACTCACTTTCTCAGGTTTCTCATCTTTTGAGTCAGAATCATCAGTCACAGCAATCACTCCCTCATTATTCAATCCCAAAATTGGTCTAACATCGGAATGTGGATCCCCAACATTAGAAGTGTTAGATTCATCATCCGATGTAGAATCAGATTTGATTGAACTCTCCGGTGTTATTGAATGTAAAGTGTGATTCTCAAATAACACGGGAGATGGAACAGCCTTGTAGTTTGCACTACTCGGTTGCGAGGGTTCTTCAATGATGTGGTCAACAACATAAGCAATATGTTTGTAACTTTCTAGCTTTTTGTTGACCTTTTCAGCAAAGCACTTGATGGTTGCCATTTCAAGTTTAGTTTCTTCAAGTTCATTGATATAACTGTTTATGGCCAATTGTTTTAAAGAAAGTGTTTTCTTCAAATCAGAAATATCCTTTTTGTAACCATCATGCACTTTATTGAATTCATGTGCTTCTTTGCGATAAGATTGACAGTTGATTCGAGCACTCTCAAGTTGTACCCTGAGTTGCTTATTATCTTCTACCAATCCATCAAAAGTTCCACAATATTTGTCACTATTCATGTCTATGGTGGAATTAGAACTTACCTGTTTCAGAGGCTCGGTCATTGCCATCAATGCAAAGTGCGCTTCCTTTCCAGCAAAAAATTTGGAGTAATCAATTCTGGTGAAAGCGTCATCCACTATGCATGACTTGCGAGTCATAAGAAAATCAGCTTCGGCCAGAAGTTGATCAATGTCATCATCTAGTGAGTTAACACTAGCTTCAGAATCTGGCTCGCTCTCCAAATCAGAATATACTGAGTCACGCTCTTCAGGAATATCAGTGACTGAATCAAGAATCAATCCTGGTGTCTTCTTAACAGGAATATCAGCTTCTTCTACCATTTCCTCAATCTTCACTTTAGACCTCTTCTCATTCTCCAAAACTTCTTCAACTAACACCGGCTCCTCTAAATCAATCTTCTGAGCAACACACGCCACATTACTAGCTGTAATCTCTTCAACACCCAGTTGCATCCCCGTCCAATCAAAACCTTCATCTTTTTGAATCACCAAAGCCTAGTTTTGGTTATCTGTTTGTGTTTGGCTATTTGGTGTGGAAATAGGAATGATGGTTCTGTTTGGATTATGTGGTGTTTGATTTTGGGTCTGGTTTGGTGTAGTGGTTTGTCTAGCAGAATTGTTTGGTGAAGTGTTCTGTCGGTTTGATAATTGTTTTGTGATTGATAGTTGTTGTTATTTTGGCTTTGATAAGATACCTGATTCTGAGATTGACGGTTCTGGTAATTGGTGTTGAATGGATTCCTGTTTCCTTGTTGAGCTAGTTGTGTGCACTCCCTTTTGAAATGACCTTTACCACCACAGTTAAAGCATGTGACTTTGGCTTTGTTGAAGCCATATGTGGTGTTAGGTGATGTGGAAAGATCAGTTCTACCAGTCTTCTCTATGAACTCGGTTGCTCGTCTCATAATATTAGCAAACGCCCATTGTATGTCAATGAGCTCCATCTCCTCCTTGTCGATTTGAGCATAGTCTTCATTGGTTAGATTGTTGTTACCAATTTGACTAGCTACCAAACCATTATAAGAAGCTACCATAGCAGATGCCAGTGCGATATGTTGCTGAGCAACTTCAACAGTGACGTTGTTCAAGTAAGATGTCTCCAACACTATTGGGCTTTGACTTGGTTGACTTGGGTTCATTTGAGGAATATATGGTTGTTTTTGAGGTTGATTCACACTAGCTGAATAACATGCTGCTTTTTGCATTGGTGAAAAAGGTGGAATGTAAGTACTAGGGTATGATGGTGGTGTGTAATATGAAGTTTGAGCAAGATAGTTTATCGGGGTTTTGGGTTGTTCTATAATACTTGAAACACAAGCAATGTGTGGAGCAACAGTACTACTAGTACTTGAACTAGTCAAAGTAGAAGAAGTACTACCATGATATAACTCCGGATTTTGAGGAACTTGTGCTCTTTTTGCTTTCCTCTTCTCTTCCATCTCTTTGTTCTCTAGTTTTTGAATAAACTCATTGATGGTCCAATATTGATAAGCATCTTTCTCCTTTAGAACCTCAATGTGTTGATTCCAGTATGGTGGTAATGCATCAGCAAATTTATCCATCAATTCAAACATAGGAATATTAATCTCATAACTTGACAATTCAGTCAACAGATGGCAATATCTAGGAATCAACTCCTTCAAAGTCTTATTCCCCATGTAACTAAAATTCTCAAATTCCTTTCTTAATTCTTCCATCCTTAATTTCCTAGTTTTCTCGTTCCCATCATGACGATTCCTTAACATATCCAACAGTTGCTTTGAAGTTGTGCAAGATCCAAACTGATGTAGAAGATCAGTGTTGATAGCTTGAGATAGTTGGGAGAACGCCTTCTTCTCCACCACAAACTTTTTCTTCTCATCCTCAGCTAAGCTTTCCAACGGAATTGGTTCACCTGTATTCTCCAAAACTGGTTCTACATAACCCTTAACTATCATTTGCCATGCCTTAGTGCCTTCCATTCCCATTCCCTCCAAATGAATCTTGAACTTGGTCTTCCATTGATTGTAATCTACCATCTCCATCAGCTTTGGTGGACGACTCCCGCTACCTGAAGATAAATCATGAATTAGAGTAGAAATAGCATTGGTAGTTTGAGAGTGTACCGCAGCTGCTGCAACTCCCCAATAATTATTCATGGGTTGTTGTGATGGTTAAGCAACAGTCTGTGGCATCGAACTAGTCATTGCGAGGTAATTGATTGGCTGAGATGGTTGACTAGTCGTCTTCTGTGCAGCTACAGTCCAAGGATCCATAGTCATGTACTGTTGTTGTGTAGTATTAGGCCTCGGTGTTGTTGGAAAGTTCCACATATCGTCTACGAAGTCCGGAACACGAAACACTTAGAAAAATTTTTGATCAGCTTCTACGTTCGACCCTTTTCCAATAAACGTGGGTTCGAAGGTGGAAATGTAACAGGTTCGGCCCTTCCTGATGACGCGAATGTAGAATATAACAAACAATCTCACTTTCGACCTCTAACTTCTCACTTTCGACCTCTCGTAGGGTCGAATGTACACAATATGGTCGAATGTACAACACTACACACACAATTTCTAGGTTCGACCCTAAAGATAACCACGTTCGACCTAAAAATATCATATTCGACCTAAAACACTCACGTTCGACCTTTCTCTCCTAGGTTTGACCTAGGCATTTTGAAAAACGGTTATTCTTTGAAAATCAGTTATTTTGATCCCAATTTTTCAAAAGTTGATGAACTTTGATGATGTTTTGCAGGTTTTGCTTCAAAATTGATTTGGAACAAGTTTAATAAAAAGAATTCTTGATTTTAACCGTGAAAACTAGTTCGAATCAATAAATTTTCATCAAAAACCATTGTTCATTGAAAACAGAAAAATTTTGATCAATTTTGGGTCCAAATCAGCTCAAATACTATCAATTCGTAGTTGTTTGATCCATATAGGCTCTAATACCACTTTGTGGAGGATCGTTTTGTCAAAAACAAGTAGTTTGATCAAACAAGTCTACCAATTTAGGTGCGGAATCCCTAAATCAGTTACGAAATGATAATAATATGAACAAAATAGGCGAATCACCTTTTAATCTCCATTTCATTCATAAACATAATTGATTAAGCTTACAAAACCTTGTTTACAATGAAATAATAACAATTCAGACTCAACTAGAACCCTAGAGAGAAACACAGGTTAAAAGAGGGAAACAAATGACAAAAGTTAACATTAAAATCTAATTTTCAGCTTATATAGGCCTGCACATTCGCCCCCCGTAAGGGTCGAATGTGCAGGTTTGCCTCTTTATATGGGCGAATCAGCACATAGCCGTACAAAATTCTTCCTTCGACCTGTATACTCCACCTTCGACCAGTTTCAGCCACCTTCGACCCTTCAAGATCCACTTTCGACCCTACGATTTAACCAAAACAGAATTGTATGTGCAATCCAATAGCACTAGTCGCAAAAACGTGTATCAACAGAATCCTATTTAGACTCCAGCTCGTTACCATTCTAGATCGTTGCATCCACCTACATGAAATTTATAAAAATTTAAAAAGAACCCCAAATTTAAGTAAGCCACCCAATTAAATAAACCATTTAAACATGTAATCCAACCATTTTTCCAAACAATAAATTTTCATGACACTTATGATTTTCTTTAGTGAATATGAAGATGACAAACTGGATGCCTATGCAAAAAAATCCAGGTGTGCTTCACATTATAACCTGAAAGAAAGGGTACAATAACATTTTATGACACTAATTGATGTTAGTTAGTTACCTAAACCATAAAATCCTCATACAAGCATTTCATTGAGTATATGGTGTGCATACTTTTAGTAGACTGTAGAAAAGTTCCGGTCATCAAACCCCAAATCACAAGGTCATATAAGTATCTTCATGATTTCAATCATTCATGGTAAAATAAATTTCGTATAATGTAATAGAGAATATAGTAAAGAAATTACCTGTACAATCGAAAGAGGCTATAAACAATTGAGTGAATGATTGAGTGTTTATTCATGTAGTTTGGACGATTGTTACTTAAGGATTTACGTATTGGAGTTCATCAGCTTTGTCTGGTTAGGTTTTGATAAACGATTTTGAAGCCTAAAAAAATAAGAGGCTTAAGAACACAGAAAGTAAGATGAAGATGAAGATGAATTGTTTTTGAAAGGTAATTAGGGTTTGATTTAGGATCAAAATGACGTGGATATCATGTTGCCCTTTCTTTGATGGGAGTTTTGGGCGATGAAAGTTTTGAAATTTGGATGGGAGGGAACTTAGAAAATAAAATTTAGAGAAATTCCCAGGTGAGAGGGAAATGAAAATCTGAATGAATTTTTGGTTGGAGGGAAATGAATATTGGAGAAACTGACTTTTAGCCGCACAATATCTACCTATACTAATAAAGGAGTAGCTAGGGCTACACTTGTCCCTATACTAGAGCTCCACATAGGATACACATCATCCTATCCACATGTCATCACCATGTTAAAACTTAAAAAACTCGCGGGCGGGTCGATCCATTCTCCTTATTACACTTTCGGATCTAACAAAATTGACTCCAAACCCTACCAAATCAATCATCGCCATTTTCACTCTCCATCCACCACCATTCTCTCCATCTAACCCTAATCACCATCGAAGGGTATTTGTTACAATCTTTAAGGTATGTGTTCATCAATTTTAATCCGCTATACTTTCTGATAACTGGATCTGTGTTCATACTCTTTTTTTTTCAGGCGATCTATAAGAAATTTTTTGTATAATTTGTCTGCTGAGATCGATTCCAACGATGACTTGCTGTAGATCGATTCCAAAGACTATGCAGATCTCGAGGGTCCCTTGATCGGTTCCCTCAAATCCTCAAAAATTGAAGACTTTCACAGCCCTGGCGTCTTTTTCGAAGATCCAGAAACAATATTGAAGACCTAATCACAATGGCCTAAAATCATTTTGAAACTTGAATAACCTGGGTTCCTTGATAGGTTCTTTTGCTAGAACTAGGATTTATGGTCTTGAGATGGCGTTTGCTGAAAATCAATTTCTTTTGCTTCATCTTCAACCCTAAGTCGGTTTAAACCCTAGGATGAATCACAGCTACACTATAGGTATGCCCTCTTTCTCCGTATGTATATGTAGCTTCATTCCATTATTTCATTTAACTCTTAAAAAAGATTAACAGTGAATAATAAATTAGTGTTTCTGTTAACATTTTCTTGGTCAAATGTTGTGTTTTTAATATGTTTTGAGCATTTTTTTGCATAACAGAGTATTGTTTTTTTCCATTTTTGCAAGTGTATTGATTGTTTAACAACCAAACTTAATGGTTTGAAATGCTAACCAATGTAAATAACAAGATTTTTTTTTTGTTGGAAACACAATGTGAGTTGATTTTATTGTATAGAATTTATGTCAGGTGTTTAATTAAGGGAAAAACTGGACATAGGGAAGGAAATTGTTGTGAATTTATGTTAGGTGTTTACAAGAGATCACCAGTTGGTATATTCACTTAGAGTCCTGATTTCAAGTTGTGATCATTTGTGAGGTCTTAGTAGCATGTTGGCTCATTACAAACAAACAATGGTGGCTTTGGCGAAGTCGCAATTTGACAATTTGTTGTTGGCCTATTTTTTAGATCGATATTCTACATATGTAGACTCTAAATGTTATATATGTGGCACAGTGAATTTTGCTTTGACGGGGAAGTTGGTATGCTAAATAAATAAATTTCCAAAATAATGCTGAGGTTCTGCTATCGAATTAGGATATGTTGTAGGTAGGTTAGTTACTTTCAAATGCTACTCTCTTATCATTTACTTTATGTTTAATTTTCTATAGTGCGAACTGCAAATTGTTTGGCACTTAATACTAATATCAGTTAACTATAAATTAATTGAGTAGGGTGTAAGAGACAGAAGACCGAGAAAGAGGGATTCGTAAGTGTTCTTCCATTGCCTGAACCTTTTTTCTCACCTCAGTTTTCGGGATCTCGACAATAGTTAACTGGCATTTTTTTGATCTTATCCACCCGATGCAAATGGGCCGGCTTACATTTTCAACATTCTTGATGAAATCTCATGCCCAGGTAGGCAGCCTTTTGATTTTTCTTAATCTCTTATTGTATATGGGTTTTTTTTGGTCACTTACTTTAATGGGTTTTTGTTGATTCATGTTTAGGCAAGGCAAATTCTTTTTCGGACTCTGCTTTTCATTAGCGGATTTTTGAATTATGTAAGTTAACTAATCTTTGAAGTTGCCTGTTGAGGTGTGGGGTAAGGGTTTTAACTTGATTTTTGTTATTTTCTTTTTATTTTATTATTGGTTAGGAATAACATTACAGGAATATTGTATCAAGTGGAGGCACTATCTAAATTCCTAATGCCTTCATATTATTTTATTGCACCAAATAAATGATATTGGTATGTGATTCAACTGTTTGATTAAATTTCAAACCCAAATTTGTTAGTTAACACATGTTTAGGCATCTTAACTTCAATCTAAGGTATTGAAACTATGTAGGACTGTGTAGTCTTTGTATGGTAAATTCAGCATGCTTGTGATTTCATTGCGTATTAGGAGGCGTTTTGTGGGAGTAAATATACT
Source organism: Ambrosia x helenae (assembly GCA_030844895.1). Classification (NCBI taxonomy): domain Eukaryota; kingdom Viridiplantae; phylum Streptophyta; class Magnoliopsida; order Asterales; family Asteraceae; genus Ambrosia; species Ambrosia x helenae. The sequence goes on from CM061234.1 coordinate 72,850,062, forward strand.
AAAATATGACAAAGTATGGTTTGTGGAAGGATACCACGCTAAAAAGAAGCAGGTTGTACACATTTGTTATTTTTTATTTGGATTCATTGAACCATTGACATATATATTTTTTTCTTTATTGTCATCGTTTACTCCTCATCGGCAGTCTCAAATTAAATGATACGGGTGTCCCAAATCAAATGAAAGGAACAAACAAACAGTAGGTTTAATTAAATATACCATAGCATAGTCATTTTTCTAATAACGTTTATACTCTTTAATGTAACCAATCCACATTTTACAAGTCTACTCTGATTTGAACTTTTCAACTAAAGTACATGGTACTAATGCACATCGGTTGTAACCATCGTTGTAAGTAGTTAAAAGTGTCGATCAACATCATATGTGTATTATCTTAATTGGATGTACATGGGGTGTAAATGGACTTATTGTAGCATACCTAGATGAAGTCCACAAACCAGACAACATAATAACATCAAATGCAACATCAAAAGCAGGATAGGATTTGAATACAAGATTAATCATTTGAGATTCATGTACACTTGGTTTACGATAAACAGTTATATTGTTTAAGACTTTTAGCCCGTTTTGCTTTCCACAATTGAATTATTTGTTAAAACTATAAACTAAAATATATTGGTTTTTTTTAACGTATAATACAATTTTTATAGATTTTTTTTGAAATATTTTAATATATGATACGTTATAGTACTCTGTTCTTATATGTTTTGTACAACTTTAGCAAAGATTGATAACCATTTCTTATAATAAACCAACTTTTTGCTTTGCCTGCGGTTGCCACATTTAATAAACAATGAGCTTATATATGATGAAATAACTAAAGTTTGAGGACCTGCAGTTGCCACTTAGTGTTTCGATAGTCTCTACTTAGTATTTGTATACTAGCGTTTGGGCAAGGATTATTAGAATTTGTTGTTGATCTTGTGTTTTCATTACCTGTTGTTAATCTCTATTTTCTTTGATCTTTTTAAGGGGTATCATAGATGAAATTACATGTCATAGATGCTGTTAGAACAGGTAGGTTAGAATCCCTACACAATTGAATGCTCTCTTTTTTCTTTTTACAAGGCACTTACTGATACCCAATGTTTTGTTGGTAAAGTTCATAGTTGTTGGCTGGGAAAGTGAAAAAAATGTTTGCACATAATGAAAATGTTGGTGCCATTTTTGCAATTGGGCATCTTATTCAGCTAAAAGTTATTCAGCTTGTTGCCCGCCTACCTACCATCGTTATGTAATTTACCTTTTTTCTTTGTCAATGAAATCTATAATGAGGTTGTAAAAAAAAAAAGTTAATTCAAAACATTTGATCGAGTACTATTGAGTTATAATTACTATATTCTAAAGTTTTATTTGATTGTTCAGCTCCCTAATATAAAAAATGGCACTTTTAAATTTATAGGATACACTACGTTGTCAATGTGACGGGAATTGAGGCTGGTGTGGAGTTTTTTAGTCTTTCAACAAATTTGAATGGAACAGTATAGAAGAGAATGGGAATAACGTTGGTGTATCTCCCAGAAGTGATCTACAAGCAATTGCTGAAAAAGGTGATTTTTTTTTTCATTTACTATTGATTAAACTTGACAGTTTGCTTATTTGGAAGTGCAATCTTTTATATACCTTTTTAAAGTTTAATTTTGTAGATAGTCGCGTGGCAGTATGATATGATATCACTTGCTCATCATTACCAGTATACATGCTTTGAATTTTATGGAAACTAACTTTTTACATGTAACTTTATTTTTTCATGAGCTGCATTTTATAGGACCAGTTTCCATCCCTGAAAACTACATTTATAGGATTTCTGCGTTTCAGTAACTTTTTTACATATGAAAGGGTTAAGTCAGTTATAATTGTTGATCACTAATGGGTCAAATAAAAAAAATAGCCAAAATGGAGTTTGTTTTCCTTTTTTTGAGGAAACTGTGGATAGACTAATTGTTTGATTTATGTAATAATTTTTCGAAAGGAATTTTTTGTGATCTCATGTATCTAAAAACCCTATTACCTTATGACAAAGAGATAACATAAGCTCCCCAGTGAAGAAAACATGAAGGCTGGTGGTACAAAATTTAAAATATTTATAAAAGAATACAATATTTATTAACCACGTTGCTTCTGACTCTCATTTACCACTTTAGTTATTTAATTTTATGGTATGTAGATTAGTCATGAAGCTCCGGTTACAGGTGGATTCGGTGCTGAGATATTTGCCTCGATCGTTTGAACGTTGTTTCTTCAAGGTAAGTTGTATTAATCCAATTTCTAGATATAGTTTTATCGTTGGTGCTTTGATGTGCAGAACATCTCTAGCAGAATTGAACAATGCTAGTAGTATGACTAAGGCAAAAAGGAGGATTCTTTGGATTTTATTGGACCCCGGGCTAATTTTTTCCTTTCGAGCATCAAAGATAACGAGAGTCGATTCTTTCGTGCTTCTGAATTTGGGAAAGAAGTTTCGAGAATACTTTACGTTGATAAAATCCGGATAGAAACTGTGAGAAGTAGGAAAACATGGAGACAATATTAACAAATAAGGCTTCTCCATGTCCACATGTGTTGATGTGTATGTTCACTTACAAGGCGCATAGGCGATGCATGGCGCCGTAATTTTCTTCATGTGATTTGTATGATGTTAGAGTTGCTCAAAATAATGCAATTCTTGGTGATTATTTGTCATTTTCTAAAATATTCAATTTGAGCATGTTATTTCTTAACATCCTAATATGACATGGTAAACGTAGTCTTTAATTTCTTAATTTATGCAGATCACATTATTCTCAACAAGGTTCACTTTTTACTTTGCTTTGATGATCAACAACACATTTCCCTAATTACCTGATCCAACTGCTATCAATTTTGGCTCTATAATATTCTAAGCAGTCAATTGCGGCGATATATCGGTAGAATCTCGGTTCTCGGTGTGAAGGAGTTATCTCGGTGCAAATTATCGGTTATAATATCGGGACCGAGAATATCGGCCGATATGGCCGAGATATCGTCCGAGATAAGTGGTTGAAATATCGGCCGAGTTTCCGAGATATCTCATTTGCAGCTTTTTTGGGCCCATTTGATAAAAGTCTTATAAAACCAATAACTTAGCCTAACATAAACAATAGCCCAATAGAAAGATAGACTTCTAAAACCCACCAAACAAGGGTTGTATAATGAAAATTATTTGTTTGTAGTGCAAAATAAGACAAGTAGCAAATGTTGATTCATGTTACATTTTTTTTCTTAGCTGATGGTCGTTTTGAGACAAAAGATGACCACATCAAAACATCTTCAACAAAGACTTATTATATTGTTTATTATTTTTGTATTTTACTAAGAAACAGTAATCAGAAAAGCGGTTTGTGTAACGGGACAATGTTACAAGTTAAAATGGGGAACGTGTTAAAGAAGCCAAAATAATTTCAGGGAATAACATTGGAATGCGAATTTTTATTCCAAGAATTAGTCTGTCCCCACCTGATAAAGATTCCTTTTAAATTGAACACAAGACAATTCTCTATTGCTTTGTGTTTCGTAATGACAATAAACAAGAGTCATAGACAATCCCTGTATAGAGTAGGTCTATATTTGAAGGATCATGTTTTTACACATGGGCAGTTTTATGTAGCACTGTCAATAATCAAAAGTAGAAATGGACTGAGGTACTAATATTGGATAAACATGGTATCGTTAAGAATCAAACAACAAATGTTGTATATAAAGAAATATTTGGAGATTTGTGAATATGTATGCGATTATATTTTGTATATATTGTTTAATTTTCTTTCTTTTTTTTATAACTTTTTGGTTGTATGAATTGTTAAACTATATTTATTTACATTGAATTTTAATCTTCATTTGCATGCCGTTACAAAAAAATATATTATTATTCATTTCATTATTTGTTTTTAAATCACGTCAAATCAAACATTTGTTGATTCATATATCCATTATTTGGTAGCAATCTTTTTATGATATTTTGCATGCAACCAAAATTCATACGAATTGTATTGCGTAACTAAAACTTATATGCTACAATTTATAGAATTTTATCATTTGACTTGGGGATATCCCGTGGGTACCCACGGGGCCCTAACCTAGTTGTTTATATAAGTGTCGATATGTATTCGTATCCTTTTTTTTTTTTTTCATTTTTTACGAGCGGTACTTTTGATAAGGATACCGGTTTGGTATAGTCCAGTATTTTGGGTAGATTTATCATCCAATACTTGTATCGTAAGGATCATTTTCAGTACCGGCATTGGCATCCTTTTTTCAAGGTTGGTACTTTCAATACTGTTACCGGTTCGGTATCGAGCTCTTAACTACTCATTACAACTCACTCTAAGACTCTAGTACCTAATAGGACATGATAAAGCCCCAAACTTTAAAATTGACACATTTATTATATATTCTTACCTAAACTAATTACAATAACAAAATGAAAATTTAAAACTTTATATATTTTAGATGTTTATGTTTAATAATCTAAAAGATTTTATCAATGTATTATTTGAGAGATAAGTTTTAGGATGAAATATTTTAAGGTTTTTAGAGGGAAAATGATAAAGAGGGATAGGACCAGTTCTTTTTAGGTTAATTTTTTTTAATTTTATAGGTTTCAATTCAAAAAATAAACTTTTAATATAAAGAAATGGTTTTTAACTTAGTTATTTGATATTAGTTGTATTATTAGAAAAATTGATGTTAATGGCACAAAACTAAATACCACTAATTATGGCATACCTAAAGTGTCACTAAAATTCACAATTAGTGGCATAACAGTTAAATGCCACTAAAAGTACTTGTCAGACAAGTATGGCATACAAAAAGTGTCACTAAATACCTAATTAGCGTCACAAACGCTAAATGCCATTAAAAGTGTGTGCCACTAAATGACATTTTTTATAGTGTAATTACAATAAGTAGAAATAATTGAACCAATAAATATAAGTTACACAAATGCGCCAAATATTGATGATCATGACTTTGGAACATAAAGATATTTTTTTTATAAAATATTAAATATATTACACAAATTCTATGTATTATGAATTAATAAATGGTTTATTGTATTTAAATAAGCATAAATGCAACTAAAATACAAGATATGGTTCAAAAGTGGTATTTTTGTTAAAAATGAATACACTATGATGAGAAATGATCAAAATAAATTTTTCATGTTTTTTCCTAAATTAATTATATTTAAAACTGATTTATTGAATTTAAATCAATTTAAATAATAAAAAATAGAGAAATTGATAAAAATTAATCATTTTTGGTCAAATAAATTGAAATCAAGTTTATAATATTTTAAATTAATTTCCCAAGAGTTTTGAGATTAATTTCATTTAAAATGAATTTTTAATTAATTAAATATGACTAAAAGAATTTAATTCAAGAAAAACATGAAAATGAGACATTTTCTAGAAAATACAATTATGGTAATTTTCTTTATGGTGTTAAGATACCACTCCTAAATTATGGTAATTTTCTTTATGGTTGAGCGCATATGTTGCTTTGCAGCATTGATTTGCTGACCTGTCACCTCTGTGCTTCGTACCTTGTAACACATGGATAACTACGGCATAATCACGCGTTACGATGAAGCTTTGTGCAAATTCCTTGATACGGGAGTATGTCGTATGTGTGGGAACCATAGGCAAGTTTGTTATAAATAAACCTAATCCGTATCATTTAAAAGCATTACACAACGGTTTGCATGTGAGCTTATGTGGACAATAATATCAGTAAATTCTAAGTCTCAGAGTCTATTAGGTTTAAATTTAAATAACAACGGTGTGAATAGATTTCTCAAAAACTTATATGATACTCTTATCGGAAAATCGCAAAGAGTTGAATGTTTGTATATATTTACTTATTGCATTTCTTTTTCTTTATCAGTATTTATCGAAACAGTCAAAAAGATTTTTGGTATGTTTTAGCATGAACTTCAAAAAATCCAAATGTTTTCCATTTCTATCTCATTTTCGATAACCGATGTGGGATGATAATCATTTTCAGAAGTTTGACTACTGGAAATACCAATCTTGAATTTTGGGTTGAAAATTTTACCAAATCATCAGTATTTGAAACTTTGAAAGTTCGGAATCTCCATCAACATATCAAAATTTGACAAATTGTTCATTTCAATGATGATAAAATCGCAAATTTGATTAAAGTGTACAAATTGGTAAAATCAGTGAGTGGATATGGGTCATTCACAGCATCGTGCATGCGAATGAGTCCAAAAGTCTTCATTTGTATGGTTCTTTACTTCTTTTCAAGTGAATAGGATTTTGTTTGTCAGAATGAGTTTGTTGTTTACATTAAAACCCATTCATATTATCTTTGATGCGAATGAGAAAAGTTTTTGTCCATTCGTATGGTTAAACCATGTGAATGGGAGTTCCTATATAAACAGAAAACCCATTCTCATACATCACTTTTATCATTCTACTCTACTGTAACATGCAGACACACTTTGAGGGGGAGTTTTTCATCTTGATTTTTATCCATTACCATTGTGTTCTTCATCATTGCATGTATCTAAGGGTGCAATTTGGAGAGTTTTTGACCGAGTATTCATGCTAAAATTGGGGTTACATCAACCGAACCCTAACCATGGACAATACATCAATTTTTGACAAATAGCCACATAATTTTATTCTAGGCAAGATAGTTATAAATAAACCTAATCCGTAGCATTTAAAAGCATTACACAACGGTTTGCTTGTGAGCTTATGTAGACAATAATATCAGTAAATACCAAGTCTCACAGTCTATTAGGTTTAAATTTAAAGAACAACGTTGTGAATAGATTTCTGAAAAACTTATATGATACTCTTATCAGATAATCACAAAGAGTTGAATGCTTGTATATATATTTACTTATTGCATTTCTTTTTCTTTTTCAGTATTTATCGAAATAGTCAAAAAGATTTTTGGTATGTTTTAGCATAAACTTCAAAAAATCCAAACATTTTCCATTTCTATCTCATTTTTAATAAACGATGTGGGATGAAAATCATTTTCAGAAGTTTGACTACCGGAAATACCAATCATGAATTTTGGGTTGAAAATTTTACAAAATCATCACTATTTGAAACTTTGAAAGTTCGGAATCTCCATCAACATATAAAAATTTGACAAATTGTTCATTTCAATGATGATAAAATGGCAAATTTGATCAGAGGGTCAAATGTACACAATATGGTCGAATGTACAACACTACACACACAATTTCTAGGTTCGACCCTAAAGATAACCACGTTCGACCTAAAAATATCATATTCGACCTAAAACACACACGTTCGACCTTTCTCTCCTAGGTTCGACCTAGGCATTTTGAAAAACGGTTATTCTTTGAAAATCAGTTATTTTGATCCCAATTTTTCAAAAGTTGATGAATTTTGATGATGTTTTGCAGGTTTTGCTTCGAAATTGATTTGGAACAAGTTTAATAAAAAGAATTCTTGATTTTAACCGTGAAAACTAGTTCGAATCAATAAATTTTCATCAAAAACCATTGTTCATTGAAAACAGAAAATTTTTGATCAATTTGGGTCCAAATCAGCTCAAATACTATCAATTCGTAGTTGTTTGATCCATATAGGCTCTGATACCACTTTGTGGAGGATCGTTTTGTCAAAAACAAGTAGTTTGATCAAACAAGTCTACCAATTTAGGTGCGGAATCCCTAAATCAGTTACGAAATGATAATAATATGAACAAAATAGGCGAATCACCTTTTAATCTCCATTTCATTCATAAACACAATTGATTAAGCTTACAAAACCTTGTTTACAATGAAATAATAACAATTCAGACTCAACTAGAACCCTAGAGAGAAACACAGGTTAAAAGAGGGAAACAAATGACAAAAGTTAACATTAAAATCTAATTTTCAGCTTATATAGGCCTGCACATTCGCCCCCCGTAAGGGTCGAATGTGCAGGTTTGCCTCTTTATATGGGCGAATCAGCACATAGCCGTACAAAATTCTTCCTTCGACCTGTATACTCCACCTTCGACCAGTTTCAGCCACCTTCGACCCTTCAAGATCCACTTTCGACCCTACGATTTAACCAAAACAGAATTGTATGTGCAATCCAATAGCACTAGTCGCAAAACGTGTATCAACACAATCCTATTTAGACTCCAGCTCGTTACCATTCTAGATCGTTGCATCCACCTACATGAAATTTATAAAAATTTAAAAAGAACCCCAAATTTAAGTAAGCCACCCAATTAAATAAACCATTTAAACATGTAATCCAACCTTTTTTCCAAACAATAAATTTTCATGACACTTATGATTTTCTTTAGTGAATATGAAGATGACAAACTGGATGCCTATGCAAAAAAATCCAGGTGTGCTTCACATTATAACCTGAAAGAAAGGGTACAATAACATTTTATGACACTAATTGATGTTAGTTAGTTACCTAAACCATAAAATCCTCATACAAGCATTTCATTGAGTATATGGTGTGCATACTTTTAATAGACTGTAGAAAAGTTCCGGTCATCAAACCCCAAATCACAAGGTCATATAAGTATCTTCATGATTTCAATCATTCATGGAAAAATAAATTTCGTATAATGTAATAGAGAATATAGTAAAGAAATTACATGTACAATCGAAAGAGGCTATAAACAATTGAGTGAATGATTGAGTGTTTATTCATGTAGTCTGGACGATTGTTACTTAAGGATTTACATATTGGAGTTCATCAGCTTTGTCTGGTTAGGTTTTGATAGACGATTTTGAAGCCTAAAAAATAAGAGGCTTAAGAACACAGAACGTAAGATGAAGATGAAGATGAATTGTTTTTGAAAGGTAATTAGGGTTTGATTTAGGAACAAAATGACGAGGATATCATGTTGCCCTTTCTTTGATGGGAGTTTTGGGCGATGAAAGTTTTGTAATTTGGATGGGAGGGAACTTAGAAAATAAAATTTAGAGAAACTCCCAGGTGAGAGGGAAATGAAAATCTGAATGAATTTTAGGTTGGAGGGAAATGAATATTGGAGAAACTGACTTTTAGCCGCACAATATTGTTTATATAAGTGTCGATATGTATTCGTATCCTTTTTTTTTCATTTTTTACGAGCGGTACTTTTGATAAGGATACCGGTTTGGTATAGTCCAGTATTTTGGGTAGATTTATCATCCAATACTTGTATCGTAAGGATCATTTTCAGTACCGGCATTGGCATCCTTTTTTCAAGGTTGGTACTTTCAATACTGTTACCGGTTCGGTATCGAGCTCTTAACTACTCATTACAACTCACTCTAAGACTCTAGTACCTAATAGGACATGATAAAGCCCCAAACTTTAAAATTGACACATTTATTATATATTCTTACCTAAACTAATTACAATAACAAAATGAAAATTTAAAACTTTATATATTTTAGATGTTTATGTTTAATAATCTAAAAGATTTTATCAATGTATTATTTGAGAGATAAGTTTTAGGATGAAATATTTTAAGGTTTTTAGAGGGAAAATGATAAAGAGGGATAGGACCAGTTCTTTTTAGGTTAATTTTTTTTAATTTTATAGGTTTCAATTCAAAAAATAAACTTTTAATATAAAGAAATGGTTTTTAACTTAGTTATTTGATATTAGTTGTATTATTAGAAAAATTGATGTTAATGGCACAAAACTAAATACCACTAATTATGGCATACCTAAAGTGTCACTAAAATTCACAATTAGTGGCATAACAGTTAAATGCCACTAAAAGTACTTGTCAGACAAGTATGGCATACAAAAAGTGTCACTAAATACCTAATTAGCGTCACAAACGCTAAATGCCATTAAAAGTGTGTGCCACTAAATGACATTTTTTATAGTGTAATTACAATAAGTAGAAATAATTGAACCAATAAATATAAGTTACACAAATGCGCCAAATATTGATGATCATGACTTTGGAACATAAAGATATTTTTTTTATAAAATATTAAATATATTACACAAATTCTATGTATTATGAATTAATAAATGGTTTATTGTATTTAAATAAGCATAAATGCAACTAAAATACAAGATATGGTTCAAAAGTGGTATTTTTGTTAAAAATGAATACACTATGATGAGAAATGATCAAAATAAATTTTTCATGTTTTTTCCTAAATTAATTATATTTAAAACTGATTTATTGAATTTAAATCAATTTAAATAATAAAAAATAGAGAAATTGATAAAAATTAATCATTTTTGGTCAAATAAATTGAAATCAAGTTTATAATATTTTAAATTAATTTCCCAAGAGTTTTGAGATTAATTTCATTTAAAATGAATTTTTAATTAATTAAATATGACTAAAAGAATTTAATTCAAGAAAAACATGAAAATGAGACATTTTCTAGAAAATACAATTATGGTAATTTTCTTTATGGTGTTAAGATACCACTCCTAAATTATGGTAATTTTCTTTATGGTTGAGCGCATATGTTGCTTTGCAGCATTGATTTGCTGACCTGTCACCTCTGTGCTTCGTACCTTGTAACACATGGATAACTACGGCATAATCACGCGTTACGATGAAGCTTTGTGCAAATTCCTTGATACGGGAGTATGTCGTATGTGTGGGAACCATAGGCAAGTTTGTTATAAATAAACCTAATCCGTATCATTTAAAAGCATTACACAACGGTTTGCATGTGAGCTTATGTGGACAATAATATCAGTAAATTCTAAGTCTCAGAGTCTATTAGGTTTAAATTTAAATAACAACGGTGTGAATAGATTTCTCAAAAACTTATATGATACTCTTATCGGAAAATCGCAAAGAGTTGAATGTTTGTATATATTTACTTATTGCATTTCTTTTTCTTTATCAGTATTTATCGAAACAGTCAAAAAGATTTTTGGTATGTTTTAGCATGAACTTCAAAAAATCCAAATGTTTTCCATTTCTATCTCATTTTCGATAACCGATGTGGGATGATAATCATTTTCAGAAGTTTGACTACTGGAAATACCAATCTTGAATTTTGGGTTGAAAATTTTACCAAATCATCAGTATTTGAAACTTTGAAAGTTCGGAATCTCCATCAACATATCAAAATTTGACAAATTGTTCATTTCAATGATGATAAAATCGCAAATTTGATTAAAGTGTACAAATTGGTAAAATCAGTGAGTGGATATGGGTCATTCACAGCATCGTGCATGCGAATGAGTCCAAAAGTCTTCATTTGTATGGTTCTTTACTTCTTTTCAAGTGAATAGGATTTTGTTTGTCAGAATGAGTTTGTTGTTTACATTAAAACCCATTCATATTATCTTTGATGCGAATGAGAAAAGTTTTTGTCCATTCGTATGGTTAAACCATGTGAATGGGAGTTCCTATATAAACAGAAAACCCATTCTCATACATCACTTTTATCATTCTACTCTACTGTAACATGCAGACACACTTTGAGGGGGAGTTTTTCATCTTGATTTTTATCCATTACCATTGTGTTCTTCATCATTGCATGTATCTAAGGGTGCAATTTGGAGAGTTTTTGACCGAGTATTCATGCTAAAATTGGGGTTACATCAACCGAACCCTAACCATGGACAATACATCAATTTTTGACAAATAGCCACATAATTTTATTCTAGGCAAGATAGTTATAAATAAACCTAATCCGTAGCATTTAAAAGCATTACACAACGGTTTGCTTGTGAGCTTATGTAGACAATAATATCAGTAAATACCAAGTCTCACAGTCTATTAGGTTTAAATTTAAAGAACAACGTTGTGAATAGATTTCTGAAAAACTTATATGATACTCTTATCAGATAATCACAAAGAGTTGAATGCTTGTATATATATTTACTTATTGCATTTCTTTTTCTTTTTCAGTATTTATCGAAATAGTCAAAAAGATTTTTGGTATGTTTTAGCATAAACTTCAAAAAATCCAAACATTTTCCATTTCTATCTCATTTTTAATAAACGATGTGGGATGAAAATCATTTTCAGAAGTTTGACTACCGGAAATACCAATCATGAATTTTGGGTTGAAAATTTTACAAAATCATCACTATTTGAAACTTTGAAAGTTCGGAATCTCCATCAACATATAAAAATTTGACAAATTGTTCATTTCAATGATGATAAAATGGCAAATTTGATCAGAGGGTCAAATGTACACAATATGGTCGAATGTACAACACTACACACACAATTTCTAGGTTCGACCCTAAAGATAACCACGTTCGACCTAAAAATATCATATTCGACCTAAAACACACACGTTCGACCTTTCTCTCCTAGGTTCGACCTAGGCATTTTGAAAAACGGTTATTCTTTGAAAATCAGTTATTTTGATCCCAATTTTTCAAAAGTTGATGAATTTTGATGATGTTTTGCAGGTTTTGCTTCGAAATTGATTTGGAACAAGTTTAATAAAAAGAATTCTTGATTTTAACCGTGAAAACTAGTTCGAATCAATAAATTTTCATCAAAAACCATTGTTCATTGAAAACAGAAAATTTTTGATCAATTTGGGTCCAAATCAGCTCAAATACTATCAATTCGTAGTTGTTTGATCCATATAGGCTCTGATACCACTTTGTGGAGGATCGTTTTGTCAAAAACAAGTAGTTTGATCAAACAAGTCTACCAATTTAGGTGCGGAATCCCTAAATCAGTTACGAAATGATAATAATATGAACAAAATAGGCGAATCACCTTTTAATCTCCATTTCATTCATAAACACAATTGATTAAGCTTACAAAACCTTGTTTACAATGAAATAATAACAATTCAGACTCAACTAGAACCCTAGAGAGAAACACAGGTTAAAAGAGGGAAACAAATGACAAAAGTTAACATTAAAATCTAATTTTCAGCTTATATAGGCCTGCACATTCGCCCCCCGTAAGGGTCGAATGTGCAGGTTTGCCTCTTTATATGGGCGAATCAGCACATAGCCGTACAAAATTCTTCCTTCGACCTGTATACTCCACCTTCGACCAGTTTCAGCCACCTTCGACCCTTCAAGATCCACTTTCGACCCTACGATTTAACCAAAACAGAATTGTATGTGCAATCCAATAGCACTAGTCGCAAAACGTGTATCAACACAATCCTATTTAGACTCCAGCTCGTTACCATTCTAGATCGTTGCATCCACCTACATGAAATTTATAAAAATTTAAAAAGAACCCCAAATTTAAGTAAGCCACCCAATTAAATAAACCATTTAAACATGTAATCCAACCTTTTTTCCAAACAATAAATTTTCATGACACTTATGATTTTCTTTAGTGAATATGAAGATGACAAACTGGATGCCTATGCAAAAAAATCCAGGTGTGCTTCACATTATAACCTGAAAGAAAGGGTACAATAACATTTTATGACACTAATTGATGTTAGTTAGTTACCTAAACCATAAAATCCTCATACAAGCATTTCATTGAGTATATGGTGTGCATACTTTTAATAGACTGTAGAAAAGTTCCGGTCATCAAACCCCAAATCACAAGGTCATATAAGTATCTTCATGATTTCAATCATTCATGGAAAAATAAATTTCGTATAATGTAATAGAGAATATAGTAAAGAAATTACATGTACAATCGAAAGAGGCTATAAACAATTGAGTGAATGATTGAGTGTTTATTCATGTAGTCTGGACGATTGTTACTTAAGGATTTACATATTGGAGTTCATCAGCTTTGTCTGGTTAGGTTTTGATAGACGATTTTGAAGCCTAAAAAATAAGAGGCTTAAGAACACAGAACGTAAGATGAAGATGAAGATGAATTGTTTTTGAAAGGTAATTAGGGTTTGATTTAGGAACAAAATGACGAGGATATCATGTTGCCCTTTCTTTGATGGGAGTTTTGGGCGATGAAAGTTTTGTAATTTGGATGGGAGGGAACTTAGAAAATAAAATTTAGAGAAACTCCCAGGTGAGAGGGAAATGAAAATCTGAATGAATTTTAGGTTGGAGGGAAATGAATATTGGAGAAACTGACTTTTAGCCGCACAATATTGTTTATATAAGTGTCGATATGTATTCGTATCCTTTTTTTTTCATTTTTTACGAGCGGTACTTTTGATAAGGATACCGGTTTGGTATAGTCCAGTATTTTGGGTAGATTTATCATCCAATACTTGTATCGTAAGGATCATTTTCAGTACCGGCATTGGCATCCTTTTTTCAAGGTTGGTACTTTCAATACTGTTACCGGTTCGGTATCGAGCTCTTAACTACTCATTACAACTCACTCTAAGACTCTAGTACCTAATAGGACATGATAAAGCCCCAAACTTTAAAATTGACACATTTATTATATATTCTTACCTAAACTAATTACAATAACAAAATGAAAATTTAAAACTTTATATATTTTAGATGTTTATGTTTAATAATCTAAAAGATTTTATCAATGTATTATTTGAGAGATAAGTTTTAGGATGAAATATTTTAAGGTTTTTAGAGGGAAAATGATAAAGAGGGATAGGACCAGTTCTTTTTAGGTTAATTTTTTTTTTAATTTTATAGGTTTCAATTCAAAAAATAAACTTTTAATATAAAGAAATGGTTTTTAACTTAGTTATTTGATATTAGTTGTATTATTAGAAAAATTGATGTTAATGGCACAAAACTAAATACCACTAATTATGGCATACCTAAAGTGTCACTAAAATTCACAATTAGTGGCATAACAGTTAAATGCCACTAAAAGTACTTGTCAGACAAGTATGGCATACAAAAAGTGACACTAAATACCTAATTAGCGTCACAAACGCTAAATGCCATTAAAAGTGTGTGCCACTAAATGACATTTTTGTATAGTGTAATTACAATAAGTATAAATAATTGAACCAATAAATATAAGTTACACAAATGCGCCAAATATTGAAGATCATGACTTTGGAACATAAAGATATTTTTTTTTATAAAATATTAAATATATTACACAAATTCTATGTATTATGAATTAATAAATGGTTTATTGTATTTAAATAAGCATAAATGCAACTAAAATACAAGATATGGTTCAAAAGTGGTATTTTTGTTAAAAATGAATACACTATGATGAAAAATGATCAAAATAATTTTTTCATGTTTTTTCCTAATTTAATTATATTTAAAACTGATTTATTGAATTTAAATCAGTTTAAATAATAAAAAATAGAGAAATTGATAAAAATTAATCATTTCTGGTCAAATAAATTGAAATCAAGTTTATAATATTTTAAATTAATTTCCCAAGAGTTTTGAGATTAATTTCATTTAAAATGAATTTTTAATCAATTAAATATGACTAAAAGAATTTAAATCAAGAAAAACATGAAAATGAGACATTTTCTAGAAAATACAATTATGGTAATTTTCTTTATGGTGTTAAGATACCACTCCTAAATTATGGTAATTTTCTTTATGGTTGAGCACATATGTTGCTTTGCAGCATTGATTTGCTGACATGTCACCTCTGTGCTTCGTACCTTGTAACACATGGATAACTACGGCATAATCACGCGTTACGATGAAGCTTTGTGCAAATTCCTTGATACGGGAGTATGTCGTATGTGTGGGAACCATAGGCAAGTTTGTTATAAATAAACCTAATCCGTATCATTTAAAAGCATTACACAACGGTTTGCATGTGAGCTTATGTGGACAATAATATCAGTAAATTCTAAGTCTCAGAGTCTATTAGGTTTAAATTTAAATAACAACGGTGTGAATAGATTTCTCAAAAACTTATAGGATACTCTTATCGGAAAATCGCAAAGAGTTGAATGTTTGTATATATTTACTTATTGCATTTCTTTTTCTTTATCAGTATTTATCGAAACAGTCAAAAAGATTTTTGGTATGTTTTAGCATAAACTTCAAAAAATCCAAATGTTTTCCATTTCTATCTCATTTTCGATAACCGATGTGGGATGATAATCATTTTCAGAAGTTTGACTACTGGAAATACCAATCTTGAATTTTGGGTTGAAAATTTTACCAAATCATCAGTATTTGAAACTTTGAAAGTTCGGAATCTCCATCAACATATCAAAATTTGACAAATTGTTCATTTCAATGATGATAAAATCGCAAATTTGATTAAAGTGTACAAATTGGTAAAATCAATGAGTGGATATGGGTCATTCACAGCATCTTGCATGCGAATGAGTCCAAAAGTCTTCATTTGTATGGTTCTTTACTTCTTTTCATGTGAATAGGATTTTGTTTGTCAGAATGAGTTTGGTGTTTACATTAAAACCCATTCATATTATCTTTGATGCGAATGAGAAAAGTTTTTGTCCATTCGTATGGTTAAACCATGTGAATGGGAGTTCCTATATAAACAGAAAACCCATTCTCATACATCACTTTTATCATTCTACTCTACTGTAACATGCAGACACACTTTGAGGGGGAGTTTTTCATCTTGATTTTTATCCATTACCATTGTGTTCTTCATCATTGCATGTATCTAAGGGTGCAATTTGGAGAGTTTTTGACCGAGTATTCATGCTAAAATTGGGGTTACATCAACCGAACCCTAACCATGGACAATACATCAATTTTTGACAAATAGCCACATAATTTTATTCTAGGCAAGTTAGTTATAAATAAACCTAATCCGTAGCATTTAAAAGCATTACACAACGGTTTGCATGTGAGCTTATGTAGACAATAATATCAGTAAATACCAAGTCTCACAGTCTATTAGGTTTAAATTTAAAGAACAACGTTGTGAATAGATTTCTGAAAAACTTATATGATACTCTTATCAGATAATCACAAAGAGTTGAATGCTTGTATATATATTTACTTATTGCATTTCTTTTTCTTTTTCAGTATTTATCGAAATAGTCAAAAAGATTTTTGGTATGTTTTAGCATAAACTTCAAAAAATCCAAACATTTTCCATTTCTATCTCATTTTCAATAAACGATGTGGGATGATAATCATTTTCAGAAGTTTGACTACCGGAAATACCAATCATGAATTTTGGGTTGAAAATTTTACAAAATCATCAGTATTTGAAACTTTGAAAGTTCGTAATCTCCATCAACATTTCAAAATTTGACAAATTGTTCATTTCAATGATGATAAAATGGCAAATTTGATCAGAGTGTACAAATTGGTAAAATCAGTGAGTTGATATGGGTCATTCACAGCATCGTGCATGCGAATGAGTCCAAAAGTCTTCATTTGTATGGTTCTTTTCATGTGAATAGGATTTTGTTTGTCAGAATGAGTTTGTTGTTAACATTAAAACCCATTCATATTATCTTTGATGCGAATGAGATAAGTTTTTGTCCATTCATATGGTTAAACCATGTGAATGGGAGTTCCTATATAAACAGAAAACCCATTCTCATACATCACTTTTATCATTCTACTCTACTGTAACATGCAGACATACTTTGAGGAGGAGTTTTTCATCTTGATTTTTATCCATTACCATTGTGTTCTTCATCATTGCATGTATCTAAGGGTGCAATTTGGAGAGTTTTTGACCGAGTATTCATGCTAATTAAAATTGGGGTTACATCAACCGAACCCTAACCATGGACAATACATCAATTTTTGACAAATAGCCACATAATTTTATTCTAGGCAAGTTAGTTATAAATAAACCTAATCCGTAGCATTTAAAAGCATTACACAACGGTTTGCATGTGAGCTTATGTGGACAATAATATCAGTAAATACCAAGTCTCACAGTCTATTAGGTTTGAATTTAAAGAACAACGGTGTGAATAGATTTCTCTAAAACTTATATGATACTCTTATCAGAAAATCACAAAGAGTTGAATGCTTGTATATATATTTACTTATTGCATTTCTTTTCTTTTTCAGTATTTATCGAAATAGTCAAAAAGATTTTTGGTATGTTTTAGCATAAACTTCAAAAAATCCAAACATTTTCCATTTCTATCTCATTTTCAATTAACGATGTGGGATGATAATCATTTCCAGAAGTTTGACTACCGGAAATACCAATCATGAATTTTGGGTTGAAAATTTTACAAAATCATCAGTATTTGAAACTTTGAAAGTTCGGAATCTCCATCAACATTTCAAAATTTGACAAATTATTCATTTCAATGATGATAAAATGGCAAATTTGATCAGAGTGTACAAATTGGTAAAATCAGTGAGTTGATATGGGTCATTCACAGCATCGTGCATGCGAATGAGTCCAAAAGTCTTCATTTGTATGGTTCTTTTCATGTGAATAGGATTTTGTTCGTCAGAATGAGTTTGGTGTTAACATTAAAACCCATTCATATTATCTTTGATGCGAATGAGATAAGTTTTTGTCCATTCGTATGGTTAAACCATGTGAATGGGAGTTCCTATATAAACAGAAAACCCATTCTCATACATCACTTTTCTCATTCTACTCTACTGTAACATGCAGACACACTTTGAGGGGGAGTTTTTCATCTTGATTTTTATCCATTACCATTGTGTTCTTCATCATTGCATGTATCTAAGGGTGCAATTTGGAGAATTTTTTACCGAGTATTCATGCTAAAATTGGGATTACATCAATCGAACCCTAACCATGGACAATACATCAATTTTTGACAAATAGCCACATAATTTTATTCTAGGCAAGTTAGTTATAAATACACCTAATCTGTATCATTTAAAAGCATTACATAACGGTTTGCATGTGAGCTTATGTGGACAATAATATCAGTAAATGCCAAGTCTCACAGTCTATTAGGTTTAAATTTAAAGAACAACAGTGTGAATAGATTTCTCAAAAACTTATATGATACTCTTATTGGAAAATCACAAAGAGTTGAATGCTTGTATATATTTACTTATTGCATTTCTTTTTCTTTTTCAGTATCGAAAGAGTCAAAAAGATTTTTGGTATGTTTTAGCATAAACTTCAAAAAATCCAAACATTTTCTATTTCTATCTCATTTCCGATAACCGATGTGGGATGCTGATCATTTTTAGAAGTTTTACTACCGGAAATACCAATTATGAATTTTGGGCAGAAAATTTTACAAAATCATCAGTATTTGAAACTTTGAAAGTTCGGAATCTCCATCAACATTTCAAAATTTGAAAAATTGTTCATTTCAATGATGATAAAATGGCAAATTTGATCAAAGTTGTCACACCCTCAAATTTCCACTGCGGGGTTTATATCGCGAGGCGTGTGACATACCAGGATCCCATATCCATAAGTCACATGAATGACTCTAAATGCTCAAACCATTTAGTTCGTTATTGAAAACAAGTTTATTAGATCATCATTTATTCAAGTAGTTGCGGAAGTGAATTTAAAGATAATAGTTAACCAAATAGTCTGCACAAAACAACGCGCTCAAAATCATAATAGATAATTAAACATTCGAAAGTAGTTAAGTGTTCATATCCTAATGACGCTATATGATGCATGCCGTACACGTGCTCTGAATCTAGTGACCTGCAAATGCATGTTTTTCGTGGGTCAACATAAGGTTGGTGAGTTCATAAAGTTAAGTAAATGCGTAGGTCATCAGACCAAGTTTCGACGAGTAAACGCTAATTCACATGCCAGGGGTAGCTAACCCGCTCATGATAACTAAAACCGGTAATACCGAACTGCTAAACAACGAGATCCCATAGCAGTGAGCAAAGTGCCTTGCATCATTGTCTATCAACAATGATAATATGTTAAGTTATATTTCACACCCATGCTCTCCAGCACGATGTGAGGTTTGTGAAACCTAATAGCGCTATCAACTAGTAACCCGCTTGCCCACTCCGCAATTCATTTGGTATTTAAAAGGACTTCAATGATAGAGTTGGTTTAGTTCATCAAGGACATAAAGCATGAATTAGTGAAAGTAGATTCACCTAGTGAATCATAGCACCCCAAACTCGGGATGTGTAAGAGTAGTCCCAAACCGGACTATGAAAAATTTTAGAAAGTTGTCTCCTTCCGAGACACATGCTTTTGAGAAAAAGAGTAGTGAAACTCACCTGATGTTTGTGCGAGAGGTCTAGCAAAGCAGAAAAAGTAACTATTGTTCTGACAAAGGTTCCCTATGATTATTAATAACATATTAAGTTGTATGTTCTCGTTTATCATGTAAGTCAGGCACCCACTTTTGTGAACCGTGTCATTCTGTATGTGAGATTTATTCCAAAAATGTTTCATGTTTCACATGTAATGTGTGACCAATTGTTTACCACATAGAAAACATATAAGTGAAACAAAGTGCGCATAATAAAAGCTCGATTACTAAGTGCATATTAACCGATTTACCAACATTTGTTGAGGGCCGATCTTAATGATCAAGAGGCCTAGGTTTGGGTTCACAATGAGGGCCGCACATATCAAGAAAATGAGTGATTAGAACTTACCTTAAAACTAGCTAGTAGGGAGGGGAAAACTTGTAGACTTGAAGCTTCTAAGTGCTTCAATAATCCAATAAAGGGGTGGTTTTTGGCCGATGGTTTTTAGAGAGGGAGTAGAAGATGATTTTTGAGAGGTGTGGTGCAAGAATGAAGTGTTCATGAGCTCTCTTTATATAGTGTTTTGAATGGCAAGTCTCAACCTTCTTTCATAGCTATATTGTTTAGGTTTCTATACTATTTTGATGATTATATGTTGGCAAGGAGTTTAGTGATTCTTTATGGGTTGGCCGTGAGTTGGCATGCCCAATCATCCTCCATTTTTGGCTAGTGTTAATCATAGTTAAGTCGTAGAGGTCTATTAGAGATACATTAAGGTGTAAGGTTGAGCTTTTGTCTTCTTGTGTCCATGCATGCTTCATAATGCCAACTTGCAAGACCTATGATGGTGATGGGGGGGGGGTATTCGGCCGCTAATAAGGAAACAAGTAGGATTTTCATGTTTAGGGAAGGTATTAGGCTATGGTTGATTCTAGATAGAACCTATTATGGTGTAAGTATGATTAGTTGTCATCTTGTCTTGTTCTTTTCGTTGCTTTAGGATTTTTTTTTTAATTTCTTGATGGATGAAGACATTGATGGTTAAAAATCATTTGCGGAAAGTCAGTCTCAAGGATGTGGCAATTGGGTTCGAGATGGTGGCGAGTATTGGCTGCGTGGAGTTACTGTGAGGCAGCTATCAAATCCATTTCTTGGACTTCCGGTTCAAGTGGCGCCACTATCTCATACCCAACTGCCACATCTTTGAGACTGACTTTCCGCAAATGATTTTCAACCTTCGATGACTTCAACCATCAAGAAAAAAAAGCAACGCCAAAACGCCGTCCATAACAACTTTGCACTCACATCCATCAACTCATCATAGCTTCGGGGAAAAAACATAGTTCCCCACATTTCACACTGTAAGGCCAATAAATTGTGTAGGTTTACGCTTGTCTTTATCAAGCAAGTTTATTATGCCCTATATAATGTTATGTTTGCTACATTGTTAGGGTTAGACATAATAGACTTAAGAAATCCTCTCATTTGTAACTCTAGAGCCATCACCTTGTACCAGACAATCCTAGAGATTGTGTGCAAGGTGAAGCATCAATACAATTGATCATCCTGTTTATTATCTTTTGTTCTTCACCTTTCAATTGATTTTCCGCGTCTCTTGAATGGTTTGAGTGATACCTAGAGAAGATTCTGGACTTACAATTGGTATCAGAGCGTAAGAAGTCTTTTGAAAGCTCGGTTCGGTATCATTTAAGAACAAGAAGAATATTTGCTGCTGTGTTTGTCGATTTCTAATAGGTTTAATTTGCATCTCGCTCTTAATTTTATTTATTTAATCAGTTTTGGTGTTTTAAGAGTTTTGGCAGATTTGGTTTTGGTTCAAAAACATTGAAGAACTTGAAGAAAAGTGGAAGAACAGGCTGTTTGATCTTGTGTTATTGGAATTCTAACGTGATTGAACAAAAATTAAGGAAAGAGTAGAAGATTTTCAAAATTTGAAAGTCATAACTACTTTCCTTTCTTCTCAGGTCAAGCATTAATCTTTCATTTTTTTTAAAACAACTTCATTGGAAACATTTTTTCTGGGAATTTGAGATCCACGTTTGAAACCTTCCAAAACAAATTTTGTCGGTCAGTAAACAAGAGCATCCGGTCCTACTACAAGCTCGAAGACCAAGCAATCGGAAACTTCACCAAACACAACAACAACAGCTTTGGTTACACGATCTTTGACTGGACACACCTCATGGGTACAAGTCACTCGGACACAGCAGAGCACCTCGGACATGGAACACCCGGTCGGACACTCTCCAACCCCGCTCAGACACTATCCAACCCCGCCCGGACACTCGTTCGGACACCCGACTTCAGTCGGAAACCCACCTCAGACACACCATCCTTGTACTCGGACACATCTTTTCGAGCTCGGACAGAGGCACGTCACTCGGACACTCCTTGAGCTCGGACACAACCTTCTGATTCAGATACTCGAGCTCGAACACCTCACCTCGGACACTACCATCACCTCAGACACACCTTCAAACCCATCTCGGACACAGTTCGTCTACCCGGACACTGAACTCATATCGGACACTCGATTCCACTCGGACACAGCTTTACCATCCGAGAACAACACTTCAGCCTGAAACGTATCTTTTGACCGGAAAAAGAAATTTCAATCGGAAGCCACTCGTCTTGTGTTTGTTGTACTCGAGTTCAACAGAGAGAGAGATAGTGTGTTGTATTTGAAGAAAGTGATAAAAGAAGAGAAAATGAAAGGTTGTTATCTGTTGCAGTTGTTGTTTAGTGTGTTATTCATAAAGTGAGAGAACAGATAATAAGAAGATCAAAGAGTGGAAAGATATTATTGATCTTGGTGGTGGTTGTTGTAGATCTAACGAGAATATTGAAAAAGGAAGAGATAAGGGATTAAATCTTGGGTGTTGTTATTGTAGAAGAGAGAGAGTCTGAGATAAAGAAGTGAATAAAGTGAAAAGTGTGGTGTGTTGTTCAATATTATAAGGTAAAGAAGAGATTGGAAAGAGAGTTTTGTACGTGGATAAATAGAGAAAAAGGTGTAAACTTTAAAAGGGGATTAATAATAATAATAATAATAATAATAATAATAATAATAATAATAATAACAACAACAACAATAATATTGGTATCGTTTGGAGCGTGCAAGTTCAATTTCGGGGGATCGACGTTACTAATACGTTTTGACGGTTGACTTGGTTGGACGTCCTGTGCTCGGTGTGAAATATTTTTTTGAACGTCTAGATTTTTGGGGGATCACTATTAAATATTAAAATGTCTTTTTAAAGTGAGGTGTTTGAGCAGAGACTTGAGAGTTTCAGTTACATTCCTGGTGAAATCGTATATGCACTGCTTGCCAGATTTACCGAACTATGGTCAGACATGAAAAATGCTGAAATCGTAGTGTCAAATCGATGGGTCAACAAGAGTCTTCTCGACGTTTTGAAAATAATTCCAGATGAGCCAAGATGCAGATGGTTTAAGTATGTAAATTGGATCATTACGGAAACAAGTTGGTCCAAAATGACGTCAGATGAGTTAATCTTACTCGTCAAAGAACATGCCAAGCATGCAAAGTTGAAGAATCAAAGCAACACCTCTGCTACAACATGCTCTTCCGCCTCTGACACTTCATCTTCGAATTCAAACTCTGACTGCTCACCCGCTCCTACTACTTCTGCCGTTTCTGCTGCCCCTGCCGCTCAAGCTTTCATGGCACAACTGAATGACCATGTGCCATCCGCATCTGAGGTACACACTGACATTTTAGCTGAATCATGTTGTACTGAACGATGCAGGTTAAAAATTAAAGGTTTTAGAGAAGAAACTCTCTCCGTATTCAAGCAGCTTGAATACGAGAAAATGGCCACTTGGGACATTAAAAGGAAATTTAATTCCTATAAAGAAATGGTCGAGAAACAAAAAAACTCGATATCAAGCGCTTGCATTAGGAGGTGAGTGATCACAAGTGTTGATATTTACACTTCAGACAACTGTCTGATACTTTAACTGCGGAATTGATCGATTTAAAATCCAAATTTGAAAATGCCGATTTTCATTTTAAAAAAATCGATTGTTCTAGTAACAAAGTCGAAAAAATAATCAATACTCAGTTAAAGTTCAGACCAAAGGAAGTGAGGAACAAAGGTTTGGGGTTTGTTGAAATTCCACCACCCTTTAATGAAAATTATTCTTTAATTCCTATGTCAGATGAAGAGTTGTTGGCTTTGCCTATTAAAGGATATAGTCCTTCAATAGAAGAGCCAACTAGTCGACCATCGTGGGATCAAATTGAAATCTTCAAACCTGAATCGGTCCCTGTAAAAATCTCTAAACCCAAGAACAAACAACATAAGCAAGAGAAGGCCCCATCAAAAACTTTTGTCAAGTCTCAAGATGCTTCAAACCAGACCGAGACGTTAAATTTTGAGAAAAATAAAGAAATTGACAGAGTTTTTGATGTGAAAAGAGATGAAGTCCCAGTTCCCAATGACACAGCTGAATCAAATAAAATGTTGAGGGAAACTGTTTTAGACACTGAACCGACCGGCCAATCAGACTCAAATGTGCCCTTTGAGTTTGATTTCATGAAAACATTCAATAATCTCTATGAAGAGTACAGGGCACAACACACCATTGAATCAGATGCCCCACAAACTTTTGAAAGTGACTCCACATGTGAATTACCTAAAGTAACTGAATCTAAGAAATCAATATCAGTTGCATCTGGTGAATCCAGCTGTGAGTCCTTAAAAGCAGCTGAGTCAACGGGGGATTCAGCAGAGCCACCACATGTTTCTGAATCAAGTGGCTCGGCTGAATTAAATGTCACACCCTCGACTGAGCCAGAATCTGAAAAATCTGTGTGCTCAAGGCCAGTCAAGACTAAACAAGAATGTGAGGATCCCTCATCCAAGACTGTTGGCACAGGTGTGGTAACGCCAACAGTCCATGATTTTAAATGTGTGAATGTTACTGATGCTTCTACCTCATGTGCAGCTGAAGTCAAGGTAGAGGGTAAGGTTGAGGGGGATGATATTGTTTGCACTAATAATGCAGATGTTTGTGTGAAACAATCTAATCTATCTACAGATGCTCTTCCATATGTGAAAAGGATTGCTTATGAGCTATATGTCAATGGCACGATTGATAAATACGTGCCACCACATAGAAAAACTACTTGTACTAACTCTCATGTACAGGTTCCTGAAGTTAGATAGAAAGCTCAAAAATAGTCAACATCACAAGGACAATCTTGTTCACATGGGTGTTCAAGCTCTTCTAAGCAGAGCAGAAAGTCTGGGAAGTATGCAAACAAATCATCCAATAGATCCCATCACTCACATTCATCAGTGGGATCAAACAGACCGGGATATGTTCCTTTTGCCAAGAAGAAGACATGTTACATCTGTTGAAGACTCGGTCACATAGCAAGAAACTGTGCACACCGTCCTTATGCGCCCTATTTCAGACAATATCATAGGGTTATGCATAGGGATAACTACTATCCCAAGCCAATGAAGGTTGATAAACCTAAGGCAAGGAAGAACATGAATCGCAAAGTTAAACCGTCTGATGGAGACTGGAATGCTGCCAAGAGCAAACGGAAGGTTGTTCAACCACAAAAGTCGAAGCAACCTGAGAAACAGAAAGCTGCTACTCCGAAAGTAACAAAACCGTGTGCTAAGCCTAAACAAGTCTGGAAAGCTAAGGCGGCAGCAACACCATGTCTAGGACCACAATGGCCTGGGTACCAATGTTTAACTAATCTCCTTTCTTAGTGCAGGGACATCCAAGGAGGATTATCGACGACCACTAGTATGTTGACAACGGTTGTTCCAAGCACATGACAGGTGACATCTCTCTGTTATACGTTTATTTTAAATTCTTAAACAGTGAGTATGTTTCCTTTGAAGGAGATAACGAAGGTAAAATCAGCTAAAGAGGTACGCTCAAAACCTGATGCGTTAAAATTTTGAAATTGTTTGGTCTTTAATTCGAGAATGGTTTTAGAAAAACACAAAAACATTTTTCTTAGTTTTAGGTTGTAAATTTGTTCTTTAAATTTTCAATTTTAAGCACAAAATTAGGGAGGATATACCCTAAAAAAAATACAAAAACAATAAAAAAATTCAGAAAATGAGACTTCATGGTGCGAAAAAGAAGAAATGATAGTACATCAGCTGTTGAAATGTCACACCTTAAAATCGAAAAGAATATTAAATTAAGTGTGATTGCAGCTCCATCATATGATGTACTGGTAGGCAAACTACACAACGAACTCAGTTCAAAACATGCTAAAGATAAAGGACTGTGTAGCTTGTGGGTAACACATCATTAGCGTATGATTTTATGGTCTTAAATCTTGCGTTTATAGATTTCCAAAATCTGAGATTTCAGGTCTTTAAATTGTTGATACATCTAGGGATGTCCTGGCTGCCCTGCTGTTGTATCCAGATATATGTAGACCTAGGCACAATTAGGACGTCTTAAAAGAGCAATAAGGAAATGCCAATCCCCAAAAATTCTCAAAGAGAATTCAAGCTAAAGGCACAAATCAAAAGCCTAAAGCAATGATCATACCGAAAATCTGGTATTTGCCCTAACCCTGGTCGAGAATCTATCGGTCTCTCTGTTGCATCCAGATATATGCAGACCTGATCACCGATGATCTTGACCTTGTAAATTATACAGATGTCAACAATTTAATCACCTGTTATGAAGAAGCTTTGTGCATACCTTGATCGTGGGGGTATGTCATGATGTGGGACACACAGTTATTTCGGTTTAACACACGTTAAGAAAATAAGAAAAACAAAGGACTTGAGGACGTGTGTGTATGTTTGTTTAAGTGGATTAACGGTGCTGGTAATCGTCTTGGACCGCTTTCTAGCACTTTAATAAGTTTATCAGAACGAATATACTAACGGTGTGTTATAGTTTGACGAAGCTGATATGATCTTCTTGCACATTATTCTCACAAAAAGATGCAGTGTAAATAGTTTGAGGTTTATTTTTGTTTGTTTTCTTTTATAAAAATTAACCATTCTTGAGGATTTGACCGATTCTCAAACAAAATTCAGGTTTTTGAGATTTTAAAATTGAAATACACTGATGTACTTTGTGTTCATGTATATACTGGACCCTCTTCTGTATCAATTGTTTGCTTACAAAATTATGAGAATTTGCACAATTTGATTCAAATCACGAAACAGGGGTTGATGAAGAATGAAAGAGTTCCAGTTGCTGACAAGCATGAATCACCACACTGAGAAGATGTACCTGAGTCAGAAGAACCTGAAGTTAATCATCTTTTGACAGTGAAAGTACAACTGAAGAAGTAACTGTGAAGTTGCTTGAAATAGAAGATTGACAAAGAAAAGAGCTTCTGAGAATCCTCCTCTCATGTTCTCTTTTAGCAAGATGTTCAAGCAAAAGCTGATGATGATCAAAATACAAGTATGCCTCCAAGAGCAGAACAAAGAACCCAAGTCTGGAAGATCAAGATCTGAAGATTCTTCCTACTAAGCCATGATAAAGACAACATAAACCTAGGGGGATATTGTAAGGCCCATAAATTGTGTAGGTTTACGCTTGTCTTTATCAAGCAAGTTTATTATCATTAGGCTTAGTTTAGTTAATGGGCTTGGGTTAGGCCATGTGGGCCAAGGCTTTAGTGGACCCTATATAATGTTATGTTTGCTACATTGTTAGGGTTAGACATAATAGACTTAAGAAATCCTCTCATTTGTAACTCTAGAGCCATCACCTTGTACTAGACAATCCTAGAGATTGTGTGCAAGGTGAAGCATTAATACAATTGATCATCCTGTTTATTATCTTTTGTTCTTCACCTTTCAATTGATTTTCCATGTCTGTTGAATGGTTTGAGTGATACCTAGAGAAGATTCTGGACTTACACACACCTCTCACCAGTTACCTTTGGCCGGGGATTTCAAGCAAATCGTGTCGCCACCATCCCCACTACTGGAGCCACCTCCTCCCCACTCCTCACCAGGAATGTAAAACCCCAACCGATGGCGGAAACATCATGGTGTCACGTAGTGACGATTGCTCAATAGCTCATGGTACTAACGTGTAAATATTGATACAATGATTAAGTAGTTTATTACATTGAAAGAAAAATACAAGATACAATAATTCTAAAGTGACAACTAAAACTGAAATACAATGAATCCAAAATCTAAGTAAAAATTCCAAAAGATTAAAAGTCATCTCATAAATAACCTAAAACATGTACGAAAATAGTATATGTCAATACAAAAATGTATTGGTGAGCACACCCTGTTTTGAATACATATAGTAGAAAAATGTTTCGCAATCATGTGTTGTATATTGTTTGCAATTATATATTTAAGTAGTATCCGGGTCAAAATCAACCCTATGAAAGTGAAATGAAATTTATATATTGTATGCGCTATTGACAGTAGTAATTAAACACATAGAAATGACCAATGTCTCTCAACAGAGTCACAAGGGGTATATACCATAGTACTATTTATTGAAATGCTAGGCCACAACGGTTAATGATTTTACAAGTCATAGATACACAAAGTAACATAAAGCAAACACACATGAGAATTGCTCTTAGTGAAAAGAAACAATAAGTTGATATAAGGTACATGAGTAGCCCCAAAAAGTAAAATAAAAAAATGGGAAAGATATACTCACAGTTTGTGAAAGCGATCAAAATCCAACTTAAGTTGACGTGAGTTAAGAAATGGGAATTCCGAAGAATTCTACCTATAATGTATAAAAATACTAATAAGGAAATGACTTAAAAGTCTAAGACATCTATAATCTAAGGCATTAGGGTTTGCTATGTCGATTTGGGGAATTAGAGTTTTTATGATAAATCGAATTAATATAAAAGTTGTATATCGAAAATAATATGTCAAAGTTTGTAAATGTGATTTAGGTAATATAATTATTACCAATTGAATATTTAGATAAAAAGTAGTTCCAAATAATTGGGACAAAGGAATTAAATTAATTGCTTTAAATTATAATTGTAAATAAATACAATAATTAGAGATAATTGAACAAATAAATATAAGTTACACAAATGAAATAATTGTTGAGGATTAAGACTTTCAAACGTAAAATATTTCTGTTTTATAAAACATTAAATTCATAAAACAAATTTTATGTATTATGAATCATCAAAAGATTTATTGTATTTAAATTGGTATAAATGCAACTAAAATACAAGATATGTTTCAAATATAATATTTTTGTGAGAAACAAATACATTTTGATGAGAAATGATCAGAATAAATTTTTCACATTTTTTCTCATTTTGTATTTAAAACTGATTTAATGAATTTAAATGATTAAAAATAGGAAATCAATAAAAATAAATGTTTTTTGAACCAAAAAATTTTATTTCAATTTCTGATACTAAGAAAATATTTCCCAGAAATTTTGAGGTTAAATGCATGTAAAATGAATTTTTAATCAATTTATTATGATTAAAACAATTTAAATTAATAAAAATACAAAAATAATTTATTTTCCAGAAACTAAAAATATGATAATTTTCTATGAGGTGTCAAGATACTACACCTATATTATGCAAATAAATAATTAAATATATTTATTATGAATTTTCCATAAATTTTGGACCAAAAATGAATTTATTATGAATTTTTAACGATTAAATATATTATGCAAATAAACAATTAAATGCATTGATAAAAAAAATGCAAAATAAAAATTGCTCATGGTGGGAATCAAACCCTATTCCTTCTGTTTACCAAGCAACAACATTCCCACTGCACTATAAGAGTAGTATGTTGAAATATTTAGAAAATTATTGTATTTATATCATAATCTAACTTCATTCCCTAAAATCAAACCCTAACCCTAGAATTACCAAATCTTCAATTCGTGAAAGATAGGACCCGAAACTATAGGTCTTTCAAAGAGAACTAAATAACAATTGAAACGGCATAAAGATTTTGCACTTACACGATTGTTTTGACACGAAACGGGCGAAACAAGGTCGAGACTTGGTCTGCGAATTTACAGACTTCCAGACATGATTTGTGCATTTATTTTGTGGGTTTAGGTTGCTAAGAGGTCTAGGAATGTTGTGAGATGATCAATTTATAGGTTTATTAAAAAAAAATGGACGTTGCAATTGTTTTCAATAACTCGACGGTTTCATCATGAACATCGAACTAAAACGAGTTTATAGCACGTTAATGACGCCTTTAAGGGATGAAAATGAGTCAATAAATGTAGAGAAACGATTAGGAACGGTTCATATTGGGATAAAAGCGTTAAAACCATAATTTGCACTCGCCGGAATTTAGTTCGCCGGCTGGAATCTGGCCGGAATTGGGGCAAGAAAAACGTGAATGTGGAGGGAGGGAAGGAAGTGTTTAAAACTTTCATCCTTTGGCAGAACTAGTCCCTATACTTTAACTTGGTTAGTCTATTAAGACACTAGGTTAGTTTTTCTCTTATAAAACTTAACCAAGTTAACTAGATTAACCTAAAATGTTTTTAAAACTTCATAAAACTAAAACTTTTTAAACTTAATCCCAAACAACGTTTCATTATACGCAATTAATTAAAGCGTAGATACGATCCATAAATGCAATGATAAACATTGAGTTCGATCATTTATTAAATTTGAAAACGGCGAAACTTATAGTGACTAAAATAGAAACGTTTGAATACCCAAAGGACTATAATTGACAACTTGTTAAAGATGAGGGTGACGGTTGTCACAAGGAACCCCAACATTTTGCCTGCTACCAAAGTCCAGAAGCCTTCTACCTACATGTATTCCACTGGCAGCTGCACTACTGCTGTCTGCCTGTAGCATGTGAAGCCCACTGGTTCCAACCCCAGTATTCATGCCAGCTAGCTGTTGTGAAGATGTGTACTGTTGTTGGTAATACATCATCGATAAACACAAAGCCATTTACGCTTGTGGCTACATCTGTTGTGAAATGCAGGCGCTAATTGCGCCCTGTTTACCTATGTCCAGGGGTCGACTTAGGTAGTATTTTAGCTCAAACAAGTCATACGGGAAAAATATAAAGATGTTAATGTCAACATTCAATTTTATTAATACATACACACTCTCAAATAGTTTTATTGAAAACGAATAAATGTTTTGTTACCTTTAATGACTTAGAACAGCGAATTGAAGGATCCAATGCTAAAGCCGTTGAATAAGAATCTGTAGCTGGTGTATATTGTTCCATAGACATTAAAGCATCATTGTTACATATGTAAAGTTGGTAAATTTTATTTTTTTAGTGACTACAGCAAATTCTAGAAACTAATTCTCTCTATCTCACTAACAATGCAAAAATGATTATCGGAACCATAAAATTATTAATTACCTCAACATATTTTTGAGCAACAGCAGAAGCCTCTACGGCATCCGCAAGAGCATCAGTTGTCTGATTCATTGCCAACGATCCTTTGAAAGAACTTTCATTACATGGATCAAGATGATCATAACACAAAACATCAGACAGGTAAACATTCAAGTAAACACTACAGAATTAGGCTAAGATTCAGATCCGTACACAACCAAACAAAGAGGATTAATCCGCCATGGCTGCACCCTTACCGGTTGCCATATGAAAAGGGTTGCCCCGCCAAGATGCGGATAACCTCATCTTTGCTCAGATTCACCCAGACGCATAGAAAACCATCATCATAGCCTCTTTAAAAAGATGATAAAATGGAACCTAATCCATGATATCATAAACAAACATGCCATGCCATTAGTAACAAACACTGTTCAATTTGATGAAGAAGCTAGGAAAAATAAAGATCATGATATGGTTCTTGTCTAAGAATTAACAGGAGAGACCAAAAGTTTCTAAAACACAATTACAATTATGAGGCTTAGATTTAGATCTATAAACAACCAAACAAAGAGGATTAATCTGCCATGGCTCAACCCTTACCGGTTGCCATGTGAAAGGGGGGCGAGTCACATGACCATATCGGTTGCCCCGCCAAGATGCAGATAACCTCATCTTTGCTCAGGTTCACTCAGGCGTATAGAAAGCCATCATCATACCCACTTTAAAAATAAGAAAAATTGGAAAATCATATTTTTTAGCGACTGTAGCAAATTCTTGAAACTAATTTTCTCTATCTTACTAACAATGCAAAAATGATTATCGGAACCATAAAATTATTAATTACCTCGACATATTTTTGAGCAATAGCACAAGCCTCTACGGCATCCGCAAGAGCAGTAGTTGTCCGATTAATCGTCAACGATCCATTAAAAGAACTTTCATTACATAGACCAAGATGATCATAATACAAAACATCAGACAGGTAAACATTCAAGTAAACACTACACAATCAGGCTCAGATTCAGATCTGTACACAACCAAACAAAGAGGATTAATCCGCCATGGCTGTACCCTACCGGTTTCCATATGAAAAGGGTTGCCCCTCCAAGACGCGGATAATCTCATATTTACTCAGATTCACCCAGGCGCATAGAAAACCATCATCATAGCCACTTTAAAAATATGATAAAATGGAACCTAATCCATGATATCATAAACAAACATGCCATAGCATTAATAACAAACACTGTTCAATTTGATGAAGAAGCTAGGAAAAATAAAGATCATGATACGGTTTTTGTCTAAGAATTAACAGTAGAGACCAAAACTTTCTAAAACACAATTACGATTACGAGGATCAGATTCAGATATGTAAACAACCAAACAAAGAGGATTAATCTGCCATGGCTGCACCTTTACCGGTTGCCATGTGAAAGGGGAGCGAATCACATGACTATCTCGATTGCCCTGCCAAGATGCAGATAACCTTATCTTTGCTCAGGTTCACTCAGGCGTAGAAAAGGCCATCATCATAGCTTCTTTAAAAATACGAACAAATGGAACCTAGTCCATGATGTATAGGTATTATTATATTTATAAACAACCAAATAAAGAAGATTAATCTGCCATGGCTGCACCGTTACCGGTTGCCATGTGAAAGGGGACCGAGTCACATGACAATCTTAGTTGTGCCGCCAAGATGCGGATAACCTAATCTTTGCTCAGATTCACTCAGGCACATAGAAAGCCATCATCATAGCCTCTTTTAAACAAAGAAGATTAAACCTCCTCACATTAAGAATGTTCACTATTGTGTTCATCTTCACCCAAAAATGCTTTCTCACAACTGGAGATGAAAAAGACAATCACACAATCAGTTCGAATGGGCCATCCAGCAGACATGACAACACAGCAATAACAACCACATACCAACAGCGCATAACAAAACCGTACACAGTCATCGGCAACACAACTTTCGTTCCTAGTAAGTCATGAAGATTCCGAAACAACGACACACATAAACCATCCCAAGTATGAAAGTAGGAAATCAAATTGACACTAACCTCACGTGTTATTAGGCTCATAGATGAAAATCGGGTAGTACACAATGGCTACAAAGACCTGCAGGTAAACACGTACCAAGACAATCCCTGCCACACCAAGGCCACATTTTTTCTGTCTTATAAAATCATCAAAGCCACACCAAAACGTACACAGAGACGTCCATCAATACAAAGCCCTAAATCATCTGAGACAATACCCAAGATAAACCAACAACATCAATCGATAGTGAAAACCTTCCTACCAAATGCTAGCCAGCAAAGTTACGGTCTCAGGCAAATACATCGAAGCCATCATCGACCAAGGCGGCAAGGAACCAGGATGTCAAACCCTTATAATCAAAATAAAAAAATATGATAACCACCTACCCAACAATAATCATGACACATAAACAATCGAAACATAGAAACTATAACCAGACGGCGGCCGTAGGCGTTCAATCGACCCACTACCAGCGCTGGTTCAACACCACCGCTATAACCGCCGCTACCAAGGGCCGTTGTCGGAATCAGACCAGCAAAAGGTGCTCTGCACCGGCCTACACATCCATCTAAGGCAACATGCAAGGCAGAAGAGAGAGGCAGAAGAGGCGGTGCAAGGCAGGAGTGTCACACCCTCAATTCCACATGCGGGGTTTTACCGCGAGGCACGTGACAAACCAGGATCCAAGTCAACGGTCACAACAAACGACAACTATATGAAAGATACGTAGACTCAAACATAAACTTTAATATCTCAAAACTGTAGCGGAAGCAAATTCAAGTACAACTCATGTAACAAAAGTAGTTTCAAATGATTATTCAAAAACATGAACTAAGCCCTAGACGCTATGCAGACCCGTGCGCCTAGTCTGTGTGTTGCTACCTTAGCGACCTAAGAAAAACATGCCAAAAGGTGTCAACATATAATGCTGGTGAGTTCACAGGTTTTTATATAATGTTACCAAGTGTTAACAAATGTTACCAAGTCTAAAACCTGTCAATATTATGTCAAAGTGAAACCAAAGTACGCTAGCTACGCGTATGTTTTGCTACTACTACGATTGGAAAACCATTACTGGATGCATTTAGCAAGTTTAGCATGTGTTTAAGCCGTCCGAATAGTGTTTAGCAAGTTCAGCAAAGTTCGAGACAATATGCACCCGTCTGACCTAGGGGTGAGCAAGATTCGGTCCGACCCGACATTACCCGAAAACCGAACCAAAATAAACCGAAACCGAGACCGGGTATCTTAATTAGGGTTTGTCTTCGGTTCCTATATATTGGACTTCTCGGTCTCGGGTCGGTTCTCGGGCCTTGATCGAAGGAAACCGAAAGAAAAAAAGAACAAACCGATTAAATGTCCCAATAGATTACGACCACATTTAATTGCCAGAATACATCATTGAATGCACTAAAGTTTTAGGCCCAAGTTCCAATATAATGAAATAATTAATTTGTGGCCCAACAAATAAGCAATTTGTCTTTTTAACCTAACCTAATATTATTAATTTAGTGTAAGAAATATGCAAGTATGTCGGCAAGTTGAAGAACACAAGGAGATCAAATTAATAAATTACCTGCGTGAAAATGTATTACAATCGAATTTATGACGAAAACGAGCAGATGAAGATTTAAACGATCCAACAAAATGAAGTTCTGAGTACAGAGTACACTTTAATCGAAAATAAATTACCCGCAACATGGTGAGTATTCGGGCAACAAAATTCATTCATCATCTGTTCGAATCCATCCATACGTTGTGATTGTTGGCCACCAGGTTTGCATTTGTTTTAGGGCTTGCATTCATCATTCATCGGTTTCGGTCTTCAGTCGATACCCGAATATCCAAAACCGAAGAAACCCTAAACCGGAATGACCATGCATGTCCTCTCATCGGTTCTTTTTATTATCTACACTCGGGTTTCGGTTCGGGTCGGGTCGGGTATGACCCAGTTCAGTCCGGTCATGCTCAAATGCTCACCCCTAGTCCGACCTCCAGTCGATGAGTGGGGCAGGTCACGCCCAATAGATCTATCCACATTTCCCCCGTTGTGCAACCTCGCACATTCATGTTTTCCCCGGGATTTCCAAAGATCGTATAGCAACTCAAAAGTAACCTATAGTATGACATATGTTCAAATATAAGTTTAGCGCATATTTTCTCCCACAAAAGCAAAACCACTAAAAGTGGGGCTGTGAAACTCACTTTAGGTTGTGTTCTTCAATTAAAGAATAAAAGCTAAGTCCTTGATATGAAAACTCATGTTTAATGATAGGGTTTTGTTTAGAAAGATGTTTGAAAGGTTTTTAATCATAAAAACAGTCTTAGAATAGATCTGGACATTTGGGGTTAAATGAAAACGAATCAAAATGCTTTAAAAAGGATTATGGATCAAGAACACACCTTTGATCTTTGATTAGATGATGTTTGTAGGATAGATTGTGAAAAACGAGAGCAAAAACTCATTCCCCAGTGATTAAAATCGGAAGAGAGTGTTTAGAGGCGACTAGGGTTTGTGAAATGATGAAAAATGACAAAGTGTGGTATTTATACCAAGGCTTCATTCGACCTTATGCATGGGTCCACTGAGAGTTCCCAAGGTCGAATGACCTTCCCAACTGACTCATAAGCCTGGTTCGATCCCCTTAAGGTTGAACCATTTTCCTGTTTTCCAGATTTTCTAGTTTTGTCATTTAAATGCGTTTTGGCACATCCTAACACATGAACATGCAATCCTAACTTATGTTAAGCATATAGGATCATGTATAATCATGTTTATACCTTTGAAACACGTATTTGCACATTGTATCACATGTATGTATCAATCTACGTATAACACATAATTCAACTTATATAATGTCACCAACAACGGGACTCAAGACTAGTGTATACTCCAAACGACTCCTAATGATCCTCTAGATAATTGAACCCTGGATAATCCTAACCTGACCCGACTCAACTGACCCAGTTAAGTTTGTTTGTAAATGTTTTTCCCTAAGGTAGACTTATGTTTTACCAAAATGTTTAAGATGAATATGCCGGGTGTCACATCTATCCCACGTTGAAAGAATTTTCGCCCCAAAAATTGCACGGAGACAAAATGAAAAGAGACAAAAAGAAGGAAACGAAAAGAAAACTTACCGGTCATTACATCATCCCCATGTTGAAAGGAATCTCGCCCCGAGATTCATTCAGCTTCAGCTGTAACATGCATAGATTCAAATGCACGCTTCTGAAAAAGATGAGGATACTTAGATTTCATCTGATCCTCCCGTTCCTACATGAACTCCGGTCCACGATTTGAGTACCAACGAACCTTAACGATGCGGATTTTACTCTGGCGAAGGCTACGAATATTATAGTCAAGAATCTTAACAGGTTCCTCCACAATGCGAAGACGATCATCAACCTTGATCTCTTCCGGTGGAACAATAAGAGATTCGTCAGCCAAACACTTCTTCAAGTTAGACACATGGAAGACGTTGTGAACACTACCGAGATCCGCCGGTAAGTCAAGTCTGTATGCCACCGGTCTAAGTTGTTACAAAATTGCGAACGGTCCGACATAACGAGGGTTAAGCTTGCCACGCTTTCCAAAGCGTATGACGCCCTTCCATGGTGGAACTTTCAGAAGTATCCTGTCCCCAACCAAGAACTCCAATGGTTTGCGACAGTGATCAACATAACTCTTCTGATGATCCCGTGCGACTGCCAAACAGTTACAAATTTGTACGATTTTTTTCCAAAGTTTTGTACACTAGTTCCGGACCAGTGAGCTGACTCTCACCCACCTCGGCCCAACAAAGAGGAGATCGACATTTCCGTCCGTAAAGAGCCTTGAACGGAGTTGCATTGATACTAGAATGGTAGCTGTTGTTGTAGGAGAACTCCACCAACGGTAGGTGACTCTCCCAACTTTTGCCAAAAATCGATAACACATGCCTGAAGCATGTCCTCCAAGGTTTGAATCGTCCGCTCACTCTGACCGTCAGTTTGCTGATGATAAGTGATGTGTCGTAAAACACATCTCTTTTCCTATGTATTTTGTATACTATTTGGTCAAGTTTTTATTTGTTTTGTGTCATTTTTATTAGGTATTTATTTATTTTATTATTTTATAGGTGTTCGTGGAAAATGAGCTCAAAATGAAAGAATTTTAATTGAGACACGGACACTTGAGGACATATGTTTATGGACGTCGGAGCGTAAACAAGAAAGTTTGGTCGAGCCAAGAACAACCGAACCAGAAACATAAAGTTATAATAATAATAATAAAAAAAAGAACAAAGTGACTTGGGCTCGTGGCCCAAATCAAATAAATCACAAAGTCCAAGTCGGTGCAAAAGAGTTAATATACAAACTTTGACGGCAGAATATATTATATATTGGATTGGAATGAATGGAATGAAAAAACAATCATTCATTCGACAGCAGCAAACTTAAATTGCACGGACCAATATAGAGGCTGCTAGTTGAACGAGCAGTGAAGGAGAAAAGGCCACGGGCACGTTAAAGATCAATATTCAAGGAGCCTTGGGTTAGGTTTAGTTTTTTTTCTATAGATATACTTAAAACTATGTTTAATTATTTTGTGATGATGCTTTTGAATACTATGAGTGGCTAGACATTTTCATGGCTACTTAGGATGATGATTTAGATAATAATATGATTAAATGACGTTTGATTTCCGTTTGGATGTGTAGAATTACATGATTTTAATTTTTATTGTTGGATTTGATATATGTGTGTTGGTGTTAATTTTATTTGAAGTTTGTTTATTGGTTTTGTGGAGCTAGGCATGTAGAGATACCCCCTAGGTCTTGAAATCAATCTAGTTCGTCAACTTAGGTTAGCGTGCTAGTATTTGGAGTTGGAGTACGACACAAGTATAACAAACTAATATAATAAATTAACTAAAACGTGCAGTCCATTCTTGAGGGTGAGAAATCTAACTCGAGATTGCTAGGTAACTAACTAGGCATTGTTCGGTAGTTGGCAAGCGCTAGGGCGGGAGTCACTACTTGTCCGTGTTTAGAGTTTTCCTAGGTTTCTTTCAGTAGAGTTTAAGTCTGCTTCATAGTTTGAGGGTTTTAATCCAGGAGAGGTTTTAATCTGATTTCTGTGGGATTTTGGTACGCTAGGGCGATCCAGATCCATTTTAGCATTTCTACACGTGTCCCGCCTTGATTCTAGCTTACTAGCCTTACCTGCAGGAGGAGAGTAGTTGGATGAAATTAGGGTCTCCAAACGGGTTTCTTCGTCAGGATTGAGTATTATGTCTAAGGATTCTTACCTAGGTAGCCAGTCTTTTCCTTCCTTGATTTTTCCATCACTTTAGTTCGGTTTTTATTTTAGTTTTAATTAGTTTTTTTAATTTAATTTAATTTAGGGTAATTTAGTTAATTAATAGTTAATTAATTTTTATATTTTCAATTTCAACCCCCCTTAGTTATTAATTTAAACAAGCAATTCAGTGACAGTTTAATCTTCTGTGTTTAATTGAGTCCGTTGGTTCGATACCTGGTCTTATTTGCTTACTACAAACGAACGGTACACTTGCCAGTTGTGCGTGGTTTAGTTGAGTCTAGGGTTTTAACTTGTGCATATTTTTATATATATATCAGCACGC
Source organism: Ambrosia x helenae (assembly GCA_030844895.1). Taxonomy (NCBI): domain Eukaryota; kingdom Viridiplantae; phylum Streptophyta; class Magnoliopsida; order Asterales; family Asteraceae; genus Ambrosia; species Ambrosia x helenae. Next base: position 72,889,049 of record CM061234.1, read on the forward strand.
ATCAATAAGCCGTACTCATATCCAACTGAGTACCCAAAGCTTTGTGCAGAGCCTTCCAGAAGCGCGAAGAAAAACAAGAATCACGATCAGAGATAATAGAAACAGGCACCCCGTGCCGAGATACTACCTCCTTAAGGTAAATTCGAGCTAACCGCTCAAGTCCATCAGTTTCCTTAATTGGTAGAAAATGTGCCGATTTTGTCAACCTGTCGACAATCACCCAAATCATATCGCAACCACTTGGTGACTTCGGTAGTTTGGTGACAAAATCCATCGTGATCCGTTCCCACTTCCATTCTGGAATCTCAGGCTATTGCAGGAGACCAGACGGCTTCTGGTACTCTACCTTGACTTTAGCACAAGTCAAGCATTTGCCCACATAGGAGGCTACATCAGCCTTCATGTTCGGCCACCAATAGAGTATCTTTAAATCCTGATACATCTTGTCGGAGCCGGGGTGAACAGAATACCGGGATTTATGAGCTTCATCCACGACAAGCTCCCGCAATCCCCCAAACAAAGGAACCCAAACGCATTCCGGAAAGTAGTGTAGGCCATCGGACCTAAGCTCAAGATGTTTATCAGCACTATGCATAGTCTCAGCTTTAAGGTTTACCTCCTTCAAAGCTTCTAGTTTTGTAGAGCGAATTCGGCAGGCAAAGAGGAATGAATGGTGAGCTGTAAAGCTCGAACGCGATGAGGTTTCACGGATTCCTTCCTGGTCAAGGCGTCTGCCACAACATTCGCCTTTCCAGGATGACACTTAATAGCACAGTCCTAATTGTTTAGGAGTTCATCCCAGCGACGTTGCCGCATGTTTAGCTCTTTCTGGTCGAAAATATATTGAACACTCTTATGATCGGTGTAAATGGTGCATTTGGTACCGTACAAGTAATGTCTCCATAATTTCAACGCAAAGAACACCGCGCCCAATTCCAAGTCATGAGTAATATAGTTCTTCTCGTGAACCTTAAGTTGACGAGAAGCATAAGCAATAACCTTCTCGCGTTGCATCAAAACGCAACCGAGACCATGAACAGAAGCATCACAGTAAACAACAAAATCATCCGTACCCTCAGTTAAAGATAGGATAGGTGCAGAACAAAGTGTATGCTTTGGCATCTGAAACGCTGATTCTTGTGGTTCACCCCAGTCGAAATTCCGGTCCTTCTGGGTGAGAGAGGTGAGGGGTTGAGTGATCTTCGAAAATCCCTCGATGAAACGACGATAATAACCTGCAAGGCCTAGGAATTGCCGCACCTCAGATGGCGTCTTTGGTGCTTCCCAGTCTTTAACAACTTCGATCTTAGCCGGATCGACGTGAATTCCCAGTTCATTAACCACATGCCCTAGGAATTGAACCTCGCGCAACCAAAAGTCACACTTCGAGAACTTAGCATACTACTGCTCTCGTCTTAAGAGTTCCAAGACTAACCGCAAGTGTTCCTCGTGGTCCGTCCTACTCTTGGAATACACCAGAATGTCGTTAATAAACACGATGACAAATTTATCAAGGTAAGGCTTACAAACACGGTTTGTAAAATCCATGAACACCGCTGGTGCATTAGTGAGACCAAAAGGCATGACCAAGAACTCAAAATGGCCATAACGAGTACAAAAAGCAGTTTTCGGAACGTCGGCTTCCTGAACGCGCAACTGGTGATAACCGGATCTCAAATCAATCTTCGAGTAGTAACTAGAACCATGAAGCTGGTCAAAGAGATCATCAATACGAGGGAGAGGTAACGATTCTTGATGGTCACTTTGTTTAGCTCGCAATAATCGACACACATGCGAAGACTTCCATCCTTCTTCTTCACAAACAAGATAGGAGCTCCCCACGGGGAAGAACTTGATCGAATGAAACCCTTTTCCAAGAGTTCCTGTAACTGGCTAAACAACTCTTGCATCTCGGGAGGCGCAAGACGATAAGGAGCTCGGGTAATAGGGGCTGACCAGGTGTAAGATCAATACCAAACTCGACCTGACGATGAGGAGGAAGACCAGGCAAGTCATCGAGAAACGCATCAGGAAAGTCACGAACCATTGGATATCATCGATCTTCTTCTCATCATCAGATGAAATAGAAACAAGTGCCAGAATGGCCGAATAACCCTTTCGAAGATACTTAAGGGCTTTCATACTGGAAATGATACTCAGTGGAGCCCCAATCTTCTCCCCATGAACCGAAAGAGTCTCTCCATCAGGGAGAGGGATCCGAATGATCTTATCAAAACAAACGATCTCTGCACGATACAACGATAACCAATCCATGCCTACAACGACATCAAAACTACCCAAAGATACCAGCATAAGGTTAATAGGGAAAGACAAACCCGACAGTTCCAAGCGACATTCCCGAAGAATATGTGTCGCTTTGATTTTCTTACCATCAGCCAATTCTATCAAGTACCTAGCCTCTAAAGGTGTGGGTACTATATCTAGCAAACGACTAATCTCCACATATATGAAACTCTTATCAGAACCAGAATCAAACAGGACAGAAACATAGCGATCATTAAGAAGAAACGTACCGGTAACTGTGTTAGGATCCTGCTTGGCTTCTGCAGAGCCAATGACGAAAGCACGCGCATTCCTGCCGCCGCCTCCGTTGTTCCCGTTACCGTTCCCGCCCTTCACATTCTCGCCTTGTTTCAACTTGGGACAATCACGCTTGAAATGCCCCGAATCACCACAGTTATAACACCCCTGCTTTCCTGGAGTCCCTGAACAGCAGGAGAATGAACATCAGTATGTGCCTGAGTCGGTGGAAGTGTCGCTCTACAGTCCTTAGCAAGATGCCCCAGCTGCTGGCACCGATGAGAAGGAGCTCAATCACAATTCCCAAAATGATGGAATCCACACTTGTTGCACTTAGGGTGCTTCCCAACATACCCACTCGACCTCTTCCCCAAAGATGACCCAGACGTATCAAACTTCTTCACCTGCTGAGACGGTGCTGGCACAGAACTCATCCCCACACTATCCCACTTCCTCTTGTTACCATCAGAACCCTTCACAGTAGTACCCCGGGGAGGCAAAACACCCACTGCCACCTTCAAGTTAGTCATCCTATGAGCCGAACGGACGACTTCAGCAAGTGTTGGAAGATTGCCAGCAGCCACTAACCCTGCTATCTCCGGCATCAACCCAGAAATGTAATGCTTAATCCTCCTATACTTAGGTGTGTGCAAATCAGGACACAACACCGCCAACTCGTTACGCCTCATAGTGTACTCCTCAATCTCTGACCCAACCATCTTGTGGTTCCAAAACTCATGTTCCAACTTCTGAACCTCCTCCCTAGGACAATACTCACTCTTCAGACGATGCACAAAATCCGCCCAAGGCATAGCATGAGCCTCCCCCAAACCCATGTTCTGAGCAGTAGAATTCCACCATGTTAATACAGGACCCTCAAACGTCGCAGTAGCATACTTGACCTGGTCCCCAGCGGGACAGTTACACATCAGAAACACAGACTCGACCTTCTCCAACCATCGGAGCAGTCCCACCGCTCCCTTAGTTCCAGCAAAGTTATGGGGCTGACAATCCCGAAACATCTTGTAAGTGCACTGAGGTGGGGGTGGATTGACAGCAACACCTGAGACAAGACACACGGATAAACCACAAAAGAAAAGACATGACACCCAAGAATGAGGCAGAGTTGATAGGAATCAACTTACCACCCAGAACGTTATGTGCGGCCAGGAATGCATCCAAGGCCACATTCACTTGTTGCTGCAACAAGTTGTTCAGTTCCTCTTGGGTCATGTTGATGATACCACGACCGCCGCCACCACCATGGCCACCAGCACGACTACCTCGACGTCCACCACGAGCGCCAGACATAATCTGACAAACAAAAGCGAGAGATTCAGATTCACCGCTAGTGTCAACCACTAGGGTCACAAGAGTTAAATCTAGGTCCAATCCAGGACTATCCATCCAAACTCAGAGTCCACTGGGATTCTCATGCATTTCAGTTTATGATTTCGTGTGCACCCGAAATGATAAACTGCTCTACATGGTCCTCCAAGTATACTCCTAATTCGAACTCAAGTCACTGAATATTGTCACCTAGTAACGTGCCACTACAAGCATAAGTGCAAGAGAACATGTGTAAGCGAGTGCGTCTATTGGAGCATAGAGGGGAGATGTCCGAATCCTGGACAGATCTCAAAGTACGCGAAAACCACTCCAGTATACAACACTGCCGTGCAAGGTTCGACTAGTCAGTCCCTTCGTCTTCAAAGCCCGAAGAGGAAGATAAGAGTAGGCAAAACCCAAGTAAGAATAGATGATGTAACACATAAGTACGTTGATGATATAAAGACACCCCGACAAAGCTAGTAGGTATCCTACTAAAATGACTCATAGTATGTGACCGTCTAGTGTGTGTGACTCGGCTATAGACCAGACTCTACATCCAGTCCTAGTTCACTATAACCATTGCCTCTGACACCAATCTGTCACACCCTCAAATTCCACATGCGGTGTTTTACCACGAGGCACGTGACAAACCAGGATCCAAGTCAACGGTCACAATAAACGACAACTATATGAAAGATACGTAGACTCAAACATAAACTTTAATATCTCAAAACTGTAGCGAAAGCAAATTCAAGTACAACTCATGTAACAAAAGTAATTTCAAATGATTATTCAAAAACATGAACTAAGCCCTAGACGCCATGCAGACCCGTGCGCCTAGTCCGTGTGTTGCTACCTTAGCGACATGAGAAAAACATGCCAAAAGGTGTCAACATATAATGCTGGTGAGTTCACAGGTTTTTAAATAATGTTACCAAGTCCAAAACCTGTCAATACTATGTCAAAGTGAAACCAAAGTACGCTAGCTAGACATATGTTTTGCTACTACTACAATTGGAAAACCATTACTAGACGCGTTTAGCAAGTTTAGCATGTGTTTAAGCCGCCTGAATAGTGTTTAGCAAGTTCAACATAGTTCGAGACAATATGCACCCGTCCGGCCTCCAGTCGACGAGTGGGGCAGGTCACGCCCAATAGATCTATCCACATTTTCCCCGTTGTGCAACCTCGCACATTCATGGTTTCCCCCAGGACTTCCAAAGATCGTATAGCAATTCAAAAGTAACACATAGTATGACATATGCTCAAAATATAAGTTTAGCGCATGTTTTCTCCCCCAAAAGCAAAACCAATAAAAGTGGGGCTGTGAAACTCACCTTAGGTTGCGTTATTCAATTAAAGAATAAAAGCTAAGTCCTTGATAATCCCAGCTACTGGAGATCTATCATAAAAGTTCACATAAGTGTTTTGACTAATAACCATAAGCTTATCTAGTCCCCGATTGTCCAGATAGTGACCAAGTATGTTTTGAAAATCTGTTTGACTGTTCAACCGACACACTAGACTAACCCGACATCCCGTTGGTGACCCATTACATAAACTAATCAAGTACACATAGATTACACATAAGGTTCAAGCATAAAACACTTAGTTTGTATAAAAAAAATCGCACATACTTAGCTGTAAGGTCGAATCAGTTTTTTTGGAGCTCATTCGACCCCAAGAAACCTTGGTTCGACCTTCACAATCTTCCTTCGACCCTCATACAAGTTCATTCAACCTAACATATGTTCCTTCAACCTTAACACATGTTCCTTCGACCTTAACATGTGTTAATTCGACCTAAATCATGTTCGTTCGACCAAAACAAGTCTGGTTCGACCTGTAGTAGCCTGGTTCAACCCCCAGACCCCCTCCTTCAACCCCACGACTGGTCGAATGGGGTCTGGTTTGACCCAGTCTGCAACATTTGTTCTAAAACGCATCAAATCACATCAAAACAAGCCGAAAACATCACGAAACATCATGAAACATAGCAGTCAAGTATGAATAACATATCCCCACAACGCCCTGCTAATTTTACACCAAAATCAATCCGTTTTAACACTTAACCAAAATGGCAAAATTATGGAAACGTCACATCATGCATGAAAACTTTACACAATTTGGAAACTTTTCGAAATCCTTTCATAATCTTATCAAAATGCTTAGTTTATCATGTTCATGAAAACCCCCAATTGTTTTATTAACAATAACAACATGTATTCAAACCCTAGATTTAACAAAACCCCCAAAATAGATATAATAACATCATCTATTCAATTGTAACCTAAAAGAATCATAAACCAACACCAATAGCAGCCCTAGTTCATGTTTCTATCATTTGTACAACAGTAAATCTTAAACAATACATAATATCACATAAATGAAAACGAATCAAAATGCTTTAAAAAGGGTCTTAGATCAAGAAGACACCTTAGATCTTTGATTAGATGATGTTTGAAGGTTAGATTATGAAAAACGAGAGCAAAAACTCCTTCCCCAGTGATTAAAATCGAAAGAGAGTGTTTAGAGGCGACTAGGGTTTGTGAAATGATGAAAAATGACAAAGTGTGGTATTTATACCAAGGCTTCATTCGACTTTATGCATGAGTCGAATGAGAGTTCCCAAGGTCGAATGACCTTCCCAGCTGACTCATAAGCCTGGTTCGACTCCCCTTAAGGTCAAACCAGTTTCCTGTTTTCCAGATTTTTCAGTTTTGTTGTTTAAACGCGTTTTAGCACATCCTAACACATGGACATGCAATCCTAACATATGTTAAGCATATAGGATCATGTATAATCATGTTTATACCTTTGAAACACGTATTTGCACATTGTATCACTTCTATGTATCAATCCACGTATAACACTTAATTCAACTTATGTAATATCACCAACAACAGGACTCAAGACTAGTGTATACTCCAAACGACTCCCTGTGATCCTCCAGATCATTAAACCCTGGACAATCCTAACCTGACCCGACTCAACTGACCTAATTAAGTTTGTTTGTAAATTTTTTTCGCTAAGGTAGACTTATGTTTTACCAAAATGTTTAAGCTGAATATGCCGGGTGTCACAAGGAGAGAGAGGCAAAAGAGGCGGTGATATTGTAGAGAGGGAGACAGAGATGCAATTGTAAAATACCAACAAATAAAATGAGTATTACAAAAGGTGGGCCAACCCTCATTAATAAATTTACTGTTCAATATTAATAGGTATTAATATATTTATAATTATTATTGATTTGTTTTATTTAGGGATTAGAATATGGTATCGGCCCTTGATAACGAGCCGATACTGGTACTAGATCATTTTTGGTAGCGGTACCCACTTTTTCTATTTTTCGGTATCGGTACTACCAGTTCGGTATGGGATAGGTATTTACCAACTTTTACATGCGAATACCGGTACCGAACCGTACCGCACCGGGTTTTTTCAATACTAGTACCAAGTTTTAGGTCTATTAAGGCCCGGTATACCCCACTAAGGCATATATATGTTATTATTGTTTATTATGGACCATTAAGGCCTATTAAGGTCCATTATTGAATTTGGTAGAAATCGGTTCGAATTGTCATTGTATTGTCACGGTATTGACACTCATATATTAATAAATATTATGTAAAGTATTTATAAATAATATGTTTTTATTTAATTATAATATATACATATATAACAATACTCATAGTTAGAATTCTAAAAAAGATACGTGTTTGGCCTTAACAGGTTTCATGTCTATAACAAGTCGACACGTTTAGACCTCTTATTTTCTTGTCGTGTTCATGTTTACCTGTTTCGTGTTCGTGTCTTATCGTGTTCGTGTCTTAATAGGTCTTATCGTGTTAACATGTTTACTAGGTGTTCCTTATCGTGTCTTATCATGTAAACCTATTATACATAGGTTTGTGTCTGTGTTTGAAAAAAATGACACGATTAGATTTTGTGTCATGTATGGCATGACATGGTATAATATTATTGTATACTATAACATATAGTACGATACGGTTTGGTATGTCATGCCATACTATACCATACCATACGATCACATCACGCCTTGCCCATTCCATGCCATGCAATTCCATGCCATATCATATCATACATACCATACTATACTATCACATGTCATACTCTACGATCTATGGCATACCATACCATGTATAAGACGTGCTTGTGATCATGTCATACCAGACATGATTACCCGAAAACCATTTATCATTTTATACGACTATATACCACTAGCGGATCTTCCTGTGGGCCAGATGAAGCCCTAGCCCGTACAGTTTTTTCGCTTCGAGATGTAAATTTTACCGAAAATTTCCCCAAAAAAATTTATATGTATTGAGTCCGGCCATGCCAAGTTTTTTGTTCAAGATCCTCCATTACATGATATACTAGAAATTATTTTCTTTTAATTTGTATACTATTTTAATATGTAGTATTAATAATCCTTATTTAAATATCAATTTTTATTAGGGGTGCAAACGAGTCAAGCCGCTCGCGAGCTACTCGAGCTCGGCTTGGTAAAAAGCTCGAAACGAGCCGAGCCTTATCGAGCTCGAGCCAAGCTTGAGCCTAAAACAAAGCTCGTTTATTTATTGAGCTCGAGCTTGGCATGGGAAGCTCGCCAGGATTGTCGAGCCTTATTGAGCTTAGTGTAATATTTGTTTTTTTTTTTTAATATTTACCCCCTTATTTAAATTTGTTTAGTAAACAAGCCCGTGCCCAAGCTTCACTTATCGAGCTTGCGAGCCTAAAGGAGTCTATTATTTATACTATTTTTATTTAATATATTAGCTAATATATAATAAACGAGCCGAGCTCGAGCTTGGGAAATGACCAACGAGCCAAGCTCGAGCTTTGAAGACAAAGCTCGAATCGAGCCTAGCTTGAGCTATCATAAATTAATCGAGCTCGATCGAGCTCCAGCTCGGCTCGACACGTTTTCACCTCAAATTTTTATCTTTTTAATGTAAAGCATCCCAGTTTCTATGACTAAGTCTTTGTTTCCCCCCATTTTCATACACCAATTCCAATTTCCCGCCAATGGAATTGACAAAATCCTCCTAAACAATTTCGTCCCTTTTGTATCTTTAACCGGCCAAGGAAACTGTCATGTATAGTTGTATTCATTATTGTACAAATAAATTTATCACTGTAATGCACACAACATATTCAACCTTAATCGCCTAAAGGGTTGCGCTAATCATGTGTTTAAATCAATATACCATGGTTTTAAACAAATAAATTCATCACTGTAATGTGATTGTAATGTGATGCGCGGTTGAACGCGCCATGTTAATATGCTCGTTTTGTATGTATTTTAGTGTTTAAACGGTGTAATTTAGGTACACTTTATACGATAGTAACTATGATAAAAATGCGTCGATATTAGTATACAATAAATTACTTTTTGAGTTATTTTTTTATATTTTGTAGATGGTTGATAAAATGAGTCAAAAGATATGTTTTGTTGGTTTAGACCTCATGATGAATGCCATTCATTGGGTTAAAATATGAAATTACGTTGGATCAATATTGGATTGATATGCTATGTTAAGTGTTGTAGTGAATAAATTAGTCATGGTTGAATTAATCATGGCTATATTTTATGAGCAGATCAATCAATTATACAAGATGGACTATGTAGTTACAACTAACTGGGCTAGATTTTCACTATATATTTGTCAAAATGGAAGTGGGGCTATGTTGGGCCAGTTCTACTAATTGTTCATGTCATAGCAATAAAAATTAAAATATGAGTGGGCCTAATAGATTGAGGAAAAAGAGGTAAAAGGCGGTGGATAAAAGGAAAAAAAGAAGGGCACGAGATGATATATTCGAACGGCTGTTACTTGGAGGGGTCGACACAATTTGAAGGATATTATCGCACGAAGAAAAAATAGAGAAAAAGCCACGATGATCAAGACGCAAGGCTAAAGCTTTTGTGACTTTCTTTAGGCGAATGGTTCAATTAGGTTTTGCACGTTTTCTATTTATTTTTAGTATTGGATTATGTGTTGTTTGTGATGACAAACAATTAAAACATTATTGATGCATTAGTTAGGCAAACAATTGATTTGTGTTTTGAGTTCTTTCTTTACAACTTGTTCGGTTGATGACAAAACTTAGTAGCGGGTTGGGTGACATAAAGAGGGTTGACTTGACGCTTACAATTGGATAGTTAATAGGGTTTGATGACAAGAACTTGTGCTACCAGTCAATTAACTAATTTTCAGAACTATGTCTATGTAGTTCCCAATCTATAAATTGAAAACTGCGTGAAACCTAGAATCTCAAGTTTAAAGGGAGTTACTTCTTTATTATTATTGTTTTCTATTCGAATCAATTAACCAACCTTTTCAAGCACAACAACATTCTACTGTTGGGTATATAATATGTCCAATGTAATTAAAGTCGAGGTCAACGTAACCCGACCCGGTACAATCCGAAGAGTTACACGTTGGTACACGAATCAGATAAATTCACGTGCCGGTTGATTATTATTTATGGAATAATAATATTTTAGACTCGCGGGACTTGATATTAATTAGATTAATATTAAAAGGATTATAAGTGTATATTCAAAGGGAGCTTAATGTAAGTTCTAGTTTTATAAAAAGGGGATTAAGGTGCAAACCATAATCACACTTTTTATCAAAACTTCTTTCTTCCTCTCCAAGTTTTTGGCCGCCACCCAAGGAGAAGGGCCGCCGCCCTCTGCTTCCTTGTTTCGGCCAATAACCACCAAAAGCCGCCGCCTTCCTCATGCAAAGTGTTGCTTCCCAGTTGGTTCGTGCTCAGTTGTGACCTTTCTACTAGCGAGAATTCGTTGTAACCTGCGTGTTACAATTCCGGTGTAGTCGTTAAAGGTTGATTACTAAACCCCCTATGGTTGTTTATTATTTATTTGTTTATACGCGTTTAACTGAGATCCTGACTGGGAATATTTTATTAATCGGATTAATAAATTAATTATATAACTTATATATATAATCGGCCCTATATATTGTATATATAATCGCCTAATGTTAATATATATAAACCGCTTCCGCTTAGTATACGATACCATGATTCCCAACAGCGGTATCAGAGCCACGGTTACGCGCATATAGATGGCAAAAGTTATAATTTTTATCTATGTTTTGTTTGTCAAAAATTATTTATTTTGACAAATGATCAAAAACTTTTAGTTGTTCATGGATTGTGATGTGAATCGAGCTCTAGGTATTTGACCCTTGTCATGGTTGTGTTTGTGATGGTTTTATTTTTATTGATTTATATTTTTTATTACGGATATTGGATCCGGTGTAATAGATAGGATTAGAATAGATTTGATTTTATTGTATTTTCAAATTTATTGTTGTAATCCTTCAACTACAAGATCAAGACGAAGATGAAAAGGCGAACAGGTTCCATGAAGATAGAGATCTCGGGTCAAGTGGGAGTTATCAAAATAGTTTTGAAACCTTTTTATACTAGTTCGTTTCGCTTCTGGCTAAAACGAAACCGGCAACCTATTAGGGGCTCGATCCGTTTAATTTTATTATTATGTTTTATGGTTGTGTTTTATTTATTGTTGATGGGATTGGGTACTAAGCCGACTAGTTATCATACCCAAACCCGGATGTACAACCGCGCGGAAGGAACTCATGCGCAAAAGAGCGAAGGAGTAACTTACGCTCGGTCAACAGCCACGTGATAGTCAAAGGCGAATATCATGCATGGTCAACCGCCATGCATGAATCAAGGAAATAATTACGTGGACTCAACACTAAAGGCGGTAAACCATTCCATCATTCCCTTAATCTTAGCTCATCTTAACTACCTTACTAACATAACCAAGGGTAGTGGAGACAACCTAACCGGGCTTAGGCCCATTACGGTTAGGACTTGGGTAATGGTGGCATACGTCCACTCCTATACAAGGGATCACATCCCTAGTAGGAAGGACAATTTTTGCTAACCCAAAGAGCTATCACTAAAGATAGTATCACCATTCACCCCGTTTTTGTTATAAACTACTACCTTGTGTAGTCGTCTCCCAACCCACATCAACTCTTGTTTGCAGGTCATTCAATCCAGAACTGCTAGTGAAGGATCAACCCTGTAGAATAGAATAATCTTATCATCCCTACCCGGTGGTAAGACTATTTGTTTTTCATTGGCGCCATCCCTATCGGTTCTTTTATCTTTCAAACTAGCAATCATGGTCTCTTCGAATTGTGCAAACCAAAACACTGCTGAAGTCGACACAACAATTGATGATCAGATCAACGATGCTGCACCCAACACCATCATAAAGAACATGACTCAGAAACAACCGTCTTCAACATTCCAGTTCAACCCGGGGGACTAGCAGGAGCAAAGAAGAGACAAGATAACCAATCTCTGGTAGACCTGGATGAATGGTTAGCCAAGCAAAATTCAAAAACAATTACTGAATACCAGAAGATGGTTTTTGAGAAGGCCAAACTTAATGTCCAAAAGAATTTAAGTTTTGGTACAATGGAGGATGATCCAGAATCACCTCCGGAAAACAACAATGGTCGTCGTCCAACAGGACCTCGTCAGGCGGTACATGATGGAGACCATGGTAGAAATACTCGCGGTCAGGACCCCGTCAACCTGGATGAGGAGCCCGACGGCTATGAATCTGAAGATGAAGTGCAATATGATTCCAACCATAAACAACGTTCTAAATCGGTTGCAAGGAATCCAGTACCAAAAGATGACGATCTCTATAAGCCCTACATACCAAAGACCTTTGCAGAAAGGTCAAAATTTTGTGCGTGAATAGCCTTGGACCCAATGCCTCAAGAATGCAAGCTCCTAAGTACAATTGGGAAATATGATGGCTTACGTGATCCAGATGATCACTTACATGCTTTTGATTGCGCGGGCAGCTCTAAACTTTGGCCCGTGCAAGCTTGGTGTCACCTATTTGTCCAAACGCTAACGTGAGCCACTACAGTTTGGTATGAAAGTTTGCCTGTTGGAAGCTTGGTGGATTTTGATGACTTGATCAGAAAATTCAAGAATCACTTTTCACATTTCCGCAAGCACAAGAAAGACAAGGCGCACATTCTGTTGTGCACACGCCATGAGAACGAGTCATTGGAAGATTATATAGTACGGTACAACAAAGAGGCCCTCCAATTAGGAGGCGGAGAAGAACTTACCCGTGCAACATTTATTCACGACATAAGGAACGATGACTTAATGAAGTGCCTCACTGGAAAGGATGGTGTACCGACTGCTTGGGAAGAGGTGATTGAAGCCACGAAAGTTTACGCGTCTTCAGGGTGATCTTTTCATCGCAACAAAAATATGCACCAGAGCAATAACCACCATGCAGCGTCCAACAACAAAGGCAAAGGGAAACAATCTGTTTGGTCCAAATTCCTTAGCTCAGCAGATGAAGGAAAGTATTCATCCGCGCAAGATGCGTGAAACTCCTGAGTTCAAAGGAATCCCATGATCAAAAGGGAAACCAAAGAAAGAATTATGATTGGAATCCGTTGTCTAAAACGCCATCTGAAGTTTTGAAGACAGGGCAAATTCATCAGCCGTGATAGACGGAATGTCGATAACTCCAAATACTGCGAGTACCACGAAGACTATGGCCACTTAACGGACAACAGTTATAGCCAAAAGATGGAGATCGAGAATGCCATAACGTCAGTTCAACTAACGCATCTTGTGAAGCATATGCGGAGAAAACAACGAGACCATACGGAAGGAGGCGAGCCTTCCCAAAAGAAGATACGCAATCTGAATGCACATCACGTATATCACACGCCGCGCCATAACTGCAATATGACTCACAGAGCCGCAAGTCACAAACGAACGTTCATAGTCCCCAACGACGACTCGTGGAAAGAGGAACAAGTTATAATGCTAAGAGTAAAAGGAGGAGCTTCTTCAACAGCCCCGCTGATCATCATGGGAATAGTAGGACATTACCGTACAAGGTATATGTTCCTAGACAACGGAAGTAGCACCGATATCATGTACCAGCAGTGCTTCGAGCAGTTGGATGAAGATGATAAAGCTAGATTAGTTCCCGTGACAGAGCCCATCTCAAGCTTCATACATGAGATGATATTCCCATTGGGAATGTTAACATTTCCAGTCACACTTTCAGACGGGAAACACTCACGTACAGAAGTCTGTGACTTCATTGTCATTCCTGTCAATTCATCGCATGACATCTTGCTGGGATAGGAAGGCTTGGAAAAATTTAACTACAACGCATCTACACCACACCAAATGGCAGGTTTTCCTACCCAGACCGGTGTAGCTTTCATTCGCGGAAACAAAAACTGCCACACCACTGATACACAGAAACCCGCGAAACAATTGAAACCAACTGTTAGAACCGAACCGGAAAAATGGGTTATCAACCCTAAATTCCCGGAACAGACAGTTGTCATCGGCCATGCAATCTCTGACTCCATCCGCACGCATCTAAAGCAACTTCTCACAAAGAATATGGATATCTTCGCTTTCCAGCCAGCCGACATGGTTGGTGTTCCGCCTCACATTGCGGAGCACAAGCTCAATGTTTACAAGACTGCCGAACTGGTTGCCCAAAACAAGCGCAGGATGGGGCCGGGAAAACCAAGGCGATGAACGAGCAAGCAATGGAACTCTTGAAGGCGGGTATTCTCCGCAAAAGAAGATATCAAACCTGGGTCGCCAACCCAGTCATGGTAGGAAAATCCAACGGCAGTTGGCGTATGTGCGTGGATTACAATGATCTGAACAAAGCCTGCCTCAAAGATTGCTATCCCTTGCCGGAGATCGATTTAAAAGTCGACTTGTTGGCACCGTTCAGGTTCAAATGCTTTCTGGATGCCTACAAAGGGTATCATCAGATCCAGATGGCCAAAGAAGATGAAGACAAAGATGCCATTTGGACTCAAGAATGCGGGGGCCACATACCAGCGTTTAATGGATACAACATTTGTGAAGCAAATCGGCGTCAACTTGGAAGTCTACGTTGACGACCTCGTCATAAAAAGTAGAGAAGAAGATCAAATGTTGAATGACATCCAGAAAACCTTTGACCAGCTTCGGAGTGTAAGAATGAAGCTGAACCCAAGAAAGTGTTCTTTCGGAATGGAAGAAGGAAAATTTTTGGGAGTCATAGTGACTAAAGATGGTTTCCGCGCAAACCCAGACAAGATCCAAGCGATTGAGCGCATGCCATCTCTGTCTTCCGTGAAACAGGTCCAAACATTGATGGGACGCCTCATAGCTTTGAATAGGTTTTTGTCAAACTACACGTCTAAATCATTCCCTTTTGTGGACACATTAAAAAATTGCTTGAAAAAGTCCAACTTCAATTGGATCGAGGAAGCAGAAAAAGCTTTCCAAGAAATGAAGGAGTGTCTGAGCAACTTGCCAACACTCACTGCGCCATTACCAGAAGAACCACTAACACTATACTTTTCCGTCACGGACAAAGCGGAAGGCGCAATACTCATAGTTGACAGGAAAGGGGTACAGACCCCAATCTACTATGTTAGCTGTACACTCCTTAATGCAGAAACCCGTTATTCAACAATGGAAAAGTTGGTCCTCACACTAGTTCATGCCTTCAGAAGACTGCGTAGATACTTCCAGGGCCACCCCATCAATGTCTTAACCGATTTTCGGATTAATGACATTCTGCGCAAACCAGAACTCTCTGGAAGGCTAGCCAAATGGGCCATTGAGTTGGATGAGCATTCAATTACCTACAAAACCAGACCTTCTTTCAAAGGGCAGATCTTAGTTGAATTTGTCACAGAAGTCCCAACACATAAGATCGAAGAGTGTCTAAACGAAGCATCATCAAGCTCAACTCCACCAGATAAATCACAAAAGTGGGAGCTTTTCACCGATGGTGCATGCAACGATGAAGGGGCTGGTGCGGGGTTACGATTAATAACGCCAGAAGGTAAAGAGTATACTTATGCCATATGACTCGACTTCCCAACAACCAACAACGAGGCGGAATACGAAGCCCTCTTGGCAGGTCTACGCATAGTCAAAAAGATGGGAGCTCAACATATTGAAGCTTATGTTGATTCTATGTTGTTAGCAAATCACATAGATGGCTCATACGAAGAAAGAGAACCATCCATGATCTTATACTTGGAACACACTAAGGAGCTAATGCACAGTTTCAGCCATTTCAAGGTAACCCATGTACGGCGCAGCCAGAACAAGCCAGCAGACGCCCTAAGCAAGATGGCTTCAGCAGTATTTGACCACATGGCCAAAGATGTGCGGGTCGAGGTGTTAAATCACCCATCCGTACCACAACGACAAGTGAACGTGGTTCAAACGGGAAGAAACTCCTGGATAACCCCCATAATGGCTTATCTAACCAAGGGAATTATCCCGTCCAGCAGAGCAGTTTTCAGAAAGATCCAACACAAAGCTTTACATTACCAAGTCATTGACGGTATCTTATACCGACGCTCTTACCTTGGGCCGTTGTTACGATGCGTGGACTCCGAAAAAGCTACGTACTTAATAAAAGACATCCACGAAGGGTCCTGTGGATTACATGCGTGTCACACCACGCCAATGGCGGAAACACGTGGTGCGACAGTTCAAGGGCATAAAGTCAAGGTTAACGCAAACTATAAGTAATTAATCAAAAGGCTCATTTATTATCACGTCAAACCAAGTTTAGAGTTTACACATTTCAAAACAACTTGTTTTAATACATTCAAGGAGGTTTCCAAAATATATCCCAATATTTGGGAAATAATAACAAAACCCCCAAATTATTCGACACGATGAGTATGAGACTCCCCCACCCTGCTAGCCACGTGCCTGTCCTCCTTCAATTACCTGAAAGATATGTTTAAAAATCGTCAATATATAAATATTGGTGAGTTCACAGGTTTTAGTTTCCAAAACTTTATTTCTTGGGAAATACCATGTTATGACTATTTATAAGAGTTGCAAATTCCTACAATCTACTTGAGCCTATAACCAAACCAAGACTAATAATAATGCCCCGCTCCAAGTCGTTACTCGGTATCCAACGACTTGATTTCAGAATACGTGCACCCCTGGCATACGCCGATGCATAATCGACGCTATCGATTAGGGGTGGGCCTTGTCAGGCACCAATAGTACTATCCAAATATTCCTTCAGTTTCATTTCCTAAATTAATGGTTATAGAAGAGAGGACTCCACCCCGAGTGGCGATCACAACTCAAGTAATTATCCCGTCAAACATTTTCCCTAACATATCTTTCCCCCGAAAAACGTAAAATAGTTTAAAATGGGGTCGTGAAACTCACCTGAATAAGTGCTCGGCTCAAATAGAGAATAGTATGCCTGAGGTCAAATACCTACAAACGTCCTAGACGTATAAGCCACTATACCTATGGTGCATGTGCTTCGGCAAGTTGTACACCCAACTCCCAAACCACGATTTATTCCAATTCCCCGTTTAATTAAACGTGTATACTAGGTTCGTTGGTGATGGATTACCCCTTTCTTACAAGTTATTTATATTCTCATTAATATTTCTTTAACTTGTATAATATTATCCTCGACTCGACTTCACTTAACGTATAATTATTTTCCCATTAAATAATATTTTTCTTGTTTGTTCGCTTTTACGTCTTAGTTTGTTAACACGTCCAAGACCGATTTCTTAACTTATATATATATATATATATATATATATATATATATATATATAGTTAATTTTTCCCAAGTCTTCCAATATGTGTTTTCTAGAAATATTATTCAACTTTCTAACTTCCTACACATATTACTTGGAGGTTTTTAAAATACTTTTGTATTTTTAATACAAAACATGACAACTTATATACAAAAATGTTCCAACACTTTTATATTCCCATTTATATAAAAGTGTTCATTTTCATATAAGTTTTCCCAAGTTTTTAATTTGTCTAACATTTTTATGAAAGCCTTTGTTTTTATATAAATCCATATGTTAGGAAAAAGTCCATATTTTTATAAAACTCTATTTTATAAAAATACACTTTTATACAAAATACATGTGTATGTTTACTAGTATTTACCAAATTTACCTTGGGAAATTATTATTTACACTTTTGACACCAAACTTTCTATGGTTGTATTTTTAGACTTAAGTTTCTAAAATATCCATTTTAGTCCCTCAACTTTCAAAGTTACAACATTAGTCCTTTAACTTATAAAAGTTGCATTTTCCATACTATCTTTCAAGATTAACATTTTTCTACTAACTAGTAAACTTTAATGGATCATTTTTGCAATGTTAGTTTATTTTCACATTTTAACACTTTTAATAGTCTCATATATTCTTAATAAGGCTACTAATATGTCTGATTTGTGTATTTTGCCCAATATGTCCAATTTTCATATTTCAAGTTAGTAGACTTTAATAATGTAATTTTTGCAATACTAGTTTTCCAACAAAAATAATACTTTAACAAGTCTTATGTCTTTAAGTTAAGATGATTAAAATCACTTTCAAGTTCATCCAAGTTCCATTAACAAGTGTTACTCAAATCACCATTTTTCTTCAAGTATTCATGATCTTAGTAAAAACTACAAGAATACTTAACATCCATCACTAAATTTTCTATTATTTCACACTATCTAAACACCATTTTAGTCTTTAAAAATCATATATTTTATTATGAAAGCTTATTCAAGTTTACCCCTTGTACAACTTGCTTCAAGCTAATAAACATAAACTTTTTAAAGACAAAACATGATCAAGAATTCTTACAACTAGCACAAGGCTAGGGAAGCTTTCAATGCTTGATTATGATGGGGTTTAGTGTGTTCTTCCTTAGTGGTTAAGCTCCAAGCTTGAAACACACAATGGGGGTTTGAAAGATGGATGTTTAGGAGTGATTTGGAGGTGTTAAAATTTGTAAGAAGTGTGTGTGTGTGTGTGCTCTTGTAATCCCACGGCCAAAGGAAAGAACAAGGAGAAGAATTTTTGCTTTGTTGTTCAAGTGTACAAACATGCTTTCTTTTATAATTCTTCCATATCTTCCAAGGATTGCAAGTAATCTAGTGAGGATTTATGAGATTTATGTTGTACAAAAATGATCTTGGATGGATTGTGTGTGTGTATATGGCCGTGGATCTTCAAAGAGTGGGGAGGATTGTATAAATTTTCTAGGATATGCATGTCATTCTTATAATCTAGTCTTGGATCCTCCTTCCTTAAAACAAGGCTTTAGTTGTACCATTAAATCTTGTGAAGATTGTTCCAAGGGGTGTTTGGCCGAGATTTACAAGTAGATGGAGGATTTAAGAAATCTCCAAGTACACACATATCTTCTTATCAAATCCAAGCCATGCCTTAAGATTTAACTTAGATTTTGTGGGTTATTTTTTACAAAAGAAAGATCATGGTATGGTGCAAAAGGTGGGCCGGTTTTGGGGGTCATGGGGGGGGGGGTGGGGTCCACAACACAAAATATTTGCTAGTGTTTTGTTAAGTTTAATCCTTTGTCGTTCGGGTATTTTTCGGATTTTAATCGCGTGTTATTCATACATTAAAAGTGCCTCTAATAACCCTTAAACATAGCCTAGTTTAAGTGTTGATTGGTTATTTAGGCTCTTGTCGGGTGAAATTATGAGTTATACGCGTACCGGGTGTAGTGCGCGTTTTCGTTACCGGGAGATTTGTATGAAAAGCTTTCACTTATGGTTTTGGAGTTCCAAAACCCATTATATTTTGTGAACATACCCTTTATTTTATATCTTGTGTGTCCGGGATCCTTTTCGTTTATTTAATTTTTACCGGGTAATCACCAACGTCCATACCGGATAAGTTTATTTGAACATGATCCTATCATGTCTTACCATTAAACGTATGCATTCCTATGCATCATATGGGAATTTACTATTCTCTAAGGCGTCAGTTAAATAATTAACACGTATTTGCACTCAATTATGTTAATTACACATTAATTAATTAGTACGGAATTACCTCATTTTTGCCGGTTGTTACAATGCGGGCCCAAGAATGGTTGTAGTCAAACTCATGAATGCGGGCTACTATTGGCCCGGAATGCACCTTGACGCAGTGGCTGAGTTGTGAAAATGCGATGCCTGTCAGCGGCACGCACCAGGTGCCCTCAGGCCAAAAAACAACTTGGTACCGGCAACAGCAGCATGGCCTTTCCAAAAATGGGTCATTGATCTAGTGGGACCTTTCCCCACAGCACCGGGCAATGTCAAATACCTAGTGGTAGCCATCGATTACTTCACCAAGTGGGTGGAAGCCAAAACTTTGGCCTCGATAAATGGACGAAGCATCAAGAAGTTCATATGGGAGTTCATCAGATGCAGATTCGGCTTACCGCTAGAAATTGTGAGCGATAACGGTACACAATTTGCAGACCAACGTTTACAAAAATGGCTCGCATCCATGAACATAAAATAGATATTCACTTTGGTGGCGCATCCTCAAGGAAATGGCCAGATGGAACGCGCTAACTGAAGCATTGTCGAGGGCATCAAAGCCCGATTGGGAACAAAGCACAGTGGCTTGGTCGATTAGCTCCCTCATGTTTTATGGGCTCACCGTACATTATCTAAGACTAGCAATGGAGAGATACCGTTCAGCCTAACATATGGAACCGAGGCTTTAATACCCGTGGAGGTTAGATGTCCGTCCCCAAGGGTGATGTTCGCACAAAACAACGACAACAATAAAGAACTGCGGATGAATTTAGATCGATTGGAAGAACGCTGGGACTTGGCCTCCATACGCGAAGCCACTTATAAGCGACAGCTAGAAAAATACTACAATGCGCGCGTCAAAGAACATCTCTTCCGCGTAGGAGAGTACGTATTCCGCAGTAATGAAGCATCAAACGTCTAAAAACCCGGTAAGCTTGCTCCCAACTAAAAAGGACCCTATAAGATACAAGAGGTGCTGGGAAAGGACGCGTATGCTTTAGAGCGTCTGGATGGCACGCCCATTCCATGCACCTGGAACGCAGCCCAACTGCGCATATGCTACATTTAAACTTCCTTTTTTATGCAATTGTAATAAAGGCCTATGGCCCAATCAGTTCATATTACAATAAATGAATGTTTTCACATAACATTGCGTCATACCGGAAATATAAGGAGAACAAGCAAACAATATACAGAAGCACAGATAATAGTGTCATTACATGATCTGATTATCAAAACATACAAAAAAGAGCGGTCCAAGGACATATATCAGACCACATCATCATATGATATAAGGCTTGTTCTACACATACATATATATTCATCCACAATACATCAAGACAAAGCTAAGGGGCATGCCTCCATTCAATACTAACCTTTCGGAGTTTGAGCTTCGGGGTCTTAGGCAAGTCTCCTAGTTCTGACAGCTTCTTCACCTTCAAAGAAACGTTCTGGGAATCTTGAGACATAATGGAAGTGTTGAAGAATTTGAAATGAAATTGAATGAAAAACGTTTCAAAATTTTGAATACCAAACGAGGAAATGGATAAGGAGTGGGAAACAATGAATTTGAAATGATTATATAGGCTATGCAATTAATACGACCGACGTCATGTCACGCGGGCTAGACGCCTTTTTTCAAACGTGAGTCCAATCAGAAGGCAACACGTGTCTGACAGAAGACAGGGCGACGCCACATGCGCCCACTCGCCTAACACAAGTACTGAAACGTGTCTATCAACCGTCACCTATCACATCGAATCAAAGCTGCCAGCACAACCACACGTTTTCAAATTCGTAGGGAGTTGAAAATTATCCACTGTGGACTGCTGACGTGTCATGTGGCTGCGGTTGGTTGACGAAAAATTGACATTTACGTTCTCCGCACTGCAAAATTGCGCAAATATACTCCCCTCAACCCCGCATAACATCACCCGCGGAAAACATGCAAAAATCATGATGGGTGAGCTATCATCAAGACTACAATAAAATTAAGTCCAGCATCCCTCCTACCTCACCATAAATTCAGAGATAGAAGACACACTGGGCTGGGG
The DNA here is from genome assembly GCA_030844895.1 of Ambrosia x helenae. NCBI lineage: Eukaryota > Viridiplantae > Streptophyta > Magnoliopsida > Asterales > Asteraceae > Ambrosia > Ambrosia x helenae. The sequence goes on from CM061234.1 coordinate 72,910,931, forward strand.
GACTTGATGGGATTGGGTACTAAATCGACTAGTTATCATACTCAAACCCGGATGTACAACCGCGGTAAACCGTTCCATCATTCCCTTAATCTTAGCTCTTCTTGACTACCTTACTAACATAACCAAGGGTAGTGGAGACAACCTAACCGGGATTAGGCCCATTACGGTTAGGACTTGGGTATTGGTGGCATACGTCCACTCCTATATAAGGGATCACATCCCTAGTAGGAAGGACACTTTTTGCTAACCCAAAGAGCTATCACTAAAGATAGTATCCCCATTCACCCTGTTTTTGATATAAAATCCTACCTTGTGTAGTCGTCTCCCTACCCACATCAACTCTTGTTTGCAGGTCATTTAATCCAGAACTGCTAGTTAAGGATCAACCCTGTAGAATAGAATAATCTTATCATTCCTACCCTGTGGTAAGACTATTTGTTTCTTCAATTGTAAATAATCTAGATAACCTAAAATAAATAAAATTTTCACAATCATGGTAACGGTTTTATTAAAACAAGTTTTATAAAACCGAAAAACATATTTAATAAAAGAGTGTTTTTAATATTAAAACAAGTCCATTCGCGATAAAATGACCAAACATAGTTTAAATAGTTTATTTAAAACTATATCGTGTCGAGTGTTTAAAGGAGTTTCAATTATCACGAATTATATAAAATTGGATTTTATAAATCGTTGTGTAACTCGCATCATGCTACGAGTTATTCAAAATATTTTTGGTAAATATTAAAATAAATCCCAATTTTAAATTGATGTTTTATGCCACTTTTAACGACTTAACACTTCATTCTAAATCGAAACCAAATGTTAGCGCTGAACCCTGCATTTGGGCGTTGATCGTGAAAGAAGATAATTATCGCGTTTCTTGTGTAACATAGGCCGGTGTTACAGTTAACAGTATAGGATCAAACATCGCTTGTTTATCAAGTGGGCATAGTTGGGGTTAAACATACATTTCTTTTAAGCGATAGTCCCAAATGGAGAGTTGTGTAGTGGACATAATTAACAATCGTTGTTTACCTACCTAATCGTACAAGTGGACAGTGCTAAGCCAGTTCACTGTGCATTGATGAATCGAGGTCTCATCCTAATTAATTTTGCCTTTTGGATCATGAAATATTTAGGATATTTAAAACATAAAATACTTATAAGTTAATTTTGAACTTTGTAGATGTCAACTGAAAACAATTCCACCTCCCAATTCTCTCTCAAGTCCATCTTATAGAAGGACAAACTGAACCACTCGGACTTCATGGACTGGCACCGCAACTTGAAAATTGTTCTCAAGGCGGAGAACAATTTGTATGTTCTTGAAACACCAGTCCCTGATGAACCCGTCAGTCAGAACACTAATGCTTATAGAAACTATGCTAAGCACTTTGATGACTCTTTGAAAGTCACATGTCTGATTTTGGCATCCATGATCCCTGAATTTCAAAGGACCATGGAAGACATGGAAGCATACGAGATGAATCAGCATATGGTGGAAATGTTCCAACAAAATGCTCGTCATGAGAGGTTTGATGTGATGCGATCACTTATAATCACTCATATGCAAGAGGGTACATCATTTAATACTTATGTGCTAAAGATGAAGGCATATGTTGATCACTTGGCTCATCTAGAATCCCCTTGAGCGTTGAGTTGACTGGGGATATTATCCTCAACTCTTTACCCAAGTCATATGAGCATTTCATTATGAACTATAATATGAATGAGATGGAGAAGATACTTGCAGAACTGCATCATATGCTCAAAACTTCTGAGGTGAACATACCTAGCAAAACTGCACCAGTGCTAATGATGAAGGAGGGTCATGTTAAGAAACCTAACACCAAGAAGAAAGGCAATCCGGGCAAGGGGAAGGGAAAGGGCAAATCTGTTGCCAACAAGAAACCTTTGAAAAATGCCAAGTGTTTTCATTGTGATGAAATTGGGCATTGGAAGAGGAATTGTGCTAAGTATTTAGCTAAACTGAAGCAGGCCAAGGCTTCTGGAGGAGAGTCCTCAGGTATATATGTTATTGAAATCTTTGCTTTTTCTAGAAAAACATGGGTGTTTGACACAGGATGTGGTTTCCACATTTGTAATGTTTCGCAAGGACTAAGAAAGATTAGAAAGTTGAAACAGGGCGACTTGGAGGTCCATGTTGGCAATGGACAAAGAGTTGCTGTAAAGGCGATAGGAGAATATGTTCTTTTACTTCCTTCTGGTTTAGAACTTGTTTTGAACAATGTTTATTACATTCCTAGTGTGACTAGAAATATTGTTTCAGTTTCTGCTTTGCGTGGACAATGTTTTAATTATCGTTTTATTGGTGAATGTATTTCTGCTTATTTTAACGATATGTTTTACTTTGATGCAAAACCCAACAATGGAATCTATGAGATAGAAATCCAGAATGATAACATATTATGCAACATCTCCCGTAAACGTAATAAGTTGGACTTTAATGATACGTATATGTGGCATTGTAGACTTGGTCATATTAGCGAGAATCATGTTAAATAACTCAAGACCGTAGGAATCCTATATTCCAAGGGTTTAGAATCGTTTGAAAAATGCGAATCATGCTTGAGTGGAAAGTTTCAAATGTTGGAGAAAGAGCTAATGATCTGTTAGGACTTGTACATACAGATGTATGTGATCCATTAAGAATAATGTCAAGACATGGAGAACGATACTTTGTTACATTTACTAATGATTTTAGTAGATATGGTTATATTTATCTTATGAAGCATAAACATGAAACTCTTGAAAAGTTCATGGAGTACCAAAATGAAGTAGAAAATCAGCTAAATAGAACTATTAAGATGCTTCGATCAGATCGAGGTGGTGAATATCCTAGTCACGAGTTCATCGACCATCTAAAGGATTGTGGAATAGTTTCATAACTCACTCCACCTCGAACACCACAACATAATGGTGTGTCTGAGCGGAGAAATCGAACTCTATTAGATATGATTCGATCAATGATGTATCGAAGAAACCTTCCAAAATCCTTTTGAAGTTATGCTTTGGAAACTGCCGCAAGACTTGTGACTATAGCTCCAACAAAGAAGGTTGACAAAATGCCTTATGAGATATGGCATGGAAAGAAACCTAATGTATCCTATCTTAAAGTCTGGGGATGCAATGCTTATGTCACTCTAGAATCTTCGGATAAACTAGATCCCAGAGGCGAAAAGGTGGTTTTCGTCGGATACGCTAAGAAGATCGGTTACCTATTCTACCACCCCACTGAAAATAGGATTTTCACTAAACACAGAGGCACTTTCTTGGAGGAAGAGCTTCTTGCGTGAGGGATTGGAGATAAACATGTGGATCATGAAGAAATTCAAGAATCACAAGTAACTAAACCAGTTGTTCAGACAGGTCCAGAAGTAATCGATCAGGTTGTTGATGTTGAGCCTAAGAGGAATCAAGAAACAACAAGAAACACCAAGTGTTTGGAGATGTATTAGGGATCGTCATGCACCTGAAAGGTATGACGATATCTTCATGATTGATGAAGCTAAGATGCAATCCATGTATGATAACCAAGTATGGGATTTGGTTGATCTTCCTGCCGAATGTCGGACTGTAGGAAACAAATGGATCTTCAAGAAGAAGACTGACATGGATGGGAATGTGCAAACCTACAAAGCAAGGCTTGTAGCAAAATGTTTTACTCAGACTCAAGGAATTGATTATGAGGAAACATTCTCGCAAGTAGCCATGCTTAAGTCTATTAGAATTCTACTTGCCATTGTTGCATATTATGACTATGAGATATGGCAAATGGATGTCAAGACCACGTTCCTTAATGGATAGTTACCGGAAGATGTCTATATGGTACAAACTGAAGGTTTTGTCGATCTAAAGAATCCTAATAAGGTGTGCAACACTGGTGCCATTGCTCTTGAAAAGGAACCAATGTCTCATCAGACCACAAGGCATATACTTAGGAAATTCCACTATATTATAGAGATAATAGGACGTGGAGACATCATAATAAACAAAGTTCATACAAATCTAAATCTGGCTGAACCCTTTACTAAGCCTTTTCCTCAAGCTAAAAATGAGGAGCATGCTGGAAAGATAGGGCTTAGAGTTGCTAGAAAGTGGGCATGATCCGTAGTTAGTATTGGTGTTTTATTTTGAACAATAACAGTTACATTGAATATTTATTTGATTTAATGGGTTAAATGCAAATTTAAATATTTTGTAATTGTGTTCATTATTTGTATGTTTAAATCCTTGAATAAGAGTATTCTAAAATGTCCGTAGTCTATCAAATTACATGGGAATGAATTTGAATGTAAGACTATTGTGAATTGAGATGATTGTATTCATGAGATGAGTAACTCAAGGGTTTGAGAATCATAATTCACAGATATCATTAGGGAATGATATTGGATGTAATTCGCTTCAAAACGATCTCCATGGATCTATGTTATGAGATGTTTTGATATGGATATTTTCAATTTGTCCTTTTTCCTAAGGCACAAATTAAACTACATTGATCAAGGACTATCTTTGATATTATCTAACACTATCCTGAAACATGGGTAGCAATCCGGGTAGCGTTGGGAGAAATCCAAGATTAAGTGGGAGTGGTATGATGCTGATGGAATTATGTACTTCTATAGGATTAGAAGTCTAGACATTCTGGCGCCCTCGTTAACTCAAACTAGTATAAACGCGTGGCCACGCTCGAACTAAGGTAGTTCATTAGACCACTTTGAATTAGAGACAAGAATAGAGAATGGTTGATCACTATATAAGAATGAATGATCCTTGTCTTATGATCAACGGATGTCTATACAGAAGGGACTTATTGATAGAATTATCAGGGCTATAGTATTTGGTTAAGTAAAGCATTACTTGAACTCAAAGAACTAGTTGACGACTGTAAAGTGTCATACTGTGTTGGGTGCAATGTGATGCGGCTAGGCGTCCAACTCTGCGCACGTTGACTCATTTAATTAAAATCGTTCAAGTGGGAGATTGTTGGGTATATAGTATGTCCATTGTAAGTAAAGTCGAGGTCAATGTAACCCGACCCGGTACGATCCGAAGAGTTACACGTTGGTACACGAATCAGATAAGTTCACGTGTCGGTGGATTATTATTTATGGAATAATAATATTTTAGACTCGAGACACTTGATATTAATTAGATTAATATTAAGAGGATTATAAGTGTATAATTAAAGGGGCTTAATGTAAGTTCTAGTTTTATAAAAAAGGGATTAAGGTGCAAACCCTAATCACACTTTTTATCAAAACTTCTTCCTTCCTCTCCAAATTTTTGGCCGCCACCCAAGGAAAAGGGCCGCCGCCCTCTGCTGCCTTGTTTCGGCTAATAACCACCACAAGCCGCCGCCTTCCTCTTGCAAAGTGTTGCTTCCTGGTTGGTTCGTGCTCATTTGTGAATTTCCTACTAGCGAGGATTCGTTGTAACCCGCGTGTTACAATTCCGGTGTAGTCGTCAAAGGCTGATTACTAAACCCCCTATGGCTGTTTATTATTTATTTGTTTATACGCGTTTAACAGAGACCCTGACTGGGAATATTATATTAATCGGATTAATAAAATTAATTACATAACTTATATATACAATCGGCCCTATATATATTGTAAATATAATCGCCTAATGTTAATATATATAAACCGCTTCTGCTTCGTATACGATACCATGATTCCAAACATCTATTTCATAAATATATTTTTAATTAATTAGTTTAATTGATAAAATTGCTATTAACACTAACCACATACTCCTCGTGGTTCGACAACCCTACTCCCTATGCTGCAGTCCTTGTAGCTAAGGAGTTGCTTTTAATATAGTTTTTGATTAGCACTCGACATTGTGATCATAATGCTTTCTGCTTTTGCTAATCGAAAACATGCAAGTGAATTTCGCATGGTGCCTTAAAGCCGTGGATTGTCAAGTGTTTAAATCAATATACCATGGTTTTGAACACTAATTGTAGTTGGTGTTGTCTTATTACTGGGTGTTGTTACTGCTGGCTGCATCTATTTGGTGTACATTGGTTGCAAATGGGTATTCCGAATCAAACGCAAACCCGACGACACGATTGACAAGTACAAAGCCCGTCTAGTTACCAAAGGGTTTCAAAAACAATATGGAAAAGACTATCAAGAATCATTAGTCCCGTTACTAAGAACGTTACCATTCGCATCGTTCTCTCTATTGCTCTTTCAAAAGGATGGCCTTTACGTCAACTAGACATTAATAATGTGTTTCTTCATGGGACTCTTCACGAAGATGTCTTTATGGTGCAACCTCCTGGGTTCACCAATACGGAATTCCCACGTCACGTTTGCATACTCAAAAAATTCCTCTATGGGCTTAAACAAGCACTGTGTGCTTCGTACATCGAACTAACCAACTTTCTCACTCGTTTTGGCTTTGAAAAATGCATTTCTGACCCCTCTCTCTTTGTATACAATCTCAACAACATCACTTGCTACCTCCTTGTGTATGTAGATGACATTGTCCTCACCGGCAATCACAATCCATTTATGGATTCCTTTGTTCAAGCCCTAAGCAACCAATTCTCTATCAAAGACTTAGGACCTCTCCATCATTTTCTAGGAATCGAAGTCATTCCTACGCCTCATGGTTTATTTCTTTCCTAACATCATCACATTCAAGATATTCTTACAACCTTTAAAATGGATGGTGCAAAAGAGGTTCTCACTCCTTTAAGCACTTCCGACTCTCTTTCTTCCATTGACTCCACTCTTCGAGTCGATCCCACTCCCTACCGCCAACTTGTAGGCACTTTGCAGTATCTTGCCTTCACACGTCCCGACATCTCCTTTGCTGCCAATAAATTATCTCAATTCTTGCACTCACCTAAACAATCACACTGGCAAGTTCTCAAATGGGTATTCCGCTATTTTAAAGGAACGGTCAACTACAGCATATCTCGTATATCTTGGGTCCAATATCATCTCTTGGAAATCTGCTAGACAAAAAACTGTCTCTAGATCATCTACCCAAGCTGAGTACAAAGCACTCACTAATGTTGTGGCTGAACTCTCATGGGTTAAAAATTTACTTGGTGAACTCGGGCTCCCAATTAAGAGCACCCCATCGCTTTACCATGACAACACCAGAGCTACTTATGTATGTGCAAATCCTATTTACCATTCCCGGATGAAACACATCGCTCTTGAATATCACTTTGTGCGAGAACAAGTCAATTCCGGGCAACTCAAAGTTCTTCATGTCAGCTCCAAGGATCAACTCGCAAATGTGCTCACCAAACTGCTTGCACGTGCACCCGTCCTGTATTTTCGGTCCAAGATGGGAGTCTCTAATGGATCCTCCATCTTGCGGGGCGTATAAGGAATGTATCATCACCATAAAGGCATTTACCATCATCTTAAAGATATTGACCAAGACTTTGTCCAAGACTTAACCAAGACTTTGCATAATTGATGTATTGTAAAATACATCTATTTCCAGTGTAAAGTTTGTACAATTTTTGACTCGTTTAGATAGTGTTTTTATTAGTTTTAGGCTTGTACCGGTCTATTTTATTTAGTATAGGTTTTTTATAGATTTTTATTAGTTTTGAGTTATGTTTAGTACTTATTTATTTATTTTATATTTTATAGGTGTTCATTGGACGTTGGAGCGTAAACTAGCAATTTTGGTCAAGTCAAGAACACCCGAGTCAAATGCACGAAGTTATAATACTTTATATAAATAATAGTAGATTAGGTATAATAATAATAATAATAATAATAATAATAATAATAATAATAATAATAATAATAAGAGCGAATGAATGTATCTCAAGAAGAAAAAAAAATCAAAAGAAAAGAAGCTCAAGGCACGAGCCTTGGGCCTAATTTGTGAGGGTTTATTATATTCCTTTGAGGTGGCCGCAAAAAAGAAATATAAAGAGAAAGAAGGTAGCGAGAATTATAAAAGGAGGGAGATATAATTCCTTTTCGGGAAAAAAAAGATAGAGCGGCAGAGGAGACACATATTAATCTATCATTGGAGATTATTACTCTTGGCAGAAGAGACATCGAGGACAGCAGGAGCAAAAATATTATAATACGGGCAGGCCAGGGATCAAAGGTTTTAAGCCAACGATTATTCGGGTGTCAATCATTCGGTGTTTTCGTTCCTTTATTATCTTTGTTCTATATAATGATTGTTGAAATTCTATTTGGCTTTGTTTTTCTTTTCAAGATGATTTGTGGCTAAAACTTTTTATAGCTACCTAGACTAAGACAAATAACTATGTTTTGATTTGCGTTTTCTATGGTTTTTGAAACTTGTTTTGGATTTATGATTTAGTAAAGATTTTGATTTCTCTAGATCTGGTGTATGTGCGTATCTATTATTTTTTAATTGTCACTTATTCACTCCACTTGCACTTTTGTGAATGTCTTTCATGTATGAGTGCTAGTTAGGTTGCAGACTTTGTGTAGCAACTAGTTTATGGTCAATAGTCGCGAGTTTACCATAGGAGTGGTATTTGGTGGTTAGAAGATTTTAGGTATTCTTCCAAGTTCAATAGCTGTGAGGTGAGGACTTGTTGGTATATCTAGGTTGTTAAATTGCTAGGTTAGAGGCTTTGTGAGAAGATCTGCCTAGTTGCCCTTTCAACTCTTGCATATCAAGTTAGATCTAGGCTTCAATAATTACCCCTTACACCTAGTGTACTGAGGCTTTCGCGCTGTGAGGTAGATTGTCTAGAGGGTACTCGATCATAAGAGTTAGATAACCTGTGAGGGTTTGTACTCCAACCGGTAGTTTAACAGCACAACAATATTCTAGGGTTTCCCCTTGAGAAGGGTCGAGGGTGTCTAGTTTATTCTTGATGTTTAGTATTTTAAGATCCCGGTTCCAAATCAGTTCCATAACCATAGAAGCTTATCAGGCATAGTTAGGAGTCTGGTCTAGGTAGTGTCTTGTCATCATCTGAATTCGGCTCAGCTAAGTTCGTGTCTCTAGTTCATTTTAGTAAATTTTAGTTAACCTTTATTTTATTGCAATTTATTTTTCAGTAAAACCCCCCCTTTAAAATAATAAATTAATTTAATAGATATTTAGGATAAGTAATTGAGTCTAGTTTTCGTTTTCCATTAGAGTCTCGTGGTTCGATATCCGGACTTACTTTAGCTATACTAGAGTCGATATGTTCACTTGCCCGTCAGTAGTTTAGTTTTAGAGAGGGTCTAGAGTATTACTAGGTGTCTAGTTTTAGGTTTAATTTAGTTATTTTTATTAAACTACTTTTAGCACATCAAGTTTTTGGCGCCGTTGCCGGGACTCTTGGCGATTGCGTTTACTAGCTTTGATTACACTTATCTGCTATATCTGTGCTACTTGTGTTTTGTGTTGAGTCTGTCTTTTTTGTATAGTGAGTCATAGGAGTCTAATTGTTTGTGTATTTTAATTTCTGTCAAGTCTGTAAATATGTTTGAAATTTGTGGAGGACCCTATTTTACCGTTAGATTTCCACAAAATGTGGGGTCCTCTGCACATTATTGTGCTAATTCCTTTGTGCAGCCGCAACCATATTATTCACAGGGTTGTCCTACAAATTATTATGATGACTCGTATCAGCAGCCACATTTCAATCAGTATCCTGATCAATTTTCTGGAAGCAATTCTTGTGAGAATAGTGGTAATGATTGGAGTAAAATAGAGAGTCTGTTGACATTATTGGTTGCTAAAGATGAAAATACCCAAAAAATGTTAGCAGAGCACGACATCCTCCTGAAAAACCGACAGGCTGCTCTTTTAGATCTTCAACGAACAGTAGAAGACATTGCTCGAAGGTTAAAGGAAGAAGAAGAAGAAAAAGAAAAGGTTCAGCAAGAGCAGCTGCCGAAAGTCGGTTATACATATGATGAGGAGGGCAACTACCTCGGGTACATGAACGCTCGAGGGGAGTTGTTCCCAACGTTTCCAGAAGAAGGGAAAGAGCCGATCATGGAATACGCAGACGAGTCAGATGAAGAGATCATCCCAATCACGGAGACGAAAATGGACATTGAAGTCCCACCTCCGGTGCCACAAGTTAGTATATTTGATTTTGGGAGTGACTCTGATGAAGAGGACGCCGAAGAAGAATGGGCGGCGTATCAAAGGTCGTTGGTGAGGAGAGAAGTGATAAAAGAAGTGGAATTGGGGGACTCCATAGATATGATGTTTGGTGCAGAGGAAGACAACGAGGTGAGTGAGAAGTCGTTGTCTGAAGAGGATGAGTTTTTAGATCTAGAGTTAGAGGGTTTGCCTATTTATGAGGAAGTAGGGGAGTCTGATCCCGATGGGGATATAGCATACCTAGATGCCCTACTCGAAGGTGAACCGACAGACATGACTGAACCTGCACCAGATGAAAGAAATAAGTGTGGGGATCATCCCGTGGAAATGGTGGAAGAAGAAGCGCACCATAGCTGGCCCGTGGTATTAGTAATAGATGGAACTTCAAAATCAACAACACCACGGGAGAGGGCAAGGAAGAGAAAAAGAAAGGATCAGAATCGGAAGAAGATCAACGGCTGGCACGAGTTGGAGAAGAAGAAGCCAGTGAAAGTCAAGCACGATCAGTCTTCTTGCTACATGCCACGCATCCGGTTCAATCCAGGTAAGTTTAAATTTTGGTGGTCTGACCCGTTAAGAACTGTTAAATTATTTTTCAATTCCACAAATAAATATTTAATTTTTAACGAGAGCCGGGTGGAATTAAACGGGTTAGATCGGGTCCAGATAAAAGAGAAGCCCCCTGATTATATGTTTAAGTGTGGGGATGCTCTGTAGAGTTTGTAAATTTTTATTTATACTTATTATTATTTTTTTTATTTGTGGTCCGTCTTTCGGTAGTTGTTCATAGCTTTTTATCTTTCTATTTTGTCTTTGTTTTTGTGTCTTTGAGTCTGTTTATAGGTTTGCGTGTTTGCTTTGGTAGAGGAAATTTCACCATGAGCGGATCCCATGTATCATCTTTATATATATTTATGAATGGTAGTTTTGGAAAAGGTTTGGGTAATAAAAGAGAATTTTTCTTAAAAAAATTAAATAAATAAATTAACTTTCTGTGAAAAAAGGCTTTTCACGTAATGTAGGAGTCTGGGCTGACCTGTTCGCCTCATGCGACCAGCTATTACCCCGGAAAGTTATATTTTTTTGTCGCTTGCAACGCGTGTTGTGATCACCAGTGTCCTTCACGTTGAGCGAGAACCATATTTTTTTTACCCATTTGGTTCTACCAACATTCACCGCCATTCTGCCAAGCAGGTACGTCTTCTTGTTTGTTGTTATATTATGAGTCTAAGTTAGTAGTTTGAGTCTTTTTATTTTTGTATGGTTCGGTATTATGCTCGGGTTTTGTTTGTTTCGTTTTACGCAGGTTTGGATTGCACCACCCGTACTCAATCTCCATTCGGGTGATTCCGGAGCTGTTATTATTTATCAAGGCAAGCCCAGAGTTTACCATTATGTCAGAGCCGATCGCGAATGAAATGCTATACGATCGAGCTGGATTGGACTAGAGTTTTTGGAGCTTACGCGTTATTTTACCAGCTAAGTCCTTTCCAATTTGCCCTTATTTTTATAATTTTTGTATTCGGAATTTATTCTTTTGTTTTGAGTCGTTTTCTACTCCTACATTGAGGGCAATGTAGAGTTTAAGTGTGGGGATGGAAACTGTCGTCTAGTCTGTATATAGAGTCGTTTTGAGTCCAAAATTTAAAAAAAAAATTAAAAAAAAAATAAAAAAAAAAGTTCCTGATTTTGAAGTTTGCATTATATAAAATATGGAAAATGATAGGTAAAGTTAGGTGTCCGGTTTTCAAATAGTATGTATAATAAGAGATTAAAATTGATTGAAAGCGTGTCTGATTTGGGATATGTGGGTAGGCTCGGCCGGTAGAAAGGCTTCCTTTGCAAAGTAATAAATTAATTATGTTAGGCTATTTTGTGGGTTCTCATCTAGGAGAAACGGGGAGACCGAAACCGCCAAAAATAGTATAAGAAGCACCGTTATAAGTAGAAAACCGTTAGAATTTCTAATCACCTAAAAAAAATTATTAGAAATCAAAGCAAAAATGCTGAAGCTTAAGGTGCCTGGCCACTGGGATAGCGACTTGGATTGGTCACACCCTCTGAGTTAAGTATGTAAAAAAAATAATAAAAAAAAATAAGTGATTTTAAATTCTCTTGGTTTTCTACATAAGACGGTTGGGAAATGGTCAATTGGTCGTTCTTTTAGCTTCATAAGCTTCAGGCGGGATTAGGAGGAACTGTGGCTTCCTTTGAGTGAGACCCTAGATAGACTAATCAATATGAACTTAACATAAATAAAAAGGGGCTTAGAAACCGGTGTGGGTTTAAGAGGATCAATATACCTGCAATCGCTATCAACACGTTAGTAGATTATTAATTAAGTAACCTATGTTTTGAAACTGGATGTAAACCTAACTGTGATTCCATAGCATAATTCTTTTTCAGGGACGAAAAAGAGATAAGTGTGGGGATATTTGATGTATTGTAAAATACATCTATTTCCAGTGTAAAGTTTGTACAGTTTTTGACTCGTTTAGATAGTGTTTTTATTAGTTTTAGGCTTGTACCGGTCTATTTTATTTAGTATAGGTTTTTTATAGATTTTTATTAGTTTTGAGTTATGTTTAGTACTTATTTATTTATTTTATATTTTATAGGTGTTCATCGGACGTGGGAGCGTAAACTAACAATTTTGGTCAAGTCAAGAACACCCGAGTCAAATGCACGAAGTTATAATACTTTATATAAATAATAGTAGATTAGGTATAATAATAATAATAATAATAATAATAATAATAATAATAACAATAATAATAATAATAATAATAAGAGTGAATGTATGTATCTCAAGAAGAAAAAAAAATCAAAAGAAAAGAAGCTCAAGGCACGAGCCTTGGGCCTAATTTGTGAGGGTTTATTATATTCCTTTGAGGTGGCCGCAAAAAAGAAATATAAAGAGAAAGAAGGTAGCGAGAATTATAAAAGGAGGGAGATATAATTATTTTCGGGAAAAAAAAGATAGAGCGGCAGAGGAGACACATATTAATCTATCATTGGAGATTATTACTCTTGGCAGAAGAGACATCGAGGACAGCAGGAGCAAAAATATTATTATAGGGGCAGGCCAGGGATCAAAGGTTTTAAGCCAGCGATTATTCGGGTGTCAATCATTCGGTGTTTTCGTTCCTTTATTATTTTTGTTCTATATAATGATTGTTGAAATTTTATTTGGCTTTGTTTTTCTTTTCAAGATGATTTGTGGCTAAAACTTTTTATAGCTACCTAGACTAAGACGAATAACTATGTTTTGATTTGCGTTTTCTATGGTTTTTGAAACTTGTTTTGGATTTATGATTCAGTAAAGATTTTGATTTCTCTAGATCTGGTGTATGTGCGTATCTATTATTTTTTATTTGTCACTTATTCACTCCACTTGCACTTTTGTGAATGTCTTTCATGTATGAGTGCTAGTTAGGTTGCAGACTTTGTGTCGCAACCAGTTTATGGTCAATAGTCGCGAGTTTACCATAGGAGTGGTATTTGGTGGTTAGAAGATTTTAGGTATTCTTCCAAGTTCAATAGCTGTGAGGTGAGGACTTGTTGGTATATCTAGGTTGTTAAATTGCTAGGTTAGAGGCTTTGTGAGAAGATCTGCCTAGTTTCCCTCTCAACTCTTGCATATCAAGTTAGATCTAGGCTTCAATAATTACCCCTTACACCTAGTGTGCTGAGGCTTTCGCGCTGTGAGGTAGATTGTCTAGAGGGTACTCGATCATAAGAGTTAGATAACCTGTGAGGGTTTGTACTCCAACCGGTAGTTTAACAGCACAACAATATTCTAGGGTTTCCCCTTGAGAAGGGTCGAGGGTGTCTAGTTTATTCTTGATGTTTAGTATTTTAAGATCCCGGTTCCAAATCAGTTCCATAACCATAGAAGCTTATCAGGCATAGTTAGGAGTCTGGTCTAGGTAGTGTCTTGTCATCATCTGAATTCGGCTCACTAAGTTCGTGTCTCTAGTTCATTTTAGTAAATTTTAGTTAACCTTTATTTTATTGCAATTTATTTTTCAGTAAAACCCCCCTTTAAAATAATAAATTAATTTAATAGATATTTAGGATAAGTAATTGAGTCTAGTTTTCGTTTTCCATTAGAGTCTCGTGGGTTCGATATCCGGACTTACTTTAGCTATACTAGAGTCGATAGGTTCACTTGCCTGACAGTAGTTTAGTTTTAGAGAGAGTCTAGAGTATTACTAGGTGTCTAGTTTTAGGTTTAATTTAGTTATTTTTATTAAACTACTTTTAGCACATCAATAATCTTAGCTTAGTCAATTATAATTGTAATTATGTAATTAAGTGTATCCCTTAGTATTAACATTTTCCTTATTGTAAATCCTCTATAAGAGTCTTGTAATTCTCCATTGATCAATACAATTTTCAATATAAAAACCACTTTGTTTATATGCCATGGGGTTTTGGTGTTTAAATGAAGTCAATAGTGGTAAAAAACAACTCCTATGATGCAGTGGTATAGAAGCATCAAATGATTGTGAATGAGGTTGAACAATTGTTAGCATAACCATTGGTTGAAACATGTGCCAAATTTAATTTATATCCTTATGAAGAAAGGCTTACTGGCTATTGACAGTGTGGATGGTATATTTGTATTTGGTTCGGTAGTTGTGATGAGTCACAATCTTTTTTAGATAATTAACGAATATGGTGTTGCAAAGGTGTAGGATACTAGACTTATACCTGCAACCCACCTTGCGCCCATGTTTCTTTAAACTCAGAGCCTATAAATTAAAAATTTAATGGCTTGATGCTTGAACAGTAATTTCCAAAATCACCTTCATTCATTCTGATATAATGGCTACAAATCTGTCTGACCGGATAACATGTTTGTCATTTCGTAGTCGCTTTCGTTTGTTTACTTTGTTAGATTGTGATGGCTTGAAACGAGCAACTGGGTTACTTGAAGCCACAACTTTTGAGCCTAAGATGTTGCTATCTAATGAAGTACTAATTTTGGACCCAACAACATAGGGTGACATCATGTGATTGATATTTCAAGTTTGGTTTGAAGACACAAAAAGGTACATGTTTATGCTTTGTTTTTATTCGGTGTTATGAAAAGAATCGACATGATATGGGCACGATGTCGACGATATTTAATTATTTAGATGACATGGCTTAACAACCACCATTGTTTTATTGGCGATGCCATCCACTCCTTCAATCTCCATAGCTTTGCACAGGTACATGTTTAGGCTTTGTTTTTATTCGGTGTTTTGAACTACCTTTGCCTTTTTGATATCTATGGTTTCAATTTTATGTTCATTTTTATAAATAAGTAAGGGTTTGTCCTATATTATAAGCTATTAACATGATTTTTTTGTTCTTAAACCATGTTTGATACTTGACTATTCATCCCCTTTTGTAGTTGACATTCCTTAATACCTACTAACAGAAAGATATAAATCAAGGGTCAACAACCTTGATTTACTCTCATTTAATATTGATTGATTCCTTTTTAATATAGAATTGAATTTTATATATTCTTTTAATGTATTTCCTTTTTCTTGTGTAAACATACGTGTATATATGGTGACCATTGATATCATTAAAATTTGTCTTGGAAATTACTAAAGTCTCACATGGTATCAGCCAAGAAACCGATCCCTTTCATCAATCCCTGCCCCACCGACTGTTCTTCTTGTTCAATAATTTACAGGCAACTTTTCCTTTTCATGTTCTGTTTTTCGATCATCCTCTTCAAGTCCTCACCCCTATCTCTCTGATTCCCTCTCACATTAACCAGTAACCACCATCACTGTAACTGCTTGCTGAACTTATAGATTCGACCGCTCGCTCGCTGCTTCAGTTCAGAGGCATCATTTGTTGCAGCTCCTTTTCATATCTGGTTCAACCCCTTAACAGTTTTTATATACAGAAACATGGCATCAACAACCAACATTCCCTTACACTCCATTCTCCATTTCATCCCTCTTAAACTCAATTCTTCTAACTATTTACTTTGGTCTCACCAAATCTCCCTTGTTATGTCCATGCTCAAACTCACAGGGCATGTCGACGGCACCACCATACCACCACCCAAAATCCTTACTTCTAATGAAAAAGTCATCTCCAACCCTGCGCATACTATTTGGTTAGAAAATGATCAATCGGTGTGCCTTCTTATTCAATCTTCCCTCTTGGAAGAAGCAATGTCCGAAGTAATTGGTTTTAACAACCTCTCAGCAAATTTGGCTTGCCCTTGAAGCCGCTTTCAGCCATTAGTCGATTGACCGAGTTCACATCCTTCAGGACAGCTTGCGTCAGTTACAGAAAGGGTCCTATTCTGTGACTAAATATGGCAGAAAGTTTAAGGCTTTATGTGATGAAGTAGCTGCCATAGGTCACCCTGTAGCCGAGTGTGACCAACGCCATTGGTTTCTCTACGGTCTTGGCGCCGAATATGAGAACTTCTCCACCACTCTTCGCCAAATCTCTACCAATCTTCCCTTCCGCGAGCTGCTGTCCAAGGCTAAAAATCAGGAAGTCTTTCTGAGATCTATTCGTGGCAACAACAACTCCCCTCAGGTTTCTTTTGTCGCCCAACAACATCGATCTGGTAAATCCTCTAAATCCCCTTCAACTGTTTCCTATAATAATCGTTGCCGCGGCCATACTTCTGGTCATGATCGATCTAGACGACCAACGCATTGCGAATTATGCAGGAAGGACGAACATTATGAAAATGCTTGTCCTAATCTTGCATCTTATGCTTAACGTGCCCCTTCACTCGATGCCAATGTTGCATAAGCTTTCCATGCCCAATGTCACGTCACATATAATTTTCCTAACTAGGCGGGTGACTCGGAACCAAATTCTCATATGACTCCTGATGATTATGATGTCACGACCCCATTTACTAACCCAGGTAATACTTTTGTTACCTTTGGAAACGGTAAGCAATTACCTGTAACCAAAATCGGTACCACCATCATACATAATAATATCCCTTTAAAAAATGTCCTTGTTGTTCCTCATCTCACTAAAAGACTTCTTTCTATCAGCAAACTTACAAACGACTCTCCTTTTGATGTATTATTTTCTATTAATTTTTTCAATATATAGGATCGAAAATCCAAGGAAGTTCTGGCGCGAGGCGCGTGTGAAAACGACCTTTATATTCTTGGAGAAGGACAACATGCGTTTGTGGCGTCCTACTCTTCCCAGCATCTCAAAGCTTCTTTTGAAAAGTGGCACCATTGTCTTGGTCATGTTGTGTTTGATATTATTTCTAGATTACATAAAACTGGTTTTGTGTTTGTTACTTCTTTACTTCCAAAACCTAAACTTTGTTCTACTTGCCAATTATCAAAATCTCATCGTTTACCGTTTGATTTAAGTACCAAACGTTCATTGCATGCATTAGATTTAGTACATTTTGACCTTTCGGGACCCGCACCTGTTACCTCCTCCAATGGATATCATTTTTATGAAATTTTCATTGATGAATATTCACGTTTCACATGGTTTTATCCGCTTAAACATAAGTCTGATTTTTATGATGTCTTAATTACATTTACTACTTACGTTCAAAACCAATTAACGTGTAATATTAAAGTATTTCAAAGTGATGGAGGAACTGAATTTACCAACTCTCGTGTTCAAGATTTTTTTCATGCGCAATGCATTCATCACCGCATGTCGTGTCCTCACACTCAGCCACAAAACGCTCGTGCCGAGCGGAAACATCGACACATCACTGAAACACGTCAAGCCATGCTATTCGACTCACACTCGCCTTCCACCTTTTGGACCAATGCTTTTTCATCGACCATCTACATAGTAAATTGACTTCCCACTATTGTCCTAGACCATAAATCCCCATTTGAAACTTTATTTGGACATGCACCAACTTACTCAAATTTCTGGTTTTTTGGTTGTCGCGTTTTTCTATAAGACCTTCAAAACCGACAGGTCAAACAGTTGGCATTCAAATACTAAAACCATGTTAACAATTCAAAGGAAATCTTATTTTATTTTAGAAAATACTTAGCGGAATGTTAAAATAAATTATTAAATTTCCAAACGTGGTTTGCCCAAGACGGGTCAAAAGAATATTTAATAATCAACTAAAAGCTTAAAAAAATATGTAAATAACATTCGAGCAAATCTCATAGACGTCTTCTTAATTGAAATGTCAACCGCAACTAAGTAGCTCCACTGCATGCCAAGGCCCCCGTTATTCATCCACAACCTGAAATCAATCTAACGTGTATGCAAAAGTCAGCTACGCTAAATGAGTTCAAGTTTTATAATTTCTTCAATAATAGTAAGTTGTTAAAATAAACAATAACAAAATACTATAACCTTAGAGTCAACAATACGCGCAATCCGCCTAATTGTTCCCTTCCAAACCCATTAGTTGCCATTGCCAAAATCTGCTGCTATAGTTGCCAGAAAGAGAAACAGTGGCTGTACGTCACTGTTTACGCGTCTGTCCTCGTGTGGGTCGTAACCCGCTCATACGAACTCCGTTTGGGACAAATAATATATCCACGCGACCACGTCGCCAAACACTTTCACCCTATATTATCTTTGTCCCCATATTCTGCCTGATCCGCCAACGATGGCAAAAACAGTGGCCGGAAGTCTTGAAATTTCGCTGCAATCCATCAGAAAGACTAACCAACGACTCGGAGGAACCGGACTTAGAACCAGCCTTAGTAGCCTCTCCTAAAGTAGACCAAATCAGTACACGCTATGCGTAACTGTCCCTTGAGCAATCGCACTCGAACCGACAACCGTTTCAAACCGAAATCACCCAACAAACCTTATCCGAGTTTTTCTTACACAAACCGTGACCAGCCAGGCTCAATTGTAAATCAATATCTACGCAGAAAAATCCGAGAATATGATAATCCTAATGACGAATACGAGAAAGATATAAGGTTACCTTTTTCTACTCTATATAATTGCTACAAACAAATTTCACGAATGGAGAGAATGATAAGTTCCACGATATTGTCATGTGTTTCCGAGTTGGTTCATATCATCCACAGAACTGGCGTTTTTCGATCGAGAAGAAACATGATTATGTGACCCAAAATTTTTTTGTTGATTGCCAAAGAACTGAACTCTTCACAACCACGGTGGCGCCGCTAGAGGAATTTGATATGGGGGTTATTCAAACACTCACGTAGGTTTTCATGATGATTGCCATATTACATAGAAGCCACTCCATTCTCTTAAAGTTGCAATATAATTTCAATGATAATTAGCACCATAGTTACATCAAGGTCCTTCCAATATCCACAATAACATATTGTGTTCCCCAACTTCCCTTACAATAGGATGATTTTACACACTAGCTCCTCACACTCTTGTCAAAAGTTATAAGCTCTACTAATCAAACCCATAGTTGTTTAATTTATATTTACTGAGTTCCCCACCTTGTTACGACACCAAGCTTCTTAAAAAAAACCGGTCGTGTACAAATGGTACAATATAATAGATAGAAATTTGGGGCGTTACAAGTCTACCCACCTTTCAATAGGATTCGTCTTCGAATCCTGTGACGTAGAGTACCTCTTGACAATAGGGATTCCATAAAGTTACTAGACAACGGGTTTAGATATCACTAAAGTAAGGCTTCTTTATGTTGAACCAAGCTCTAGGTTTAACTAAGCACATTCCCAAAGATAAAATATTCATGTGATCGCTTTAGGTTACGACTCAGAACAACAAAGTAACAATTGTGACACAAAACCAATACTATAGATTAGAGCAGGCATATCCCACTTCTATCATAGCCTGGTTTAT
This sequence comes from Ambrosia x helenae, assembly GCA_030844895.1. Classification (NCBI taxonomy): domain Eukaryota; kingdom Viridiplantae; phylum Streptophyta; class Magnoliopsida; order Asterales; family Asteraceae; genus Ambrosia; species Ambrosia x helenae. Next base: position 72,930,830 of record CM061234.1, read on the forward strand.
AAGGCCAGGTGGTCGCGAAACACAACAACTTCTCATACGGTGGCATCCCAATAGTGGCGTGATGGCTATTTTTATATGAGAACTCCGCCATGGGTAGTTGATACTCCCAGCTACCGCTGAAATCAATAATGCATACCTGAAGCATATCTTCAAGAGTTTGGATGGTTCTTTCCGACTGACCATCCGTCTGTGGGTGATACGCGGTGCTGATGTGTAACCTAGTACCCATTCACGTAGAGCGAGTGTCTTTATCGGAAACAATAACACTGGCACACCGTGCTTAGATACAATTTCTCGAAGGAACAATTCTGCCAACCTTTCGGAGTTAAAGGTCCCCCTGTATCGGCAAGAAGTGAGTAATCTTTGTCAACCAATCCACCACCACCCAAGTGGTGTCAAACACCTTTGGCGTACGGGGTAGCTTAGTAATGAAATATATATTAAGATGCTCCCACTTCCATTCCGGTATCCCTATAGGTTGAATTTTTCCAAATGGTTTCTGATGTTCTGTTTTAACATGTAAACAAATCAAACACCTACTCAGATAAGTTGCTACCTCATACTTCATTGTCGGCCACCAATAGTTCTTAAGATCTTCCGAATGATTAGAATAACGGGTTTTGTGTGTCTCCTCCATGATTTTATCCCTAAACCCACCATATAGAGGTATCCACATCCGGCCTTTTATGGACATAACCCCATCTCCATTGCTTTCCAAAAGTCCTTGCTGCCCCCACAAACACTCCGTCATGATCCACTCCACTGTAAGGCTTCATTCTGAACACTAGAGATCTGCTTCCCCATATCCAGTTTCAAAATAAGCAGACAAGACTTAACCCAAGTGGGTCTAGGCATGTCCTTTTGGCTCAACGTGTCTACCACCACGTTAGCCTTTCGTTGGTGATACAATATCTCCACATCATAGTCCTTGATTAATTCTAACCACCTGCGCTGCCTCATGTTAAGGTCCTTCAGCTCAGAGAAATATCTCAAACTCTTATGGTCGATATAGATGGTGCAAGGAACCACATATAAGTAATGTTTCCGCAGTTTAAGTGCAAAAACAACGACTGTTAACTCCAAATCATGAGTCGGGCAATAAATCTCGTGGGGTTTCAGCTGGCACCTTACCGTGCTGCATAAGTACACGCCCGAGACCCCTAAGTGACCCGTCCGAAAAAAAATACCACAACCTCCGTCTAACCCGGTAAGGCTAGGATCGGTGTTTGTGTCAAACTTTTCTTTAGTTTCAAGAAACACGTTCTCTTGGTCCAAGTCCCAAGCAAACCTCACCTCATTCTTGGTCAATTTAGTCAGTGAGCTATCCTAGAGAAATCCTGTATGCACCTCCGATAACAACCTGCCAACCCAAGAAGCTACTAATATCAGACGATGATTTTGGTGTCGCCCAGTTCATCACTGCCTGCACCTTCGTGGAATCTACCATGGTACTGACGGAATTGATGACATGGGCCAGAATATGGACCCTCATGAAATCAGAAAACACCTTTGAGAATTTTAGCGCAAGCTTCTCATTCCTTAGAGTTTGAAGAACCTTCTTGCAATGTAGAATATGGTCTTCTTCTCTTTAGGAGTATATGGGCATGTCATTAATGGAAACAATAACAAAACAGTTGGGCATCGGCCTACGCATCTAGTTCATCAACTCCATGAATGCCGCAACACATTAGTCAGGCCAAAAGACATTGCCAAAACTCATCATGTCCATAACGAGTACGGAAAGTGTCCTGCTCTCGTATTTTCAGCTGATGATAACCCGAGCTAAGATCAATTCTCGAGATCCAACTAGCTCCTTGGAGCTGATCAAAATAAACCATCGATTCTTGGTAAAGGATATCTATTCTTTACCAACAAGTGATACACATCGTATGCTACCATCTTTCTTTCTTTTTTTACCATTAAAACCGGCGCACCCACGGTGGGATACTCGGTTTAATGAATCCTTTCTCGAGCAAATCCTACAACGGAGATGAGAGTTATTTCATTTACGCAAGGGCTAGGAGGTAAGGTCTATGGCTACAGGTTTAGCTTCTGGCACGAGGTCTATATGGAACAAACCTCGCGGTCCGATGGCGATTCTGTCAAATCCTCAGGAAATACATCCGAGTAATCCCGCACTACGGGGACATCCCCTAGCTTAAGGATATCAACCCACACATCTAAGACCTGCGCTAGGTACGTCTTACACCAATGCTGAAACATCTTCCCCGCCTTTAGCATAGAAATAACCCGAGGTAACGAGCAACCATCGTGCCCATGAACAGTACTACGATTCCCATTAGGAGTTGTAAGTCGCACGAGTCTCCGCCCGCACACAAAGTAAGCATCCACGGTAGCCAGCCAGTCCATCCCAAGAATAACATCAAAGCAACCCAATGACATTAAGTACAAGAGAATAGAAAGACTATGGCGCGATAACTCGATCCGACAATTATCTACAGTCTTGGTCACAAGGAGTGAATTTCCTACTGCAACCTTGTCCTCGATTAAATGTCTAGTACCCTTGGGAACTTATCGAACCCAATACAAAAGGTGATAGACACAACCCGTACAAAACATTGACGACAAAACCGTCACATGATCCGTCACAAGACATATTCAGGATGTGTAAAGTAAGGGTAAACTTCTAATAACGTTGATCAAGTGTGATTAGCTGTTTACTTTACTTTAGTCACCCTAAACACAACAAGTTACGACCACATTAACAATTCTGCCTACACATTGACACAAATACACATGGTATTTAGCTATTAAACCATAAAGGTTTGCAATTAACAAACGATGAAGGGAATTGTACCCTACCCCAAAACAAAAGAGCATACACCCCTATGAATTATTACCATTAAGCACTCAATAAGAGCCATCATAACATACTTAAAACAAATATAGTTATTGGGTTTCCTTCTAACACTTTATGTATCTAAGTGTTCAACGAGAAGCATCCCAACCTAAGTGTCGTGCATTACTCACTACATAATAAACTTCCCATACTACATCATAACATACTAAAAACAAATATAGTTATTGGGTTTCCTTCAAAATGCCCGAATCCCTCGAACCATTGCTCTGATACCAACTTGTAAGACCCTCAAAACTGTCAGGTCAAACAGTTGGCATTCAAATACTAAAACCATGTTAACAATTCAAAGGAAATCTTATTTTATTTCAGAAAATACGCAGCAGAATGTTAAAATAAATTATTAAATTTCCAAACATGGTTTGCCCAAGACGGGTCAAAAGAATATTTAATAATCAACTAAAAGCTTAAAAAATATGTAAATAACATTCGAGCAAATCTCGTAGACGTCTTCTTAATTGAAATGTCAACCGCAACTAAGTAGCTCCACTGCATGCCAAGGAGCCCTTTATTCATCCACAACCTGAAATCAATCTAACGTGTATGCAAAAGTCAGCTATGCTGAATGAGTTCAAGTTTTATAATTTCTTCAATAATAGTAAGTTGTTAAAATAAACAATAACAAAATACTATAACCTTAGAGTCAACAATACGCGCAATCCGCCTAATTGTTCCCTAAGCAATATTTAAAGTCTAAGATAAGCGCAATCCGCCTATTCAACCCAAGACTTTAGTTACAATCCATAATAAGCGCATCCCGCCTATTTAGCACGAACAATACCAAGTCTGCATATGCGCATTACGCCTACTCGACTCAAACCCTAACTATAATTCATAGCAGGCATATCACATACTATTATAGTTCAGTTTATATTCCCGATAACTGACATACAAAATTTATATATATATATATATACATACATATAATAACCCATATAACCTAAACAGGTAACAATCAAGACAAAACTTGATCTACCAAGTAAGGTTTCAAATACGTGGCCAATACATTAAGCGTATTTCCGCTTATTAAATAAAAACTTAAACCACACTTTAATCAAGGCAACATTCTATTCATATATATATATATATAATAACACATATAACTCAAGCCATATAATAACATATTAGGCGCGTTCCGCCTACTTACGTTTCATGCCAAAATAATATGTATGAGTTAATATGGATTTCATTCGTACACAAAATATTTATAACTTTATATAATATTTTGTGACTTTATAAAAATAATCATACTGGTTTAGCATGCATGTCAGCCCAGAATATTTAGAAAAATATAAAATAACGAGTGGGCACAAGAACTCACAGGTTGCGAAGCTTTCATTTAACGAGTAAACTGTCTCGCGAATAAGTCCCCAAACAAGAACCTGTCGTCGCACAAACCATCCCGATCAATCCTTGTATCTCAGAATCACGAATCCATTTATGTCAAAACAGCAAGCTACAAGCTCGGCTCAAACTATACCAAACCGTATAAAGGACGCTTTGAATCGCCTTAGCGTACGTGTCTTCCTATACGTGTCTGTTCAGAACTCCTGTAACAAGTTGCGAACCAAATCTCGTTTCGTCTATAGCTTGACCATACTAACTCCGTTTTAGGCGAACCACATATCCATGTGCTCATCTCGACATGACCATCCTCAGAAAATTATTGGCGTTGGCTGTTGACGCCTTCGCTGCTACCAGAACGCAGAACCGCCTGCCAGCTCGTTCGGTTTTGCTCGCCAACAATTCGAGTAGACAAAAACCGACCCAAACAAACTCCGTTTTGGGCAAATAATATATCCACGCGTTCGTATCGCCGAACCCTTCCAAACCCATCAGTTGCCATTGCCGAAATCTGCTGCTATAGTTGCCAGAAAGAGAAACAGTGGCTGTACGTTACTGTTTACGCGTCTGTCTTCGCGTGGGTCGTAACCCGCTCATACGAACTCCGTTTGGGACAAATAATATATCCACACAACCGCGTCGCCAAACACTTTCACCCTATATCATCTTTGTCCCCATATTCTGCCTGATCCGCCGACGATGGAAAAAACAGTGGACGGAAGTCCTGAAATTTCGCTGCAATCCATCAGAAAGACTAACCAACGACTCGGAGGAACCGGACTTAGAACCAGCCTTAGTAGCCTCTCCTAAAGCAGACCAAATCAGTACACGCTATGCGTAACTATCCCTTGAGCAATCGCACTCGAACCGACAACCGTTTCAAACCGAAACCACCCAACAAACCTTATCCGAGTTTTTCTTACACAAACTGTGATTGTGACAACCTGCACCTTTCACTTTTCATAAATGTGCATAATTGGTCCCTCAACTATTTCAAAATTTTTATTTTTAATCCTCCTATTTTAATATGACCAAAAGTCACAATTTAATAAAACTTATAATTTTTATAAGTAAAAGTATTGCACGTTTTATACTCACATCTACACCCGAGCACGTATGTTTCACACCGTGATACTCAAAATCCTTAATTTTCGGTCCTAAAACAACTTAGAAACCGAAGGAAACAAGTCCAGAACTTAAAATTGATTAAATTAGAAAATTTGATTTTTTTAGTTCTCACGGTCTGCGAAGAAAGTCAAATAGTCAAAGTCCTGGTCAAAGTCTTAGTCAAACAGTTACGACCACATTAACAATTCTGCCTACACATTAACACAAATACACATGGTATTTAGCTATTAAACCATAAATGTTTGCAATTAACAAACGACGAAGGGAATTGTACCCTACCTCAAAACAAAAGAGCATACACCCCCAATGAATTATTACAATTAAGCACTCAATAAGAGCCATCATAACATACTTAAAACAAATATAGTTATTGGGTTTCCTTCTAACACTTTATGTATCTAAGTGTTCAACGAGAAGCATCCCAACCTAAGTGTCGTGCATTACTCACTACATAATAAACTTCCCATATTACATCAAAATGTAAAGGCACTAACCGCCCGCTTATGACTTCATGCTATTAACTATGCAATGAAGAGTACATATATATATGTGTGTATATATATATATATATATATAGACATACGTCAAAAAAATAAGGATTACCTCTTGGCGTACAGCTACCCAGCAGTTGACATTTCTTAGTAACAATTTGGTCCCATACCAGATTCGAGTTCGAGCACAAGATGCCCGAATCCCTCGAACCATTGCTCTGATACCAACTTGTAAGACCCTCAAAACCGACAGGTCAAACAGTTGGCATTCAAATACTAAAACCATGTTAACAATTCAAAGGAAATCTTATTTTATTTCAGAAAATACGCAGCGGAATGTTAAAATAAATTATTAAATTTCCAAACATGGTTTGCCCAAGACGGGTCAAAAGAATATTTAATAATTAACTAAAAGCTTAAAAAATATATAAATAACATTCGAGCAAATCTCGTAGACGTCTTCTTAATTGAAATGTCAACCGCAACTAAGTAGCTCCACTGCATGCCAAGGCGCCCTTTATTCATCCACAACCTGAAATCAATCTAACGTGTATGCAAAAGTCAGCTACGCTGAATAAGTTCAAGTTTTATAATTTCTTCAATAATAGTAAGTTGTTAAAATAAACAATAACAAAATACTATAACCTTAGAGTCAACAATACGCGCAATCCGCCTAATTGTTCCCTAAGCAATATTTAAAGTCTAAGATAAGCGCAATCTGCCTATTCAACCCAAAACTTTATTTACATTCCATAGCAAGCGCATCCCGCCTATTTAGCACGAACAATACCAAGTCTCCATATACGCATTACGCCTACTCGACTCAAACCCTAACTATAATTCATAGCAGGCATATCACATACTATTATAGTTCAGTTTATATTCCCGATAACTGACATACACAATATATATATATATATATATATATATATATATATATATATAGGATTTGGATCATTTGAGAACCACCATTTATGGAGAGAACCAAAGAACCAGTGTGAACAGGTGACATTTTTGTAAATATGAAGGTGTCTACAAAAACCCCTCCATTAAAAAATAAAAAAAATAAAAAAAATATATAACCTAAATAAATAAATAAATAAATAAATAAATAAATAAAGTAAAAACACCAAAATGATTATTTTGCATTATTAATTCGAAAAAAAATAAAAAAATAAAACAAAATAAAAAAATGGCTTGTGACGTCGTATGACGTCATCCAGATGCACATGTGCATTTCGCTGTTATATGTACAGAATGTTATGTAACAATAACACATGTTAGGTGATATTAACGTACGTTATAATTAGGAAAAATAATTGTCTTGACGCACACACGAATCCTGTATCCCGAACATTGGTGATTTGTTAGGCATGGATGATTATATGAATGATTGGGTGTTGATGAATGTGGAATAACACGTGTACGTGAATTGCATGCTTATGTGAACTACTGCGTGTTAGTTAACTTGTACGTAAACGTTATGAGATATGTGCACTTAGGGTAAATATAATATGAATTGATAAAACAGTAGTTTTATATGAGTTGGTAGGACTATTATTGTCGGGATTAATCTCGAGAGTTAGATAGGGCTATTGGGCTCGCTTACCAGATAAAAATCACTAGAGCCCGAAACCTTGGCCCATGATCCTAACCTTAGTGTTTTGTTTATAAAAAAAAAAACAAACCCTAATCCTACCCTTTGCGCCGTGGATTAGAGCACCCCCACAACCACCTTTCAATCCCAATCTTCATCAATTTTCCACTAGTTCAAGCAATTTCGGGTGCTATCTTGTGATTCTAGGGACTCTAGCAATTCAAGGTATGTGTTTTACATGTTGTATGATGTGATTTTAGGCTGGAAAAATTGTAAAAACTTTAGGAAATATGTATGCTAGAATCGCAAATCAATGTATGTTGAATGTTTATGATGTTTGTTGAAATTGTTGATGAATATTGTTGATAGAAATCATATCTAGAGTATATGGTACGTAAAAACCTGAGATTAAAGGTGATAATATGAATGTTATTATGTTAATATGAGATTATTGCATGATTATAGGGTATTGAGAATGATTAGGGTTTATAAGAGTCATCTTGATAAAATTCTGATTTGCTGACAGATTCATTGTGACAAATTGTAGGGCTGTTATAGAGTGATTAAAAGGTGTAATCTGATTGTTTTCTAATGCTAACACATAACTTATGGTGTTAGCTTTTCAAAAAGTCCAAAATCATGCGTTTTGGACTTGTTTTGACATATATTCATGATTTTATAAGTTTAAAGGGTTATAACTTGAGTTTTACGAGTCCGTTGATCATGAAATTTGGACAGAGGTTGAGTCTCTGAGTATAAAAGCTTTTCCAATTTGATTCATCTCGTTTGGATGAGTCTATGATTTTTAATGAATTTTTATGTAAGCTGCTGTCAACAGCACTCTTTTTCTGAGGTGTCTGTACAAAATTAATTTTCATAAAATCTTGAGGTGCTTTTGACGGGAAATAAAAATAGTGGAGTCACGTAAAAACTTTTGAGAAGCTTCTATAAAATTTTGGGCACTTGAAGAGTTGATTTGGTATTTTATAAAAATTGGTTTCCATAACGTAAAATCTGCCCAAAAAACACAGATTTGCGAGAAATTGATTATGTGATGATTTGAGTATGTTAATGAGTTGTAAGTTATGAAATTCTATTTGAAGACATGCGTATATGTTATTTATGTGGTGTAGATGCCATGATAGGTTGATGGTATGCAATGTGTGATGAGAACTAGCTATGTTAAAAGTCGTAACATGTTGCATCATTTACAAGTCACCAATGATTGACGGTTTTGCATGGTCTATTTGTGTCAAGTACAATTATTTGAGAGGTCACTTAAGTCTTGGTGTCAAGCACATTCAAACATTTGCAACCTTGTATTTGATAGGTTATTGGTAGGCGAGTAGTCTTCCACGTTTACTATCTTTGCAGTTTATTCTTAGCACGCAACCTAAGGTGAGTTTCACTACTTTTTCTCAAAAGCATGCGTCTCGGGTTTGAGACAATTTACTAAACTTTTCCTAGTCCGGTTGGGACTACTTTCACATCCCGGGTTGGGATGCTATGACTCCTCGTGTGGGTCGGGTTTTACTAGTTTACAAACTTTGTCCTTGATGAACTAAACCAACACTATCTCTGTAAGTCCTTCACATACCGAACGAATTGCCGGGTTATGGCAAGGGGGTTATTAGTTGATAGCGCTATTAGGTCTGAAAAACCTCACACCGGCTCGGGGAGCGCGGGAGTGAACTATAACTTAACAGATTTTTATCATTATTGATAGGCAATGATGTAAGGCATGCAGCTCACATTTGTGACTACACGTTCTTTAGCAATTCGGTATATCGGTGTTAGTTATCATGAATGGGTTAGCTACCCTTGACATACGATGAACTAGTGTTTACATGGTTCTTGGAGCCAACTCAATTACTTGTTTACGTGGTTTTGGAAACCAGTACTTTTACATACTCATTTACTTTACTATGTGAACTCACCAGCTTTATGTTGACACAGGCTAGCATGCTTTTGCAGGTAACTAGGTATGGAACACATCTAGGACATGCATCATATCATATCATGGGTTTACAAACATTTAAACTTTCTTATCATTTAACTGGTTACTTTTGGTTTTTGGGCGCGGTGTTTTGCGCAGACGTTTATTTAACTGTTTTGCAAATTCGCTTCCGCTATACTTAATTTGGTTTGGTTAAAAAGTTTAAACTTGATTTTACAATAACGAACTAAATGGTTGGGCATTTAGAGTCGTTCGTATAACTTATGGCTATGAGATCCTGGTGTGTCATGCGCCTCGCGGTAAAACCCCGCAGTGGAAATTTGAGGGTGTGACAGATTGGTATCAGAGCCAATGGTTATAGCGAAGTAGGACACCGAGTCGAGTCTAGCCTATAACCGTCATAGCATAAGCACTGCATTAGTTACACTCATTGCACAAGTACACATTAACTTATTCCTTTTGGATTTACATGCTAAACTTCTTGTTGCAGAGAATCATGTCGTCTTCTTCTTCTAACCCCAATTCTAAACCTAACTCTCCCACCATGGACGACAAAATGGAAAAAGAGTGGGGATGGTATCCTGCCCTACTGAATTATACTGTGGAGAAGTACGGGGTACCTGACAATGTTCCCACTGTCAGGGATTCATGGGAGAGGACATTTGCAGGTTAGGTGAGCTATGTACAGGACAAGCTCAGTGATGTTGTTGAGGCTGGCCGTCGTTTGGAGCTCGTTTGGGATTTACGTAACACAATGACCACACGATATTCCGCTTTGGAAGAACGTGTCGAGATACTGACCGCCCGTCTAGCAGAGACTAGACTAATCGTAGAAGAACAACAACAACGGATTCAGCTACTGGAGGCCAATCAACAACCTCCTGCAATACCACAGGAGGATCCCCTTGAAGAGGAACCGGAGGAGGACCCTGAAGAGGATCCCAAGGAGGTTGACGAGAGTGATGTCGATGACTCCTGCACCACCATGGATAGCGACTAATTTTTTTTATTTATTTATTTCGGATATTATTATTAATATGACTTGACTATCGTTTTAATAACATTGCGAACTTGGGAAACCACGTTGGATATTTATTTGAGACACTATTGGTAGTAAAATATTTCTTTTATTTATTGGTTGTTTTATCCTATTCTCGCGTTTGTTTGTTATGCTGGGTTCTAGTTTACTTGTACTGTGTGAACAATTATATGTTTAGCATATCATCATTTTCTCATGGGTATAGTGTAAATGTAGAATTTCAATGGTGGGAAGAGGACACGGGAGAGGAAATATCAATATGACCCAAGCAGAGTTAAACGCACTTATCAACAATAGGGTGGTTGAAGCCCTCGCAGCTTTTCAAGCTGGTAACTAACTCTATTCCGCTCTATATTTTCCTCTAGACTCCAATGTTACGCTCTTTTACTCATTCGTGGTTTCTTCGCTCTTTGTACCCAGGTCAACCACCTGTGCATCACCCTCCAGTTTGCACCTATAAGTCCTTCATGGACTGCAAGCCGCATAACTTTGGAGGATCTGAAGGGGCTGTCGGGCTACTGAGGTGGTTCGAAAAACTAGAATCTTGCTTCGCCATGTGTAACTGTCCACCAGCTGACAGGGTGAAATATGCGACCGTTACTCTCGAAAATTTGGCATTAACCTGGTGGAACTCACAAGTGCAGATGCTAAGTGTGGAAGTGGCTAACGCAACACCTTGGGCGGATTTCAAGGAACTGATGAAGGAGGAGTACTGTCCTCGAGATGAGATCCAAAAGTTAGAGACTGAGTATCTCAATCTGAAGATGGTGGGATCGGAGATTGAGAAATATACCACCAGATCGCATGAACTAGTGGCGATGTGCCCGAATTACTCCTATCCGCCCTATAAGAGGATCGAGTTATACATCAAGGGCTTGGTGTGTAACATCCGGCCACTCTCACCACCAATATTGTCCGCTTTGCCCCGATGGGTTGCCCATCCAGAGCTCACGAATTTGTTTTTGGTCGCCCCGGTGGAGACTTCCCAGGAGGTCACCCATCATGATACTACTCCCACCTGAGCACGCTTAACTGTGGAGTTCTCCTCTCATCCACTAGCATTAAGCCCAAAACGCGTTGGTGATATAAGAGGCTTTGGATTACTTATGAAGCAAGGATCTCTCCTAGCCACGGCCGATGTGGGATTTGCCTAGGGTGTCATACAAAGGTCCATGTTAATCTCCCAGAAATCAGTACTGTTACAATCACCCCCCCCCCTTAGGGACTCATCGTCCTCGATGAGGTTTGCCCCACCATCCCGAACGGCACAGGAGTGGCTCTGATACCATTTGTAACATCCGGCCCCTCTCACCACCAATATTGTCCGCTTTGCCCTGATGGGTTGCCCATCCAGAGCTCACGGATTTGTTTTTGGTCGCCCCGGTGGAGACTTCCCAGGAGGTCACCCATCCTGATACTACTCCCACCTGAGCACGCTTAACTGTGGAGTTCTCCTCTCATCCACTAGCATTAAGCCCAAAACGCGTTGGTGATTTAAGAGGCTTTGGATTACTTATGAACCAAGGATCTCTCCTGGCCACGGCCGATGTGGGATTTGCCTAGGGTGTCATACAAAGGTCCATGTTAATCTCCCAGAAATCAGTACTGTTACAATCCAAAACCTTATTAGAATTTCACACTACCTTAACGTACCTGTAAATTCATGATTACGTTCCGGACCGCAATCATCAATTTACCTTACATTTGGGTTTTGTGTCCTTCTATGACTCTAACACACATGTAAGTAATGCAAAAATAATCCTGTGGTTGATCCTTTGTATTAATGAGTCCAACTGTTGAACAGGAAAAAGACTCCTACCAGTTAGTGAGTAGGAACCTCTACCGATTGTTGAGCAGGTTCGATAGCCTCCACCAGTCGTGGAGCAGGTTGTAGGGCCTCTCCCGACTGTTGAAAAGGCATGATGACCTCTACCAATCGTTGAGTAGGTTATTTGGTACTCAACTAACTGTTGAGCAAGTAGTTTATCCTCTATTAAGTGTAGCAATTATTATACACATAAATTGCAAATTGATAATATGTTTATGTAAGCAAGTTTATAAGTATAACGTGTATAGTATATGAGTTGTAGTTGTATAGATTTAGATATTGATATAGCAATTAGTTCACATTCAAACAAGCATGCATCCAAGTGTTATGATTATACCATATAAACAACTCTCAGACAAAAATTTCAATACTAGAATTTATTACTTGAATCAAATAGCGTCAATACATAGAATAAAAAGCAAACAACATTCAATTGGTGGGACTTGTTGTTAAGTAGCTGGAGGGTCTTGATTTCGGTTTAGTTTAGGGCATCGGTTACGGAAGTGATTTGGATCTCCACATTCATAGCACTGACCATAGTTGTATCTGCTGGGACGATTAGGGTTAGTAGCCGGAGCAGGGTTGGTCGGTTGGTTGGTATTGGGGTTTGGGGCCTCACGACATGTGTTGACTAGATGGCCATACTTACCACAATTGGTGCACAAGTGACATGGTGAAGCAATGGGATGATGACGTTTGCATGTGTTACACAAAGGAAAGTTCCCCGTATAAGGTTTCTTGTTAGAAGCTTGTGTAGTGAGGTTTGCATCAGGATCCCTGGTCTTACGCTTCTGGTTCTCAGTAGTTACCGCGGCTACAATACTTGTTTTCTCGCCTTTCCGAACTAAGGTCCCGTTCTTTACGTGATTGTCAGTTAAGGTAGCTGCTAGACGCTTGGCCTCTTCGAGGGTAGCAGGGTTCCTTCCCCATATCGTGTCCTGAATCTACATGGGTAACCCACCGATATATTTCTCAATGGCTACAGGTAGGGGAGTGACCTTATGGGGCAACAACAGACTGAGCTCATGGAAGCGGGTATTATAAGCAAGGTTTTCCCCACTATCCTGAGCAAGGGTGTGGAACTCGTCCTCTAATTTCTTGACCTCGTTTCGTGGGCAAAACTCAGCTTTCATTATCTCCTTGACTTGATCCCAGGTCATAGCAAGTGCAACTTCAGCTCCACGGGTGCGCTTTTCCTCATTCCACCAAGTGAGTGCTCGTTTATGAAGAACACTCATAGCATAACAGACCTTAAAGTTATCGGGACACTCACTGTTAATGAAGGTATTCTCAATACCTTCGAACCATTGTAGGAGACCAGTAGCTCCTTCATCCCCACTGAACTTAGGAGGATTACAGGAATTAAAGTGTTTGAGAGTGCAGGCTGGGAGACCATTCCCGTTTCCATTCCCGTTCCCATTGTGGTTTCCATTGCCGTTTCCATTTCCATTGCCGTTTCCATTCATTTGGATGATTTGAGCCAGTAAGTTTGGAACCAGAGTTGCGATCTGTTGTGCCATTTGTTGGGAAATGATTGTAGCCAGTTGGGCATCACCTCCATTGTTGTGGTTAGTGTCGTGGTTGTGGTTGTGATTGATACTCCCTTCATCATGATTGTCACCACTGTTAAGGCGAGCGCTGCAACGTGGAGGCATGATCTGTAAGAGACACAATGAAATGTATGAGGTAATATAAGGAATGTAATCATTTATCCATTAATTAAAACGAATAAACGAAAACGTTGACTTATCGAAGATTCTAGATTCTAATAACATAGTGAAGACATGCTTTAGCCTATAAGTGAACACTCATCCCGAGAATTCCCAGGTAGGCATCCGGGTCCCTCGTCTGATTGGGATATACGCGCAATGCCAACCTAGACAGAAGACTCAGAATACAGGCGTTCACCCTTCCAGATTGCACGTGTTTGTTATTAAAATCTTGAACTTCGACGAGATCTCAAAGTGGTTCAGGCTAAACCTGAGGATTTTGTCCTATTAGTCTAAGAGTAGATCCAGTGATGGAGAGCAATCTTCTTGTAGGGGCTAAGATAGGGATAAGAAGTGGGAGGGAGATAGAGATTAGAAACAAGTAGGGTTGCAAGTAAAAGGAGCAAGTACTGATTATAATCCTATGGTTATAGACTAGATTATTTTTCTAATAACCTAATTCCCTATAACCATGGCTCTGATACCAATCTGTAACACCCCAACCAATGGCGAAAACATTGGGATGTCACGTATTGATGATTGTTCAATAGCTCATGATACTAAATGAAAGTTGAATATTACTAAACAAATTACAATTTGTCATACAATTTAATAAATACATCAACTTGATTTACATAACTAGATCCAAAGCTCTTATGTGATCCAAGACTTGTACAACTTCCAATAGCAAATAAACCTGAAACAAGTTAAGTTGGAAATATGGGGGGGGGGGGGTCAACTATAAATAGTTGGTGAGAATACATAGGTTTTGCATATAGTTGAAAACAATATGTTGTATAGCAATCATTGTTGAAGTATAATAATGAGTAATGATAGAATATGAGTCCGACATGTAACAATGCGTCTTTTGTACAATCAAACCTTGTGTCGACTGAGACCTAACTCGCAAGTTAGTAAAAGTGTAACTGTTATCGATCATCCCTGAATTTATGCGTGAGGATGGGTTTGTCAGACCTATAGTGCTATAATCTAAACAGGCGGCTTGATCAATGTTAATGATTGTACTGTGTCTTTTTGTTACAGTCAAATGATAGAATGAGTAAATGATAGTGTACAAGTTTCAACAATGTAAGAATGAGTAAATGATAGTGTATAAAATGTTTAAACATGTTTCACCCCAAAATGTAAAACAGAAAAATGGGCTATGTAAACTCACCTTAGCAAAGTATTGAATCCTTGAGATAATCTAGTCGTGGCTCAAATGTTTCCAAGTATCATCCTATGTTTTAAGACAATACAATATGTCTTGGGAAAACTTAAAAGTCTAAGTTTTCTAGTCTGTTAGTATTCTAGGGTTCCTAATTTGGGGATTTTATAAAGTCGTTTTGATATTTTTATAGAATTTTAAAATTATGAAGTGTTGGATCAGTATTAAGCTGCTCTTTTGGTTTGAACTTGCTAGTTGACACTTAAGTGTTTAGCAAGTTCTTTGTGAGTGTTAGCACAGCGGAATGTTTATAAGTTTTATAGCTACACTTTGTCAACAGGAGTTATTACTCCCCCTGGAATCAAGAACTAATAAATGAGAAGTGTTTATTGAGAATCTAAGTATTGAATGAGAATGAAACACTTTGACAGATTCTCAGTAAACACGAAATGGAAATAACAATAATAAGAGTTGAAGGATTTCTTGTATTAAAATCAATGTCTAAAACAGAAGGATGAATCCTTCTATTTATAGACTTTACAAATAGATGAACCTTGCCAAAAAGCAAGTTCAGAAACAAGTTGCAACAAGTTGCAGTCTTGGAACTTGTACATAAAGCAAAAAGAAATACTAAAGTATTAAACTACTGATATACAAAGGCGGTGGAAAAGATCTTCTTTAAGTACTGATGAATGACAAACTACTGATGAGTAGTTTGTCTTCAATAGTTCTTTAGTTGAAGTGTCTGGTTTGAACTTCAGAACTTCTGATGACTTCTTCTTCAGTACTTCTGAATCTCCTCTTCAGTAGTTTGATTCCTTGTCTTCAGCAGTTCCATACTTAGAGTATTTTGACAGAAAGTGAATTAGACTAAGGTTTGCAAAAGTGGTTTCACCAATCCTTTTTGTCGTAACAATCTCCCCTTGGATTGATGAAGCCAAAACCTTACTAATTCCTTATTGTTCATTTCTGTCCTTCACAATTTTCCATATTCCTTTGAACATGGAATTCTTGAGCTGGTTGAGTTGATCATCAGTAAGAGACCCTTTTCTTGGTTCTAAGTGTTGGATTGTAAGCAGGTCTTTGGTTGACAGTTTCTTCAGTTCATTCATCGACCTATATTCCCTGCTTGTTTGATCTCTTCTTGTCACAAGTACTGAGTTGTTATCAGTAAAGGACCATCTGATGACTAGTACTTTAGACTTCTCAAAGTCTGCAGTGTAGGGAACCATGGTGGTACCCTGGGTTTCTCCTGAGTGTTGAATGTTTTCAACTTCAGTGACTCTCAGGTGGGATTCACCTCCTTGCTGTTGTTCCATCACATTAGGTATCTTAAATGTTGGCAAATGATGTTCAGTTGTTACCTTAGTGTGCAGTTTGTCTGTGATGGTCCTTTGGATTTGATATGCAAAGGTGGAAGGATCCCTGAATTGTGTGAGCAGAGGCTTCTCTTCTATGTCAAAATCAGAATGTACTACTGTACTACCTTCTAGTAGTACCATTCTGAAATCAGTCTTTACTTTTTCCTCTGTCTTCTTTCTTTGGGTAGCTGGTCTTCTTTGAACACCAGAAGTTCTAACTACTGAAGTTGAAGCTTCAGCAGTTTGAAACTTCTCTGGATTAGCAGCCCTTGCAGCCTTGTATTTTCTGTATGTGTCCACCAATCTTTCTTCTTTCCACTTGGACACTGAGGCTTTTGAACCATAACCATTGGCTACCAGTTCTTCTATCATCTGAGCTCTCTTGGCCTTTGTGTCTTTACTTGTTGCAAGTTTATCTGCAACAAGTTGAGCTCTTCTTGTCAGCTCTTCCACAGAGAGTCTCTTCAATGTATGGGCTTTGACTTTGTTGTTCTTCATAATGTAAGACATCAGTTGATGTCTTTTGTCTTGTTCATCAATCTCATCAAGGCTAGCCTGCCTTTGTAGTTTAGCTTCATAAGCCTGAAGTTTTTCTTCATGGCTTAGGTCTAAGTCATCCCTTTCTTCCAGATTTTTCCAGATCAGATCTTCTCTGGCCTTCTTTTGGGCTGCAACTAAACTCTTCTCTAGTAAATCAGCTGATTGAGAGATTGGAGAAGGGTTTAGCACAGTCATTGTTGTAACTGTTGTAGTAGGCCTGATAGGAGCAGATGTTGGTTGAATAGGAGCAGTTGTTCTGGAAGGGTCAGCAGTTTGAGTCTTGGAAGTGTTAACTTCTGATGGCTTGACAACTTCTGAAGGTTTGTCAACTACTGAAGGATTGTCTTCAGTACTTTCTGATTCTTCATCAGAACTTTGGCCATCAGAGGTTTCTTCATTATGCCCTTGGGATTCATCAGCCTTTTCAGCATCTTCTATTTCTTGAATAGAGACACCAAACTGTTGTGCCAGTTTCTCTTTTCTGGCCTGATCTTGTTGATCTCTAGCTAGGATAGCCACTCTTGCCTTTCTTCTGGCTTCAAGTGTATCCATAGGTACCTTGATTTTCTCCCCCTTTTTGGCTTTATCACCTTTGGAAGTTGAAGCTTGGGAGAAATGACCTTGAAGATGAGCAATCTGTTTGCTGTTGTGATCATTCTTGTTGGACAGATCATTCATCTTCGTCTGTATCACTCCAAATTGATTCTTTATGGACAGCTCCAAGTCAGCTGTGTATGTTTGGATATGAATTTTGATGAGGGTGTTCATCATGTGATACAAGGGACCATCTGGGCTGCATAGTTGGTTCAGGTGTATGCTTGGTTGCCCAGGGAATTGGGTAGGCATTTGTAGTGAGGGGTGTGTTTTTGGTTGATCTCCTTGTTGTACAGGAGATGCCACTCTAGGGGAATCATGGATTGAGTGGGCTTTAACCTGAGATGGTGTGACTAGCTTCTTGAGCTTAGAGACACCAGGTGCAGGACCTTCACTTATAGCCGTCAATTCAGTAGTTTTGAGTGTTAAAACATCATCCAAATTAATGGAATCATCTGAATCCCTGATTACATCCCCAATGAGGACTGTATTAGTTACATCATGAGCTGAGCCCAACTCAGTTGTCTCATGTACCTCTTGTTCTTGGTACAGAGGATTTCCTACCTCAGGCATTAAGCCTTCATCAGTAGTTGCCACAGTTGAGGTCTTAGCTGTTTTACATGTATCCTCAGGTCCACCACTGGGTGGTAAATGAGTAGTAGCAGCCTCAAAAGTACCAAAGGTTTCTAAGTTTGGGCTTAGAGACCCTGGTTCATCCTCATCTCTTTGGTTAGGGCTATGAGTGTCCACATCCATGTCAATGTCTGAGTCTATGTCCCTGTTTGATGTGGTTGATGGGGACTGACATGTGTTGATGGGACTTTCTCTTTTAGCCCGGTGAGAAGTTTGGCTATTTCAATGTCTGGTTCAGAAATTTGGGGTGCTGGTTCAGTAGTTTGGGCAGTGGGTTCAGCAGTTTCAAAAGAAGAATCTATTGGAATAGTTTTTCTAAGTCTTTTTCTTTTGAAAAGGATAGTTATTGGTGCTCTTGGTGGGGTTTGATATGGATGAGACTGAGAGGATGTTTCAGTCACATCTTTAAGAAGTGCAGATTGCACAGTAGTTTGTTCAGGCATCTCAACCTCCTGAACAACTTTTCTTTTGGGTTTGGTGGGTTTTTGTTTTGTTATCTTGGGTTTCTTGGCCTTTGGTGGAGTAGGTTTGGAAGATGAGGGTTCCATGGGGACTGGTGCTTGTTCCCCTTGGTCATCTTCTGGCCAGGCAGCCTGTTTGTTGTGCCTTGAGTATGCTTGTGAGGTTAAGGGTTTTAAAATTTCAATTTTACCCACAAGCACCTCATTACCCAGTTCAGATATTATGCACTGCATAATGAACCTTGGATATAACAAAAACTTTTTCTTAGTGTTATTGTGATGTAACACCAACTCATTAAAGAAAAGTTTTGATGCCCTGAAATTTGTTTCATTCACAATGGAATGAAATATTGGTTGAAAGGTTGAGGGCATCTGGTCATAAGACCCAGTTTTAGGACTCAAGCACATAATAATATAATGAAACAAAAGTTTATATTTTGGTTCAAAATACTTTTTAAAGATTGTAGCTTGTGAGAGAGTACCTTGATAACCACACTCAGTCATGGTTAGGTGGATAGCAGAGTTGTCAAACTTCTCAGGGGCATTCACATCATTCAACCCCAGTCTGTTTGAGAGTATGGCCTGTGTTATGGCCATTTGTCTTCCTCTAATTGTTGAGTTGAGGGAGATAACTTCATCATCCACCATCACTGTCTCAGCATTAGCCCAGAACTCATTTAGAGTTTCAGGATGAATTGGTGGGTCTATGGTGAGAGCGGTGAAATATTGGGATTTGACGACAAGATCAATGATCTCATCATATTGGGACCAGCCTTCTTGTTTTTCTAAGTAGGCTCTGAGATTGTGTCCCTGTTTGAGAACTAAAGCCATGTGGTTTGTGTGTGTTGATGAATCAAACAGTGATTTTGTGTTGCAGGTTCAGGGGTTTGAGAGCTTTCTTGAGAGAGAAGGAGGGAATTTTTGTGTTTGAAAGGATAAGTGTTGAAAAAAGATATTTATCAGAAGTTTTTAACCGCTTGGATCTTCTTTATTAGAAGTTTTTAAACCGACTAGGTTAAAAAATCTCTTTATCAGAAGTTTTAAACCGACTAGGTCAAACTTCTGATGATGGGAAAAGTCAGATTTGCCCTTTTTGACTAAATTGCTGATGAAGGATTATCTTCATCAGTAGTTCCCATTTCCTCTTCAGTAGTTTTAACAGCTGATGAGAAATACCTTATAAATACTTTTATTCATAACTTCTGAAGTTTATTTTATCAGAAGTTATTCACTTTTCAGAAATTATCCCCATACTAATGTTTTGTTCATCAGTAGTTTCTCTCTTTTCAGAAGTTTTTCAAGTGTTTTGAAAACAGATGTAAGTGAAAAACAAAAAATGTGCAGAAAAATAAATAGAAACACTTACAAATTTAGCATCCCTAGCATGGATACTAACTTCTGAAATGTTGATGTGTCAAGGGGTTTAGTGAAAATGTCAGCTATTTGATTAGTTGTTGCTACATGTTTCACTTCAATCATGCCTTTTTCATAGCAATCTCTTATGAAATGATACCTGATTTCAATGTGTTTAGTTTTTGAAAACTGAACAGGATTTTGAATGATGCTAATGGCAGATTTGCTGTCTACAAGCAATGGTGTCTTGGTCTCTTTGATTCCATAATCAAGAAGTTGATATTGGAGCCATTGTATCTGTGATGTACAACTTGCAGCTGCAATGTATTCAGCTTCAGCAGTTGAAGTTGCAATAGATGTTTGCTTCTTTGATTGCCAGGACACTAGACAGTTTCCCAAGAATTGACAACCGCCAGATGTTGATTTTCTTGACATTTTACACCCTGCATAGTCACTATCTGAAAAAGCTGATAACTTGGTATTGCTTGAAGCAGGATACCAAATTCCAAGTGTGGGAGTTCCTTTTAGATATCTGAAAATTCTTTTGATTGTAATAAGGTGTGATTCCATAGGAGCTGATTGATATCTAGCACAGACACATGTTGAAAACATAATATCTGGTCTAGAAGCAGTTAGATATAAAAGGGAACCTATCATACATCTATACATGGTTTGATCAACCTGTTTTCCTTGATCATCTGGTTCAACTTGTGTGGTTGGTGTCATCGGGGTGGAACATGATTTACAGTCTTGTAAAGAAAATTTGTTTAATAATTCTTTAACATATTTTGATTGATGTATAAAAGTTCCATTTGTTTGTTGTTTAATCTGCAGTCCCAAAAAGTACTGCAGTTCCCCCATTGTACTCATCTCAAATTTTGATTGCATGAGTTTCTTAAATTCTTCACACAATTTTGTGTTTGTTGAACCAAAAATGATATCATCAACATATATTTGAACAAGTAAGATATGATTTCCAACATGTTTTATGAAAAGTGTTTTATCAATGGCACCTCTTGTGAAGTTATTTTTTAGTAAAAAGGTTGAAAGTGTATCATACCAGGCTCTTGGAGCCTGTTTGAGCCCATAAAGAGCTTTGTCTAGTTTGTACACCCACTCAGGATGAGAAGGATCCTCAAACGCAGGTGGCTGACAAACATACACTTCCTCTTTTATCTTTCCATACAAAAATGCACTTTTGACATCCATTTGATAAACTTTTATTTTGTTGGAAATGGCATAGGCCAGAAATAACCTGATGGTCTCAAGCCTTGCAACTGGAGCAAAGGTTTCATCATAGTCAATGCCTTCTTCTTGAGAGTAACCTTGTACTACCAGTCTTGCCTTGTTCTTTATTATCATACCAGCTTCATCTTGTTTGTTCCTGAAAACCCATCTTGTGCCAATTGGTTGCTTGTTTGGTGGTAAGGGACAGATTTCCCATACCTGTTGTTTGTTGAATTTTGTTGAATTGAAGCAATTCATCTTGCATTGCCTGCACCCAATTGTTGTCTTTGAGGGCTTCCTGGTACTTCTTTGGTTCCAACTGTGAAATAAATGCTGAGAATAGACAAAAGTTGGAAAGCTGGTTTCTTGTAAGAACACCTGATGCAATATCACCCATGATTTGATCAAGTGGATGATCTTTGTGTTCGATCAGTTGTTGTAAACCACTGACAGGTGTTGGTGGCTCATGTTCTTCAAACAAACTACTGAGGTTTATTATATCTGGTTCAGCAGTTTCAGTGTCTTCAGTAGTTGCAGGTGCTGAAGCAGATGTTTGAGTTTGGCCTTCAGTATTTGTTGAATCAGAAGTTTGTGAAACTTCTGATGGTTTTGAAGTTGACTTAATGACTGTTTGAGGAGTCCATGGTGCTGGATCCTCATCATCAAACCTTTGATCACCATATTAAGTAGGTTTGGATGAAGTGACAGTCTTTTCAGGTTCAAAATGAAAGTTGTCAAGGTCAAAGAGTTCAGCAGGATGTGCTGGAATGAGAGTGTGTTTTGACTCATTGAACTTGACATTCAGTGTTTCTTCTACTATCCTGGTCTTTGAGTTAAAAACCTTGTAGGCTTTTCTAGTTGAGGAATAACCAAGAAAGTAACCTGAGTTAACTTTGGCTGCAAACTTTGAAATAGATTCCTTGATGTTCAAGATGAAACATTGACATCTAAAAGCCCTGAAAAAGGAGATAAGGGGCTTCATGCCATGAAGAACTTCATAGGCAGTCTTTGAATGTCTCTTGACAACAAGAACTCTATTTTGAACATAACATGATGTGTTAATTGCTTCTGCCCAGAAGTATAAAGGTAGGCCAGAATCAGCTAACATTGTTCTTGCTCCTTCTATTAAAGTTCTGTTCTTCCTTTCTACCACACCATTTTGTTCAGGAGTTCTGGCAACACTGAATTGTCTAATAATCCCTTTAGACAAACAGAAGTCATTCAGAGTTTTGTTCCTGAACTCTGTCCCATTATCACTTCTAATGGTTTTGACAGGTAGAGCGTATTGCTTCTCTACTTGTAGAATGAAGAACTTGATGATTTCAGCAGCCTCATCCTTGGAAAATAAGAAGAATACCCATGTAAATCTTGAGTAGTCATCAATGATGACTAGGCAGTACTTCTTTTTACCAAGGCTCATGATCTTTACAGGCCCAAATAAGTCCATATGGAGTAGTTGAAGACATGCAGTTGTTTTTTATTCTTCAATAGACTTATAGGAGGACTTATGCTGTTTACCCTTTAAACAGGATACACAGTGTTCTTGACACTGGTATACTTTTAAGGGTAGACCTCTGACCAAGCCCATTTTTGTGACTTTATTTATGGTTTTAAAGTTCACATGGCCAAGTCTCCTGTGCCAGAGATCAGTTTCTGAAGTTGATGCCCTTGAGAAGAAACAGGCAGTGTTGTTCAGTACTTTGTCTTTTTCAATGTCCTCTGCATAGACATTGCCACATCTTTTGGCAATTAACAAAGTATGATCTTCAATGATCTTCTCTATCAACTTCTGGCCTTCTGGTGATATGATCTTGCATGCCGTCTTTGTGAAAAAAGGAAGAATATCCTTTATCACACATTTGTGACACACTAAGCAAGTTGTACTCAAGGTTTTCAACCAGATTGACCTTGTCAAACTGTATTTTGCCAGAGGAGACATTGCCATGTCCTAGCACATATCCCTTAGCATTGTTCCCAAAGGACACAGATCCATCTCTTTGACTGATAAAATTGTTTATCAGGTATCTGCATCCTGTCATGTGCATTGAGCCTCCACTGTCTACATACCAAATGCTATTCAAGCCTCTGGAAACTCTCTGCACAATATAGAAAATTAGTTAGATTTAGGAACCCAAGCCAGTTTGGCTTTGGGTTTGCTCTTGAGAACATTTACAGTTTGTTCTTGACCAAGTTTAGAAATCCATGTCTTTTTGGCAATGGATTTTGCATTAAGCACAATGGTGGTATCCTTTTGAGGACCACCATCAACTTTGGTCATCAGTAGTTGTACCATGTTCATAAGATCTTTAATCTCAGCAGTTTGTGAAACTGCTGATGATTTAGGTCTAACTACTGAAAGAGAATTTTGAGAAAAAGACTTTTGTTGAGATTTTGTCTTTTTCTGAGAAAGGGTTTTTGCTGGTTGTTGTTTCTTGGGAGAAAAGGTTTTTGCATAATCATTTTTTATTTGTTCCCCCACAACCAGTTGCTGATTTTTCTTATTAAACTGAATGCCCTTTCTATATCTGCAAAATTCTGTTTTGTGGTTGAACAGACCACAAATTTCACATTCTTTTGTCTTTTCTTTCAAAGACAAATCTCTGACAGTTTTGATTGGTTTTAGGTCATCAGTAGTTTTCAGGTTCTCAACTCCTGATGTAGTTGAAACTGCTGATGACTTAAAGTCAGATTTAATCAATACTTCTGAAGAACTTTCTTTGTGTGATTTTAGAAAGTTTTCATGGAAAGATGTGCATTCTTCCTCTTCAGAAGTTTCACCTGAAACAATTTTTCTCCCATCTTCAGTAGTTTTGGGAGAGAAATCTGTTGGTGTTTCAGTGTGATTGTACCCTATGCCAAACCTAACATTTGAAGCACTTTGTTTGTTTAGCAATAGTTGGTACCCCTTACAAGATTCCACCCATTTTTCACATGTGACCTTGGTGTCAGCAAGCTCTTGTCTGACATTTCCTAGGTCATTAATCATTATTTTGATTTATGCTTGGGTTTCAATAGCAGAGTTAGTCAATTTAGAAACTTCTTTTGTTTTTGCACAAAGTTTTCTTTCTAAATCACATTTTATCTGAGTGAGTTTTCTCTCAGAGTCATTGCCTTTTCCTTGTAAGTGCACATTTGTCTCTCTTATGAGAGCAAAAGATTCTTTGCATGAATTTGAACATAATTTTGTCAAAGATTCTTTTGATACCTGTGACAAGGAAGATTTTGAGGAGCATCCCTCAAATGCCATTAAGGCAAAGTTCTTTCTTCCATTGTCAGGCTCTCTCCAGTTGATGTCAAACATTTTGTTGTCTGCATCAGGATTGCACTCTGTGGTGTCAAAAGGAAGACTGCTCCAGTCAACATACCCTGAGGTAAATAAACTTTGTTGAGAGGGTTGTTGTTGCTGTGGAGGTTGTTGAGCAGCTGGAAAGGGAGGGATTGATTGTTGGCTCTGCATCTGTTGAGCAGGCATCTGTACATATTGTACTTGTGGCACATATTGGTGTTGTGGAGCTTGTGCCTGTACAAAATGTGCACTCCCTTGTGTTCCATTATTCCTGTTATAATTGGGGTTGAAATTGTTTCCAGACTGAGATTGGTTAAAGCCAGAGCTTCTACATTCTCTAGCAAAGTGTCCCAACTTTTGACACTTATGACATCTAAGTTTAGATTTGTCAAAACCAATTTTTGTAGAACTGTTAAGTCCTGGAAACTTCCTTCCTGACCTTTTGTAAAATTTATTTGTTTTTAAGCTTAACATGGCTAGTTGGTGCAAAATATCCATTTCTTCAAGGTCATCACTGCTGAAACTATTTAAGTCATCCATGATAAAACACATGTTATCAGCAGTTTGACCAAAGTCATTATTGTCATGACCTGGGAATGATCTTTCAGATGAGATCCCAGCAGTTATGTTAATGTGGTCAAAAGATCCAAAACTATTTGAACAAGTTGGTGAGTCTTGTCCCAATAGTGCTGTACTACCAGGTAGATAGTCATCAGCAGTTTTACCAGAATTTTGTAACTTTTTCTTTTGATCAATTTCTCTCTCAAAAGTAAGTAATCTCCCATGAAGTTTTGTAAGAGTGAGGGAGCTAAAATCTGGTGAAGATCTTAAGACTATTGAGTATGTTTCCCATTTATCAGGTAAAGACCTTAAAAATCTATGAAGCATAGATACAGTTGTATAGGTCTGACCATTTAGTTTTAGCTCAGATATTAATGAGGAAAATCTTTCAAATTGCTGAGTTAAAGTTTTCCCATTAATGTGAGCAAAAGTTTCATATTGTTGAGCCAAGATTTCTTTGGTGTTGGCAATCACCTCTTCAGTTTCTCCAAACTGTTCTTTTAGGCAGTCCCAAAGCTCTTTGGCACTATCACAATGTAATAGGCCAGAATAGATTTCATTTGGGAGTGCCATTGCCAACATAGAAAAAGCTTTTGCATCAAGCTCAAGTTTTAGGAAATCATCATCAGTATAGTCTTTTGGTTCTTTTGGAATTTCTTCCTTAGTTTCAAGATTTATGTTTACTGGTTTATGAGGACCATATATCACAGATCTCCAACAACCTGTGTTGGTTTGTGACAAGGTATGTGCCATTCTCTTTTGCCATATGTTATATTCATTTCTTACAAGCATGGCAGGTTTAGCGGCAGAACCAGTATTATGAGGATCCATTTTAAAGAGTATTGATTTGTCAAATATCTCTTAAAGTGATGGATGTTGATAAAAGTGAGCTTATAATCCTTTATTGAATATCAACAAGAGCCTGTGTCTGATTCTCAATTTGTTAGATTGATATGTGATCAGATAAACCAGTGCTCTGATACCAATTGTTGGATCAGTATTAAGCTGCTCTTTTGGTTTGAACTTGCTAGTTGACACTTAAGTGTTTAGCAAGTTCTTTGTGAGTGTTAGCACAGCGGAATGTTTATAAGTTTTATAGCTACACTTTGTCAACAGGAGTTATTACTCCCCCTGGAATCAAGAACTAATAAATGAGAAGTGTTTATTGAGAATCTAAGTATTGAATGAGAATGAAACACTTTGACAGATTCTCAGTAAACACGAAATGGAAATAACAATAATAAGAGTTGAAGGATTTCTTGTATTAAAATCAATGTCTAAAACAGAAGGATGAATCCTTCTATTTATAGACTTTACAAATACATCAACCTTGCCAAAAAGCAAGTTCAGAAACAAGTTGCAACAAGTTGCAGTCTTGGAACTTGTACATAAAGCAAAAAGAAATACTAAAGTATTAAACTACTGATATACAAAGGCGGTGGAAAAGATCTTCTTTAAGTACTGATGAATGACAAACTACTGATGAGTAGTTTGTTTTCAGTAGTTCTTCAGTTGAAGTGTCTGGTTTGAACTTCAGAACTTCTGATGACTTCTTCTTCAGTACTTCTGAATCTCTTCTTCAGTAGTTTGATTCCTTGTCTTCAGCAGTTCCATACTTAGAGTATTTTGACAGAAAGTGAATTAGACTAAGGTTTGCAAAAGTGGTTTCACCAATCCTTTTTGTCCTAACATGAAGGAATTAAACTTGTAATATTTATAATATATAATAAATAAATGATTTTTGAAAATCTAAAAATTGTATGATAAACTTGACCATTTGAATATCATAAAATAATTTTTGTAGAATTTATAGAAATCGTTTTGTTAAATAAAAGGATTTTTCTTATAAATTTGATTAATAAAAGAATTATAAAAAATTTCATTACTTAATATTAGGTAGTGTTTAAATAAAATACAAACTGGGTTGTATATGTTCTCAGGGTCCAGACCAGTTGGTCTAGGCTTGTGATTATAAAGCCTAGGAATGCAAGAGGTCAGGGGTTCGAATCCCGGTTATAGCCGTTTTTTTTTAAATAAATATGTTCTTTCCTTTTTTTATGAAAGGATATTTTAGAAAAAAAAATGGAGTTGTGGACAGGACTCGAACTCGAGTCAGATCCGGCCACCAAACGCCTAGAAGCCATCTGATCTACATCAGATTTGTTGATTTGTTTCGTTATGAAAATTATTTATGTTAAACACCTGTGAGTCATCTTCCCCATTTTATAACCCAAGAAACCCTAGTGTAACAATCGAATCAATTCCGAACTAAATCATACAGAAAAGAATGGGTTACTATTTGGAATAATCAAACAAACAAAGGTATGAAAACAAACAGAACTTACGACTGGCTCGGCTTATTGGATTGCGAGTCAAACTAAAAAGTCAACTATCGTGATTTTGTACGATTGAGAGCTCGTGAGTGTAATGTGATTGTAAATTTTGTTTTTTTTTCGGCACCTTCTGTTCAGGTAAGGATCCGTAATTTATAATACCATCATTGATTTGGAAGGTTTAGATGATTGGTCAAACCTTGGTCAAAACCGAGTGAAATGTTCAACCAAATACAGAAAATGCGAAATTAACAGCTCGAAACTAGGCAGAAGGTGTTGGCCATGACTTGTCATAATTAATGGTTACCAAAAATTGAGTTTGTAAAGTCAAATACTTTGACCCTTGGCCAAGAATGCAGCGAGAATTTGCAACAGGGAAAAAAAAAGATGGTTGCCTTGATGTGGGCCGGGTATGGGCTTGATGAGTCCTTGGGTGGGTTTGGTTTTGGTGGGGCTGACCATGGCTTGGGCCCAGGGAGTGTGTTTTGGGTTTGGGTTATAAGAAAAAGATGGAGATGTATAACTAAAGTCTAAACTTCTAAAAAGAAAGAAAAAAAAAAGAAAAATCTGATTTCATAATATTATTATTATTATTATTATTAAAATGTTTTGAAATAAATAAGATTTAGACATGGTTAGTGTTGTACAAAATAAGTTTAATATAAGTAAAGCGGTAATATTTTTTTTTTTACTAATTTAATAATTGAGAAAAATACGCGATGTTACATGGTGCCCCAAATCAAGAGCATGGTTACTGCTGCTAATCTCAACACCATTCAGCAAGTCATATGTATGGCTCATCAGCTGACTGACCAAAAGGTGGAAGAGGGATTGTTACCTCCTCGTGGAGCTTCATCTTCCAGTACTAATGATAACAAGAGGAAGTGGGAGAATGCATCTGGCAAACCCCCAGGGAATGGCAGTCAGCAGCAACAGCAACATAAGAGGCATGACAACCATGGCGGTAGTAACAACCGCAACAAATCACAGGGAGGTTATCAGGGAACCCTACCTAAGTGCAATAAGTTCTATAGGCACCACTCTAGGGCATGTAACAATAACAAATGTGATCGCTGTGGTCGGATGGGACATTTGGCTAAGGATTAAAGGGTTAACCTTCGTGGAAATCAGCCAACAGCTCAGCAAGGGCAACAACAGAGCAATGGTAAAGGTTGTTTTCAGTGTGGAAGTGAGAATCATTACAGAAAGGACTGTCCACAGCTGAATGGTAATGGTAATGGCAACAACAGGGGTAATAACAACAATGGTGGTGGTAACAGGACAGGAAACAACAACACCACTAATGCTGGGAACAACAACAACAATAACGGGAACAACAACAATGGGGCTCGTGGGAGAGCATTCGTGATTGGCTCTAGGAGGCCAGGAAAGATAATAATGTTGTGACGGGTACGTGCTCTTTAAACGATATTCTTGCTTCTGTTTTATATGATACTGGTGCGGATTTTAGCTTTGTCTCAATGAAACTTAGCAAACTTCTAGGGACCCTACTTTTCTAGAAACTCCACACTCTGTAGAGCTGGCTGATGGCAAGCCTGTTGAGGCAACTCATGTTCACCGCAACTATAAGCTCGACCTGGATGCTCACCTGTTTGACATCAACCTTATTCCCATCACACTAGGAAGCTTTGATATTGTAGTCGGCATGGACAGGTTGTCTGAGCGTCATGCTGGGATGGGATTCTTTGTTTGGAGAAAATTGTTCGTATTCCTCTTCCTAGTGGATAACTCTTGTCTATTCAGGGGGATTGGGGAAGTCCTATGTTAAGCATCATTTCATTCTTGAAAGCCCAGAAGTGTGTACGGAAGGGCTATCCAGCTATATTGGCAAATATCTTTGATACTCGAGTTGATGATGGGCCAAACATCGAAGACATTCCAGTGGTTAGTGATTACCCGGATGTCTTTCCAGAAGAATTACCGGGACTCCCACCTATTCGACAGGTAGAGTTTCAAATAGACCTTACACCCGGGGCGGCTCCAATAGCGCGTGCACCTTACCGCCTAGCACCAGGTGAACTACAAGAACTGTCCACCCAACTCCAGGAGTTACTGGACAGGGGTTTTAGTAGACCCAGTTCTTCGCCACGGGGAGCTCCAGTTCTGTTCGTTAAAAAGAAGGACGGGAGTTTCCGCATGTGTATCGACTATCGAGAACTGAATAAAGTCACTATTAAGAACCGTTACCCATTACCTCGTATTGATGATTTGTTTGACCATCTCCAAGGGTCAAGTTTTTATTTGAAGATCGACTTGAGATCGGGTTACCACCAACTGAGAGTCCGGGAGGAGGATGTGGCCAAAACAACCTTCCGAACTCGCTATGGACACTATGAATTTTTGGTAATGCCATTTGGGTTGACTAACACACCCGCGGTTTTTATGGATCTTATGAACCGCGTGTGTAAGCCCTATTTGGATAAATTTGTCATAGTGTTTATTGATGACATTCTAATTTACTCCAAAAACAGGGAAGAACATGAGCAACACCTGCATTTGATCTTAGAACTTTTAAGGAGGGAGCAGTTGTACGCAAAGTTTTCCAAATGTGATTTCTAGATTCGGGAGGTTCAATTTTTAGGGCATGTCGTGAATGAGGCGGGTATACATGTTGAACCTGCCAAGATTGATGCTATTAAGCGTTGGGAGGCTCCTAAGACCCCTACAGAAGTGCGTCAATTTCTTGGTCTCGCGGGGTATTATCGCAGGTTCATCGAGGGATTTTAAAAGATCGCACAACCCCTCACCGCCTTGACACAGAAAAGTATTACTTACAAATAGGGAGATGCCCAAAAGTCTTCTTTTCAGTTGTTAAAGACAAAACTCTGTAGTGCACCAATTCTGTCGTTACCTGAGGGCACGTATGACTTTGTGGTATATTGTGACGCCTCCATCAAAGGCTTAGGGTGTGTACTGATGCAACGAGATAAGGTGATCGCGTATGCATCGCGACAATTGAAAGTTCATGAGAAGAATTACCCCACTCATGACTTGGAGCTGGGAGCGGTGGTCTTCGCTCTCAAAATTTGGAGGCACTACCTCTATGGGACAAAGTGCACAATTTTCACTGATCATAAGAGCCTTCAGCATATATTTGATCAGAAGGTGCTGAACATACGACAATGTTGATGGGTCGAACTTTTGAATGATTATGACTGTGCTATTAAGTATCATCCAGGGAATGCTAATGTAGTAGCGGATGCCCTTAGCCGCAAGGAGACAAAACCCAAGCGGGTGCGAGCCTTGCAACTTACCATACACTCGAACCATCCAGGAAAAATCCGCGATGCTCAAGTTGAGGCTTTGAAGGAGGAGAATATTGGACCGGAAACGTTACATGGTGCCGATAAACATTTGGAATTAAAATCGGATGGACTCCAATATTTTATGAATCGGGTTTGGATTCCACTTTTTGGGGATGTCAGAAAGCTTGTGCTTGATGAAGCTCATACCTCTCGTTATTCGGTACATCCTGGCTCAGATAAAATGTACCAAGACCTCAAAACCCTTTATTAGTGGCCAAATATGAAAGCCGAAATAGCGACTTATGTTAGTAAGTGCTTAACTTGTGCTAAGGTCAAGATCGAATATCAGAAACCTTCGGGCTTGTTACAACAACCAGAAATCCCTATGTGGAAATGGGATGGAATTTCCATGGATTTCATCACCAAGCTTCCTAAGGCGTCCGGTGGCTATGACAAAATTTGGGTCATTGTAGACCGCCTAACGAAATCAGCTCATTTCTTGGCAATTAAGGAGACAGATACATTGGAACGTTTAGCTACCATATACATCAAGGAAGTCGTTTCTAGGCATGGGGTGCCTACTTCAATCATATCTGACCGTGATCCTCGATTCACTTTCCGGTTCTGGACTACTCTTCACAAAGCGTTGGGCACTCGCTTAGATATGAGCACAACTTATCACCCTCAGACAGATGGTCAGAGTGAGCGTACCATCCAGACGTTAGAAGATCTACTACAGGCATGCGTGGTGGATTTTGGTAACAACTGGGATAAGCATTTACCCCTGATTGAATTCTCGTACAACAACAGCTATCACACCTCTATACAGTGTGCGCCTTTTGAGGAACTTTATGGCCGTAAGTGCAGGTCACCAATTTGTTGGGCTAAAGTTGGGGACAACCAGCTGACGGGCCCCTGAGCTCGTGCATGAAACGTCTGAAAAGATTATCCAAATTAGAAACCGTATGGCCGCTGCTCGAGATAGGCAGAAAAGCTACGCTAATAAGCGCCGAAAACCTTTGGAGTTCCAGGTTGGGGACAAAGTACTCTTGAAGGTGTTGCCTTGGAAGGGCGTGATTCGTTTCGGGAAACGAGGAAAGTTATACCCGCGATATGTTGGACCATTCAAAATTGTGGAAAGAATCGGCCCGGTGGCCTATAGGTTGAACTTACCTGACGAACTCAATGGAGTGCATAACGTATTTCATGTATCAAACCTTAAGAAATGCTTGTCTGACATCACACTGGTGGTTCCACTGGAAGAAATTCAAGTGGATGATCAGCTGAGGTTCGTGGAAGAACCAGTAGAAATCCTTGAGCAAGGCATTAAGAAACTCCGACAAAGCACTATACCTATTGTTAAGGTATGGTGGAATTCTCGTCTAGGACCAGAATATACGTGGGAACGCAAGGACCAAATGCGACTCAAATACCCACATCTCTTTACCGAACCTGAAATTGTACATAGACCGAACGCTAAACGTAAAGCAACTCACTCAAAGTGAATTTCGGGGCAAAATTCCTTTCAACTTGGGGATGATGTGACATCCGGTAACCAAGCACACCAACTTTACTGTTTACTTGCTGAATTTCGGGACAAAATTCTTTTCAACTTGGGGATGATGTGACACCCCGCATTTTCAGGTTAACTCTTTTACTGAACTCTAGTTAATTGTCCTTGATCATATGTGGTTAAACACTTAGCTAGGGTTAGTTGAACTGGTCTTTCAGAATGTTATGTAACAATAACATATGTTAGGTGATATTAACGTACGTTATAATTAGGAAAAATAATTGTCTTGACGCACACACGAATCCTGTATCCCGAACGTTGGTGATTTGTTGGGCACGCACTACGCCAAAAAGGGCCTTTCGCCACACTTTTACTAAAAATGCCCTGTCACACTTTTGATTAAATGTGTGACTAAATGTCATAAATAATATTTCAAAACCTTCTAGCCTAATTTACGCCACACATTTTATGTTTAAGTGACTATTGTATAACAATTTAAGATCTTTAGCCACACGTTCACAAAAAAATGTGTCAATTATTAGCCACACTCGAAAAAGTGTGGTGAAATGTGACAAACTTCTACTCTATTTGTTTGATTTTTAATTCATGTGACCAAAACACATCACTTAGAAACATTTAACCACACTTTTTTGAAAAAACAGTGACCTTTAATTGCCACACTAGAAAAGTGTGACTGTGACACCCGGCAAACTTAGGTTAGTAACGTTGACTAAACTAGTAAGTCTACCTTAGCGAGTCATACATATTACGTACTTAACGGGGTCAGTCGAGTCGGTACGATGATTCTGGGAATCATCGGGAGTCGTTACGATGATCCACGGGATCATTGGGAGTCGGTCCATAACCATATGTACAAGGATTGGTGATTCGTAGAATCGCTGGGTTTAACGCACACACGAGTCTCGAGTCCCGGGAATTGGTGAACGGATGTAAACGTGTTAGTTATCATGCATTATATGTTTGAAATCATTATGTGACTTGTCGGTATGTGAATACGTGTTTATATGTGTTAAAATAGTGTTTAACGCGCTAAAAACCCATTCCAGCACCCTATAGGCGATTAGGAGTCTGGGGAACTCCTAATCGCCACTTCTGAGGCGAGTAGAAGGAGGCTTGGGGCGAGTAGGACCCCTACTCGCATGAGTATAGGCGAGTAGGATCCCTACTTGCCTAATCTGGTCTTCTACTCGCTTAAAGGGTTGTGCACGGGTCAAAACACCTATAAATAGAACCCTTGACTCCCCAAACACCATTTGTGCAACCCTAACTGATCCTAAGCCTCCCACACACCTTGAAACACCTCTGGAACTTGCTTTGCCTCAAAACACACCAACACCAAGCTTATACACCCTTCTTTGATAAAATCCAAGGTGTGTTCTTCATCCTACACCTTTGTAATGTTATTGTTTTGGTTCCCCAAAAGTCCAGACCTTCTTTTGCTAAGTTTGTGTCTTTAAAACCCTTTGAAAAGAGTTCTAAAACAAGTCTACACCATAATACTTGCTATATGTGAAGTATTTGTGCATATGATGATTGTTGGTGATTATGACATGAATGTTTCCATGAATTTGTTGTACTTCTGATGTGTAGGTGTTGTTAGGATGATTATCTATGAGTTTAAGCCCTTGTTATGATGTTTAGGTGTAAGTATGCATTTTGACCCATTTGAGTAATTCTTGAAGAATAGGATGTATGATGTGATTCATTGCTTGTTTATGGTTAGAAATCATGCTAGGATGATGATATAACATAGAGATGATGAATTGCAACTTGTAGGAGATGAAATCTGATTGTTTCCATATAGGGAAAGATAAGGTTAGTTAATGAAACCTAGTATTTGCCATTTTTGGAAATAATCGCACCGAGCCCGTTTGAGCAGAGATAAATTGGGGGTTTTTGCTTGGAAAGGGTTGGTTAATAGTTTAGTTTTGATATTGGGTGTTTTTACATGTTTCGGATCTGATTTGGAGTGTTCGGCGCGCGAAATTGCACTACAGAACTGCAGAGGCGAGTAGGATCCTACTCGCATAAGGCTTCAGGCGAGTAGGCTCCTAAATGCCTAATGTTCAGGCGAGTAGGCTCCTACATGCTTAATGTTAGGCGAGTACAATCCTAAATGCTTAATGTTAGGCGATTACAATCCTAAATGCTTAATGTTAGGCGATTACAATCCTAAATGCTTAATGTTAGGCGATTACAATCCTAAATGCTTAATGTTTAGGCGATTACAATCCTAAATGCTTAATGTTTAGGCGATTACAATCCTAAATGCTTAATGTTCAGGTGATTACAATCTTAAATGCTAGTTTGATTCCTAATCGCGTATAATGCTGCTGTATGTATATTTTAACATCCCGGAACATGATTTGACGCCTAAGAACATGATAGGAACCCCGGGATGCACCCAATGACTTAGTAACACGTGTTCAGAACTGATTATGCGTTAATCGGACATTATGCTAGACTAGGTGAACTATTGCGCGTATTGAATGTTTAAATTGCATGTGTTGCATGATGTCTTGCATTTACCTAACACGTGGGATGTCGGGTCACCAATGGGATGTCGGGTCTTGTCTGGTGCGGTCGGTTTAACAGTCAAAGGTGTTTTCAAACGTTTATGGTCATGGTCTAGACATTCGGGGACTAGTTAACCCACGGGTTATTAGTCCGGATACTTATACACATCTTATGATAGGTCGCCGCTATTTGGGGCTATCATAGCATAATTACTTAACTGTTTTCAAGTAACGCAATCCGCGGTGAGTGTCACAGCCCCACTTTTACCGTTTTGCTTTCGGGGGAGAAACATGCTACTTATTTTGATTACTCATCATAGATCATGTTATACTATGGTTATTTCACGTACTATGCGGCTTTTACAGAAAGTCCCATGGGGGAACCATGAATGTGCGGGGGTGCACAACGGGGGAAATGTGGATAGATCTATTGGGCCTTACAAACCCCACCCGACGGCTGGGAGCCGGGCGGGTGCATATTGTCTCTAACACTTTGGGGGTTACCGAGGCATCGGTAATCCCGTCCGTCTGGGCTGGCTTCAACACTTATACCGGTTTAGTAATGGATTCCCAACCGCAATAGTAGCAATACTTAACGTCTAGCTAACGTTTTCATAACATAGTAGTAACGGAAATGATCTTACCGAACTTATAACAACACTTTATAAAAGAAAACCTGTGAACTCACCAGCATTATATGTTGACACTTTTGGCATGTTTTCTCAGGTCGCTAAGGTAGCAGTCAATGGGCTAGGCGCACGGAGTCATGCACAGCGTCTAATATTTTGAAGCATATTAAACAATGTTTTGTAAACAATGATATGTCTTTTGGTTGTAAACAAGAATGCTTCCGCTGCTGGTTTACAGCTCAAAGCATGATATTTTGGTTTTAAATATAATTATGAATGCATGTTTGTTGTATGTTTATTGTGATCATTGACTGAGATCCTGGTGTGTCACGCGCCTCGCGGTAAAACCCCGCACGTGGAATTTGAGGGTGTGACAGATTGGTATCAGAGCCAACGGTTATAGTGAACTAGGACTGCATGTAGAGTCTAGTCTATAACTGAGTCGTACACACTAGACGGTCATAATTAGTCGAGTCGTAACATGTGGGTAACAACATGGCTTGTCGGGGGTGTCGGTCACAATCTTCTACGCTACATCATCTGTTTACTCTTTATCATCCCATTTCTTGACTCATCCTTACTATGATTCGATGGCGAACGATATACTACTGAACTTTCTTGGCGGCGGTGTACATTGGGGTAGCTTCGGCGTACTCTTGAGATCTGTCCAGGGATTTGGACATCTCCCTTCTATGCCCTAATGGACACGCTCGTCCTTATGCACACTATCTTGTACTTATACTTATGATAATACCATGATTGGGTGCTAGTGTTCGGTGACTTGAACTTCAAACTTAAGGCACGCCTGGAGGACCATGTAGAACAGTTTATCATGTCGGGTGCACACGAGATTATAAACTGTGATGCATGGGATCCCTGGCGGACTTTGGGCTTGAACGGATGGACCCGAACTGGGCTCAGTCTAGTTTCTTGAAATTCCTAATGGGTTATACCACGGGCAAGCCTAAATCTTTTGTTTCATGTTGTGACAGAAGATGTCGGGGGCTCGTGGAGGTCGCAGAGGCGGCCGTGCTGGCGGTCGTGCTGGCGGCCGTGGTGGCGGCGGTGGCCGTGGGAACGTTAATATGACCCAAGCGGAGTTGGATAACCTGATGCAGCAGCATGTGAATATTGCTTTGGCTGCATTCCAAGCCGCTCATAATGCTATGGGTGGTACGTCGATTCTCACCTATTCTATCTTGTTTTTGGGTACTGTACCTTTTCTTGATTCTCACCTGTGTGTCTGTTCCAGGTGGTGCTGTCAATCCCCCTCCACCCCAGTGCTCTTACAAAAAGTTTATGGATTACAAGCCCCACAATTTTAGTGGCACTGAAGGGGCAGTGGGACTGCTCCGCTGGTTGGAGAAAATTGAATCGGTTTTATCGATGTGCAGCTGCCCGGAAGGCGACCGGGTGAAATATGCTTCTGCGACCCTGGAGGGTCAAGCTCTGACTTGGTGGAACTCCACCAGCCAGACTATGGGTATTGGGGAAGCCCACGCTATGCCCTGGACAGAGTTCATTCAGTTGCTGAAAAACGAGTACTGTCCGAGGGATGAGATCCAGAAACTTGAGCACGAAGTCTGGACTCATAAGATGGTGGGGTCCGAGATCGAAGCTTACACTGCTAGGCACAATGAGTTGGCGGTGTTGTGCCCTGGTCTGCACACACCCGAATACCGGAGGATTGAACACTATGTTGCTGGGTTGGTACCGGAGATTGCGGGGTTGGTTGCTGCGGGTAATCTCATTGTTTATTCTGAGGTGGTTCGGTCGGCTCACAGGCTGACCAATATGAAGGTGGCTGAAGGGGTCTTGCCCCCTCGGGGCGCTACTGTGAAGGCTCCTGAAAGTAACAAGCGTAAGTGGGAAGTTGTGGGTAGAGGCTCGAGTTCGGCTCAGCCTCAGCAAGTGAAGAGGCCTGATGTTGGGGGATCGTCGTCTGAAGGACAACTGGGGGTTTATGCTGGGAAGTTGCCAAAGTGTGATCGGTGCAACTATCATCATACCAGTCCTTGCGATGATAAGGACCGTTGTCGTCGGTGCCATAAGATTGGGCACCAAGCCAAGGATTGTAGGTCCAACCCTCTGGGGAACCGAAACCCGTCGGTCACACCAACCCCAGCCCTTCAAGTCGCTGCTCCCCAGGGAAATCAGGGGAAACAAGGGTGCTATAACTGTGGTGAGCTTGGTCACTACAAGCGTAACTGCCCCAAGTTGAAACAGGGTGAAGCCGGGAAGAACGGGTCGGGTAATGGAAACAATGGGGGCTGAGGCAGGAATGCTCGCGCCTTCGTGATTGGTTCGAGCGGGGCTCGGCAGGATCCTGACACTGTTACTGGTACGTTTCTTCTCGATAATCGCTATGCTACGGTTTTATTCGATTTCGGTGCCGATAAGAGTTTTATATCTCTTGGGTTTAGTCAATTGCTTGATAGGGTACCTACACCTTTAGAGGCTAAGTACTTGATAGAACTGGCTGATGGTAAGAAAGTCGAAGCGACGCACGTCCTTAGGGAGTGTCGCCTTGAGTTGTCGGGTTATTCCTTTCCTATTGATCTTATGCCGGTATCCTTGGGTAGTTTCGATGTTGTCGTGGGTATGGATTGGTTGTCTTTGTATCATGCTGAGATCGTTTGTTTTGATAAACTCATTCGACTTCCTCTCCCTGATGGAGAAATTCTGTTGGTGCACGGTGAGAAGAGCGGGGTCCCTTTGAGTATAATTTCGTGTATGAAAGCCTATAAGTATCTTCGGAAGGGGTATTCTGCCATTCTGGCACTTGTTTCGGTTTCGTCGGAGGACGAGAAGAAGATCGAAGATATTCCTGTTGTCCGTGATTTTCCCGATGTATTTCCTGAAGACTTACCTGGTCTTCCGCCTTATCGTCAGGTCGAATTCGGTATTGAACTTGCTCCAGGTGCGGCCCCTATTGCCCGGGCCCCTTATCGTCTTGCACCTCCCGAGATGCAGGAGTTGTCAAACCAATTGCAGGAGCTGTTAGAGAAGGGTTTCATTCGACCTAGTTCGTCCCCGTGGGGAGCCCCTATTTTGTTTGTCAAGAAGAAGGACGAAAGCCTACGAATGTGTATCGACTACCGGGAATTGAACAAGGTTACCATCAAGAATCGTTACCCTCTTCCTCGCATCGATGACTTATTTGACCAGCTTCAGGGTTCTAGTTTCTATTCGAAGATCGATTTGAGGTCGGGGTACCATCAGTTGAGAGTTCAAGAAGCTGATATTCCGAAGACCGCCTTTCGAACTCTCTATGGCCATTTCGAATTCCTGGTCATGCCTTTTGGTCAATGCACCTGCCATTTTTATGGATTTATTGAACCGTGTTTGTAAGCCCTATCTCGATAAGTTCGTGATTGTCTTCATTGATGATATTCTAGTCTATTCCAAGAACGAGGTGGACCACCAGGAACACTTGCGTCTTGTTTTGGAACTCTTGAGGCGGGAACAGTTGTACCCCAAGTTTTCTAAGTGTAGCTTCTGGTTGCGTGAAGTCCAGTTCCTTGGTCTTGTAGTTAATGAGAAAGGAATTCACGTTGACCCAGCTAAGATTGAAGCCATTAAAGACTGGGAAGCACCAAAGACGCCATCTGAGGTGCGGCAATTCCTGGGTCTTGCAGGTTACTACCGTCGTTTTATCAAGGGATTTTCGAAGATCGCTCAACCCCTCACCTCGCTTACCCAAAAGGACAAGAAGTTCGACTGGGGTGATTCACAGGAGTCGGCCTTCCAGATGTTAAAGGCTAAACTCTGTTCTGCTCCTATCTTGTCCTTGCCTGAGGGCACGGACGATTTTGTGGTTTATTGTGACGCTTCTATCCGGGGTCTCGGTTGTGTACTGATGCAGCGCGAGAAGGTCATCGCCTATGCTTCTCGTCAGCTCAGAGTTCATGAGAAAAACTACCCCACCCACGATCTGGAATTGGGTGCTGTAGTCTTTGCTTTAAAGATTTGGAGGCATTACTTGTACGGTACCAAGTGCACTATCTACACCGATCACAAGAGCCTCCAGCATATCTTTGATCAAAAGGTGTTGAATATAAGACAGCGTCGCTGGGTCGAGCTTCTTAATGATTACGAGTGCGCTATTAAATACCATCCTGGCAAGGCGAATGTGGTCGCAGACGCCTTGAGCAGGAAGGAAACGGCTAAACCTCGTCGTGTTCGAGCTCTTCATCTCACCATCCATTCCGGCTTACCTGATCGAATCCGTTCGGCGCAGCAAGAAGCTTTGAAGGAGGAAAACCTTAAAGCTGAAACCATGCATGGTGCTGATAGCCACCTTGAGCTCA
Source organism: Ambrosia x helenae (assembly GCA_030844895.1). NCBI lineage: Eukaryota > Viridiplantae > Streptophyta > Magnoliopsida > Asterales > Asteraceae > Ambrosia > Ambrosia x helenae. Next base: position 72,970,573 of record CM061234.1, read on the forward strand.
GGTCCGATGGCCTACACTATTTCGCTGAACGTATTTGGGTTCCTTTATTTGGGGGCTTGCGGGAGCTCGTTCTTGATGAAGCTCACAAGTCCCGGTACTCTATTCACCCTGGCTCCGATAAGATGTATCAAGACCTAAAGATACTTTATTGGTGGCCGAACATGAAGGCGGACGTGGCTTCGTACGTGAGCTAGTGCTTGACCTGTGCCAAGGTCAAGATTGAATGTCAAAAGCCGTCCGGCCTTCTGCAACAGCCTGAAATTCCCGAGTGGAAGTGGGAGCGGATTACGATGGACTTTGTGACCAAACTCCCGAAATCGCCCAGTGGTTGTGACATGATCTGGGTGATTGTTGATAGGTTGACAAAGTCTGCGCACTTCCTCGCTATCAAAGAAACCGATGGCCTCGAGCGTCTGGCACGGTTATATATCAAGGAAGTGGTCTCTCGGCACGGGGTGCCTGTCTCTATTATTTCTGATCGTGATCCTCGGTTCGCCTCTAACTTCTGGAAATCCTTGCACAAGGCTCTGGGTACTCAGTTAGACATGAGCACAACGTATCATCCGCAAACTAACGGTCAAAGTGAGCGGACAATCCAAATGCTAGAAGACATGCTCCGGGCATGTGTGATCGATTTTGGCAAGGGGTGGGAGAGTCATCTACCGTTGGTGGAATTCTCCTACAACAATAGTTACCATTCTAGTATCAAGGCAGCTCCGTTCGAGGCTCTTTACGGGCGGAAATGCCGGTCTCCTCTTTGTTGGGCCGAGGTGGGTGAGAGTCAACTCACCGGCCCGGAACTTGTGTACGAGACTTCCGAGAAGATCGTACAAATCCGTAACCGCATGGCAGCAGCTCGGGATCGTCAAAAGAGCTATGCCGATCGTCGTCGCAAGCCTTTGGAGTTTGAGGTTGGCGACAGGGTTTTGTTGAAGGTATCTCCGTGGAAGGGCGTTATACGTTTTGGGAAGCGGGGCAAATTGAATCCTCGGTATGTGGGACCGTTCGCAATTCTGGAACGGATTGGACCGGTAGCATACAGGCTTGATCTGCCAGCTGAACTCAGTAATGTTCATAATGTCTTCCATGTCTCTAATCTAAAGAAGTGTTTGGCGGATGAATCTTTGGTTGTTCCTCTCGAAGAGATCAAGGTGGATGATCGTCTGCGTATTGTGGAGGAACCGGTTGAAATTCTTGACTATAAAATCCGTAGCCTTCGCCGGAGTAAAATCCGCATTGTTAAAGTCCGTTGGAACTCAAATCGTGGACCAGAGTTCACGTGGGAACGGGAAGATCAAATGAAGGCTAAGTATCCCCATTTATTTCCTAAACGCGCGTTCGAATCACGGCATGTCTCTGCTGAAGCTGAATGAATCTCGGGTCGAGATTCCTTTCAACTGGGGGATGATGTGGCAACCGGAAAATTTTTTCTTCTCTTTCGTCTCTTCCTTTTTGGCCTTGGACAATTTTCGGGACGAAAATTCTTTCAACAGGGGGATGATGTGACACCCGGCAAACTCAGGTTAGTAACGTTGACTAAACTAGTAAGTCTACCTTAGCGAGTCATACATATTACGTACTTAACGGGGTCAGTCGAGTCGGTACGATGATTCTGGGAAACATCGGGAGTCGTTACGATGATCCACGGGATCATCGGGAGTCGGTCCATAACCATATGTACAAGGATTGGTGATTCGTAGAATCGCCGGGTTTAACGCACACACGAGTCTCGAGTCCCGGGAATTGGTGAACGGATGTAAACGTGTTAGTTATCATGCATTATATGTTTGAAATCATTATGTGACTTGTCGGTATGTGAATACGTGTTTATATGTGTTAAAATAGTGTTTAACGCGCCAAAAACCCATTCCAGCACCCTATAGGCGATTAGGAGTCTGGGGAACTCCTAATCGCCACTTCTGAGGCGAGTAGAAGGAGGCTTGGGGCGAGTAGGACCCCTACTCGCATGAGTATAGGCGAGTAGGATCCCTACTCGCCTAATCTGGTCTTCTACTCGCTTAAAGGGTTGTGCACGGGTCAAAACACCTATAAATAGAACCCTTGACTCCCCAAACACCATTTGTGCAACCCTAACTGATCCTAAGCCTCCCACACACCTTGAAACACCTCTGGAACTTGCTTTGCCTCAAAACACACCAACACCAAGCTTATACACCCTTCTTTGATAAAATCCAAGGTGTGTTCTTCATCCTACACCTTTGTAATGTTATTGTTTTGGTTCCCCAAAAGTCCAGACCTTCTTTTGCTAAGTTTGTGTCTTTAAAACCCTTTGAAAAGAGTTCTAAAACAAGTCTACACCATAATACTTGCTATATGTGAAGTATTTGTGCATATGATGATTGTTGGTGATTATGACATGAATGTTTCCATGAATTTGTTGTACTTCTGATGTGTAGGTGTTGTTAGGATGATTATCTATGAGTTTAAGCCCTTGTTATGATGTTTAGGTGCAAGTATGCATTTTGACCCATTTGAGTAATTCTTGAAGAATAGGATGTATGATGTGATTCATTGCTTGTTTATGGTTAGAAATCATGCTAGGATGATGATATAACATAGAGATGATGAATTGCAACTTGTAGGAGATGAAATCTGATTGTTTCCATATAGGGAAAGATAAGGTTAGTTAATGAAACCTAGTATTTGCCATTTTTGGAAATAATCGCACCGAGCCCGTTTAAGCAGAGATAAATTGGGGGTTTTTGCTTGGAAAGGGTTGGTTAATAGTTTAGTTTTGATATTGGGTGTTTTTACATGTTTCGGATCTGATTTGGAGTGTTCGGCACGCGAAATTGCACTACAGAACTGCAGAGGCGAGTAGGATCCTACTCGCATGAGGCTTCAGGCGAGTAGGCTCCTAAATACCTAATGTTCAGGCGAGTAGGCTCCTAAATGCTTAATGTTAGGCGAGTACAATCCTAAATGCTTAATGTTAGGCGATTACAATCCTAAATGCTTAATGTTAGGCGATTACAATCCTAAATGCTTAATGTTAGGCGATTACAATCCTAATGCTTAATGTTTAGGCGATTACAATCCTAAATGCTTAATGTTTAGGCGATTACAATCCTAAATGCTTAATGTTTAGGCGATTACAATCCTAAATGCTTAATGTTCAGGTGATTACAATCTTAAATGCTAGTTTGATTCCTAATCGCGTATAATGCTGCTGTATGTATATTTTAACATCCCGGAACATGATTTGACGCCTAAGAACATGATAGGAACCCCGGGATGCACCCAATGACTTAGTAACACGTGTTCGGACCTGATTATGCGTTAATCGGACATTATGCTAGACTAGGTGAACTATTGCGCGTATTGAATGTTTAAATTGCATGTGTTGCATGATGTCTTGCATTTACCTAACACGTGGGATGTCGGGTCACCAATGGGATGTCGGGTCTTCTCTGGTACGGTCGGTTTAACAGTCAAAGGTGTTTTCAAACGTTTATGGTCATGGTCTGGACATTCGGGGACTAGTTAACCCACGGGTTATTAGTCCGGATACTTATACACATCTTATGATAGGTCGCCGCTATTTGGGGCTATCATAGCATAATTACTTAACTGTTTTCAAGTAACGCAATCCGAGGTGAGTGTCACGGCCCCACTTTTACCGTTTTGCTTTCGGGGGAGAAACATGCTACTTATTTTGATTACTCATCATAGATCATGTTATACTATGGTTATTTCACGTACTATGCGGCTTTTACAGAAAGTCCCGGGGGGCACCATGAATGTGCGGGGGTGCACAACTGGGGAAATGTGGATAGATCTATTGGGCCTTACAAACCCCACCCGACGGCTGGGAGCCGGGCGGGTGCATATTGTCTCTAACACTTTGGGGGTTACCGAGGCATCGGTAATCCCGTCCGTCTGGGCTGGCTTCAACACTTATACCGGTTTAGTAATAGATTCCCAACCGCAGTAGTAGCAATACTTAACGTCTAGCTAACGTTTTCATAACATAGTAGTAACGAAAATGATCTTACCGAACTTATAACAACACTTTATAAAAGAAAACCTGTGAACTCACCAGCATTATATGTTGACATTTTTGGCATGTTTTCTCAGGTCGCTAAGGTAGCAGTCAATGGGCTAGGCGCACGGAGTCATGCACAGCGTCTAATATTTTGAAGCATATTAAACAATGTTTTGTAAACAATGATATGTCTTTTGGTTGTAAACAAGAATGCTTCCGCTGCTGGTTTACAGCTCAAAGCATGATATTTTGGTTTTAAATATAATTATGAATGCATGTTTGTTGTATGTTTATTGTGATCGTTGACTGAGATCCTGGTGTGTCACGCGCCTCGCAGTAAAACCCCGCACGTGGAATTTGAGGGTGTGACAGTGACCAAATATGATCAACGGACATGATATATTTCTAATAATGTGGCTTACTCATGTCACCATGTGTGAAAAAAAATTGTCTTCTTTAGCCACTTAGGTTTTAATTTTAATTTATATGTGACTAAAACCTATTAACGGTGACGGGGAAAAATAACTTACGAGTTGAATAACACTCAACACACTGATGTGTTTCTTGAATGAATGTAAATAATAGATGTATAGTTTCTTTCCATCATCATCATCATCATCCATATAGATACATAAACAAAACTCATTTTGGCTCAATCGGTTCCTGTACCCTCGGTCCTATCGGCTCGATCAACAAAACAAATCCGATCTATGCGACGTGAATGCAAGAACCAGGGCTGTAATCCGTTAAGATGTGGCTGGAATTCGTGAATCAACACCTGTAATCCTTTAATCCTTCACAGGTTAGTTGGAATTTGTTTAGTTTTTATGTGGGATTCATAACAATGATGTGTGTTCTTGATGATTTTATGTGTTTTATACCCTTCTTGAATACTTAATCACGTTGATAATCACAAAATTAGGGCTAACATAGAATTCTTATCCTTTGAAAGGAAGTTGTTTTTAAATGTGCACCTGGTGATGCATTTTGTTTATTAATTTGTAGTGATTATGGTTTTGTCGAGGTAGAAAAGTGGGTATAATAATTGATTTGTTTCCAAGTACCGTAATTCCAATTGTTTATTGGTTTTGTCACTTTATCATGCGTTTTTTCGCTGACCTTTGTCAACAATGGCATGTGCGTTTGGTATACTAAGGTATTAATATTATCTGAAGTTTGTTTTAGCTTGTATGCACAGTGTTACCATTTTTGGTCGTTTACAGTGAATCAGCAGCGCGTCGCTTTACACGTATTAATGATAGCATCTCTATTCGGAATTAGAATGCTTGCGCCGATTCATTTACCTTATATGGCTTTCTCGCTTGCAGGTTGCAGTGTAGAGTTGATACGTCACGATAATGAAGCGATCTTAGATTAATCGACCATGTAATTTCGTTTGTCTTTAGTTCCTCTCAGGTTCGTTTCTTCATTTTTGCTTTTCAGAATGCCTATTTATTTGCTTCCAGGTTCATTTTTTTATTTTTTAAAATTGAGTTGGTGTAATTCTGTTCTTATTTGCAACTTAAAACTTTAAAAATCCGGTTTGCATTTGCAGCAGTTATATCAGTGAACTTAATTATGATTAGATATGATGACTTAAAACTTATTTATTTCGGTAACTAAACTGATTTGTCTTTGCTATGTCTTTATTGGTTCTAGTTTCTAGAACAGAGGCAAGAGTCAAAATATAAATATCAAATTATAGATTCTAGAACAGAGGTTGTAAGTTTAATACTGTAATAACCATGTACCAGGATTTTGTAGATTTTAATCTAGACTAGAATTACCAATTTGTCCATTTAAAGCATTTTGGAATAGATGTGAATATTGATAATTTTGGATTATCAAGGAGCAACTAGCAAGTTGATAAATTTAGGTTAATATGCTTATATTTGGTAAAATATAGATCAACATTTGTAAAGTGCAGGATAAATGGAAAATTTAAATATTATATTTTATAAGACTAATGGGCCAATCTTGACCAACAACCGGTCAACCACAACAAATTAAGTTTACTTGCAGTAATGACTCTCAGGATAGCGAGTCCATGTCGTCTTGGTGTGGCTGGTATACAGATCACGGCTCTCTCACCGGTATAAAAGCTCTTACCTTACCTATGTATATTCATAGATAACTCTTTCAATATTAATTAAGTTTTATCCTAAACTATCAGCCTATCATTGATTTGTATCATGTATGTGACTAATTTATCTGTAGAACATCAAATAATTTTAGTGCAGGTTGGTTAGGCTTATCCACAACATTTTAAATTCTATGAATAGGTGATATAAACACAATCATAAAATAGAAATGTGACTGTCTCACAAGCACCAAAATTATGAGTTGTCTAAGCATATGAATACATTCGTTATGATTTTTTTACTTCTTTGACCCATATAACCCGTTTTATAGTTGAACCTTTTGGCTTAACCCAATTGACTTACTATAAATAAAGCATAGCCCAAATCGACCCATTTATGGGTAAACAAGTCGAGTTATCACCTTTAATTAAAATATTAGGTTGTTCATCTTGGTAAAAACCATCAAGGGTTCTATTTGTGGTTGATTATGATTGAAGATTGCAGGACTTATTTCTTTAATGCAAGAAAACAAATAGAAGTATTATAATGATTGGCTATATATTGGCGTAGGTGGTGTACAAGGAAGATGAAATTGCATACCAAATTGGAAACATAACTGAAATACTATCAAGCGGCCGTCTTTGTGCAACACCCCATTGTGTTCGTGTAAGTCCACCTGATAAATCTCTTTGTTTTTCTATTCATGTTATTTGTATTTGTTTTTAGATACTGTATTCACTTTACATTGAAAATGAGCAACTTCACAGAGGAAAGAATCAAAATATAACTGAATTGGCAAGTCTTTTTATGCATTAATTAAAAATATAAATATCAGTTTGTATCTAAAGATGATTCACATATTATATTTGCATATGTTTTATAAATATCACAGCCAAAGATAGTGCATGCGTTGATGCAATGAATGGGTCTGCAAAGGTAGTGGTCGTCCTTCGACGATGATGGTGTTCATTGTTGTTGTTTTGTTGCCGACGGGTTCGCTTACAAAACCTTAGATGTTGATTGTTGTCGCCGGTGTTGATTTTAATGATGGCTGGTAGACATGCCGCCGATTACCACCGGAATAGACATACGGCAAAGACTCCTTTGCCGAATAGGGTCCCGATTAAATTCTGGTATGTTAATTGTTAGTAAACCACGTCTTATTGTGTAATCAGTTGAACTCCGTTGACTGCTTTAGAGGTGTCGTTAGCATCTCGCCCATTCTTTTGTGCTTTAGTTTCTGTGGGGATATTTGTACAAAGCACCCAACTGATGTGTTGCCATTTACATTCGTGTCTCACCCTTTTAGGAGCGTCTTAGGCGCCATTTACATTCGTTGCCTTACGCCATTTACATAGGTTGCCTTTGTCAGTCACAATCTACTATAGATGTTTGTTCTTATCTCTGTTATGTGTTGTTTGCCCCTGTTGTCACATGTTCGCTACCTCACTTCTATGTAGATATTACAGTATCTAATACTCTTTTCTTAATTTGTAACTAAGCCTCGCAGGTGGAATATGTAACCATGAAAAACTCTTCGGTAGTATCTATGTAACTTACGGTTCCGCCGCGTAGCGCGGGGTACATAACTAGTTTATACTACTATGCATTCTGTAAGGTGTCGCATCTCAATGCGGTAGGGGTGACATTGTGACCCATATAATTTTGTATGGGTCGATTGCAAATATGTTTGATACGCGACAAGTCAAATGGGCCAAAAAAAGTTGGAAAGGAAATGTGTCAAATGGGTTAAAATATTTCAGCAAATTATCTAAGAAAGTCAAATGGGTTGGTGCTTGTGAATGGGATGTAACTGTTTTAATGGGTTAGAGGGTTGTGAGTAATGGAAGAATTCAGGGCTTCCTCTTGCAGCATTGTTTAGATCACAAAGTTCTTATGAAAACAATATAAGAGAAAGATGTAAAAAAGCTCCCAAAAACCGTAGTTGACCTAATCTACACACTTCTTTCTGTAGAACCCGAGAAGCTTCCGACTGCTAGATCAGCCCTTCAGCCGCAGCCCGCAGTAACACCTTTAAACTAATCTTCATTATTTTTGGATTTTGCAGGTTCGTTACCTAATCATTGAGAAAAGCGGTTACCAAGCTCTTCCATGGATGCGGTATATAACAATGGCATGCGAATATGAACTAAGGCTCATGTGAAACCTTATTTCAAGCAAGCGTTTTGTATTTAAATACATTCACAATCTAAATCAATTGTTTGACAAACAAAAAAGCACTCATGCACCAGTTTTTGTATACTGATCATATAGATGTAATATTTTATTTGAACATATAGATTAATAATAATGGTTATATATGATGATTAAAATAATGGTGAACTTACGGATTAACATACTGATTAATAATAATAGTTATATATGATGATGATAATAATTTATAATGGTGAACGTATGGATCATATACTTCCATGAACATATAGATAGTTGATTTTATTTGACGTATAGACTTTTGTAAATTAATATACTGATCATATGCTGATCAAAAAAAAAAAAAAAACATACTGATCATATGAAGGAAGAGGATCGTGAACTTACGAATTCGAAGGAATTATATGATGTATGACGATATATTGGATTTTGGAACCCTAATGATGCCGATCACGATATATATTAAAATATTTACCTTAAGCCTATTTAAAAGACTTGATTGAAATAAAGGAAAATATTGAGTTTTATTATTATCCGATCTAAATAGGGATGGAAAAAAAACCCGAACCTGATGAGTAATCCCGAAATCCGAAATATTAGGGTTGGGTATAACTCGAACCCATCAGCATCGGGTTCGGGTTTGGGTTTGGTTTTGAAAAGTCAAAAAATTTCAGGTCCGGTATACGGTTTTATAAACGGGTTCGGGTTTGGTATTACAAATACCCGACCCGAACCCGACCCATTATCATCGCTAGATCTAAATGAAAGTTTATTCACGTGCTTTTATTATGAAAATAATACATATACAAACACATAAAACCAAATGGTCACCTTCACATGCTTTTTAATAACATAATATATAGAGGTGTTCAAAATGCTTGTAGCTCTTGGTTCAACTCGATTTGTAATTGAGCCGAACTTGATAGTCAACTAGGCCCAATGATGCTCCATTAGGCTCAATGATATTAGACCCAAATGATGGTCCATTAGGTTTAACAATGGCTAGTTAGATACAATGATGGTCAAGTAGGCCCGGTAATGATCTATTAGGCTCAACAATGGTCAGTTAGATACAATGATGGTCAAGTAAGCCCAATGATGCTCCATTAGGCTCAGTGATGGTTAATTAGACCCAAATGATGGTCCATTAGGCTCAACAATGGTGAGTTAGATACGATGATGGTCAAGTACGCCCGGTAATGATCCATTAGGCTCAACAATGGTCAGTTAGATACAATGATGGTCAAGTAAGCCCAATGATGCTCCATTAGGCTCAGTGATGGTTAATTAGACCCAAATGATGGTCCATTAGGCTCAACAATGGTGAGTTAGATACAATGATGGTCAACTAGGCTCAATAATGTTCCATTAGACTCAACAATGGGCGGTTAGATATAATGATGGTCAACTAGGCCTAATAAGGGTCCATTAGGCTCAACAATGGTGAGTTAGATACAATGATGGTCAACTAGGCCCAATAATGTTCCATTAGACTCAACAATGGTCAGTTAGATATAATGATGGTTAACTAGGCCTAATAAGAGTCCATTAGGCTCAACGCTGGTTAATTAGATACAATGATGGTCAATTAGACCCAAATGATGGTCCATTAGGTTAACAATGACCAATTAGATACAATGATGGTCAACTAGGCCCAATGATGGTCCATTAGGCTCAAAGATGGTCCATTTTGGCTTAACGATGGTCAATTAGACCCAAATGATGGTCCATTAGGCTCAACAATGGTTAATTAGATACAATGATGGTCAACCAGGCCCAATAATGATCCATTAGGCTCAACAATAGTCAGTTAGATACAATGATGGTCAACTAGGCTAATAATGCTCCATTAGGCTCAATGATGGTCAATTAGACCCAAATGATGGTCCATTAGGCTCAACAATGGTCAGTTAGATATAATGATGGTCAACTAGGCCCAATAATGTTCTATTAGGCTCAACACTGGTTAATTAGATACAATGATGGTCAATTAGACCCAAATGATGGTCCATTGGGCTAAACAATGGCCAATTAGATACAATGATGGTCAACTAAGTTCAATGGTCACCTAGCATAATATAATTTATAAATACATGGCATACTATTTTTTAATATATGAGTGTTAATACCGTGATGGTACATTGACAATTCGAACCGATTCCTACCGAACTCAATATTGGACCTTGATGGGCCTTAATAGACCATAATAAACAATAATAAATTATATGTCTTAGTGGGTCATACCATGCCTTAATAGACCTAAAACTTGGTACCGGTACGGTACGCTTCAATACCGGTATTCGCATGTAAAGTTGGTATATACCGATACCGTGCCGAACCGATAGTACTAGTACCAAAAATTGAATGAGTAGGTACCGGTACCTAAAATGATCCAGTACCAGTACCATTTGTACCATTTCGATATCAGGACCTGGTACCATTTGCTAATCCCTAAATAAAACCAATCAAGTAATAATATATTTTATGTAAGTTTTAATTTCAAATTAAAATATACTTTTTGTTATATAAGTTTTAAGAAATTTAACATTTGTATACCTTAATATACTACCTTAATGTAATAATCATAGTTGTCCCCAAAAATTTATTTTCCCTCTCAGATTTCACACAAATGCCGCTAATATTTCTTTCAATTTTTTTTATTCCATCCTTGTATCTATCTTCTTGTTGTTTCCCCACATACAAAATCATCAAAAATCCTTATACCCTTATACCGCTCATTGTTTACCACCAAAAATTTCCATTTCCTTCATTATAAAACCCTACTTTTTCTTTTATCCCTGTCACATTCAAACCCTATCTTCATATTCATCTGCTATCCATCACACAGAAGATGGAAACTTACCAAGATGGAACCGAACCACAAACCAGGTTAGGAATCATGGTTTTTTTTCATTGTGATTGTTAATCATATATTATGTTTTTTTTTTTCATTGTGATTGATAGGCATATGTTATTGATAGGCAAAATCTGATCGTGTCTTCGTTCCGCTAATCAATTAGGGCGTTTTTTTTTTGCCACTATTAGATTAAGGCATAAGGTTTCCTGTTTGATTCTTATTGGCTGTTTGTTTTTTTTTTTTTTTTTTTTTGCCGCTAATAGAGTAACGCTTATGGCTTCAGTTTATAGCACAGTGGACTCGACCATTAATTTGGATTCTCAATTCATGTTAAACACAACTCATTTTCTCGTTTTAGTGCCACCAAAATGGGCGGGTCAGGGGACTGGCTTACGGGTCAAGACTGGATAACATGTCGAAACTGGTTTGGGTTCAATTTGGTTGTATTTAGTATGGGTACCGGGTCAGACTGATCTACAAACATTGTTTTATCTTTTTTTATCAATAGTTATTGCGTTAAATATGTTTACAAAAAACAGTTTTAATTACAATTACTACTTCAATGAAAATGTCATGTGCTCGCCGAGTCAGTTTTGTTAGTTTCATGTTTTCGAATACTAGTTCAAGTAAATGTGATTATTTTCAATTTGGATTCAACTTTTGTTATAGTTGCCGTATCAATTAGTGTTGTTTTGTTGGAGTCCTTGCTGATCTGTGTATACACATAGGCACCTATCTGAACATGACCAATTTAAACTTCCTATCTTCGCCTTTATAGGCGACTAGTAGCTGAACCATCATAGGCGACTAGTGCCCCGTCCACCCTTATGTAAACATGTTGCTAGTTGGTAATTTTTATCAATCTGTTATGTTTTCATCTTGTGAACAAGTTTTTGCGCATTTTCTTTAAAAGTTTACTTTAGGTCAATTATGTAATTAGCATTCTGAAGTCTGAACACACTTCAATAGTTCAATTATGTAATTGCATTAAATAGGTTCTGTTTGTTATCTTCTGAAACCAGCCGTAGGCGCAAAGGCAAGGCTACGGAATAAGAAACACACTAATAACCGCAGCCAGAAGTATTATGATTCTAGGGACTTTTAGTTTTTTTTTTTTAACGGCCACCAAAATTTTTATTAATCACCCAATGCTAGCGGGTCACTAGCAATACACCATACGAACAATACAATCACCTCATGTTACAAAGATTAAAACTACACCATTTACCCCAATCAAGTTCCAGTTGTTTCGCTCTCGATCTCGTCCATAACAAACTTAGCGCCTTAATATCGCCTTAATATCGTCGAGCTTTGGTTCTGTTGCTTGTAGAGAACGAGTTGGCTGTTTGAAACTTATATAAAACCATGCATGTATGTGGTGATATGCTTGCGTCTCGCAAACAATTTGGTAGTGACCAATCAATCTTCTTCTATTCTCAGTTTAGTCTCACATGCATGTTTACTAAATAATGTTCAAGAAAGCATTATACAATGACTGATCGACATCATTATTCCTTCAAATATTAATGTCTTTTTAACTTTATATTCTATATTAGAACACTATTATTAATATTTATTTTGTATTGTAATGATATTAATAAACAAAATCCCTTTAGAAGCTGTTGTTTTATCAGCCTTTGCTGGTGCAGCTGCAAGATCTTTTTTATCAGAAGCTGCACAAATAGGAGAGGGTGAACCAGGTCGGTTGAAACAAAACAATCAAAATAAAATCACAAAACACAATAGAAGTGGCAAGATGGGCATGTCATCTTTTAGTATTTGTCTTTTGTATATACATACACAGTCCTTTTTTATTGTTTGTATGTGCATACATAATGGATTAATGGCTTAATGAGCTAAAAAAACAATGTTTTTTTAACAGTAATATAAGTATTTAAATAAAAGATTTAGGAGGTTGTAAGCAATAAAAGTATACTTTTGGAGACTTCCGTATCCTTACACATTCAATCCATTTGATCTGTTCCAGAAGAAAAAAACAAATCTACCTGTTGATAAGCAAATGGGTCAACATTGCCACCTCTATCGACAAGCTATGAAATATCCAGCTTCAGTCGAACTGAAGAACACAAATAAATACATTATGCTGAAAAATCATCCTTATCCTTATAAGCTTATTTCCTCCTACTATAATTTTACCACTTTATAACACTTGACACTACAGAAATATCCATCTTCAGTCGAACTGAAGAACACAAATAAATAATTTGATCGTGTCTTCCCAGTAATCAATTAGGGCGTTTCCTTTTTTTTTTTTTGCCGTTAATAGATTAAGGCTTATGGTTTTCTATTTGATTCTTGCTGGGGGTTTATGTTTTGCTCACACATTGGACTCGTTCAAGAAAATATTTTTTGCTTTGCAAATAGATTAAGGCTTATGTTCTGTTTGATTCTTGCTGGGTGTTTACTGTTTTTTTTTTTTTTTTGCCGCTAATAGAGTAAGGCTTATGGCTTCAGTTTATAGCACACTGTGAAGAAGCGAAAACGCGTAAGTAAAGTCGATGTAATCCAATGTCAAAAGGGTAAATGGTTGTTTGTGAAAGCTTTCATACTGTCATTGTCTTTTGGGTTTTTGGTTGTAATCATGTTAAAATTGTATTATGTGGTTTGAATGCTTATGTTATCCTTTTATACATTTTGATATCTCTTATCTATCTTTAGAAGCCAATTGGTCATAGTCAAACTCAGTTTGGGTTAAAACAACTTGTTTTAACTGTTTCAGTTTCTTATAGCACAGTGGACTCGACCCATTAATTTGAATTCTTGTTCCTGTTAATAGAGATTGAATGTAGTTCTTAGAAAGAATATGTTTACAAAAATAGAGATTGAATATGTTTAATGTAGCTCTTAGAAAATATAGATTGAATGTAGTTCTTAGAAAATCAAGTCATTAGATTGAATGTAGTTCTTAGAAAATAGAGATTGAATAGCACAGTGGACTCGACCCATTGATTTTCAAAAAATCAAGTCACATTGGCCACTACCCCTGCCGACTCCTGCCTCGAAACCACGACCTCTACCGACATTTTACGTAGTGTGTCATATGATAGCTCTAACAAAAAAGCCTATTAAGCTTGCATAAAACCCAAATATACTATTCAGTGTAGAATGCTAGAATTAATTAGTAATAATATAGTATCACAGTTAAAACTCAAATATATTAATGCAATTATATGAATTATCAGTGAAGAGAGTGATAGAGGTTAGGTATACCGGATGAAATAGGTAGCGGTGTCTCCAATGATGCAGCAAGAGGAAGCGTCTTGAGTAGGGCTGTACTTGAATCAATGCAAAGTTAATTTGGGTTGTTTTCATATATAAAACGGGTCAAACGGGTTGTTTTTTAAATTCTCCTCGAGTCTTATGCCTCGTGAGGCGAAGGGAAAACGCCTCGAGGTTCAATTCCATTTAGTGGATAGTGTGTACTTGTTTGCTATTGAAGCATGTTTGTAGGTTCAATACAATGATTCTTTGGTTTGATTGTCAAAGCTGTGAAAGATTTGCATCAGCTACTGTAAGGCATTTGTCAACAGCTTTGCTGGATTTTCTCATGCTTTTGTCATTTCAGTAATTTTATATTTGTATCTATATACAGCAGCAAATACAGTATACAGCAGCAATACAGTAACGGGTCAAATCCAAACAGTTCGCAACGAGTCAAATCCAAACAGTTCGCTGCTGTATCAGCACATTTAAATATTTGTATACAGTAACGGGTCAGATCTAAACTGTTTGCTGCTGTATTGGCAGGAATATAGTAACGGGTCAGATCCAGCAGCGATATAGTATACAGTATATTGTGTAACGGGTCAAAAAGATATATTGGCAGGGACCCGAACAAAAGGTTCATCAAAAGAACGGATTGCACAACTTGAGCTTGAACTACACAAGGAGAGACTTGAGCATGGGAAAAAGGATGAGCAAATTAAGACCCTCTCTGTATAGATAGCAGATACAAATGACAAACTTAATCAAGTTTTATCTTTACTGACTGCACAGGGACAGGTGTTACCGGGTTGTGCATCTTCTTTAAATAAAGCTTCACCAACACCAGTAAGTGAATTATTTATTAACAAACTAATGCTTTAACTTTTATCAAATGTTACTATTAGTTAGAATTTCAAAAATTGCCCATGTAAGCGAAATGGTAATATTTGTACTTCCCTCTTTGTTGTAACATTTTGTAGGTAAATTCTGTAGATAAAAATGTTGGATCTAAGCTTATTAATAATGCTACCACATCACACATGGGGCAAAAAGAAACGGTAAAAACATTAATTATTTGATAATTTTCTTTTTATTTTTTTATTTTTCCATGTGTTGTAAATCTAACATAACTAATCAATTGAATTCTAGGTCAATTGTATGGACAACAATCTGAAATTTAAGGACAATACTAAGGCTGCCACATCTAATGCATCATGTAAAGTTGTGCAAAAAAAGTTAGTTCTCAGAGTAACATATCAAAAATGGTGCAACAAGAAAAGCTAACAATGGTATGTATTTGACAATTTTCTTTTCTTAATTTTCCACATGGTTGCTAATTTTTCTTACGTCGTTAATTGAATTTTTTAGGGAAGTGTGAAAATTAGAAAAAAAAGTATTTCATCAATGCCCGAGACTCCACTTCTTGAAACGCCATCACATTTGGAATCTCAAGAAAATGTTCCACATGTATGTATTGCGCAAAAT
This sequence comes from Ambrosia x helenae, assembly GCA_030844895.1. NCBI lineage: Eukaryota > Viridiplantae > Streptophyta > Magnoliopsida > Asterales > Asteraceae > Ambrosia > Ambrosia x helenae. Next base: position 72,986,399 of record CM061234.1, read on the forward strand.
GCAAATACATATTGACTTTAACTTTATCATGTTAATATGCCATATTTTTTTGTAGACATTTAAGTGTGTTCTGTATTCTTGTCATATGACCAACCGCGTGGCATATGGTACAATTTACTACTCAATGGAAAATCAAACCATTCATGGAGTTCCATTACAAGATAATTGTTATAAAGTTTCTGTTGATGAAGCTATAAAGGAGGCAGCATATTTACCAATTCAAACAGGGGAGTTAGAAACAGTTGGCGAAGCATTAGGTTCTTTTGTTCCTTGGTCAAAATCCCTTGTCAAACCTGACGAAAAGGTTTGTTTTTTAATTAATCTTGAATTAAGTATAACTAAATTAGGAATTTTTATATATGTTTTCTTGTTTTTGTTTCTCCAGTTACCAGATTCACCATCCAGTCAAACACCAAACACTACAACTACGTTCGCCAAGAAGCAAAAGAAGAGTTTTACTACTCTAGATGGATTAAAAAAATTGCAGCAAAAGAACAAGAAGATGAAAACCGGCTAAGAATTAGATTTTTAGTATTTAAGTTTGAAACATATGTATGGAATTTGGTTTATTATTTTTATAATATCATTTGGTTTTCTCATTTTAATGGTCACATAGAATCACAGAAAATATGTGTCACCAAAGGTTAGAAAATAGCTACACATAAAGTTATAATATTTCATATGGCTTTATATAACAATTATGTGTGACCAAAGGTTAAACAATAGTCATACTAAAAATTATAAATTTCATGTGGCTTTACATAATTATTAGTCACACAATCTTAATTTTTGTTTATTTTTGTGTGACGGAATGATAACAATTGACATGGGTAAAATGAAATATGTGTGACCAAATGTTGGACAATAGCCATGGAAAAAATTACAATATTTCAAGTGGCTTTATATAATCATTAGTCATACTCTCCTCCATTTGTTTTTTTTTTGTGTGACGGAATGATACCAAATGCCATGGACAAAACGGATAATGTGTCACCAAAGTTAGGCAATCGCCACACCATTGTCACTTTTTTTTATGTGACAAAATAATAGCAAATGCCATAGGAAAAAAAAATATATGTGACCGAAAGTTAGAGTAAAGTCACACATATAATTACAAAATTGTTTCGTGTGTCTATAAATAGTTTTTGACCACACTTACAGTAAATTCATGTGACTATATAATACAAACGGCCACACTTACATTGAATTCATGTTGCCATTCCTACCCTTTAGCCACACTTAATAGATGGAAAGCTTATTAAAACAATCATTTTTGTCACATATTTTTTTAATTGATGTGGCTAAAATAAAACTTTTAGTGACTATATAACTAAAATGGCCACACTTAGAGTAATTTCATGTGGCCGTTACTACCCTTTAGTCACATTTAATAGACAAAATGCTTGATTTCAAAAAGAAATATTGGTATCCTTTAGCCACACTTTTTAAGTGCTACGGCCACTAAATGTGAATGTGGCCGCATGATACCTACGATGACTCGACCTATGGTCACACTTGAGCTGGAAAAAAAAAAAGTGTGGCGAAAGGCATATGGTCACACTTTTTTTGTGTGGCCGTAGGCATATTTTGGCGTAGTGACGCATGATTATATGAATGATTGGGTGTTGATGAATGTGGAATAACATGTGTACGTGAATTGCATGCTTATGTGAACTACTGCGTGTTAGTTAACTTGTACGTAAACGTTATGAGATATGTGCACTTAGGGTAAATATAATATGAATTGATAAAACAGTAGTTTTATATGAGTTGGTAGGACTATTATTGTCGGGATTAATCTCGAGAGTTAGATAGGGCTATTGGGCTCGCTTATCAAATAAAAATCACTAGAGCCCGAAACCTTGGCCCATGATCCTAACCTTAGTGTTTTGTTTATAAAAAAAAAATAAAACAAACCCTAATCCTACCCTTTGCGCCTTGGATTAGAGCACCCCCCACAACCACCTTTCAATCCTAATCTTCATCAATTTTCCACTAGTTCAAGCAATTTCGGGTGCTATCTTGTGATTCTAGGGATTCTAGCAACTCAAGGTATATGTTTTACATGTTGTATGATGTGATTTTAGGCTGGAAAAATTGTAAAAACTTTAGGAAATATGCATGCTAGAATCGCAAATCAATGTATGTTGAATGTTTATGATGTTTGTTAAAATTGTTGATGAATATTGTTGATAGAAATCATATCTAGAGTATATGGTACGTAAAAACCTGAGATTAAAGGTGATAATATGAATGTTATTATGTTAATATGAGATTATTGCATGATTATAGGGTATTGAGAATGATTAGGGTTTATAAGAGTCATGTTAATAAAATTCTGATTTGCTGACAGATTCATTGTGACGAATTGTAGGGCTGTTTATAGAGTGATTAAAAGGTGTAATCTGATTGTTTTCTAATGCTAAAACATAACTTATGGTGTTAGCTTTTCAAAAAGTCCAAAATCATGCGTTTTGGACTTGTTTTGACATATATTCATGATTTTATAAGTTTAAAGGTATAATCAGATTTTCGGATATGAAAAATGGACCAACTTTAAAAGGTTATAACTTGAGTTTTACGAGTCCGTTGATCATGAAATTTGGACAGAGGTTGAGTCTCGGAGTATAAAAGCTTTTCCAATTGGACTCATCTCGTTTGGATTAGTCTAAGATTTTTAATGAATTTTTATGTAAGCTGCTGTCAACAGCACTCTTTTTCTGAGGTGTCTACTAAATTAATTTTCATAAAATCTTGAGGTGTTTTTGATGGGAAATAAAAATAGTAGAGTCACGTAAAAACGTTTTAGAAGCTTCTGTAAAATTTTGGGCACTTGAAGAGTTGATTTGGTATTTTATAAAAATTGGTTTCCATAATGTAAAATCTGCCCAGAAAACACAGATTTGCGAGAAATTGATTATGTGACGATTTGAGTATGTTAATGAGTTGTAAGTTATGAAATTCTATATGAAGACATGCTTATATGTTATTTATGTGGTGTAGATGCCATGATAGGTTGATGGTATGCAATGTGTGATGAGAACTAGCTATGTTAAAAGTCGTAACATGTTGCATCATTTACTAGTCACCAACGATTGACGGGTTTTGCATGGTCTATTTGTGTCAAGTACAATTATTTGAGAGGTCACTTAAGTCTTGGTGTCAAGCACATTCAAACATTTGCAACCTTGTATTTGATAGGTTATTGGTAGGCGAGTAGTCTTCCACGTTTACTGTCTTTGCAGTTTATTCTTAGCACGCAACCTAAGGTGAGTTTCACTACTTTTTTCTCAAAAGCATGCGTCTCAGGTTTGAGACAATTTACTAAACTTTTCCTAGTCCGGTTGGGACTACTTTCACATCCTGGGTTGGGATGCTATGACTCCTCGTGTGGGTCGGCTTTTACTAGTTTACAAACTTTGTCCTTGATGAACTAAACCAACACTATCTCTGTAAGTCCTTCACATACCGAACGAATTGCCGGGTTATGGCAAGCGGGTTATTAGTTGATAGCGCTATTAGGTCTGACAAACCTCACACCGGCTCGGGAGCGCGGGAGTGAACTATAACTTAACAGATTTTTATCATTGTTGATAGGCAATGATGTAAGGCATGCAGCTCACATTTGTGACTACACGTTCTTTAGCAATTCGGTATATCGGTGTTAGTTATCATGAATGGGTTAGCTACCCTTGACATACGATGAACTAGTGTTTACATGGTTCTTGGAGCTAACTCAATTACTTGTTTACGTGGTTTTGGAAACCAGTACTTTTACATACTCATTTACTTTACTATGTGAACTCACCAGCTTTTTGTTGACACACGCTAGCATGCTTTTGCAGGTAACTAGGTATGGAGCACGTCTAGGACATGCATCATATCATATCATGGGTTTACAAACATTTAAACTTTCTTATCATTTAACTGGTTACTTTTGGTTTTTGGGCGCGGTGTTTTGCGCAGACGTTTATTTAACTGTTTTGCAAATTTGCTTCCGCTATACTTAATTTGGTTTGGTTAAAAAGTTTAAACTTGATTTTACAATAACGAACTAAATGGTTGGGCATTTAGAGTCGTTCGTATAACTTATGGCTATGAGATTCTGGTGTGTCATGCGCCTCGCGGTAAAACCCCGCAGTGGAAATTTGAGGGTGTGACACACCGTATGCACATGTGCATTTCACTATTAAATCACACTTTTGAATGAATTGTCAATTATTATAATTAAATGATTATTAAATGGACGTTACAAGGGGTAAAAAATTTTATTCAACGATCATTAAATGTACGTAAATTGAGATATAAAATACACTCGAACTCGTCAATTGTTTAGTCAGGCATATTATAACATAAAACGAAAAATAAAACATGTGTAGGACAACAAACATGAATAAAATTAAAACAACTGTTTATAAAAACTATAATATAAGATACGTGTTCTGCATGCACATGTGCATTTCACTAATATATTCAACTACTTAAACCGGTCGCCGACTTTTATCCGAGAAAACCTTTGCGTTCCACTCATTCCAAAGACATTATATGGTTGCGTATACAATACCCCTGAGTAAACTCCGTTGCGCAGCTATCTTCGTACTTGTTTCAGCCACCTACATCAGATCATCAACATCAAACAGCAGCATCGGCTACAACCGGCACCATCTGCATATCCTAAACCACAACTCCTGTGCGAACCAACAACGTGTAAATAAATGTGTGATTGTTTTCAGCAGCTTCGGTGCATAACGGACAAATATCGTCTGCTACTATGACTCCACGTTTCTGCAGCTCCTGTTTTGTAGGTATGCGACTCCGAAATACCCGCCATATCCGTAACTTACACTTGAGAGGAATCCAGACCTTCAACTTAACCTTCTGTCCGACACCATTGTTGCGGCAATCGACGAACAACTGTTTTGCCTTCCGGACCGTATAAATTCCGTCTTTGTCACCTCTCCATTCCCAACGATCACTGCCTTCTATCCATTTGTAGTCGTAAAACACCTACAACAAATTAAACATATCCAAATTAATAAGAATTAAACTTTAATGCACATGTGCATTAACATTAATTTTAACATTACCATATAAACTATGCACAACCTTAATGATAACAATAATTAAACCTTAATGCACATGTGCTTAACATTAATTTCAACATTACCATATAAATTATGCACATGTGCATCAGTTTCGTCAACCAAGTCACAAAGAACGCAAGAAACATTATTGAGCTTAACATTCCTTCTCGATATAGCCGTTTTAGTTGGTAGCCGCTCCACTTCAACTCTCCAAGAGAAGACTTTAACTTTTAGAGGGACCCAAGACGACCAGCTCATGTGCAGTTTTCGGCTAGCTGCTGCAGCCAAGTACAACTTGTTCCTGCAGTCTTTAATAGTGAATAAACCATCTGCTGTACCTTCCTATATCCAAGTATCTCAGATCGAACTCAATCGAATACTACTCAGCATCATCATTTCTTCAGAATTTGGACTTATCAACCATTCCAATCTTTCTACTGCATGTTTGTTCCATACTTCCTGCAGCGAACTTTTTTTGTCAGGCGAAATCGCGAATAATAACGGCCATTTGTCTTTGAGTAGTTGATCTCCACTCCAGTAATCTAGCCAGAATCTGATATCGCTTCCATCACCCACGTTGTCTTAATGAAAAGAGAAAGGCTTCTGTTTTGCAGGATTAAAGAAGTAAAAAGTTTGACAATCGGCCTCCAACATCCTGTCAAGGAATTATTAAACGGAACTAAGCCCCAATAATTCCTATTCCTGTGATGCGCCTCAATTACTCTAGACAATAACATATGCATGTGTGCATTAGAGTGATTGAGCATAATGATATCAGTATAAATGCACATGTGCATTAAAATTACTTTTATCAGTGGCAACTACAGTATGCACATGTGCATTAACATTCTTAATTAACATGTACATATCAAGAAATGGCACCACTTTAACATGCTTATGGTAAAACATATAAATATAGAACAAACATACCTAAATTCAATCAGAACACAGAACTGTCCAATTCCTGTACAAATAAGAAAACAAAGGGATCAGAACAATCAACAAACATGGATACCATATCTCAAACATACCTAAATTCAATCAGAACATAGATCTGTCTAGTTCCTTATTCAACTCAGAAAATAAAGGGATAAAAAACAATCAACAAACATGGAGACCATAACTCAAACATTCCTAAATTTAATCAAAACACAGATCTGTCCAGTTCCACGTTCGAATCAGAAAACAAATGGATAAAAAACAATAAACAAACATGGATACCATAACTCAAACAAGGAACCAAAGCTTCTCCGTGTCGATGCCGACCGAATTCAAAGACAGATGCAATAAATGCACATGTGCATCATGGTAAAACATATAAAAAAAGAACAAACATGCCTAAATTAAATGTTATTGTTTCCATTATCATTACTAGAACCCAGCAACAAATCCACAACCATCACTCACTAACTAATATCCATAATCACATATTAGAAACATATAACTCGAATTTCACAGATTCGTTATTCGCATAACTACTCAATCTTATCACTTCAATTTCAATCGAAAACCGATTCAAATATTAACCTAGATTTAATAGATTCGTTCCTATTAGAATCAAATCTTCAAAACGACTTACAAAACGGAACCTGAGAGCAAGTGAAAATCTATGTTCTCTTTCTCTCTCTATCTCTAAATCTCAGATTTGAAGCTTTCTCTCTCTAAAAGTAGCTAAAATACGTACCGGAGGACGAAAACATAAGTTCTCTACAACATTATCGATCGATGAGCAACGGTATCTACAACTTTCTATCTCTCTCTCTCTCTACACCATCAGAAAGCATCGAGAAATAATAACAGGCGGACAAACATGGAAGTTGTTTCTCTCTCTAGGCTCAAGATCTCCTGCTTTCTCTCTCTATAATCTTCAAAATCGATGTTGCATCTACAATATCTATGCCTCTGTCTCTAAAAGATGGATTAGAAATGGTGTTTGCTAATGATATTGGTTTGTTGTTGAATCGATTGAGCTGTTACGTGGCGGATTACGGTGGTTTGTTGTTGAAATGGTGTTTGGCTGGAGTAAGTATATGAGAAGAGGAAGGTAGATGATTTGTTTGGGTGGAGTAAGTATATGAATAAGAAGAGGAAAGTAGATGATGCTTGGCTCACAATAGTTTATAAGTATATATTTACAATAATACCCCCTGTTCACATTGGTTCTTTGGTTCTCTCCCTAAAGTTGGTTCTCGTATGATCCCTACCCTATATATATATATACATACATATAATAACCCATATAACCTAAAAAAGTAACAATCAAGACAAAACTTGATCTACCAAGTAAGGTTTCAAATACGTGGCCAAGACATTAAGCACATTTCCGCTTATTAAATAAAAACTTAAACCACACTTTAAACAAGACAACATTCTATTCATATATATATATATATACTATATTAATAAGCATATAGGAAGGGCAACTTTGGTCATTTGCCAAGGTACAAATCTTGAAAGCATATTGTACAATGATTCAATGCATAAAAACTCTTAATCTTCTAAAGGTGCAAGTTATGATGCATGATGTACAAGCCTCTTATGCCAAAAATAAACAACACGGATACATTCATCAAACTAGGGTTTCTTTCATCAGACACATTTCATAACCTTATCCCCTCTTCCTCTTTATCCCGCCCCCTTTTTCTCTCTAGGCGATTTTTCCAGATCTAGGGTTTCTGAAATCATCAATGCTAGATCCTTCTTTTCAAGATGGCATATCCTTTCCTCCCTAAAGCTTTTCGTCAGATACAAGAACCACCACCCTCCGAAAACCCCGTCTATTTCTCCCCTACAACTCATTCGGGATTGGCAAACTGAATATCAGTTTCCTCCATGAAGCTGATTTTTAAGCAACCAAGATCCGAGGAAAATCGTTTTGGCTCAATAAATCAGGTAAAACCCTATAAATATATTCGAGTTGCTAGGTAAATCAACACGTATTAACACAGATATGTAACTTTGTGTTATTTTCCAGCAGATCTTGGCTAACTAAAGTTCAGTGTGTATAAACCCTGAACTTACATGTATTAATGTTCGGCAAGGAAAAGTTTGGTGACCGAGTTACGATTCGGACCAAAGGTTAGGGTTCCTGCGAATGTGATAAGTCAGATCTCATACTGTATAATAGGTTTATTTCTGGTATTTTCTCATACTTTAAGTTGTAACTTTGGTACAAATGGATTGTTTTTTGTTTTTTTGTTTTTTTTTTTGGTACTCAAAGCTATCAAAACTATGTTGTGATAAAAAATTGTTATGGTAATCATCTAACAGGTTAAGTTTTCAGTAGCAAGAATGTGCTCCAAATGTTGACTAGGAGAGAGATAACTCCAAGAATAAATGAGTATGTGCCAAGAAGGCATAGGGTAGAAAATTTGCTCTCAACCATCTAACATTAAGCCTAACAATGAAAGTGCAAGGTATTCAAGGCGTGAACTTCTTTCAAGGTACTTAAGTAGAATACAAAGTCCTATTTCATGTTTCTCATATTGTCGTACATGTCTTAAATGTGGTAAACTTGACTCATTTGCTTATGAATTAGTCAATTCAGGTTGTATTTTATCTTTACAGGTCAATGCTTAAACAGAATGGGTCACGCTGGTTGAAGTTAAACCAAATTGAAATGATATAGTATTAATAACCATATATGGCACCAAAGTTTTAATAAAAAAAAGCTATAGATTGTTGTGTTATGGCCTGGGTTTTAAAAAGCGCGCCTAGGCGCATCAAGGCGCAGCCTAGGGCGCCTCAGGGCTTTGCGCCTATCCTTTTCCCAAAGGCGCGCGCCTCAGGCGCTTTTTTGTCAAATTTCAGGCGCTTTTTTCCCTGAGGCGCGCTCCTCACGTACCCTGGGTATTTTTTATGCATAAAAATGTTATACCTTGGTGTTTTTGGCTTGTACATATAGGTAAAATCACATAGAAACCTTATTTATAGCTATATTTTGGGTAAATGAAGTTAAAAACTCATGGAATATATATGGGATATATAAAAAAAATTATATAATTATTGTGCGCTTCGGGTACGAAAATCCCACGCTTTTTGCGCTTCGCGCGATGCGTGATGCGCTTAGACCACGTCGCTTTTGTGCGCCTATCGCTTTTTAAAACCAAGGTTATGGCGAACCAAACCCAACCCCCCCCCCCCACACACACACACAGAGACTACATGATTTGAAATTTTGACTTGTTATGAAATGCATGTTCCCCTCATTTTGTTACCTCTAAGTTTTCTATTTGTTGTAAATTAAAATAAGTAATAGTGCAGTTGAATAGGATGGAATCTGAATCTTTGTGGTACTTATCAACTTTGTTCATTAATGCCTTCACCTAGGTCGACTATTGCAACTACCTTGTCTACTTGGATTGCTTAATATGAATACATGGATTCTTAAGGAAGGTCTAGAAATTCTTAAAAATAGGGACTAAGATATGAACAGGGCTTATTATGTACTTAACCTGCATCTACCATTTAAGCTGTCACAAAAAATGTCAAAATTAATTTTTTATAGTTTCATAATTTTGCAGGAGGTAAACAGGCGACAATGAAGTTGGAGGGGCTTACAACAACTATGGATGTTCATCTAGGGACAATTCGGCCAGCTCTTGACGTTGAAGGTATCCAACATGTGTTTGTTTGCTCTATTCTTTTGTATAACGTATCTTGATTTTGCCACCATTGTAAGTTTCACTTAATCTTTTTTTATGTAGTATGCACACTATTAATAGTACACATGCTTCTTGTGGCAATTTCAACCAAATTGTTAATAAACGGGCCAACATGCTTTATTTAATCTGTAACGAGTCAAATGGTTCAAAAAGTTATGAACAAAATTGGTCGGATGAGTTGGCGGGTCAAATGGATTGAAAGTCGTCTAAAGTGTAAAACAGAAAAAAATTCTTCTGAATCATTTTATTAAAAGTGTCCAGACTTCATATTATTATTGAATAGAATAGCTTTGTAACTAATTAGATAAATTAAATATATGTGGTGGTTATCTATATTTCAAGTCGCTTATATGTAAATTGTTGTAAATCATGTTGACAATTAAGATGGTTTGATTTTGCTACCTTTAAATCTCTTCAAGTGTTCTAAGTTGTTGTAAATCATCATGTGGATAGTTGGGACCAAATAAGAGAGTATTTGAAAATATCATTCATTTGATTCCAACGAGTGCTTTTATGTTACGTTTAACTTTAGTGATTGGGATCATCTTTGATGCAGGTTACCATGAGTCAGATGTTTGGTATATTTCAAATGGTGAAAGAGTGCAAATCACAGACATGGTCTGCCACACTGATTTCCTAAAATGGTGAAAGACTTTAGAATAGGAATTGGTCTGCTCATAAAAAAGTATTTCAACTCAATGTGGAAGTTAGAACCAATATTTTTAACTTAACCTCATGTATATTAGAGGTAGGTGGTCTATTCTTATCTCTAAACAATTTCATACAGAGGTCAACATCAGCCATTTTAAATGCATCATGCAGAAGTTTAGTTTTAGTAATAGTAATATATTACAAGTAGGGATGTATTCGATTTTTTTATATATTTGTAATCTATTTATAGTTATTTACGTGTATATCATGTTAAAGATACAAATATAAATGTATTTTGAGGTTTTTCTGCACCAACTTTTGTCTTACACAAATTCTTTAGACTCGTTTTTGGCTTTTAATCTGTGTGTTTTTTTTCTAACTCTTTTCTCTTTCACAGGACCCGAAATCCCTCTTCAAACTGCACAAGTTTCTAAAAGAGTTAAACAAGAGAAAAAAAGGGTCTGATGCTCTGATCACCCCCTGGCCTCTGCAGATGACAGGCTGCTCCGGTGTAAAATTTATTTTTTTTTATGTTTTTTTCTGCCCATCACAAGCAAATTGTAAAGACTTTTGAAAATTGGTCAAAGAGAAAAGGACAATCACTCTAAAAGCTTATATGCACACAATGTTTGTATGTTTACACGTTCCATCTTGTTATTTTGCTCATAATGTAAGATTGCAAATGTTGATGTTGATTTTATAGGCCATTCTGGTTGATCATAACTTTCAATCACATAATTTGAAAGGGAATGCAATGGTTTCAAGATATTTGTATTGTCATAAAGATTGTTATTTGTTCTTATTGAGTTGTCTATGTCTTTTGTATATTGCATACAAGATTGGTAATTATTAATTAATAATATCTAACATGACCATGGTGTTGTTGTGATGCATAAACGATTGGTGGATTATTCATTAAACTTAACATAATATTTTGGTGTTGCGGTTAGAATAGAAGCTACACGACGGTTGTGGTTTGGACAGGAGTTAGGGCGACCAATGGTGCTGTTGTGGTTGGAACACAGAATGCATGGCCAATTAGCGCATCTGCAATTCAGGCAGGAGCTGCAATGCAAACGTTCGACAACCACAGTTTTCTTCACCAGTTTCAAACCGATTCTTCTAATTCTGATGAAAGCCGCCAATAGCATTTTGTTGAGCTTTTTTTTTAAAGTTAAGCCGGGGGTTTTGGACTTTTTAATTAACTATGATCCATTATAATCTTACATGTATTTTAGTGTGTCTTCAAACGTATTAAATTAAGACGTTTACTGATTTATATTCATGAAATTTCAGTTTAGACATTTACTTAATTAACTTCATAACCACTGAATGTACATTGTTATCAAAATTACATTTATGTTATAAGATATAATTAACAAAGGGGCTGTTTGGTTGATTAAGTGCTGAATTATTAAGTGGTCTGAATGGTTAAAAGGCTCTGAATGGTTAAGAGCTTAATCATTCAGCATCCCTTATTAGCTTAATGGTTCAGCACTTAATCATTCCATTCAGATGCTGAAACAAACAGTCTGAATGCTGAATGATTCAGACCTGAATGATTAAGAGGCTGATTAAGAGGCTATCAAACAGCCCCAAAGTGCCTTTAAATTTGGGATTGTTAACACATATTTCAATTGGACCACACACACTACTTAGTATTAGTATATTTATGCTTTACCTACATTTTATGTTTGATCAGCTGTTCCAAACCATTTTTTGTATTAGATTGTATTAACTGTGTTTTAATCAACCATTCACGACGTGTTTATATTTTTTTTTTGTTTTCTATTTAATCACTTGTTTTAGTCACATATTCTGTTTGGTCACATGTTTTATGTTTAATCGAATCGCCTTCCATATACATGGTTAACTTGTTTGATCTTTAGTAAACATGTGGAATATAATTACGATAATGGCTTTAGTAAACATGAGAATGGAACTTCTACGACAAAACATTAACGAACGAACCGAGTTGTAAATTGTTGTCGCCGCCGCATCGCGCGGGTTTCTTACTAGTATATATATATATATATATATATATATATATATATATAATAACACATATAACTCAAGCCATATAATAACATATTAGGCGCGTTCCGCCTACTTACGTTTCATGCCAAAATAATATGTATGAGTTAATATGGATTTCATTCGTACACAAAATATTTATAACTTTATAAAATATTTTATGACTTTATAAAAATAATCATACTGGTTTAGCATGCACGTCAGCCCAGAATATTTAGAAAAATATAAAATAACTACTGGGCACAAGAACTCACAGGTTGCGAAGCTTTCATTTCACGAGTAAACTGTCTCGCGAATAAGTCCCCAAACAAGAACCTGTCGTCGCACAAACCATCCCGATCAATCCTTGTATCTCAGAATCACCAATCCATTTATTTCAAAACAGCAAGCTACAAGCTCGGCTGAAACTATACCAAACCGTATAAAGGACGCTTTGAATCGCCTTAGCGTACGTGTCGTCCTATACGTGTCTGTTCAGAACTCCGGTAACAAGTTGCGAACCAAATCTCGTTTCGTTTATAGCTTGACCATACTAACTCCTTTTAGGAGAACCACATATCCACGTGCTCGTCTCTACATGACCATCCTCAGAAAATTATTGGCGTTGGCTATTGACGCCTTCGCTGCTGCCAGAACGCAGAACCGCCTGCCAGCTCGTTCGGTTTTTCTCGCCAACAATTCGAGTAGACAAAAACCGACCCAAACAAACTCCGTTTTGGGCAAATAATATATCCACGCATTCGTATCACCGAACCCTTCCAAACCCATCAGTTGCCATTGCCGAAATCTGCTGCTATAGTTGCCAGAAAGAGAAACAGTGCCTGTACGTTACTGTTTACGCATCTGTCTTCGCGTAGGTCGTAACCCGCTCATACGAACTCCGTTTGGGATAAATAATATATCCACGCGACCGCGTCGCCAAACACTTTTACCCTATATCATTTTTGTCCCCATATTCTGCTTGATCCGCCGACGATGGCAAAAACAGTGGTCGGAAGTCCTGAAATTTCGCTTCAATCCATCAGAAAGACTAACCAACGACTGGGAGGAACCGGACTTAGAACCAGCCTTCGTAGCCTATCCTAAAGCAGACCAAATCAATACACGCTATGCGTAACTGTCCCTTGAGCAATCGCTCTCGAACCGACAAACCTTATCCGAGTTTTTCTTACACAAACCGTGACCAGCCAGGCTCAATCGTAAATCAATATCTAGGCAGAAAAATCCGAGAATATGATAATTGTAACATCACGAAATTTTTTATAAAAAAAAGGCCTTATCTTATATATATATATATATATATATATATATATATATATATATATATGTATCTAAGCCTTTATTTTCTCTTCCAAACTCACAACTTATATATATATATATATATATATAAATATATATATGTGTGTGTTATAATAATAATAATAATAATAATAATAATAATAATAATAATAATAATAATATTAAGACACTAAAATCAGATTTTTAGAGTTATGTTACAATCCTTGAAACAAAATCCAAACCCACTTTAGAAATCCTGAAATTTCGAGCCCTTGTAGCCCAGCCCAGACCCCATTAAAACCCGAGCCCAGCAAAGCCTTGGCCCACTTGTCCCTTAATCTGTTTTAAAAAGAAATTAATATAGTGCCCCTGCCGGGACTCAAACCCGGGCAGGAAGCACCACTCGCACGCGCGTCCACCACCTGAGCCATGTCTATCTATTGTTTTAAACCCAACATAAATTATATTTAAGCACACTTTTTCGTCTCTTTTTCCTTCTTCCACGTGGACGCGAGACAGCAGCAGATATTGATTTTTTTTTTTATTTTTTTTCTTTCTTCTTTCTTCTCTTTTGACCAAATTTAATTAGCTTATTTAACGCATAATAATCAAAGATTGACTCGAAATCGTGATTATCGCATGTATGCGTGATTACCCATCCAATTATAAATCAATTAATACACAAATTAACCTTTTACGCGTCAACATTACAATGGGTCAAAACTTGCCAAATCGAACACCAATCCTTTATCCTATAAATTGAGCCTCTGAATACGATTACAACTCGCCAATCATTCTTTCCTAACCTCCAATTTCTCTTAACAATCCACTGCTTTTGAAGTTTGGTTCGAGTTTGACTTTTTCATTGACCGATCGATTCTGTATCAAAAACGTAATTGTAAGTGCGATTTTTCTTGTGGGTTTCATTATTCGGTTGATGAACAACATTAACCCTATGGTTAATTGGGTTAATGTTGGGTGGATTGTTCAATTGAAAAACTAGGGCTCGATTGATATTATTTGGGGAAGAAGACTAGAATTCCATCTGTTTAAAATCAATTCGTATTCAAATAAAACACAAACAGACATGCAGGTCAGTTGGTTGTGTGCATTGTGTGGACCAGGTGAGGAGCAGGGTTCGATCCCTGCAACCACCAGCCTTTTTCTTTATTTGTTTTGTTTTCTTTAAACAAACAAATATACTTCCTTTTTTTTTAAATTCATTTTAAATACCAAAACCCTCTTAAAAAAATTCTACAAAATTACCTTATATTAATCTCATGTAAAAGTTCAACTTACAATTTTTAGTTTTCTGAAATTTATTTATTTAATATTTATAATAATTAAATCAAGTTTATTCTATTTTATTTATAAAAATCTATAAAAATATCAAGACGATCTTATTAATTTCCACAAAACTTATCCTAAGTTTTTATAACATTAAGCTTTTCAGAAATGATTTTTATTTCAGAAAAATCATTGATTTAATATTTTTAATCAATTTTTGTTAGTTTTAATTATAATTAAATCATAATAAATTCCATTTTTATTATTTTTGCACCAAAATTTTATACAATTTATTTTTATATATTTAGAACAGAAATATAATTTTTAAAATGATAATTATTTAATTTTAGTAATTTTTAATTATTAAAGTTAAAGTTTGACAATTTGTAGTAAATAGATTTAATAATCTATTTTAAAGAAAATAATTTTGCAAAAATTATTTTTATACTTTAAACACATTATTGTGACCATCCTAAATTTAAATTTCATAAAAAGATTTTTGGTTAATTATTTACTAAATTTCTCTCAATTGTCGAATATTTTTTAATAATAATCAAACAAGCATTTATCCCCAATTCGAAGCCCTAGAACTTATACATTTGTAGACTTGATAGACTTGGACATATTTATTACCTCATTTTAGGGTGATACTTGATACATTTGGTCAACACAATTATCCAAATTTCTCAACAGATATAACATTTTACCAAGGTGAGTTTTACATAGCCCCTTTTCTATTTATCACCGTTTTTGGGGTGAAACATGTTACAACATCATTTATGCAATTCAATCATCAATGTGTCTATGTGTTTTCTATGTTGCATTATGTCTTGAGCATGATTAGAGTAAGCACCATTCTAGCATAATCATTAACTCCGTACAAGCTGGCGGTAAACATTGATAGATCTATTGGACTGACAATCCCACCCGGATACGTGCCTCCTACAAAGGTAGCGTGGGTGTTTGTTATCGTATAACATATTCAAGTGGACCATGAGCGTATGGTATGTATCATATTATAACAGTCATCAGGGTTGGTTATGCACTCGATTTATTTCTAGTATGTTCTCACATATGGACTAGATTTACATGACACATGAATTGCACAACATTTTTATTCAATTATCAAAAACCTATGTAATTCTCAGCAACTTTTGTTGACCCAAAACCTTTCCAACTTAACATGTTTCAGGTTCTATTTGCTTGAAGATTTGAATTTGATGCTTGAAGATATGTGTATAGTTTTATTCAATTTGATGTACAAATTCTAGAACAATTGTATGTAATTCATTTAAATCATTTAATGAAATTTATTATTCACCATGAGCTATTGAACAATCATCAATACGTGACATCCCGATGTTTCCGCCATCGGTTGGGGTGTTACAGATTGGTATCAGAGCCATGGTTATAGGGAATTAGGTTATTAGAAAAATAATCTAGTCTATAACCATAGGATTTAACAAGTACTTGCTTCTTTTACTTGCTATTCTCTATCTTCCTCCTACTTCTTATCCCTACTTTCATTCCTACAAGAAGGTTGCTCTCCATCAGTGGATCTATTCTTAGACTGATAGGACAAATTCCTCAGGTTTAACCTGAACCCCCTTGAGATCTCGTCGAAGTTCTATATTTTAATAACGAACACGTGCAATCTGGAAGGGTGAACGCCTGTATTCTGAGTCTTCTGTCTAGGCTGGCATTGCACATATATCCCAATCAGACGAGGGACCCGGATGCCTACCTGGGAATTCTCGGGATGAGTGTTCACTTATAGGCTAAAGCATGTCTTCATATGTTATTAGAATCTGGAATCTTTGATAAGTCAACGTTTTCGTTTATTCGTTTTAATTAATGAATAAATGATTACATTCCTTATATTACCTCATTCATTTCATGCCTCATTGAGACTTCATTGTATCCCTTACAGATCATGTCTCCACGCCACATCACTCGCATTAATAGTGATGACAATCATGAAGAAGAGAGCAGCAACCACAACCCCGACCACAACACTAACCACAACAATAGAGGTGATGCCCAACTAGCTACGATTATTTCTCAACAATTGGCACAACAAATCACAACTCTTGTTTCTAACTTGTTGACTCAAGTCATCCCAATGAATAGGAACGGCAATGGAAATGGAAATGGCGATGGAAATCACATAAAGAACGGAACCTTAGTTCGGAAAAGCGAGAAAACAAGTATTGTGGCCGCGGTAACTACCAAGAACCAGAAGCGTAAGACCAGGAATCCTAATGTAAACCTTACTACACAAGCCTCTAACAAGAAGCCTTATACAAGAAACTTTCCATTGTGTAACACATGCAATCTACATCATCCCACTGTTTCAGCATGTCGCGTGTGCACCAATTGTGGTAGGTATGGCCATCTGGTCAACACATGTCGCGAGACCCCAATCCCTAATGCCAATCAACCAACCAACCCTGCTCAGGTTACTAATTCTAAACGTCTTGGTAATTACAACTATGGTCAATGCTATGAATGTGGAAACCCAAATCACTACCGTAACCGATGCCCTAAACTAAACCGAGATCAAGACCCTCCAGCTACTTAACAGCAAGTTCCACCGTTTAAATGATGTCTACTTTTTAATTCTATGTATTGCCACTTTTGAATCAAATAATAAATTCAAGTATTATCATAACATCTGTGTGCATGCTTGTTTGAATGTGAACTAATTGCTATATCTATAATCATACTTGCTTACTTGTACAACAATTAGTTGACTACCAAACAATCTACTCAACGATTGGTGGAGGTCATCATGTCTTTCCAACAGTCGGGGAGAGGCCCTACCACCTGCTCAACGACTGGTGGAGACTATCAGACCTGCTCAACAATCGGTAGAGTCATAGAAGGACACAAAACCTTAATGTAAGGTAAATTGGTGATTGCGGTCCGGAACGTAATCATGAATTTACAGGTACGTTAAGGTGGTGTGAAATGCTATCAAGATTTTCGGTAGTTAACCAAATGTAAACTCTAGATATCTAGTAGTTCATCAACTCACACGTAACACGCCTCTTATCCACGCTATTCGAGACTAGTTACTCTATTCATTGTCGTGCCCTAACATAAAAATCGTCAGGTCACACTTGTCCTAATTTCTACCCAACCCCCTTCAAACCCGTGTTTTCAATAAACTTCGTGACGAAGTTTCCAAAAGTAGGGGAGACTGTAACATCACGAAATTTTTTATATAAAAAAAAGGCCTTATCTTATATATATGTATCTAAGCCTTTATTTTCTCTTCCAAACTCACAACTTATATATATATAAATATATATATGTGTGTTATAATAATAATAATAATAATAATAATAATAATAATAATAATAATAATAATATTAAGACACTAAAATCAGATTTTTAGAGTTATGTTACAATCCTTGAAACAAAATCCAAACCCACTTTAGAAATCCTGAAATTTCGAGCCCTTGTAGCCCAGCCCAGACCCCATTAAAACCCGAGCCCAGCAAAGCCTTGGCCCACTTGTCCCTTAATCTGTTTTAAAAAGAAATTAATATAGTGCCCCTGCCGGGACTCAAACCCGGGCAGGAAGCACCACTCGCACGCGCGTCCACCACCTGAGCCATGTCTATCTATTGTTTTAAACCTAACATAAATTATATTTAAGCACACTTTTTCGTCTCTTTTTCCTTCTTCCATGTGGACGCGAGACAGCAGCAGATATTGATTTTTTTTTTCTTTCTTCTTTCTTCTCTTTTGACCAAATTTAATTAGCTTATTTAACGCATAATAATCAAAGATTGACTCGAAATCGTGATTATCGGCATGTATGCGTGATTACCCATCCAATTATAAATCAATTAATACACAAATTAACCTTTTACGCGTCAACATTACAATGGGTCAAAACTTGCCAAATCGAACACCAATCCTTTATCCTATAAATTGAGCCTCTGAATACGATTACAACTCGCCAATCATTCTTTCCTAACCTCCAATTTCTCTTAACAATCCACTGCTTTTGAAGTTTGGTTCGAGTTTGACTTTTTCATTGACCGATCGATTCTGTATGAAAAACGTAATTGTAAGTGCGATTTTTCTTGTGGGTTTCATTATTCGGTTTATGCACAACATTAACCCTATGGTTAATTGGGTTAATGTTGGGTGGATTGTTCAATTGAAAAACTAGGGCTCGATTGATATTATTTGGGGAAGAAGACTAGAATTCCCATCTGTTTAAAATCAATTCGTATTCAAATAAAACACAAACAGACGTGCAGGTCAGTTGGTTGTGTGCATTGTCTGGACCAGGTGAGGAGCAGGGTTCGATCCCTGCAACCACCACCCTTTTTCTTTATTTGTTTTGTTTTCTTTAAACAAACAAATATACTTCCTTTTTTTTAAAAAAATTCATTTTAAATACCAAAACCCTCTTAAAAAAATTCTACAAAATTACCTTATATTAATCTCATGTAAAATTTCAACTTAAAATTTTTAGTTTTCTGAAATTTATTTATTTAATATTTATAATAATTAAATCAAGTTTATTCTATTTTATTTATAAAAATCTATAAAAATATCAAGACGATCTTATTAATTTCCACAAAAATTATCCTAAGTTTTTATAATATTAAGCTTTTCAGAAATGATTTTTATTTCAGAAAAATCATTGATTTAATATTTTTAATCAATTTTTGTTAGTTTTAATCATAATTAAATCATAATAAATTCCATTTTTATTATTTTTGCACCAAAATTTTATACAATTTATTTTTATATATTTAGAACAGAAATATAATTTTTAAAATGATAATTCTTTAATTTTAGTAATTTTTAATTATTAAAGTTAAAGTTTGACAATTTGTAGTAAATAGATTTAATAATCTATTTTAAAGAAAATAATTTTGCAAAAATTATTTTTATACTTTAAACACATTATTGTGACCATCCTAAATTTAAATTTCATAAAAAGATTTTTGGTTAATTATTTACTAAATTTCTCTCAATTGTCGAATATTTTTTAATAATAATCAAACAAGCATTTATCCCCAATTCGAAGCCCTAGAACTTATACATTTGTAGACTTGATAGACTTAGACATATTTATTACCTCATTTTAAGGTGATACTTGATACATTTGGTCAACACAATTATCCAAATTTCTCAACAGATATAACATTTTACCAAGGTGAGTTTTACATAGCCCCTTTTCTATTTATCACCATTTTGGGGTGAAACATGTTACAACATCATTTATGCAATTCAATCATCAATGTGTCTATGTGTTTTCTATGTTGCATTATGTCTTGAGCATGATTAGAGTAAGCACCATTCTAGCATAATCATTAACTCCGTACAAGCCGGCGGTAAACATTGATAGATCTATTGGACTGACAATCCCACTCGGATACGTGCCTCCTACAAAGGTAGCGTGGGTGTTTGTTATCGTATAACATATTCAAGTGGACCATGAGCGTATGGTATGTATCATATTATAACAGTCATCATGGTTGGTTATGCACTCGATTTATTTCTAGTATGTTCTCACATATGGACTAGATTGACATGACACATGAATTGCACAACATTTTTATTCAATTATCAAAAACCTATGTAATTCTCACCAACTTTTGTTGACCCAAAACCTTTCCAACTTAACATGTTTCAGGTTCTATTTGCTTGAAGATTTGAATTTGATGCTTGAAGATATGTGTATAGTTTTATTCAATTTGATGTACAAATTCTAGAACAATTGTATGTAATTCATTTAAATCATTTAATGAAATTTATTATTCACCATGAGCTATTGAACAATCATCAATACGTGACATCCCGATGTTTCCGCCATCGGTTGGGGTGTTACAATAATCCTAATGACGAATACGAGAAAGATATAATGTTACCTTTTTCTACTTTATATAATTGCTACAAACAAATTTCACGAATGGAGAGAATGATAAGTTCCACGATCTTGTCATGTGTTTCCGAGTTGGTTCATATCATCCACAGAACTGGCGTTTTTTGATCGAGAAAAAACATGATTCTGTGACCCAAAAATTCTTTGTTGATTGCCAAAGAACTGAACTCTTCACAACCACGGTGGCGCCGCTAGAGGAATTTGATATGGGGGTTATTCAAACACTCACGTAGGGTTTTCATGATGATTGCCATATTACATAGAAGCCACTCCATTCTCTTAAAGTTGCAATATAATTTCAATGATAATTAGCACCATAGTTACATCAAGGTCCTTTCAATATCCACAATAACATAATGTGTTCCCCAACTTCCCTTACAACATGATGATTTTACACACTAGCTCCTCACACTCTTGTCAAAAGTTATAAGCTCTACTAATCAAACCCATAATTGTTTAATTTATATTTACTGAGTTCCCCACCTTGTTACGACATCAAGCTTATTAAAAAAAACCGGTCGTGTACAAATGGTACAATATAATAGATAGAAATTTTGGGCGTTACATTTTCCTTGTTTACGTGACTATGCTAAACACAAGCTCTCTCCTCAAAGTGCGGAATGTATTTTTATTGGCTATGACTCAAAATACAAAGGTTATCGATGCCTAGATCCTCTTACTAATCGTATTTATGTTATCGGCATGCTGAGTTTGATGAGGACACTTTTTCGTTTAGTGGACACGTCACTCCCATTGATGAGTCTTCTCTTGTTTTTACCAATTTTGATGAATCTCTCCCTGACCCGATTCTTCCTAATCCTCCTCCCATCCTCACACCTCCTGCACCCAAAGCCACACCTCATGCCTTTCATCCTCCTTGCACCATATGTCCTAATCACCATTCCTCTTCACCTTCTGACTCTACTCAACCACTTTCTTCCATCCCTTCTGATCATTTGGCCCATATCAACCCACCTTCGTCAACCCCTTTACACACTTCCCCATCTTCCTCGGACCAAGATCCCACTCCTCCTTCAGCCCAACAGCCTGTTGTCTCGGTCCAATTATCATCCTAACCATCTCCTCAGCCTGTTGTCTCGGCTCAACCTTCACCACAAACAATCAATCCCTTGACCCACACACATTCAATGACAACTCGCTCTAAAAATGACATATTTACACCTAAACACCATGCTGACCTCTCTCAATATTCCAGTTCTTTACACCATGCCTTATTCACCACAACCGACCCTCATGGCTACAAAACCGCTGCCAAACATCCTAAAATGGTAAAGGCCATGGAAGAAGAAATAGTTGCTTTCTGAGCAAACAATACTTAGGTTCTGGTCCTGCGGCTAGTTAACACAAATATTGTGGGCTCCAAATGGATTTTTAGAACAAAATATAAATCGGATGGGACAGTGGATCGATACAAAGATCGGTTGGTTGCTCAGGGCTATACTCAGGTACCGGGACTAGATTTCTTTCATAGTTTCAGCCCCGTCATCAAGGAATCTACGGTTCGGGTTGTTCTTGCTCTTGCCACCCTTTATTACTGGCCTCTACGTCAGCTGGATGTGCGCAAATCCTTCTTGAATGGGAATCTCATAGAAACAGTTTACACGGAACAACCTACTGGCTCTGTAGATAATCGTTTCCTGACTCATGTCTGTTACTTAAATAAAACTCTTTATGGTCTCAAGCAGGCCCCGCGCGCATGGTTTTAGCGCCTTAGTACCTTTCTTACTAACCATGTTTTTCTTTGCAGCCAGGTAGACACATCTTTATTTGTTTTTAAACAGGGACATGTGCTGGTTTATCTTCTTGTTTATGTAGATGACATTATCATCACCGGTAATGACACAGTCTTCATCAACACCTTTGTGTACACTCTACATCAGGAATTTTCAATCAAAGATTCGTAGGCCTTGGGTTACTTCTTGGGTCTTGAAGTTACTCAAAAAGACAGTACCATCCTTCTCACTCCAGCTAATATGCCTATGATATATTGGCTCGTGCAGGTTTAGTTGATGCCAAGCCCGTTTCGACTCCTTTGTCTACCACAATAGTTTTTTCCTCCAAAGGTGAACTGTTTCATGACCCTACACTCTACAGGTCTCTGGTTGGAGCTCTTCAGTATTTAACCATCACTCGTCCTGATCCCTCTTATGCGGTAAATCAAGCCAGCCAACATCTTCGGTCTCCTACGACATCTCATTTTCAGTTCGTTAAGCGAATACTCAGATATGTTAAAGGTACTCTAGCATTTGGTTTACACTTCTCCAAACAGTCGTCTCCCACTTTACTTGGCTACTCCGATGCTGACTAGGCTAGATGTATTGAAACACGCATATCTACTAACGACTACTCCATTTATTTGGGTGGTAATCTAGTCTCCTTGAGTGCTAAGAAACAACCTATAGTGGCTAGATCTAGCCGTGAGTCCGAATACCGTGCGATGGCTAACACTGATGCTGAAATCATTTGGCTCACACATTTACTACGTGAACTCCATGCTCTCCCAATGGATCGACCAACTCCGCTATACGACAACAAGAGTGCAATATTTCTTAGTCAAAATCCAGTGGCTCATAAACGGGCAAAACATATAGACATTGACTATCATTTTGTTTGAGAATTGGTCTCTTCGGGTCATATTTACACCAAATTTATACTTCCAATCTCCAAGTGGCTGACATCTTCACCAAAAGTCTTCCGCGACTGCTATTTGAAAAGTTTCGTAATCTGCTACGCGTTGTTCCCCCACTTGTTCGATTGACAGGGGGTAACAGAAAGACATAAATCAAGGGTCAACAACCTTGATTTATTCTCATTTAATATTAATTGATTACTTTTTAATATAGAATTGAATTGTATATATTATCTTTTAATGTATTTTCTTTTTCTTATGTAAACATACGTGTATATATGGTGACCATTGATATCAATAAAATTTGTCTTGGAAATTAGCAAAGTCTCACACCAATTATGGTACTACAATGGATGCGCAAAATGCTAAAAAAGCTATAGCCTATAGGCAAACTTTGGCATGGCATGACCACAACCAAATTCAGTTAGTGACTTCTTTTTAGCAAATGAATTGATTCTTATACCTATATTTTGTAGCTAAATTTTCCTCATACTACTGGAGTTGCAATTCAAATTTTGTTGTTGTGTATGAATATGACAACATACCAGGTATCTTTTGCGTTCTATGGTTTCTTTTAGTTTTTTATTGGTTATATTCTATCATTTTATTGGAATGGTTTCTTTGTTTATGTTTTATTCTATCAATTTTCTTTGGAGGGTCTAGGTGAAGTCAAGCCTGCACCACATCCTCATATTTAATAAAGGATCAAGGGAGCCTTAATCTTAGTTATATGATTGGTTTAAAACAAAGGTAAATTTGTGGCGTATCTTAGGATTTTGTAAAGGTATATATGTGACACATACTTTTGTAGAAAGGTAATTTATGTTTATGTTACAGTTATTCAGTTTTATGCATTGCAACGTGTATGCGTGTAAATTTTAGATTTGGTTTGAAAGCGCCGCAACACGGCGTAGAGTCAACCCTAGTATTATGCTTATGCATCAAGCATGAAACTAGTAAAACAAAAAACAAAGCTACCAGTTCAGAACATTTCTTTTGATAATGAGTATGGTAGCACTCGAACCCCATCATTTTCCACGTTTGAAGAGTGTGCTTTTCTTGATGGTTTTTAGGATATAATACGATTATTCTAGCTTATGGCCAGGTATATTCAAGTAATAAATATTATATTTTTCTTAATGGTTTTCGACGTTTAACTTTAACAGAATGGTATGTTGGACTTAGAACAATAAAACATAGCGGAATTAAACGAACAAACTGAAACAATGATTAATCAAAGAACAAGGAACAAAGGAAACTATGATTAACAAGGATAATGATCGACAAATATTTGGACAAAACTAAATTTTGTGGATTGTTCTTTTGGAACAATCTTAGTAACTAATAAATGATACATATGAATCTCATACATACAATATGAAAAGGCATGCCCGAATGACATTTATTGTCGAATAGGTGTGTCGATTAGTTAAGAACAACTGTCACCGTTTAAGAGTTTTGGCACCAAACATAACTGAATTATATCTGTTAAGGGTATTATGGTCCCTTCAGGGTTTGCAATCTTGTATGATGCCTTCTGTCTTCTGTTTTGCCGCTGTTTTGTACTTCATTTAATCCGGTTCTTGTTGATCTTGTATACAGCCCTTCAATCTGATTCATATTGACCCATTTTTTGATAAGTGCAGCCTCCTTTTAATCCAATTTCTTTGCAGATTACTATATTTTGACTAAATAACAATCCATATATCTATGACTAATGTTATTCTACTTACATACATATTACATACAAACTAATACAAGTATTCATAATTTACATACATACAAATATAAACATATGTTTTATTTACATAATCAACACTCACCCCTAAATTAAACTTGTGGTCTTCGTGTTCTTGGGTAGAGTTTCAATTGCTTCTTGAAGTGCCTTTTCAACTTTTGAGAAGTCGTATTTCTTTTTTTCATTAGTTTCTTTGTTGTAATCCAATCAACACCCATTTAAAGCTGTCACACCACACTAATGGCGGAAACATGAGGCGCAACACTCGAAAGCATATCAAAGTCAAGATTAACACAAACCATAATTAATTAGAAAATATTATTTTATTAAGATGTCGAAAATGGGTACCATGTTACAACATTTCACAAAACCACAAATAATAAGTTTCATACATGGGGGTTTTCCATCCGAGTCCCAACCCAATGGAAAATGTTGATGAAAACCTGACAAGTATCCGACATCCCATGTTTCCACCGCACTAGACTCATCTCTATTCATCACTTAGTTACCTGAAAAATATGTTTAAAAAGACTTTAATACAAAAGTATCGGTGAGTTCACAGGTTTTCATTTTTTCTTACTTACTTTCTTCCTTACATAATTGCACGTAACATAAATAAGGTATGACAATATAGGATTCCAATCCCAATGTCGATGGCGTTCCTATGAGCCCATAACCAAAACCAGACTACTTATTTTTGCCCCGCAAGTTGTTTACATGGCAACAACAAATTTAGAATATCGTAACACCCCTTGGTCCATCCGAGTTGACCCTAATCAACCGGGGGTGGGTCCCCGTCAAGGACCGATAGTACTATCCCCATATTCTACGACTACATCTCTTTGTATAAATGGTTACAATGAACTGCGGAAACTACACGTCCCATGTGGCTTTATACCGTTACCCATGGACCCATCATATTACCTTTTCGTTCTTACTTATGAGTTACTGCACACTTTTAACAAACATATCTTTCCCCCAAGTTTAAAAACAGTAAAACAGAAAAGGGGTCGTGAAACTCATCTCAAATGTGTCACGAAATCAGAAAATAGTCAGGCCAAGTCCGATGTGAGACCACCTACATGTGTCCTAATTTAATAAGGCACTGGTCTCATAGTGCGTGTCTTACTAGCAAGTTGTCTTTCCCCAACTCCCGACACCACGTTTACATATTCGGTTTAATTAGGAATATACCCTAGTCTTAGGTCCGTTGGTGATGACTTATCCCGTTACAAGTTTCACTTAATCTTATATTATAACCGTTGATATTAATTGCCAAGCTAGTTGGTTTCGTCATCGTGAACCCCAATCATTGCACGTTTCCTTACATGTCATGATCTTTAAACATATTTATCAATATGTGTTTACTTACTTGTATTAATATTCTGATTTATCTTCCGACTCGACTCACTTTTATTATATATTTATTTCCCCTTAAAAATAAATATACAAATATCTTGTCGAACGAGATTCATTTCATGCCAATAAAGAAGCCCCCGTTAACTTTCTGACTGACCCACGAGAGGGAAGATCTACCCTGCGTCCTGCGGACGTCCTTGTGTTTGGCTGGGTGGGGGGTAAGCACGCGTGTGTTGACCTCACTTGGGTGTCCCCACTGGTGGAGCTGAGCGATAGTGGATTCATTCAGGGATGGGCGGTTTTGAAGGCGGAAGCTAGGAAGGTTGCTAAGCACGAGGCAGCGTGTTTAAAGAATCAGCATGTGTTCATTCCGTTTGCCTTCAACACTTTTGGATCCCTTGCCCCTGAGGCAGTTCGCTTTTTGGAGCGGGTGCAGAAGGTGGTCCACAGTGACTCGCAAAGCCCGAGGAACCAAGGGTTTGTATTTAGTAGAATAGGCTTTGCGATTCAAAAAGGGATAGCGGCACAGCTTGTTGCTCGCTTACCCATTATCAAGATGTAACTTGTTTATTATTTACTGAATTGACTGGTATGCCATTAAATAAGTATACATATACTTATAATAACATACTTTACTTATTTTATTTCTTATAAATTCTCCCATTTTACATCCAACACTTAGGAAAGTGTTTATGTATATTTTTACGGTTTATCATCTCTACATATATTTTGTTCGCAAAATATATACGTATTTTCTTACTTGGAATAATTAGTCCGTAATCGTTGCAATAACGTATACTCGTATCTTGTAGAAAGTTATACTTGTATACTTATCCGTCCGATTTACTTTTTGTCCGATTCATACTTTGTTCGTTTTACACTTTGTCCGATAACTCGTCGCATTAACATACGTCCGCTTCCCCGATTTCTTAACTTATATATATATATATATATATATATATATATATATATATATATATATTTTGTAGGAAAACATATTTCTTGTCGTTTTACATATTTTCCTACTTTCAAAAATATATTAACTTGGATGTTTTATTCCTAAAAATTCTTACAACACTCTTACATCCCCATAAATGTAAAAGTGCTCATTTTTATATAAAACATCTTAAGTTATTTAAATTATCATGTTTCTTACAAAAATGTTAGTGTTTATATTTTCCAACACTTATGGTAAATTTATATTTTTATAAAATACTTTTTATAAAATTATCATTCTTACAAAAAGAATATTTGTGTAAGTTTCCTCACTTTCACAAAAGCACCCCTTACTATCCATTCCCTAACCTTTTACTTTCCAAAGTTACAATTTTCAACATAAAGTTTCCAAGATCACATATTCATCCATGGACTTACCAAAGTTACTTTTCAGACCTCTAACTTTACAAAAGTTACATATTATTCCCAAGACTTATAAAATTACAATTTCTACTAAAACTAGTAAACTTTAACATGTCAAAATTTACAATAAGTGTTCTTTTCACCATGCAACACTTTTATTAGTCACATATAGTCATTTTAAGTCTACTAACATGTTGGATTTAAGTCTTGGAGTCCATTTGTTCATACATGTATTTTTAACGTCTACAACTTCATTTTTGTGATTCTAGCTTCATTACATTTTGTTAAAAATATTTCATGTTCAAGTGGTTCCATTAGTCATAATACGATGATCAAAACCATTTTTAGGTGTATTAGGTGTTGCTTTATGTTTTTCATCCAAAACAACTTCTAAAAACACTAGAACCTATCATTTTTTTTTGTAACAAAATAACATAACCAACCACCCTAAAACTCATGTTTATGACTATCTTTGTAAACATTTATTTCATTTTTTAGAAAACACACAAAACCTTTTTTAAAACTTTTGGTTAAAAGCACCCCAAAAACAACTTGCAAATTGAGCATAAATAAATAAAACTTGAAAAAGATGAGTTTTAAGGAACTTACTACTAGCACAAGGCTAGGGAAGTCACAAAAACACAAGATTATGATGGGGTTATGTGTGTTCTTCCAAGGGTTAAGCTCCAAGATTCATAACACACTTGATTTAGGGTAGAAAATGAAGTGATTTTATGTGTTTTATTTGTTGAAAACACTAAATGTTTTGTAAGGATGTTTGGCCGTGAGTTTTGAAAAGAAAAATGAGGTAGTTTTGTGCTTTGTTTCAAAGAAATAATGGACTTATAATATGGTATTTAGCATGTAATTTAAAACACTTATAATATAATATTTCAAGCATGCACCAAGCATCATGATTAAGGGTGTTTTTAGGCCAACATTAGGGTGGCTATGGAGGCCTCCCATGGCTGCCCAAAAGGCCTTGTGGGTACCACATCATGTTCCAATAATATCTACCAAGTATTTAGTTAGATTCGAATCGGTTCGGTTAGGGTTTTTCGGATTTTTGCGCGTTCCTATTACGAGCTATTCTGGACATATAATTATCTTTCAATTACCCTTAAAAATAGCCTAGTTTAAGTATTGGTAAGTTATTTAGACTCTTACCAGGTGAAATTATATATTTTCCGCACGTCGGGTGCGATACGCGAACTTTATTCGCTACTGGGAGATTTTGATTTGGACTTTTCATTTCTGGTTTTGAGGTTCCAAAACACATTATATTTTATAAAAATACTCTTTATTTTATATCCGGGCATTCGGGATCGTTTTCGGTTATTTAATTATTATCGGGTAATCACCAACGTCCGTTTCGGACTAGTTTATTCTTATGCGATTCATTCGCATTTATAATTAAACTAAGGCATTCCTACGCCATCTATTGGACTCTGCTATTTTCCGAATACTCAATTATACTTCATTATTATTAATTCTTTCTTAGAATAGTTAATTATATATACTAATTACGTACGAAAACGCTTCGATTTTTGCCGGATGTCACATTCTCCCCAGTTAAGAGAATTCCGTCCCGGAATTCAGTTCAAGTTATCAACTACATTAGTATCATTTAACAGGGCGGGGTGTTTACGCGTCACACGATCTTCTTATTTCTTAAGTGAACTCAGGTTCACCCTCAGTGTTCTATAAACACAATATCGTGACCCAGCTACGACTAAACTTCTTGGAATTGTCAAGTCATCACTTCTCTTGATTCCTCGAGTTAGTAAAGGTTTGCATCGCTCCTGGATTCAGTCGGTTGAGGAATTGGCAACGCTTCCCCAGACTTGACGTGCGGGATTCATCAAAAGTCCCACTAAGCTCTCGCGATAGCTCGAGCATATTCATCGTAAGACCAATTCTGACCGATATCTCCGTGTCACCGGAGTGTCAAGAATTTGGTCTGTTACAATTTTCCATGCTCAACAAGGCCCTCTCAGAGTATAACTCTCAGCGAAGACCTACTACCGATTCGAAGTTCCTAAGGCCAGCGCCTTGTTTATACAACTTCTTAAAAGGTTCGGAACTCATTCAAGAAGCCTTAGATCTACTTGATTTATTGGTCACCTCTCGAACGACTCAAGCCAAATTATGTATCCATCTCCATCTATCATTCAATGTACTGGATATGTACATGTATTCCCTCAAAACGCGTTGAGTAGTACACCCCTAACGCTGGGGTGATAATTTCTATCACATAGCAAATTCTGGCGACGAAGCATACCAATTTGATGTGCCGCAGACATCAATCATGTCACACGGGACACTTCCGTCAAGGATAGTCAATTTGTTCATTTGAGAATGACAAGCCATACTCATATCAAATCGGGTATCCCAGGCTTGCGTTAAGCGTTCGGCGAACCCTGAGGTAGAATGACTACTACAATCCGATACTATAGTAGTTGGCAATCCAGTGTGGCGAATGAGAGAGTTCCAAACGGCGATCAACCATTACTCGTGTCACATCACAACCATAGGACGCCACAGGTATTGTGATAATTAGATTCACTCATTCAAATTTCACTGAACGGGTGATCTTACCGGATCACAGAACAGTCAACAGTCTCGAGAGCAC
Source organism: Ambrosia x helenae (assembly GCA_030844895.1). Classification (NCBI taxonomy): domain Eukaryota; kingdom Viridiplantae; phylum Streptophyta; class Magnoliopsida; order Asterales; family Asteraceae; genus Ambrosia; species Ambrosia x helenae. The sequence goes on from CM061234.1 coordinate 73,017,049, forward strand.
TCAAGGTTGATCGTACCAGACATTCATCTCTTCGGTATGCAGTGCATCCTTGTACGCCCGCTTCTTTGGGGTAACCTTGAAGAGAAGGCATTCAGCTCCTATACAAGGATGTTTTCGTCTCCCGTCCCTATTCGATGCGAGGGTCTGCGTCAAATTACCCATATAAATGGACGTTCGAGCTCTTCCGTGTTTGAACCTTTGATGTATTGTTGTAGAAAGTTTATTGGGTTTGCTAGGATCGAAATCAAGGGATATCGACAAGACCTCCCTTTTAGCCCCTAGCGCCTACCAAGGTTACCGTGCACCCTAAATTATTATTACGTGTGCACCCGTAATGATAATCTGTATTGCAAGGTAATCTTAGTGCCCGCTAGTTCCGAGCTTCCTGATCCAAAAACAAAGGATTCCACAACAGATGACTTAGTCTAGTTTCGCCTCCACATCATAAACAACACGACGACGTCCATTAGCGTGATAGAGATGCGTCCTTCCGATCATCCCATTCGCCGGTATGCGAGTGAGTTCATCGTAGACCACAGTCTCCTTCAAACTTGCCGTTACCAGTGATCGATGCAAGAGTGTGGACTAAGGTGAAGCGTGACACGACATCCTTACTAGCAAAATGTCTGTACTACGTATATGTATTAACTAATCTTAGAAAATAGGATTCCTACACAACATAAACATTCATATCCGTATTTTCTAATACTTCATATATTGACACACATGGCTAGTCGGTCAGAATTTCCCCTTGTACATCCCATGTACAAATTTCTTTATTTTCTAAAATTATTTTGTTGTGTTTTAATTTTGAAACTTTGTTTTCGAGCCGTAACCGGTTACAGTCTAGATTTTTTAAAAATGCTAGTTCGCTATAACCTTGGCTTTGATACCACTTCTGTCACACCACGCCAATGGCAGAAACACGTGGCGCAACGCTCAGAAGCATATCAAAGTCAAGATTAACACAAACCATATTTAATTAGAAACGATTATTTTATTAAGATGTCGAAAATGGGTACCTTATTACAACATTTCACAAAACCACAAATAATAAGTTTCATACATGGGGTTTTTCCATCTAAATCCCAACCTAATGGAAAATGTTGATGAAAACCCGACAAGTACCTGGCATCCCATATTTCCACCGCACTAGCCTCATATTTATTCATCACTTACTTACCTGAAAGATATGTTTAAAAATACGTCAATACAAAAGTATTGGTGAGTTCAGAGGTTTTCATTTTTGCTTACTTACTTTCTTCCTTACATAAAATCAGTGCACGTAACATAAATAAGGTATGACAATATAGGATTTCCAATCCCAATATCGATGGCGTTCCCATCAGCCCATAACCAAAACCAGGCTACTTATTTTTCCCCCACAAGTTGTTTACATGGAAACAACAACAAATTTAGAATATCGTAACACCCCTCGGTCCATCCGAGTTGACGCTAATCAACCGGGGGTGGGTCCCGTCAAGGACCGATAATACTATCTCCATATTCTACTGCTACAACTCTTTGTATAAATGGTTACAGTGAACTACGGAGACTACACGTCCCATGTGACTTTATACAGTTACCCATGGACCCATCATATTACCTTTTCATTCTTACTTACGAGTTACTGCACATTTTTAACAAACATATCTTTTCCCCAAGTTTAAAAACATTAAAACAGAAAAGGGGCTGTGAAACTCACCTTAAACGTGTCACGAAATAAGAAAATAGTCTTTGCCAAGTCCGATGTGATCCCACCTACATGTGTCCTAATTTAATAAGGCACTGGTCTCAGAGTTCTTGTCTTAGGTTCGATTTATACTTTGTTCGTTTTACACTTTGTCCGATAACTCGTCGCATTAACATACGTCCGCTTCCCCGATTTCTTAACTTATATATATATACACATTTTGTAAGAAAACATGTTTCTTGCCGTTTTACATATTTTCCTAGTTTCGAAAATATATTAACTTGGATGTTTCATTCTTAAAAATTCTTACAACACTTTTACATCCCCATAAATGTAAAAGTGCTCATTTTTATATAAAACATTCCAAGTTATTTAAATTACTATTTTTCTTACAAAAATGTTAGTGTTTATATTTTCTAACACTTATGGTAAATTTATATTTTTATAAAATACTTTTTATAAAAATATCATTCTTACAAATAAAATATTTGTGTAAGTTTCCTCACTTTTACAAAAGCAGCCCTTTTAGAATCTAACTTTCCATTCCCTAACCTTTTACTTTCCAAAGTTACATTTTTCAACATAAAGTTTTCAAAATCACATTTTTATCCATGGACTTTCAAAAGTTAATTTTCAAACCTCTAACTTTATAAAAGTTACATATTATTCCCAAGACTTATAAAATGACAATTTCTACTAAAACTAGTAAACTTTAACACGTCAAAATTTTCAATAAGTGTTCTTTTCATTATCCAACACTTTTATTAGTCACATATGGTCATTTGTTCATTTGTTCATACTTGTATTTTTAAAGTCTACAACTTCATTTTTGTGATTCTAGCTTCATTACATTTTGTTACAAAGATTTCATGTTCAAGTGGTACCATTAGTCATAATATGATGATCAAAACCATTATTAGGTGTATTAGGTGTTACTTTATGTTTTTCATCCAAAACAACATTTAAAAACACTAGAACGTATCATTTTTTGTAACAAAATAACATCACCAACCACCCTAAAACTCATGTTTATGACTATCTTTGTAAACATTTTATTTTATTTTTTAGAAAACACACAAAACCTTGTTTAAAACTTTTGGTTAAAAGCACCCCAAAACCAACTTGCAAATTGAGCACATAAATAAATAAAACTTGAAAAAGATGAGTTTTAAGGAACTTACTACTAGCACAAGGCTAGGGAAGTCACAAAAACACAAGATTATGATGGGGTTATGTGTGTTCTTCCAAGGGTCAAGCTCCATGATTCATAACACACTTGATTTAGGGTAGGAAATAAATTGATTTTATGTGTTTTATTTGTTGAAAACACAAAATGCTTTTGTAAGGGTCTTTAGCCGTGAGTTTTGAAAAGAAAAATGAAGTAGTTTTGGGCTTTGTTTAAAAGAAATAATGGCCTTATAATATGGTACTTAGCATGTGATTTAAAACACTTATAATATAATATTTCAAGCATGCACCAAGCATCATGATTAAGGGTGTTTTTAGGCTAACATTAGGGTGGCTATGGAGGCCTCCCATGGCTGGCCAAAAGGCCTTGTGGGTCCCACATCATGTTCCAAAACTATCTACCAAGTATTTAGTTAGATTCGAATCGGTTTAGTTAGGGTTTTTCGGGTTTTTGCGCGTTTTTATTACGAGCTATTCTAGACATATAATTATCTTTCAATTGCCATTAAACCTAGCCTAATTTAAGTACTGGTAAGTTATTTAGGCTCTTACCAGGTGAAATTATATATTTTACGCCTATCGGGTGCGATACGCGAACTTTATTCGCTACTGGGAGATTTTGATTTGGACTTTTCATTTATGGTTTTGAGTTTTGAAAACACATTATATTTCATAAAAATACTCTTTATTTTATATCCCGGGCATTCGGGATTGTTTTCGGTTATTTAATTATTACCTGGTAATCACCAACGTCCGTTTCGGACTAGTTTATTCTTATGTGATTCCTTCGAATTTATAATTAAACTAAGGCATTCCTACGCCATCTATTGGAGTCCGCTATTTTCTAAATACTCAATTATACTTAATATATAATTCTATCTTAGAATAGTTAATTACATATACTAATTACGTACGGAAACGCTTCTATTTTTGTCGGATGTCACAAAAGCACATAATCCTCTACAATGGAGTTGGAAGTCGGATTCAACATTGGTTTCATCTTCGGCACATTACTTGTCTGTCCACTGCTGCAACTTTCACTCGGTTTTCGAACATTACTTATTTTTGAAACTTTATTCCTGGTTTGGAATAACACAACTTTATTCCTTGCTTTCGGGGTTGGGACTACATATGATATCAGGTTGAACTTATCTAGCATATTTCAATTTAAACTTCAGGGATCCTAGAGGGTATAGAAATAGTGTTCGGGAATTAAAAGGTCTTAGATGCATCTTTTCGATGCGTAGTAAATGTACCAAACGTCACAATTGATGTGGGAAAATCGGGGTGTGACAGTGGGTTTAATAACAAAAAAATCAATTTTGAACAATTTTAATGAAAATTTGTATAAAATCCGTTTCTAAACATGTTTACACAATCAAATCATCAATTAAAACAACAAAATCAATCATAATTCATCAAAAACCATGTTATGCTTGAATATGGGTCAAAATGTTCAATCAAAACTTGAACAATTGCACTATTATATGCAGATAGGATGCAAACGAAATCACTAACACGAAAGTAATCGAGCCATAGCTATGATACCCCTTGTAGGATCGATTTCTCACAAAAAGAATAGATCTACTCACGTATATCCGAATCGACGGCGGAATTCAACGAATCAGATTGTTGTTAGTCGCATGAACACACTAGAAATGATAGAACGATAAGTAAAACGATCACACGATAATTGGGCAACACTTCGACGTGTTTCACTAAGATGTGTAGAAGTTACAAATGTGTAGCATGAAGGCTCTATTTATATACCTTATGCCATACGCCTGGAATCATCTAGGTGTACGGACTCCTACGCCTAGAGGGTTCAAGCGTATGGACTCCATACGCCTGAGCGATTACACAGATCACCAATAAATCATAACATATACGTCGGAAAGTTATCATATCAACATAAATGCATATCAAAATCATATTTAGACTAGTGACAAGTTAGGAACATAACCAGTGCATTTACAATATAAAATAAAATTAAACGACCGCATGATAATTTTTTGGATTAACTAAACAACAATCATTAGTAATATATATTCAAACTGGAACAAATTCCTTTTATTATGATCAACATATGCTTATACTGCATTACAAAATAAAAGAAGTAAACAACGAACATAAATCTTTTTCTTGCGTATCAACTTAGCAATATTCCACCAACAACCTCCAACAGCTTTAATTCCAACAACAACTTCTTCAACACATTTGGAGACATTCTTAAAGGGCAATATAACCATTTTTTATCATCCACTCCATACTCCAATGGTTATTCACATTTTTTAGTGACCAATAAGCCCACCCAAAGCTTGCACGTCCATACACTTCTAGTTGAGCCTTTGAAAACCTCTGGAAATCTTCTTTAGTAGTAGGTGTTTTTACCTTCCACTCGGTAACCCATTCACCTACAAAAGTCAGTGGTCCAGTTGATGTTGTGATTGCTTGTAGCTCATTAGAACGGGCGGTTTTGATGAAATCAATGTTTTGTTCCACGGTCATATTATCGAAATTGTTGGAAAATAGATTGTAGTAATGAACATCAATAACGATATTTGTCTTTCCAGTCGCAACAGGAAAGAGTTCTTTTGAGTCTCCACTAAGTCGATTTGATAGAATCACAAAGACATTGGGAGCAAGATTTCGTACAGCCTTATAACCAGCTTCATAATACTTGGTCAAGACGTTTAATGACACCCCAAAAGCATTAGGCTCGTTTATGAGCTCAACTGCAAATAATCTTGGACTCTTCGCGTACCTAGCAGTAAAGAACTCAACGATATGAACCATGTCTTGTATAGTTTCTTCAGTTTGGCCCCACTCGGTAGAACCATCTCGAGAAGAGCTATGCTCGTAACCATTTTGAGAGCCTGGAGCGGCGTGCAGATCCAATATCACCATTAGGTTATATTTCCTGTGCACATAAATGGTTGAATACAAAATTATATTATTTGTTATATCATTTCATCAAAAAGTATATACATATATATGTATGAGATCTACGAGAACATAGTCGAAAACCATTCAATAAAAATATGTTCTCGTGGATCTCATAAAAATATCTAAATAATTACGTGCTTAAATCTACATGCATTTGAAAAAAAAAAAGTTCACACATTTGTAAGTTTATAATTTGAACATGTGTAACTTTTTATCATACACATGTTACATACAATCTCAAAAACACAATTTGCGCGTAAAAAATTCAAATTCAAAATTTCTTTTTTACACTTGTCTTTATTACTAAAATATAATCTAAAAAACACAATTTGCGCGTAAAAATTCAAACGTATACGAAAATAATTTGTTTTTACACATGTGTAAATTTGCTGTTTATACATGTGTAAACTGTTTCATTTACACATGTGTAAAAAGTTAATTTGAAAGTGTTTTTGCAAGAATAAATGAATTATTTGAAAAGAAAATTCATTTATTAATGTTGTATGTTGATTAAAATGAGGTTTGTATTAAAAAAAATGATCTTGATTGATTTTTTTACTTGTTCTCACGGTTCTCACAATATTTAGCGTTCTCAAGATAACCCTCCCCTATATATATATAGTCTAATTCATATAAAGACATATGGTATCATGAAATATATGCTTTAAACCAAGGAACATATGCATACTCTGCCCACAAAAAGGCCTTATCAAGGTATTGCAGAGATCCTCCCACATAAGGCTCCGGTGGTGTTGGATCACTAGCAGTCCACCATCCTACCGGAATTCTCACTGCGTTTAGTCCATTCGTTGCTATGAATTCGAAATCTTTTTCTACTATGAATGTGTCCCAATGATCCTGTATAATATTTGAGATAGACGACAAAATAAAATCTAGAATTGATATTTAGGACACATTAATTATTTGATGTAGCGAACCAATTTGAAAAGAAAATCATACTTTCATGATTTGGGGTGCTTTTAAAGGACCGTAACCATTAGTCACTTGGTACTCTCCTTCCAATCTTAAATTGTTCATTATCGTCATCTCAAAAACCGAAGGATCATCATTTCGCCATGGCCCATATCCGTTTGAGTCAGCAGTCACAAGATTTTCGGTTTTTGCCTACATGGATACTAGCTAGAGTCAGTACGTAAACCTTACTTTTTGTAACAAAATCAATCATGCAAACGAACCTGCAAGTACATCCCATTGGGTGCTTTAATCCGAACACGACTCAGATCATCGGATTTCCTAATAATCTTAAAAACACCTGATGTTTTATGATCAGTAGAAATCGCGACCAAATTGATGCCTGTTGAGTCAAGTCCTAGAAACTGTTTGTTGAACACCCGTATGTGAAAATGGTTCTCATCGATCCTCCACAACTGTACAAAACAAAATCATATATATTAGTAACTTATGTTTGTTTTTTAAACGTAAAGCATTGAATTTACCCTAAAAGTCTCCCAGGTGTCAGCAGCTGAACGGTTTGCAACGATGTTTGTACCTCCACCGTTCTCCGCAGCAAGGAATTTCCCGGTTGGTTTGGATTTAAACTGAAGTGCAGCTCCATCCTAGTGATAGTCAATCATATCCACATAATCAATAGATTTCTTTTTTCTACATGTAAAAGAGGGCAAACTGGCTACAAGCTGCCTGGCCGTTTTTTTTTAAACGGACACATAGAAACACACAAAGTGGATATGGAAACAAACCAATAAATCTTTGTTGGGGATGGAATCAAAGAGAGAAGGTTTCATCCAGCCTTCAGTGACTAGCCACCCTCCAAGATTAACTCCTTTAATCATCTTAATTTCTATTTGTGTTTCAACCTTCTTCAATAGCTTGAATGCCGTTTAATCAAGGGCTGGTGTGTATTTATAGATACATATTTGCAATGTGAAACAAGGACAATGAAATATTAATATTTTAGGAATCTATGTGCTAATGCTGTTAAATAAACCATTAAATTAATCCATCTGGTTTTATGAGGATTTGGAAAATATACTTCTTTTTATTCTAAACTATTATCAACATGAAGAAGTGGCATATATTATACGAATGAATTTGATTAGGGATGCGTTTTTATCTAAATACCCATACCCATATGTATAGTGTACCCGTATTCGTATTCGTATCTATTTTAGGTCTATACATGTTTCAATACCTAGTTTTATTGATTTCGATATTCGGTATTTACGGTACCAGTACGGGTAAGAAGTGGTACTGGTATGAGTTTTATATACGAATAAATTTAATATTAAGTTTTACTTTGTATTATGATATTTGTTGTACTCGTATTAATTTTACCTTCTTTGGTACCTGTACAATATTTATGCTCGTACGATCTTCACCTACTTGGTACCCGTACGAGTATTCAAAAAATAAAAATGACAAAATTGTACCAAAGAAGCTATCATACAAATATATTCAGTACGGTATTTAGTACCCAATTTTATTCAAATTCGATATCGGTACAAATACAGATCATATCCTTACTTGCATTCATTTATGTTTATGAAGTATAAGGATTTAAAAAAACAAAATATATTCTTCTTTTTGTTTTAAATAAATATCGACAGTAATGATGAAGAGTTGGATATTAGACTACTCGGAGTGGGCGGGCGGGAAAGAGGGGATGAAGAGCCATGTGGCAGTTTTGGGTCCCACGTGGAGGGAATGAAAATTGTGGGGAGTGAAATGGGAGGAAGAAGAGAGGGAAGGAATATTATTATTATTATTATTATTATTATTATTATTATTATTATTATTATTATTGTGTGCGTAAAGTTAAAAAAAATTCAGCCAACCAAAACTCTCCACGTGCCACCCAAGCCCCCCCCCCCCCCCCCCCCGCCAAGCACTCTGCCCACGCCCTCACCTTCCTGCCCTCTCCACGCCACCCTGGCGGTGGTGTTCCCCCCTCCCCCCTTCCCGCCCCCACTCCGAGCACTCTTAGAAGAACTTGCATTTCATTTTAGAGAAAGTACATAGATTATCCTTTAATGGATAGTAATGATGAAAAGTTAGATATTACCACTTGCATTTCTTTTTAGAGAAAAGTACATGGATATCCTTTAATCGATAGAAACGATGAAAAGTTGGATATTACCAGTTCCATTTCTTTTTAGAGAAAAGTACATAGATTATTTTTTAATTATCAGTGAAATTGCACTTTCTGTCATATTGTGAATTTTTCACTCTTTTTGTCTTTTCTTTTCTAAATTTGCTACACCCTTTGTGCTTTATGCTAACTTCCGTTAAAAAACCTGGTTAACTTTAAAAAATAATTTACACTTTTAGCCCTTAAAAAATAATATGTCATTTTCCTAGTTATAGTTTCTATTAAACTAGTTATTATTTTATAAGGGCTAAAAGTGTAAATTAGTTATATATTATTAATATATATAATCTAGTTGTGGGAGAAATCTCCGACCAACCAAACCATCGCCATCGAAACCATCGGGAACCATTGTTGTTATATACCCGTGACCACCAACTGGGCCAAACCCATCTTCGACATCCAGTTTCTGGCACAAACTCACTCACCGACTCACTGTTATAGTTAGTTCCAAAGACTGATAACCGGGCTATTTCTCATCCACTTTCTTTTTAGCTTCCACCTGAATATAAAGAATAAAGTTGGGTTTAAGTGAAAAAGAACACACTCATATGTAACAGACCTGTTACGACAGCTAAATAGCTGAAAACATATGTGAACAGTGCAACTTTGTTTATCTTTTTAAAAAAATTCCCATAGGCAATTTTTTTAATCTTTTTTGTCACAATGCTTAAAAACATTGATTTTACATTGGTTATATTATCAAAAATAAAACATGTTTTTTACATGGGTTTTCAAGGTTTTCTCAATTCAAGAGGGTTTTTATTTTATTTCTCCCTATATATATATATATATATATATATATATATATATATATATATATATATATATATATAGGGTTAAGATCCATGGAAAACCCTCCTTATCAAGAAAACTTTGGAAACTCTGACTTCCCGAGATTTTTAGAGCCTGAAAATTTTAGGGCATGTAATATACATGATTTTAAGCATTTTGAGCCAAAAAAATCAAAAAAGCGCCAAGCAGTTTAAAAAAAAAAGTTTTCGGGTAACACATGTTAAGAGAAATTAACATGTGTTAACAACGTGTTACCCGAAAACTTATTTATTTATTTTTTTTTAAAAAGTGCTCGACGCTTTTTTGATTTTTTTGGCTCAAAATGCTTAAAATCATGTATATTACATACCCTAAAATTTTCATATAAAAAAAAGCTCGGGAAGTTAGAATTTCCAGAGTTTTCACTATAACAAGGGTTTCCAATATATCCTTTACCTATATATATATATATATATATATATATATATATATATATATAGGTAAAGGATATTTTGAAAACTCCCATGAGTTGCGAGAACTTGAGAACTCCCCTAACCCAATAATAATGCGACACATAAGCCACTTAACATTATTATAATGGAGGGCATTTTAGTCAAATAACACATCCCCTACCCCACCCCACCCACCCACACCCCACCATATACCTTTAAATACATTTCTCTCTCTTAAAATCAGTCTCTCATCTCTCTCTCTCTCTCTCTCACTTCGTTTCTCTCTCTAAAACACACACACATACAGTATCTCTCTTGTTCTCTCTCTCTCTCTCTAACTAATAATAATAATAATAATAATAATAATAATAATAAGAAGAATAAGAATAAGGAAGACGACGGTGGTTGGTTTTTGCAGGGGGCTGGGGTTGCAGATCTGAATGGTGGTGTTTTTCACGGAGGTGATGGTGGTTTTCGTTGGTGGATTTCGAATGGTGGGTGTTTGATGGTGCCAGATCTGGTCGGTTAAGGGTGGTGGTGGCTCAGACGGTGGTGGTGGAGACGGTGATGGTGTTCGAATGGGTGTTCGTTATAGAAGGTGTTCGTTGCAGAGGGTTGAGGGTGCAGGGGTGAAGGAGACGGTGGGTGGTGAAGGGAGACGGTGGTGGATCTGATAGGTTTTGGAAGACGGGTTTTTGAGGGTGGTGGTGGCTCAGACGGTGGTGGTGGACACGGTGGGTTTTGAAGACGGGTTTTTGAGGGTGGTGGTGGCTCAGACGGTGGTGGTGGCTGACGGGTTTTGATGGTGGTGACGGTGGGGGAGGGGTTTTCTGCAGGGGTTTTTTGAAAATGGTGGTGGATCTTTGATCGGCCGGCGTTGGGTGACTCCGTCGGCACAACAGAGGAAACAAAGGTTAGGGGTAAAGAAGGGTTCCTAATTGGTTTAGATCTGATCTCAAAGCAATGATGGTAAGCTCTCCATAACCCCTTTCGTAATAATAAGTTTATTTAGGATAAGAGATATGGTTAATAATAATGATGGTCCATAACAGTCATAATAAGTTTATACACCTCAAAAGATTAGTTCCACAAGTGTAAGTATAAATGTATAGAAAGTTTGATGTAATAAAACACACCATCATCTTTTATAGTTTTGATTTTTTACACTAGTGTTTTGGGGATTTGATTCTTGTTTGGTGTATTCTTGTGATGGTGACGAACAGATCTGGATGGTGACGGGTGGTGGTGACGAACAGAAGACGACGTGGATGGTGACGAACAGAAGACGACGACCGTGGTGTTGGTTTGGATGGTTTTAGGTTTAATAGAAGACGACGACGATGATGTGAATGGTGGTGGGGGTGTGAATCTTAACAGGTATGGCTCTGTTGACGAATTTTGTAGAATGTTTGGTTGTAGTATGAATTTTGTAGAATGTTTGGTTGTTTTACATTGATGTAATACATTTTTGTTGATGTTTTGTGGGGCATTTACCGTGGTGTACTATGTATTTTTTACACTAGCGTAATACGAATGTATAAATTTTACACTAGCGTAATATGAATGTATAGATGTTTGTTTGGTTTTTACACTAGCGTATTTGTTTGTAATAGTTTTGTGTATGGTAGATTTTACACTAGTGTAATTTCGAATGTATAGATGGTTTTTGTTGATGTTTTGTGGGGCATTTTTTTACACTGGTGTAATTGGCATAGATGTTTTTGTTGGTAGATGTTTTTGTTGGTTTTTACACTGGTGGAAAGATACAATGGCTTTCAAGATTATAAGTATATTTTCGAGTTACACTGGGTAAATAATTCAAATATTAATTTTTGGGTTTTACACTAGTGTAAATAGTTTTCGTACAGGGATATGGATGCACAGATTTTAAATTTTGAATATTTGTTATTTTTGTTTTAATAAAATTAATGAATTAAAAAATAAAATAAAGTTAAAAAAATTATGATATTTTAATATTTTTAATAAAATATTAATATAATATTATATTGTTTTATTCTCTCTCATGGTGTATTTTACTTAAATACCCTTTACCCCTATTATTTTAATTAAAAAATCAAAAAGAGTTAATAACTCATAAAAAGACAAAACAAAGGAAAGATGAAATCTCATCCGTTGGATGCACAAGATCAATGGTCTAGAAGAGTTCTCTAGTTCTCGCAACTCAAAGGAGTTTTCAAAGTATCCTAACCCTATATATCTATATATATATATATATATATACATAGAGAGAGAGAGAGTAAATTACTAAAACACTCCCTATATATAGAGTAAATTACCAAAACAGTCCCCGAGTTTTGGGTCATATGTCTGTCCAGTCCAATCTTTTAAAAAATGCTTGAACACTCCCTGTTTTCAGAAAATAAGGCAAAATAGTCCAACCACTTAACCCAGTTAACTTTTCTCAGTTAATCAGGGGCATTTTCATCCAATCGTGTATAAATTCATCTTCTTCCCCATTTCTACTTCCCTGATTAGAGCCACCACCCACACACCACCATCTTCACCTTTCACCACCACCACCACTACCCACCATCTCCTCCACCTTTCACCACAATTATTATTATCATTATTATAACTATTATTATTATTATTATTATTATTATTTTGTAATTTTATTCTTTTACTGATCAATCAGTTTTTATCTTGTATTATCTACAGTGTTTCATGTGACAAATTTAGATGGAAACAAATTAACTGATGACAGCATCATTAACTGCATTCAGCAAGTAATTTTCTTAATCCTTTAAGCTTCTGTTACTGTATTAATTAATTATCTTGTTTATTAAATAAAGTTAGACAAATTTCATGACTGTTTTGATGTAATATCAGTCACTTGGAACCATTCACCACACAAGATCTAAATCTATTGATGGAATGACCGCAATCGAGCTAACTGGAACCGACCGAGTTGGTCTTTTATCTAAGGTTTTTGCAGTTCTATCTGATCTCAAGTGTGATGTGGTAGAGTCTAAAGTATGGACTCACAACGGGCGTATTGCTTCTCTAATTTCAGATTTGAAAATAATTCTTTAAACACTGCAGTCTTCTTGCAGCATCAACATCTTCTGACAATGCCAATTTCAGATTTGGAAATAATTCTTTAAAGGCCTTTGTATCCCCACTTTCATCTGATTCTTTTCCGTTCTTCTGTGCCAACCAATTTTTAAGTTTGTCACCCATTGCTTCTTCAATTTCATGGCCATCACACTTGCCCGGTTTATACATGATACATGTAGCTGTAATATAACATGCATGCCAATTTAGTTAAGCTTCCGAATAGTACTAAAAAAATTTGAACTTCGACTTTCTAGATCAAGACTATTCTCCATAAAGTCTATTGTAGTTGTGGGGAATTTTCTAGTAGAGATGACGATTTCAATCGTTTGCTTATATATAGGTCATTTTTAATTGTATACAACTTCAAATCGCTTTATTCAAACATTTAGATTGGGATGATGGAACCAAGATAATGCACTAATTATTTATATTTTTTTTTGATAAAAAAGCGTCAAAACGATGTTCGTAATTCAACCCGCCCCATTTCAACAACCCATTCCCCAACCTGCCTATCTTTGATCCCTCTGATTTTCATATATAGGTGGACTGTAGACAGGTTCATTTTAACAATATGTCAACAAGAGTCCTTTACCTAAAAAAAGTCAAAGTCAACTGACCTGTGCAAGCTGTGCGACTTTGAATCCAAAGCTTCTTTCGTAAACACCAGAAACATGCTTATAAAGGTACACAATGTGATAGTCACATTTCTCACCATTTGAGCTCATTATGCATTCATCCTTCTGTGATGTCAGATATGAAACATTATACGAACCATACGGCCAGTCAACCCTTTAGTCAAACTGACTATTTCTGGATAACGAGTCATAAAGGTGGAGGAGATGGCGGGTAGTGGTGTTGGTCGTGGTGAAAGGTGAAGATGGTGGTGGGTGGGTGGTGTCTCTGATCAAGGAAGAAGAAATGGGGAAGTAGATGAATTTATACACGATTGGACGAAAATTCCCCTGACTTAACTAAGACAAGTTAACTGGGTTAAGTGGTTGGACTGTTTAACCCTATTTTCTGAAAGATTAGGGAGTGTTCAAGCAATTTTTAAAAGATTGGACTAGACAGGTGTTAGGACACAAAGGATTGAGGAAACCACTTTTGCAAACCTTAGTCTAATTCATACTTCTGCAAAATTATTCTATGTATGAAATACTGAAGAAAGAAGACAAAACTACTGAAGAAGGATTCAACAAGTACTGAAGAAGATAGATCAGAAGTTCTGAAGTCAAATCAGACAAGTCTACTGAAGAACTACTGAAGACAAACTACTCATCAGTAGTTTGTCATTCATCAGCACTTGTAATAGAATCATTCCACCGCCCTTATGTTTCAGTAGTTTAATTGTTTATTATTACTTTATCTTTTTGTACAAGTTCCAAGAATGCAACTTGTTGCAACAAGTTGTAGACTTGCTTTTTGATCTAGGTTCATGCATTTGTAAAGTCTATAAATAGATGGATTCATCCATCTGTTTTACACATTGATTTTAATTGAAACTGAAATCCTTCAAAGCTCATTATTGTTATTTCCATTTCATTTACTGAGAATCTGTTTGAGTATTTATTGTCATTCACATTCAATACTTAGATTCTCATTAAACTTGTCTTTAGTTTTCAAACATCCAGGGGAGTAATAACTCCAGTTGATAGTGTAACTTTACTTACTTATTCCGCTGTGCAAATCTGATTGAACTTGCTTAACACATAAGTGTTCACTAGCAAGTAAACCATCAAGAACATAACTGATCCAACAATTGGTATCAGAGCGTTGGTTTATCTGATCACATATCTATCTAACACATTGAGAATCAGACACAGGCTCTTATTGATATTCAATAAAGGATTAAAAGTTCACTTTTTCAACATCCATCACTTTAAGAGATATTTGACAAATCAATACTCTTTAAAATGGATCCACATAATACTGGTTCTGCCAATAAACCTGCTATGCTAGTCAGAAATGAATATAATATCTGGCAAAGGAGAATGGCACATACATTATCTCAGACCAACACCGGTTGCTGGAAATCTGTGATATATGGTCCTCACAAACCAGTAAACATTAATCTTGAAACTAAAGTAGAAATACCAAAAGACCCAAAGGACTATACAGAAGATGATTTCCTAAAACTTGAGCTTGATGCTAAAGCTTTGTCTATGTTGGCAATGGCACTCCCAAATGAAATCTACTCTGGACTATTACATTTGTGATAGTGCCTAAGAGCTTTGGGACTGCCTAAAAGAACAGTTTGGAGGAACTGAAGAGGTGATTGCTAACACTAGAGAAATCCTGGCTCAACAATATGAAACATTTGCTCACGTAAATGGGGAAACTTTAACTCAACAATTTGAAAGATTCTCCTCATTAATATCTGAGCTAAAATTAAATGGTCAGACCTATACAACTGTATCTATGCTTCATAGATTTTTAAGGTCTTTACCTGAAAAATGGGATACATATTCTATAGTCCTCAGATCTTCACCAGACTTTAGCTCCCTCACTCTTACAAAATTACATGGGAGATTGCTAACTTTTGAAAGTGAAATCGATCAAAAGAAGAAATTGCAAAGTTCTGGTAAAACTGCTGATGACTATCTACCAGGTAGTACAACACTATTGGGACAAGATTCACCTACTTGTTCAAATAGTTTTGGATCTTTTGAGCACATTGACATAACTGCTGGGATCTAATCAGAAAGATCATTCCCAGGTTATGACAATGATGAATATAGTCAAACTGCTGATAACATGTGTTTTTATCATGGATGATTTAAAAAATTTTCAGCAGTGATGACTTAGAAGAAATGGACATCTTACACTAACTGGCCATGTTGAGTATAAAAACAAACAAATTTTATAAAAGGCCAGGAAGGAAATATGTACAGTTCTACAACAATTGGTTTTGACAAATCAGTTTAACCCTAGTTATAATAGGCATAATGGAACATAGGGAAGTGCACATTTTGTACAGGCACAAACTCCACAAATCCAATATGTGCCACAAGTACAATATGTACAGATGCATGCTCAAAAGATTCAGAGCCAACAATCAATCCCTTCCATTCCAGCTGCTCAACAACCTCCACAAACTCAACAACCCTCACAACAAAGTTTGTTCACTTCAGGGTATGTTGACTGGAGCAGTCTTCCTTTTGACACTACTGAGTGCAATCCTGATGCAGACAACAAAATGTTTGACATCAACTGGGGAGAACCTGACAATGGTAGACAGAATTTTGCCTTAATGGCATTTGAGGGCTGCACCTCAAAATCTGCCCTGTCTCAGGTATCAAAAGAATCTTTAACAAAACTTTGTTCAACTTCATGTAAAGAATCTTTTGCTCTCATAAGAGAGACCAATGTGCATTTACAAGGCAAAGTAAATTACTTTGAGAGAAAATTTACTCAGATGAAATGTGATTTAGAAAGAAAACTTGCTACAAAGGCAAAAGAAAATTCTAAATTGACTAACAATGCTATTGAAACCCAAGCACAACTTAAAATCATGATAGAAGACCTAGGAAATGTCAAAAAAGAGCTTGCTGACACCAAGGTTGTTTGTGAAAAATGGGTAGAATCTTGTAAAGGGTACGAACTGCTGCTTAACAAACAAAGTGCATCAAATGTTAGGTTTGGCATAGGGTACAATCATACTGAAACACCAACTGATTTTTCCCCAAAACTACTGAAGATGGGAGAAAAATTGGTTCAGATGAAACTTCTGAAGAGAAAGAATGCACATCTTTTCATGAAAACTTTCTAAAAACTCACAAAGAAAGTTCTTCAGAAGTACTGATAAAATCTGACTTTAAGCCATCAGTAGTTTCATCTACATCAGGAGTTGAGCACCTGAAAACTACTGATGACCTAAAGCAAATCAAAACAGTCAGAAATTTGCCTTCAAATGAAAAAGAAAAGGCAAAAGAATGTGAAATATGTGGTTTGTTTAACCACAAGACAGAATTTTGTAGATACAGAAAAGGATTTCAGTATAACAAGAAAATTTCACAACTGGTTGTGGAAAACAACTCAAAAATTATTTTGAAGAAACTTTTTCTCCCAAGAAACAACAACCAGTCAACACCTTTTCTCAGAAAAAGATGAAAATCTCAACAACAGTCAGCAGTTTCACAAACTACTAAGATTAAAGATCTCATGTATATGGTACAACTACTGATGACTAGGTTGATGGTGGTCCTCAAAAGGATACCACTGTTGCTCTTAATGATAAATCCATTGCCAAAAAGACATGGATTCCTCAACCTGGTCAAGAACAAATTGTTAATGTTCTCAAGAGCAAACCCAAAGCCAAACTGGCTTGGGTTCCCAAATCTAACTAATTTGCTACTTTGTGCATAGGGTCTCTAGAGTCTTAAATAGCATTTGGTATGTTGACAGTAGAGGCTTAATGCACATGACTGGATGTAGATAGCTGATAAGCAATTTTATCAGTCAAAGAAAAGGATCTGTATCCTTTGGGAACAATGCCAAGGGATGTGCTAGGACATGGCAATGTCTCTTCTGCAAAATACAGTTTGACAAGGTCAATCTGGTTGAAAACCTTGAGTACAACTTGCTGAGTGTGTCACAAATGTGTGATAAAGGATATTCTTCCCTTTTCACAAAGACAACATGCAAGATCATATCACCAAAAGGCCAGAAGTTGATAGAGAAGATCATTGAAGATCATACTTTGTTGACAGCCAAAAGATGTGGCAATGTCTATGCAGTGGACATTGAAAAGGACAAAGTACTTAACAAACACTGCCTGTTTCTTCTCAAGGGCATCAACTTCAGAGACTGATCTCTGGCACAGGAGACTTGGCCATGTGAACTTTAAAACCATAAATAAATTCACAAAAATGGGCTTGGTCAGAGGTATACCCTTGAAAGTTTACCAGTGTCAAGAACACTCTGTATCCTGCTTAAAGGGAAAGCAGCATAAGTCCACCTATAAGTCTATTGAAGAATAAAAAAAAAACTGCATGTCTTCAACTACTCCATATGGACTTATTTGGGCCAGTAAAAATCATGAGCCTTGGTAAGAAGAAATACTGTTTGGTCATCATTGATGACTATTCAAGATTCACATGGGTATTCTTCTTATTTTTCCAAGGATAAGGTAGCTGAAATCATCAAGTTCTTCATTCTACAAGTAGAGAAAAACAATATTCTCTATCTATCAAAGCCATTAGAAGTGATAATGGGACAGAGTTCAGGAACAAAACTCTGGATGAATTCTGTTTGTCTAAAGGGATTATTAGACAATTCAGTGTACCCATAACTCCTGAACAAAATGGTGTGGTAGAAAGAAAGAACAGGACATTAATTGAAGCAGCAAGAACTATGTTAGCTGATTCAGGCCTACCATTATATTTCTGGGCTGAAGCAGTATACACTGCATGTTATGTTCAAAATAGAGTCCTTGTCAACAAGAGACACTCCAAAACTGCCTATGAAGTTCTTCATGGCATGAAGCCCCTTATCTTCTTTTTCAGGGCTTTTGGATGTCAATGTTTCATTCTAAACATTAAAGACTCTATTTCAAAGTTTGCTGCTAA